>JALJVW010003427.1:4032500-4632500 GCA_024865655.1 Emberiza elegans | reverse complement strand
ATAAATTTTAATCACTGCTATCACCTGAAAGAACACATTGTAATTATGATTTCAAATCCATCCAGTCAGCAGACTTTGTTGAGATACAAAACTTCACTAAACAATGGTTGGTTTCCTACAACAATGTACACTAACCAAGAAAACATTCCTACTTAAGTGGCAAACTTTCACATGCTCACATACTATTTAAGCATAATATTTGCTGCACAGAAATATTCTTAAAGAAAAAGCCACAGTTTAAATATTCTAAAATCAACTACACATTTTCCCTTCATTAAAACACACAAAATATAAGTATTCACGAAAATGTTCAAATATACTTCAAACAATATCTCAGCTTCCATATTCCAAGCCATCAGTGAATTGTCTGTCCACTGCTGTCCCACTGTGAGTGTTCCAGCAGAGGGGTATGGCTTGGCACAGGTCTGAGTGCCAGAGTGCTCACTGATTGATTGGGCAGGAAATAATACAGCTGCATTTAATACATTCCAGGACAGTTTTGGGGCTGAAGATGAAGTCATCCCTGAACATTCAAGTATCTACTGGCATTAAATTATGCAGTTACAGAGAGTCAGACTGAGCAGCAGTTCAGAGTGAAGGGAAGTCTCAAACTGTGTGCTTCATAAATTCCAGGAAGATTTAAATATGCACAAAGAACTTGACTGGAGTCAACTTCATTCCTTTTGGCAATGGGTAACAATCCCAGTCATTATTTTAAGGGCTGGTAACAATCCCAGTCATTATTTTAAGGGCTGGTAACAATCCCAGTCATTATTTTAAGGGCTGGTAACAATCCCAGTCATTATTTTAAGGGCTGGTAACAATCCCAGTCATTATTTTAAGGGCTGGTAACAATCCCAGTCATTATTTTAAGAAACATGGTAATGAAAACTCCTAGGAAAAGGAGAAGACCAAAACAATGCTCTGCAAGGCAACTTGATATTTTATTCTGTTATTTTTGTCTGCCCATACTCCCATTCCCTTACACTTCACTGAAACCAAGGCAAACTGACTCACACTTGTTTGAGGCACAGAGATAGAAAATGAGTCATTGTTGCTCTTGCAAGGTAATTTGCAAAGCTGCCTTCCTCATGTTGATAATAAGCTGATTTAAAGGAAACACAATTCTTTATTCACTTTTTTTTATTTTAGCTCCAGCAGCTTGCTTTCTCTACTGTTGGATCTTTTTACTTATGCCTTCAGATGAATTTTGCATTGATTGATTCCTCTGCTGCAACACTTGGTACTTTTATCTCTAGAATCACTCAGTGTAAAAGGGGAAGGTTGGGTCCTTTGTTTTTGGGAGAGCTGGGTGGCAATGCATCATTGCTGACAGCATCACCTTGTGTAGAGAAATATTTCTACACTGCTCAGTGGTACTTTGAGCAAGTACACATTCCAAGTATCACACTCTCCCACCAAGTGTTACCTATTTCTGAGACTTTTGCAATTCTGCTGAAGTTTGGAACCATCTTAGTCTTATGTTTGGCTGCTGTTCAAAACCTGGGAGAGGATCACTCAGGAAATTTTTTTTTAAATAAAAAAAGATAAGGTTCCTTTTGTCAGTAAAATAATGAACAAAAAGCAGTCAATATGCTAACACAGCCTGACTCATCAGTTTGGTGTCATCCAATTATCTCTGCAATCAATTTGAAACAGATTTCCATGTGAGAGGTTTATGATAGGGTTTAAAGCAAAGACTACCTAATAAAAATTCCAATTTTGCCATCTTACACAGAAGGGCTCACTACTGTTTTGAGAGTGCGAGTGGAATTCATAGGTTTATGAACATATTTTGGAATAAAACAAGTTTCAGTTCTGTTAGAAGATGAGAAGGCAGGCATGTTTCCTTCTCAGTTATGAGGAGTCTTGGTTTATTTTCTTTAAAGTGATGGTAAATTTAGCAGATAGAGCTGTGCTTTTGATGATAAATTATAGTGCACATGCCCACATAGACACATTAGAACAAAAGTAATTGCACAGTTCAAATTGTAACTTACAATTAAATAACAAAACTAGGAATCACAGATACCAGAAATGCATTTTCTTACACACATCAGTTGAATTAATTTCATAATTACCATTGAATTCTTCAACTTCCAGATCAGGTGCCACTGTATAGTACTGCTCACATAACATCTTAGCTGTTTCATAAGCATCTACAAAACAACAGAACAAACGCTGATTTATCAAAATCTAGTGATGACCAGCAGTGTTCATCCTCCCTGTGAAGGACCACAAACAGAACACTCACTTTGAACACCAGTTTACAAGCATAAAGCTGGTATCCAATCTAATCCCTTTTTCTCTCTACACTCATAGCCCAGTTGTCAGGAAAGGGAAAACCCTATCTAAAGCTCTACAAAGAAAAGCACAGTACTGGAGAGAAGTTATTTTTCTTCTTTGTTCAGGGCTTAAAAAACATAAGGATGTAATCTTAGGCTGACCATAAAATCTACTTATTTCCTAATCACAATTTAATACTTGTTTAGTACTGGTTCTTTCCATCTAAAATAAAAAAGGATGACATTACAGCCACAAATTCAGGTTCTCCAAACAAAATACTATTTACAATACTTAATTTTCAAGGTCTCTTGGGCCACTGGGGTCCTGGGGTGCATTAGGGACAGCAGTGCCAGCAGGGCAGGGAGGTGATCCTGTCCCTCCACCCAGCCCCAGTGAGGCCTGTCTGGAGGGCTGTGTCCAGCTCTGGGCTCCTCAGGACAAGACAGAGATTTCCTGGAGCAGATCCAGTGAAGAGAAACAAGGATGAAGAGACTGGAACATGTCTCTTATGAGGAAAGTCTGAGGGAGCTGGGCCTGTTCAGCCTTGAGAAAGACAACTGAGGGAAGCCCATCACTTTTAAAAAGTATCTGCAGGGGAGGTGCCAAGAGGATGGAGACTTTTGGAGGCTCTTTTTTGTGATGCTGAGCAATAGGACCAGAGGCAGAAATTGATGCACAGGAAGCTCCACCTAAACATGAGGAAGAATTTCTTCCCTGTGCAGGGAACAAGCATTGGCACAGATTGCCCAGAGAGGGTTTGGAATCTCCTTCACTAGAAATGTTCAAGAACCACCTGGGCAGAATCCTGTGCCATGTGCTCTGGGATGGCCCTGCTTGAGCAGGGAGGGAGACTGGACCACATGATTTGTTGTGCTGCCTTCCAACCTAACCTATTCTGTAATTCTGTATTTCAAAGATTTTTTTATTGGTTTCTTAGCAAATCTGGGTCAAACACTCTGAGTGCAGTCTAACATTTCATCTTCCTCTAAAAGCCAACTCTCTGGCAGAGTCCTTTGATTGTGGAAGAGACTGTGAAGTTTAAAGCATGGTGTGGATGGAAATTAAGTAGCAATAATAGTGAGAGATCTATTCGTAAATCTAAAATCCTGGCTCCAGAAAAAAACCTGAATTCGTTGTCAGCTCAAAAGTCTCATTGCAGGACAGTCAGCGAGACAGAGAGCACCACCTCAGGCAGCACAGACTCAACACTTGGTGCAGCTGCTTGAAGCAAGATGTGGCTGTTTTAATCATTTCTATATTGTTTTGAAGGGCCCACAGGGCTTATAGCTGCCACATACAGTACCAAAATCAACATTTTAACTGATAAACTGCTCAGAATGCTGCCTGTGAACCAGAACATTTGGGAGCTAGCACAGCATAGAGAACATAAATTAACCTTCCACCAATTCTACAAGGAAAAGGCCTCAATCACCTTGACAGGACTATACAGCCCCTGCCTTTAAGGCCATTTTGTTTCTCTGAAAGGTAACACTGGACACTGTTTGGTCAGTGTTGTGTATGATCTATTTTAGCTACTTGTTTGAAAACTGGACTTAGCACCTTCTAACACTGTGCACTTCCCTGTTGAAGGCAGCAACTGTTAATCTGATGATCAAAATTGATTCAAATATTGCTATTAGAAGGCAAAGCTAAATAAACAACATGGCTGTAACATATAAAGTGCTAAGGCCAAAGTGGAATAAGGTCAATCAAAAGAAAAAAAAACTGATTAAAAAGGCCACTTTAGGAGCCAAGAAGGGCTAGAAAAAAAAGCTGTAAAAAGCGTTACAAAGTGAGCTATCATGCAGGTCAGACTTTGAGATAAGAAAGGTTTCCGTCTCACTTCACCAAAGGCTGAGAGCAAGTGGAGAAACACATTGTACCCCCCTTTGCAGCTGCACAAACAGCAGTGAAGGACAGAGCCTGGAATTCTCTCCTACAGCACAAACGGCATTTTGCAAACAGACACACCCAGAGTGTGGAGCCTCCACGGAGATGTTCCTGAAGCAGGAGGCATTGCCTCATGCCTCCTTGCTAACATTCTGAGAGCAGGTAAACATTCACAACACAGCGCAAACAGGACCTGCAGTGTGACTGTGCCAGTTCAGTCAGGTACAACCACCACATGGATGTCTTCTGCAGGAGACAGAACAGGCTGCATACGATCAGGTGACAGAGCAATGTGGAGTTTCACTGGGTTATCTGCATGCCTGAGGACATTTTACTAAAAGGCATAGCTAAACAAAATTGAAATTTCACTTCCTCTTAGTTTTCTGTAATACCAGCATGTGATACAAAAGCAGTACATGAGAACCTGCTTCAAAGTATTTCAGGAAGAAATCATCTAAAGTTTAACAAAACAGACACTTCTGATATTTCAAAGTGTATGTTATGTATGATATGTAAATATTTTACATATTTAAGCTATTAAAAATCAAATTGTGTTCTTAGTTCTGTTAAGAGACCAAAAGTTTCTCTTTTCAATAATGAAGACATTAGAAAGTCTCAATAAGCCCACGGCTTTATTGTGAGCAGAACTTTCATTTAATAAAATAAGAAGAAATGGATTTAAATCGTCTTCAGTTTCTTGTATCTCAATAAAATATTTCTGAATATTTTAAGTTAGGGGATTTCAGTAACAAAAATATTAAGTTCATCTTACCTTTAACCACCTCTGCCACATCACAATTAGGATCAATACTTCCAATATGTTTGGGATGAGCAGGATTAATATCTCCACCAAACAGAAGTGCTAAAATAAAAAATAAATGGTAGTAAATTATTCATCACCCTTGAGGCAGGCCAGAAAGTTGGAATCTGATGGTATCTGAGATTTACTGGATACTGCATCATTTTGTAAAAAGATACTCTAGCAAATTGCCAGAATCCTCGTTTAAGAAGACTACTTGTCTAACTGCTCATCTTCCCTCCCTTTTTTTTATTTTCAGTCAAGACTAGTTAAAACAGAATTCATGATGTGGGAGGGTTAAGGTAAAAACCCACATTTCAAAGCAGATCATCAAAAATTAGATAAAATTAAAATATAAAACACTTCATTCATACTGTTATGTCAGAACAGAAGCACTCACAACAACAAAAACATTACAGTAAAAAGGACTGTGGAACTGTAAGGCATCATTAGAAACCTTTTAGACTCACCTAAGCTGCAATTTCACAGCTGGCACAGAGGTCTCACTCACTCCACTCCCCTGGACCTCAGCAGTATGATCCCCACTCCCTCTTTGTACAAGGGTCTGGTACCCACCAGAGCCTTCACCAAGAGGTTAAAGAAAACTCCCAGAGAAGTAGAAAGGTTTTGTACTTTATTTCAGGAGTGATGTTCTGCCATTTTATCAAGTTAGTGAGCTCCGACATGAAGCAGGTGCAGCATGAGGTGAGCAAAAGTCTAGATGGGAAAGCTTTTCCTACCCTGGGCACAACAAGCTCACACACTGGGCACTATGTCCTGCAGAAACAGTCTGCCAGGAATGTAGGAACAAAAATGCAAACCATGCAAAAACCTGGATTTGCATTCTGCTTTCCAATTATTTTTTTCTTCAGTGCTTCAAGGTTAATATTTGCTATCACAGACAGACCACTAACATTGCTAACACACAGACATTACACAACATTAACTAAGCATCTACAAGCAGTTTTAAGCTCCAAACAATTAAAGAGGAGGATTCATAGGAAAAGCTAGTTCAGTTCAATTAATCAAGTTTAGTATTTTGGGATTACTGCAAAATACAGTAGCACTCAACCCAAGAATTGTATTAGGACAATGTTTGTACTGTATTGCTAGAACTCTTCTTTGAAAGCCTTTTAACTTGGTTTTATGTCTGTCACTCCTCTACCCAGGTGCAAGTAAAGAAAAAGCTGTACATTTATCTCATTTTCTGTGCTTTGCCACATCCAAGTTATCTGTACACACACAGCAAGGCATTTGTTAGTCACTTGAAATGTTACTGGAAAGACACAACTTGTGGTAAAACACCTCATACTCCAGCATCTGCATTGTCTGCAGCATACAGCAATTTCTTAGAGCTCAGAAAAGCAAAACACTGAGCAGAGAATGAAGCTCTAGAGCTAAAAGACACAAGACACACTAAAGCAGATCAGAAGACCGTCCTTAACTTTACACAGATCACTTTCTGCATGGTTGCACATACTGGCTAATAGGAGCTGTGCAAGTAACTCCCTTCACTCTGCAATACGAATATAAAAAAGTGAGTTTATTAGTAACAACAAATGAAACAGAACCTAATGACAAAGGATGACTAATTCCAGCATTTATCCATAAATAGGAGACAGGAAGTAAGGGAGGACAAGAGATGTAATTTAAAACTTCAGTTAGAAATACTCAACCCCTTTAGAAGGCAAGAAAGTCTAGGTAACTTACTGGAAAAAACAGGATGTATAGTACCTAACCTATTCAAAATGTACGGCACCTTTGCATTTCATTATGAAATAAATATGAGCTCCACAAACTATGTTAAAAGCTTTGTGAGCAGGAAGATACAGCTACTCTACTACTACCTACAAATACTTTATGTATCAATTCACAAGCCATCTAAGCCAGTAAGGCTAAAAAGCAACAGCCACACTAACAAAGACCGACAACTCCAGAAGAAAGCACACTGCTGTTTTGGATTGATTTCTGACCATTGCAAAGTACCAAACAAACCAGCTGCCAGTATCTCTTTTGCCACAATTTGCACAGAATAGTCATGAGTAAGGAAAAAAAATACAAAACAAAACTTCATCTTCAGGTTTACAAGCAATAACTGAGTTTCCAAGGAAGAGAAAAGCAATTACTTACTGTGTTGGTTAATAAGCATACGGAAAGAGATGCGGTTGGTGTAGAATCTATCTAGGAAATACTGGATGTTACTGCTAACAAATGGATCAAAGCCATATTTTTCCTTATATTCAATCACCCCTTGTGCCATGGTTGGAACCACGTCATTGTGTCTGTTCCTGACTTTAATTAAAACACCTAAAAAGCTGGAGGAAACAAAATTAGAAACAGATTGTTAGAAATAAAATTAAACTCAACAACAGCATAACCATATTATCTGTTTACTATGCCTCCCAGTCCATAACAAAATATCAGAGGAAAATACGAAAATATAGTACTTAAACAAACCTATTTTAAAAGAAGTATTTGTTCACCATCTCACTCACAAGACCTGTGAAGCATTTAGAGCCCCAAATAACTTATTTCTCCCACAAATATTCATTGAAACTAAATTAATCTCTCTTCAACACTGATGGATAGCAAAAGATTCTCTTTCACCACAATCATATGCACTACCATAACTTTCATCCCCTGTAACTCCTAACAGTAGCTGAGAGAATGGAAAGGAAACTCAGAAAAAAAACCCTGACCTCCCTTTAAGATTTTCTTAGAAAAATTTGTGTTTTCTTCCCAACACCTCAACCCATGCGGTGAACTTCAAATGCATTTCCTTCACCTGGCATCCCTTGGGCTAAGTTAGAATCTCAGGACAGGTAATTGTGTGAGTCCTGCTCAGTTTCCTCTGCCACCACTGGATGGCAGAGCGAATACAACGGAGCTCTCGTCCGGAATTCGGCAACTTTCATGTAACACTCCCATTGCTTTTAACAAGCATTTCCTTTGAAACAGCTTGGAGGATTTCTGTTTCTCCTGCCAAGACTGCTCAACATCTATGATCTTCAATGTGCTCATCCTTTTTTCCCCCATATGCAAACCCATACATATTTGAAATACCAATTATTTATAGCTTTCTAAAGAGGAAACATGGAAAATCAGTACTGCTTAATTCTGCTGCATTCTCCAATATTAAATTAATGTTAACACCACAATGTTTATATAATGCTGTTATAGAAAGTACAAATGATGAAGTGCAGCTTTCCAAAGAAAGCAGAGCTGAAACACCTGTTCAACTACGCCTGCATTTGCAATTCTACAGATCCTTTTCCAAAAAAACATCAACAGAACATTCTTTGTAGATTTGTAACAAATACTGAAAATAAATGTATTAATTATTTTTATCAAAAGTAGAATATACACCTGCTAATGAAAGAATCACAGAAATCATTGAAAGGTCATCTGGCCCAATCCCCCTGCAAATGAACAAGGGAAAGAACAAAGACCACAAAAAGTAAAAAAAAAAAGCCATTGGTCACCACATAAATGTGTTCTTCCTTTTCAGCACCACTTAGTTAAGACAGTAACTTTTTTATTCCATTCTTAACAAGCAATACACTTTTAAAATAATTTCTCCCACTCTACACTGCCAGCTGCAAAGGAATGTAGGATCCCTTTTTACTAGTTTTTTCCTGATTCTAAGTCTAGCTAGCAGTTTTTGCCTGTGTTAACAAATAGTTCAGCAGTCTTTCAACAGTACTCTGTTGCATAAAAAAGGGGAAGTTTTAACTGCCTAATTCCCTATTCTAAATACTATCACAGTACACAATGACTGTTCTCTTACTTACCAGTCCTGCTGACTGGGCAGCTTAGAACATTTAATGCTTAAAAGGTTTATAGACCTTATGTGTTTATTGAGTCCTGGCTCTGTGGGATCTGTTACCTCTGAGAGGTGAGGTCAGAGCCTGTGCCTGTTGTACTTGTGCTGCTTCTCTGTTTCTGAGCAACAAGGCCCCAGCAAAGAGCAGAGCTGGAAGCAATGTTTACAGTCACATCTGAAACAACTGACAACACTCTCTCCTAACTCTTGTTTGCTCCGCTATTTGTTTTTAAATACCTCCACTATCCAAAATATATACCTGATGCCAAGAGGGCAAATTGTTCACTGATATCCCACTACAAAAGTGCTCCAATGCACAGAGCATGCCAAAGGGCAAAGGGCTTAGGTTTATCTGCTGCAGACCAGCAAAATCATAGCTGAGGCTTAGTCAGCATAAAACCAAAACTATAACAAAGGAATGCCTGATTATTGCACTGATATGACAGTTCCTGTTTCATCTTCCAAGATAACTGAGTTCAGTCGTGTTTCCATTAAGCAGATGCTTTTAAAGGAGCAAACACAAGAGGAATACAGGCACATTTCAAAGTAATGGAGCAGAAATCAGAATACACCTCCTTAACCTTAACACTCATTCCTTACAGTCCCTCTACTTGCTACACCCCCGAAAGCCACAAAGCTTTTACTGTACTCAAACTGTGGGAGACCATATCAAGGAATTTTAAACTGTTTATGGGATTAACTAGGAATACTCCAGAACAGCTCTGAAAATTTTTTACCAATTACATTTTTGGTCCACAATTCTGTGTATTTTCAAAACCACAAAGAATAAATAATGCAGTTGGTTTGACAAATGAGAAATTATTAATAAGAAGCTACTTTAGTTAAGTGAGCTTCAGTGGTTTCTGCATTAACAGAAGAATACTTAAAGCATTACCACAGGTGTTAAATAAATGAAGGCTAAAAATTTCTGCGAATACAAGAAATAACTTGTGGTGTGACATTAGTTAATTAACTTCCTAATAACCTGTATATATTATTCTGTTTTGATCCATCATTACATTACAAGAAAACAAGCATAAGAAAGTCAATATAAAGACAAAGGGAATTTTTTTAGTGTCTCTTATGGATAACACTACCTGCAAGATGAAAAGTACAAAAGTGATGAGTAGAGTAAAACCCTTTTAAATGCAACAAATGCAATGGTCTGAGGTTTTTCTCAATGGCTGCTCTTTTTTGCATCAGTGCTAACTGGCAGCTAACTCACAAGAGAGAGAGGTGAAAGTTCACACTCTGAAAGATTTGTCTACTAGAAAGTGTATCTACTTCCAAAGTTCAATACCAATTACAGTAGTATTTCACTTTACGTAAAAGTAACAAAACGGCAGCTTCTTAATCAGCCGTACTCTAATATTTACTTAGCTCAAACTGCTTACAGAGCCACTATTTTAACTGCAACTCTGCAGAAAGGAAGGTTCTTGTTTACCAAGTTCCTTGTGCACGTTATCTCAGACATGCTGGCAGCTGAGGGCCTCAGTGGCTGCCAGCTCCAGGACACTCCCCCAGACCCTCCCTTGAGAGGGCCACAAAGAGAAAAACCAGCAGAGAAACTCAGGGGTGTAGAGGCTGCGCTAGATGTCCTTTGAGAGCACATGTGAACAGCATTTTTTACAAATCCTTCAACTTTTGAAACACAGCTTCAACCTCTGTGTGTTTACTGGATAGTGACATCTTTGGAAATTTCCAACACTTCTGCTTGCTTGCACCCTTCACCAAGCATGGACACCTGATCTTGGGGCTCCTGTTATCACACTGTTTGGCAGAACTGCAGAAAAACTTCCCCCTGACCCCTCTACAGCTAAAAAAGATATCTGTGTTATCAAAAAGGCAAAAGTAACCTACCATTTTACAAATGCCCATACTACTGACAGTGACAGGAATGTGGCAATGCTGCACTGAGGCTTCATAAGGTCTGCTAACAGAGAGGCAACAGAGCAACTGAAACACTTCTAAAATGCTTCATTAGAACAATGCCAATGGAAAAAAATCTCTTCAAAGGATTTTGTCCAACATTCACAAAAAAAGATAAAACTCATGAACATCTGTCTTCCCAATTCATACACTAGGAGCAGAGAGAAATTGTGCCATGCTGAAAATCAGCTTTAGTTTAGTCTTGGCAGCAACTCCTATAAGCACTCACCTCTCCATTGCAGGGGCACTGCTGCCTTTGCTGGCCACACTAACATTTTAGGGAGCACAGAGCTCAAAGTGGGCTACTCTTCCACTACATCCATTTCCCAATTCACTTCACTGTGTGGCCTCACACACAGCTGTGCCAGTACATGCATGACATCTATAATACCATAACATTAATACAGAAAATGGTTTCCCCAGAAAGAGAGCCCAAACTCTGAGAACAGCACAGCAGGCTCCCCAGACAAGCTGCGATAAAACTACAAATAGTCAGGGGACAGTTTTCTGTTCAACTGATAAAAGCATTGCACCATTTTAGAAAGCAGTAATTGAAGAACTACTGCCAACATTGATAGTGCACATCTGTGGATATCCAACCTCCTTGAATGATCAGCTTAGCTCCCCTTCTCTCCTCTGCTACTGTTACCCAGAACAGAAACTCAAGTCCACCTCAGCTGACAGGAAGTCCAACAAGGCACTCTTTTATGTCTAAAAATCAACTGCTCTGCTATTCTTCATGCTTTTTGAGTGTCTAAGGTGGACAGGCATGGACCATGTTCAGCTCCAAACAGAAGCTGCTGAGATGGTACTGGGACAAAGGCACTTCCACCCAGGCAAGACTCACATCATCCTGTGACACCAGTTAGGGGAGAAGGGATGGGGGCCATCACGAAATGCCTGAATCACCTGATATCCTTGGACAAGGATGGGCATTCAGTGACCAAAGGAAGCAAGGCTGGGTCTTCTGTACTATGGGCTCATATACCCTGTAACATTAACATGTAAAGTGTGCTGTTCTAGAGCCTGTTCCACACAGGAAGAGGACAGTGGAAAGGAGCCAAGAGATGAAGCTGCTCCAACCCCTCATAGGCTGCTCTTGGTACTCAGAGATACCCCACAGCTACTGCCTGCAAAAAGGGCTTTGGTCCAAAGGACCAGATATACCTTATAATCTTCAAGGTTTTGCTTTAAGCAAATCAATCTGGTTAAAGAAAAGAACTATTTATATTTATGCATCCCTAAAGACAAAGTGTCTTCTAGGACCTAAAGTCCTAGATAAAGGCTCAAATTCCATATGTAATGATACATGCAATCAGAAGATAACAGAAAACTTTTATGCAAACTTAATTTAACTCAGAAATGTGGGAGTTTTCCCCAGTGAAAAGCAGCATTCCTGATACTTTCTGACCATACTGATGGGCTACTGTCCACAAGACATGAAATTAGGATAAGGCTAGATAGCAGTAACATGGAATACTGTCACAGGAGTTGAGAAATTTGTTAGATTTATCTGTTTTACCATAAGATAAATATGGACATAGTTAAGAGTATTTTTAAAAGACATAGTTTGTAAAGAATATTTAACAAAATCTAATATAAAATTAAATGGCATGGCCTTCAGTAAGTTAGGAATAGATGACATCCCAGAGCAGGAAAGAAAATCTGACTTTCTAATCTTAGATAGTCTATCCAAATCTGCCAAAAAGAACAAATCTGTTCTGTAACCAAATAATACAGTTTTAATGTCTTTTCAAAGGTCAGATGCAGTACAGACGACAGGTCTTACTGTCAAAGGTCCTAGCTGAACCTCACCTCAATAGGTAGCAATAAATTCCACACATCCTTATTTTATTACTTAAATTACACAAATACAATAAGTGCAAGATTTCAAAGCTTTTAACAAACAGTTATCCTGAATGATACTGATATTTGATTCATTATGAAATATTTGTTCCCATACTCATTTAGAGCATTGCAAACAATATTTGCAGTTGCCATGAAACAGTATCAGGAATGCCATATCCATATGGTAGAATCAGATAATTGATATATTAATTATGAGACTCTAAACTAGATCTCCAAGAGAACTAACTACTCATTAGCCTTTATTTATTATACTGTGATCTACCTTGAACCTCTGAAGTTCATAAAAAGCTGAAATTCATTTACCTAAATACTGAAAGATGGTTTCAGAAGTTACAAAACCACAACCTCAACCCACACATCCTGGACAGGCTTAAAAGGACCTGTGTTACATTTGCCAAGCTCACTCAGGTGCTTGGGACAGCTCATGACATCTCAAAGGGCAACAGACACCTAAGTTTTGGTAACTTAACCTTATAAAGGAAAGCCTGCTGATAAACTAGTCACAAACAGAAATTTCTGTGTCGTCAGCAAACATGCTGATGATGTAAATACAGAATCACAAAATGTGACAAGAAGAGGTGGTTGAAAATTGATTTGATTTATCCTCTACAGAATAAGCACACCTAAAATGTCACTAAATCTATCTAATCTATTTATAAAAGCTTTTAAAATGGATGCTCTACAGCCTTCAGTCTATTCTCATTAATATTACAATCTTTACTTTTTGCCCTGCACACATCTCAACTGTAATAAAAAACAGACATTGTTAATGCTCCAGTTCTTCAGTTAGAGCAACCCATTATTCTTTATTACAGTGACCTTATTTTTTTGGAATAACGTGCAGACTTCCAGTGTTTCCAGTATCTTTTTTTGCCAGTCTAGACAAATGCCCTCAGCATTTTTCAGAGGTGGAACTATCCAAGTCTCTAAATCTTGTTCCCTTCACATCAGTACTGCCCGTGTTTTAATTTCTTAAAAGGCAGTATCCAGAACTGCAGGCACCATTCCAGCATAGAAGTTACTCTCAGTAAATGGTTACTTTCCCCTTGTTCAATAGCACTACAATTCAGTCAGTCTTTAATCCATATGGCTCCTTCTACAGCCCTGCCACGCAGGGAACTTTGTACTCCTCCATCTGAGCTTCTCCTATGTGTATTGGTTGAAACACAAAAGCTGAAGTGTCAAGATCTCAGATAACATGCTCACAACCAAAAGTGCACAACATTTGAAATGCAGCACCTCCCAAAGCCCTTATTTAACCTAATGCAACAATACAATGTACGTATATGAAGTTTGCTGAAGGCAAAACACCATTTTTGCACAACACAGGCTGCACGGCGCACAAACAGAGCAAGGCATGATGAAACTCTCTTCAAAGCACTGCTTGATCATGCAGGATTTCAGAGCTTAAAAAGAAATCCAAAAGACCAACTACCCTAAGAAAGCTAATTAATGGAACAAAATCCTGCAAGAGGTAATATCCTGAAACAAAGCTGACTGCTATAGGTACAGGGTAACAACAGACTCTAGTGTTGGACACCTCTGTGTGTGTGTTTTAATTGTTTTGTGTTCAAGTCTCTGATGCACATGTTGCATCTGCTGTTCTCACATGTGGGGCTCTTCTCTGTTTTATGCACACACATTTCAAGGAAACATTCTAATAGCAATTTCAATGTGATTTTGTTGATAAAGAAAATTGGCTACATTTTCCTTTCTTTTCAAGTAATGTTACTCAGTGAGGTAGGTGAACACTACTAACTGAAGTCCATTAGAAAAGCTTTTTTTAGATAAAAACAATGACATATCAGAATGCTTTCAAAATGAAAGAAACCCCAAACTATTAATATATTAACATACTTTATATACAACAGAGCACTAAGCTCATTGTATACTAAAATGACACTTTAGTCTTAAGTATCTGATACGCAACTATAGTCTCCCATCCATGCTATTTTCTCAATAGAGTCTTGAAGGAAGCATTTCATGCCCTTTCCTAAACTACCAGCTGCATAAATACAAAATACACTGTTCAAAAGCACTTAGATACCTACATTCTACTCCAGATTACAATTTTAGCTTTTGCCATACACATTCTAACTTACAAATAAGGTAACTATTTTCCTATAGTACAAAACCACTTGTTGTTTGAGACAGATTATTTTTAAATGGACTGTTAGAAAAAATAAATTACTCACTCATCCAGAACATGAGGATCCTCAGGACTTTTATTTTCATATTCTAAAAGCTCAAGGAAACTCTGCATGTACCTGAAATAAGCAAAAATTATAAAAAGATAATTAAAATAATTAAACATAAAATACTTTTGAATTTCTTTAGTTTTAAGACTACAGGGTCATGTAAAAGTAATAGATGCACAGTACACATTCCTCTTCAAAGATTAAAAGTAAACGGGATGCTGCAAAAGGGAAAGAAAGCAACTACAATCTATTATATTAAGTGAAAAAGTATTACTTATGACCTTACAGTCTGCAATTCAGGAAAATTGCTTTATAAATGAACTTGGAGTCAACAGGAGCAAAACCACTCTACAGGTACATCTATAATTTCAGGTAGCTTGTCCCTGTATTTTGATTTTTCTGCTCATCTGCTCTGATGTTAGTTTTTTCCCATATTCCTCAGAAAGCAATCCAAGTTTTCTTTCAAAAGAAAGCTCAGGGGAACGCTCCCCAAAAGGCACAATAACAGGACTGCACCAAGCTGGTCCTACCAGAGTTCTCCAGGGGAGCACACCCATTCACACACTCCCACAGCTCCTCCGTGTGACACAACCCTCGGTTTCATAAAAACCCCTCTTACACAACACAGCTCTCTCCTGCTCAGACTTTTGGTTCACAGGAGATTAACTGAGGCTCAGAGCCCCAGAGGTACCACAGAGCACCCAAACCAGAAGCCCTCAACGTGAACGTGGCCAGCCTGCTCTGTGGGACCTTGGCACCACCAGTACAAATTCTGCCCCTCACACACAGCGCTGTGCCTCAGGACCAGCTATCACCCCTGGAGCAGACACATTCAGCACACATGGAGCTTTAAGGACAGAGCCAGGACCTGTTTCCTCAGGTAAATCACACAAGGAATCAATCACACACATAAAAGGGTGGGTTTCAACATTACCCTCCCTTCACTCCTGGTTAAGTGTCACAGACATATTTTATGAAAAATCCTTTCCTTAGGATTTTTTCTCCTGAGAAGCTGAGAGGCCTCAGGAACAAAACATAAACAATAATTATCTGCTGTTGTGGAATGCAACAGGTGGATCTGTGACTGGTCTCATGTGGTTGTTTCTAATTAATGGCCAATCACAGCCCACCTGTCTGGACTGCCTCAGTCAGTCACAAGCCTTTGTTATTCATTCCTTTTCTATTCTTAGCTAGCCTTCTGATGAAATCCTTTCTCCTATTCTTTTAGTATAGTTTTAATATAATATATATCATAAAATAATAAATCAAGACTTCTGAAACATGGAGTCAACATTCTCGTCTCTTCCCTCATCCTAAGACCCCTGCGAACACCATCACAGTTAAGCACTGCCACTCCAACTACAGCATCAACATTAATCAGATGTTAATCACATGTGTGTCAACAGTTCCAACTCCCAGCAGAGGTGAAACAGACAGAAGAAAAACCAAACAAACCTTTCTTGCAAATGAAAATGACTAATTGAAAGGTCTAAACAGCTGAAGCTAACACAAGAGAGAAAAGATAACCACAGAGCCTACACAAGGGAAAAGCAAAACACACAACCAAGCCTCCCCCTTTTCAGTAGCAGCTACCCAGTAGATTAGGTCAGCCCAACAAAATGACCTATGCATAAGCTCTTTTGGTAGCAGTTCTTTGTTAAGGCCAGTTTAATAAGGCCATGAAACTTCATCCTGCATCTTCATGCTACAGTGAGACTTGGGCCAGCACTGTTGTCTATGTGACTCCGTCCAGAACCACATGTGACTTGGTCCACCCCCATTTCAAGCTTCAGCCACAGGTCACTGACATTCCTCAGGGACACTGACATTTTCACCATGGTCAGCACAGGAACAGCAGCTCCTGTCCCTCGGTGCATCTGTGCCCTCCTGCAAATATCAGGAACCATTACAGAAAGCCCCCAAATATTTGTCACTTACAAGAAGGGCACGTAACTCATACCTTTAGTAGTGCTTATTTTAAAAGATGTTATTTTATGCTGCTAAGAAATGTCACCAATTCACAACCATCACACTCTGAACTTGGCTGATTCACATGCAAAAATTAAATCATGTTCATGCTCATTCATATAGGTACATGTTCTTCAATCCCCACCTGTCACTGTATAATACTATCAAAGTCCTGGTTCTGAAACTTCACCACACTTGAGAAGCAACACAAAGGTTGTTTTTAATACAGACCTCCTACCATAAATGTCAAACCACAGCAATCCTGTGCAGACACAAGGATAAAACAGCAATGAAGGCTGCTGGTAATGAAGGTAGCTGATACCTGATTTTTGTACTGTGTGGATTTGACTGGTTGCCTGCCTTTACTGGAGAAATTAGGGAAACAGGCAATGCTTTTCCTTTAGAGTCCTCTCCTTCTGATTCTAAAGCAAAGGAAATATCCCTTTAGAAGTCAAGTTCATTAGCAAAAGCACAGTACCCAGCAAGTTAGCTCAGAGAAAAGGTGAACTTCAAACCAAAGTCACTCAAATTTCTTCCAAGCCTGTGACTAAACCAAGCTAGAAAAAAGTCACTACATCAACCCTAACTCACTGCTCAGTGCCTACACTGTACATCACCCAGTCAGGGGTGCTGTAATACCCTGTGTCTGAAGTCTCTGAATAGAAACTCAGAGGTGCAAATGCTGTACAGCTTCTTCTTTCATGCAGGTGTGATTTCCAGTTTGTACATCAAATTCAGCCCCCCACCCCACTCCCTCTCTCCCAAACAGCTCAAAATTAGAATTAAGAAAAAATATGTTTAAAGGAAATTCATAACTCTGGTCTTAATAAACACCACCACCACTACACTCTGAGAAAGCAGCCAGCAATACAGTCCATTCCTGTAAAAGTGTGTGTGAAAAGTTACTTTCTTCTCATATAATCCATCTACTTTTTGCATTTTGTTTAATTTGAATTGTAGGCACAGAGAGGGATAAATGACTACAGGATTTGTAAACCAATGAAAAGCAAGACCTTGTGATGTTTAAACATAATTCACACACAATACCCTGTGTCTGAAGTCTCTGAATAGAAACTCAGAGGTGCAAATGCTGTACAGCTTCTTCTTTCATGCAGGTGTGATTTCCAGTTTGTACATCAAATTCAGCCCCCACCCCACCCTCTCCCCAAACAGCTCAAAATTAGAATTAAGAAAAAATATGTTTAAAGGAAATTCATAACTCTGGTCTTAATAAACACCACCACCACTACACTCTGAGAAAGCAGCCAGCAATACAGTCCATTCCTGTAAAAGTGTGTGTGAAAAGTTACTTTCTTCTCATATAATCCATCTACTTTTTTGCATTTTGTTTAATTTGAATTGTAGGCGCAGAGAGGGATAAATGACTACAGGATTTGTAAACCAATGAAAAGCAAGACCTTGTGATGTTTAAACATAATTCACACACAATTACCAGCCAGAAAGAACAAAAAAGTACCAGAATAATGCATGAATTATGGTATCCTTAATAAATCAATATAACTATACAGAACAAAAATCTAAAAAAAAAATCCTGCATATATGAGAAAAAGAGAATGTCAGTTATATTTTGCTATATTTGGTGAGTCATCAAAAGCAGAAATCAAAGTCCATGCCCTTCAAACATATTGTCTTTCTGGTGTTTAATTTTTTATCACAATACACTACAATTCATTGGGCAAACTCTTTGGTTTCAAGCACCTTTTTGCCTTGTTCTTCTGTTAATTACTGCCATGTAGATTGAATTCTTGTTAGTCTGCCAAATGCAATACTTTTAGAATGGCACATTTCATACATGAAAGAAAGCACTGCAAAAGCCCATAATGTCAGCTCTGGATTTTCTTTTCTTAAAAAAAATCATGCAAGATACTTCTGCTTTTTTCCTGATGTGTATTTCACTAAGATTTTCCTTTACAATCATTTTAATACCAAAGCATTAAAATGATACAACAAATCTCCATGGTAACACAATCTTGCTAGCACAGTCTCAATGGAAAAAAACCCAATTATTAATCCCCAAACTGTACATATTTCTCTAATGGGTCTTTCCCAAAAGAGAAATGGAAATTTATAGCATTTTCTAAGGAAAAGCACTAGAAAAAAATAGAGAAATTTGTCCAGGGCTATATAAAATGTATATTTTACACATAACTGAGTAATATA
This sequence comes from Emberiza elegans, assembly GCA_024865655.1. Taxonomy (NCBI): domain Eukaryota; kingdom Metazoa; phylum Chordata; class Aves; order Passeriformes; family Fringillidae; genus Emberiza; species Emberiza elegans. The sequence goes on along the minus strand of JALJVW010003427.1, from coordinate 4,613,557 downwards.
ATGTGCAAACCTCACACTTACTTTTGATATTTTATAAGCTCTAACCCTATCCATTGTAAGGTTTTATTGTACTATTTTCCCTCATCACATTGGTGACCATATCCTTTATTAAACAACTCTGATATATATTCAATATTTTACCTGCACTTTAGCTATAATGCCCTCTCAAAACTGACCAAAAACAAGCCCACTTCTTTGGATCAAGCAAGTTGCCCATTGATTTTGAAAAGCTGAAAACAAGGTGCTGATTGTTGATCTGTCTGCTGTTTAGAATCATTGCAGTCCACAGCCAGAACATATTAACTGTGTTTCAGTCTTGAGTCACTTTATTCCTTCCCTACTCCTTGCAAAAGATACACACACAATTAAGCTATGACCTCAAACTGGGACAGAGTCAATGTTTTACCTTTACTGAAATGCAAAACTATTGGGTTTGGTTTGTTCAGAGTTCACTCTCTGGGTAATGCCAGCTTTATTCAGGAAAGTGTAGCTGAGCAGTACAAAGGAAGGAGAGGGGTCTTAGCTGTCCTCAGGGCTGCACACATCAGGCTGAGGAGCCCAGAAAGGAAGGAGAAAACACCAACAGAGCACCTTTCCCAAGAGCAATCAAGCAATCAGTTGTAAAATCAGATTGGCAGAGAAGCACAGGAAGCAAAGTGCCTCCAGCATGGCCATGGAGATGGATGGGAGAAGGAGAGAACAGGCCTTGCCTGCAGCAGGGAGCAGCAAAACCAGGCTGCCTCCCAAGGGAACCTCAAGGGTGAGAAAACTGAGCAACCCAGAATGTTTGATGGCTGGGAGCAGAGAGGATTGAAGGGAAATGATCCATGCTGCACTGTAAGCAGGGCTGATTTCTTATTCCTCTATTTACAGAGCCACTTTAATTTTAAAGTCTAATAAAACCCATCTTAAAGATTAGGACTGTTTTGTATTAATTTTTGGCATGCTGGCATTAATGAATAGATTGAGAACTCAAATGTTAAAGCTCCAGCTAATTTGGAGTCTCACCAAAAGCACATAAAAACGTAGGTTTTCTAGTGTAAAATCATAGCAAAAATGAAACAAATATGCTTGTGACTAGATAAATTATTGAATATTAGCAAATAAATATATTAAAGTGGGTAAGGAATTAAATGCTTTTCTAACTTGTGGCAAATGTACAATAGATTTTTGCTTGCCTGTTAATGAACTGCCAAGCTTTCTGAACCTATGGCATAGCAAAAACAAAGGATTGTGAAATCTGACCATCAAAAAAAATTTTCTTGAAGTAGTTTTGAACCGCATTAAGAAGAGGTTTTTTTCATTTTACAAGCTCACAAAACAGCTGAACAACTAAATTTTATATTTATTTATTCTACTACATAAAATTCAGGAATCTCACTCTGATAGTATCTCTAAACTTTAGGTAAGAAAGCATAAATGTGTTTCAAAACCTGCTATCAACAGAGCTACATAACACTCAAGGTCATTCACACTGAAGTTAATAAAACCTTTGGTTTGGTCTTTTTAAAAGATAAATTTAAAAGCAAATTTTTCCCAAGGGTTATCATCAGGACTTACAAACTACAGGTAAATGTTTAATTAAGCAATTTTAAACCTCTGAACAGAAAAATAAGAACTAAGCTCTTTAAAGTCCATACCTATAATCGAGGGGGGGGGAAATGCTACAATTACTTTTATTATTTTGACGTAAATGATAAAAATATTCTCACAATCTTAATGAAGATACCCCTTCCCACAAAAACTCTTAGTTAACTAGAGACCACAATCAGAAGAAAATTACAGAAAACACTTTGATTTCAAAATTCCATCTCTGGGCTTGATGTCCATTGCAACTTCTTCAGCACATTCCAGTCTGGTATTTTAGCCTGTCCAACAGACAACTACTGGTCTACAGCTGTGATAGTGCAAATCACATTGTCATATAACACATGATGCTGCTTTTTTCATTTGCAGTTTTGGGTTTTTTTTTTTTTTTTATCAGTAGTTATCTATTGTGGCCATAGAAATCATCACAAGTCCTCAAATCTCTTCAACAAAAATTCTGAAGGGGCCTCCACTCTGAACACCCACTCAGTTCCTTTGCCAGAGGGATCCAAAAGTTGTTCAGCTCTGCAGAGGCAGGGCAGAAGGACAAGGCACAGCACAGACATTTAGACTAGAAGTATTATGCTGCAGTCACTACAGAAAAATTATTTCCTTTTCTTCGTTCACCTATTTGTCCAAATTTCATTAAAGACAGGTTCACAAGTCAACCAGATTTGAAAAGCCTAGAAGGCCTGCATATTATCTACTCTTTTCTACTAGCATAACAACTTCCTGTGACACCAAACAGACAGACACGCCTTCAAACCTTGCAAGCTGCCACCTAACCAAAAAGTGATTGTGTGGCTCCACAGCATTTACACTCACTTGAAGCACTTCATCACAGTACTTGAAGTGGTCATCAAGACAGCCACTGTTACCTTGCAAAGACAAACTCAATTCTATACATCCTAATTTATATTATCTAAGTCTGAAGCTTGATGCATACGAGACCCAAGCCAGCAGTCAACACAAAAGCTCTTGGCTCAAGGGCTATGACTGAATTTAACACAAGCCTACAACATTAGTTGCTTTTACTGTTAAATAAGCTGCTACTCACAAAGAGACTTCTGTTGTATACTGCAAAAATATTTTTACAAAAAAGTGTTTGGAAAAGATTAATAGGTAAATGAACAATAAATGCTCCATGAACAATGATTTTTTATGCTTATACATCCAAGGCAGCAGTCTCTAAATCCAACCAAATATGCAATTAGGCTAGAAATTAATTACTGTGGAAAAGATGGCAGGACGTGGAATCACTTTAGATCCACGCTAGTTATTACAATGGAGAATGTTGTTTACTAGATGACACCAGATTTTGATCCATTCCACACCAGATTTTTGACCCATTCCATAACTTCCACTGAATACCAGGTTGTTTTTAAAGATCTAGCAGTGAGAAAAACAGATGAGGTTTTAACATTCTCTAAGTATTTTTGATGAAGGAATAATAAGGAGATAGAGCAGCTCTTTCAAGAAGCCATGAGTGCAATACAGTAAGGAATGTTTAAAAAGCTTGCTCTTGGAAGTTATGGACTCATTTTAATTACCTGGGAGACAACAGTATGTTTTTACTAACTAACGAGACTAACTTACAAATTCTTAGCTAGGATCCAGATTAAGGTGTATACTCAACATGAGAAGAAAATGAAACTTCATTTGACAAGACACACTATAAACAATTCAAGGCAGAAAACTGACTGATTCAGAAGAATTCAATGATTCTCTGTTGCATGGAGAACAATACATACAGTGTTAGTTATACAATAACTTTCCAATCCACTTTTTTTTTAAACTTACCAGCTCTGTACCAGCCCAACTGAAGGCCTATTCAGTAAATTATCAGGCAGCAAATTGACTTCCCTCATGGTGTTCGCCAGTCGCACAGGAAGCTCCTTCCGCAGGAACATGTACGAGGTCTTCTCGCAGGCATTGTCACGACCTGGCAGAAGGAAGGAAAAACATTGCAGCAGATCAAATTTTAGACTTCCTAATGTTAGAAGCTTTACAAAAAAACCACTTGTGAAAATAAGAAGTTTTAAAGCAATTTCAGTACTCACCTTTACTTTCTTCTCAATCATGAGACATATTTTAAACTTTTACCTTCCTAGACATTAACTCTTTTTGCCTGACATTCTTCCACATTTCACATAATCTCATCTTCTCTCCCATAAACAAAAATCTCTCATCATATTAATAAAATGCATAAAATATCAAATACTTGATATTACCTGGAAATAAGACCCCAAAATACTAGCTTTTATCAATACAACTTTTATACTAAAGTGAGCTTTTAAAAAATAAATGCTGCACACCTAAGAGAGGGTAAGGAGTGCAAACAAAGGACAAAACAATGACAACAGTTTGCTGATGTTTCATGTCATAAATTCTTCAACCTTTAGTACTTTAACATTTGAGCAGCACCTGGTGACACCAGCACAGGCCATCATCCCTCATAGGACTGGCCTGTAAGATTATCACTAGAGACCTGGAAGGAAAGTCCAGTGCTTATCATGACACTCTCATTTGGAAAGGCCTCAGCTAAGATTATCTTTAACTTTCACTTTTAAAACACATTTTTATCAAGGCTAGTATTTTGAAAATAGAACATGCAAAAAATCCCAACCATACAGCCAGAAAGCGAATAAATGGATCCAGCAAAATAACAATACCTTCCTGCAGACCTAGCGGCAACAGCATTCATTCTCTGAAGCCATCCTATACAAAATGAAAGACTGACATGACTTAGAGCAATCTTAAGCTAAAGTAGTTACTAAGGATACTGCAAATATTTAAATGCACAAGATATAAAGTCATTTACCCAAGATGGAAAATCAGACTTTACATAACACAGATTTTTGTGTTTTGCATCCTTTGACATGTGGAGACAGTCCTACCATAACTAATCTCTAAAGAATCCAGGTAAATTTTTTTTTAAGTCCATGTTTTACTTGTAATGAACAGCCAAGATTCTGCTTTCATCTAGAAAGAGAGCAAAGGTCTTTTGTGATGATAACCAGTTCAACCATCTGCAAAATTTGAGTGAAGGCATAATGTGAGAGCTAGAAATTATGTTCAAGCAAACCAGAAAGTGTTAAAAGCACTGCTAGGCACATAATCACTGAGATTTACAATTTGCAAGATTCAAGTACAATGCAACCAGCACAATCAAGGAGATACTTTTTAAGACAGTCCCATTATAATCACAGAGTTTTCACCTTCTTTGCATAGGTAACATGCATTGATGGATTAGTTCCCAAACCCTAACATTACCTTATGGGGGAATATGCAGGAAGGATTAGGATTTCCCTTTTTTTCTTGCTCATTTAGGTATCATCAATCATTAAATTCTGGTAGTGTTACCAATTCCCTTATAGTCCTTCCAGTAAACATTTGCTCCCATTTTCACACCTCAATTACAAATACACACATCCTGTCAAAATTAGACAATGGAAACAAGACATTACATTGTTTTCTGTGAAGCACAGTAATGACTTCAGAGTTCAATCTTTCAAGTAAACTGGATACCAATTCACCTACAACAGAGGATAGACTTGTTTGCTCACAAGTTACTGTGTTCAGCAGATCTTTAAAGACTGAGGCTGGACAGCAGGAAAGACTCAGACTCAGCTCAGCCTAAACCTTCTGAGCAGGAAAACCCCTCAGAACAAAGACAACAACTGCTTCTTCCCAAGAGTGACTGAGAGCAAGTGCAGTGATTCTCTAGGTGATAAAAAGCAAAATTAATGAAAGACAGCCCATGCAGAAAATTAGAAAATTATGAACAAGAACCCACAGCTCATGAGTTTGTGCAATGCAAACAAAAGCTGCTACAGGCAAGCACAACTGGCTGAAGAGACCCACATCCTCTCCTCCCACATGCAAGGGCACATCTCTATTCAAACTAACTCCCCCCATCAGCTCTAAGCCATCTCTTTTTAAGGAGCTGCCTTGCCCTGTTGTACAGGTACATTTTAGGTACAGAGCCCTTTGGGGTCCCTTTGCATCTTCAGTGCAGGAAGAGGAGAGGAAGCTCTGGTTTTTAAGACTTCCCTGCTTACAAGCTAACTTCAGCCTAAGTTCAGTTCATCTGTTTGGTTTGGGGCACACAGTCCTTGTATCAGCTCCTCAGGTGCTCTCAGTTTACCTGAGAGCCTCCACAGAGCTACTTCAGCACTGAGCACCAGGTCAGTTACCTGTCTGCCAGACAGATCCTCCAGCTTTCAAAGCAAAAGCAAACTGTGTCCCAACACTGCTCCTGGGCTGCTGTTCCTCACAGCAATACCTGTACAACCACTTCCAGCAAAAGAAGGGACATCACACTAAGTAAGAAAATCCCCTAGTCTGTATGTTAGGTATTTTCTTAAGGTACATTATTATAAAATATATTATAATTGCACATATGATGAAGTCAGTCTAAGTTCTAAAGATATTTCCAGAAAGAGCATTCTAATAAGCTGCAATGAAACTTCTGCATATTTAGCCATAGTCAGTTTAATTTTTTTAAAGGCTGTCTTTAATTTTGATCTAGTCATTCCATCTACTTTTCAACATATACAGCAATCTTTCTTGATTTTGTTCTGACTCTAACTGGGTCAATACACATTGCCACCATCAGGCTTTTGTCTGAAACAGCACTGGTTAAAGCCAGTCTAAATCTATCAGTTTCAAAGGAATTTGAAATCACTCTCTCAGGGTTAAAGTGCAAGATAAGTTTGTGAATAATCCCTCCTTGATTTACACCTCAGTAAGTTATTTAAGAACATAAATATATGAAACAATGACCTGCTTACCTTTGTGTGAATTCAAATGGAAAAAGAAAAGTCATCCTATGCCCTAGTGGAAACTACACTGCCCTAGGCATCAAGGGCTGTATTTAGCTTTATTTCAAAAAATTTAAACTCTTTAAAAGTATGCTTTTAAGAAACTGAAAATGGAAATACTACAAGACTCAAATTGAAACACTTCCTATCCACAAGGCCAAGAAGAAAGTCAAGCAAGGCATCTCATGATCTATAGGGTTCAGAATTTTGCACACACCACCACCACGTGTTTCTCACTGTCTCTAAAACAGCAATACTTGATTGCAGTTGAACAATAATTCAGTTTTGTGGCTTCCAGTGGAATAATTGTGCAGACCAAAGCCAGGCATTGAAACAAATTTCTTTCAACAAGAATCACATTAAGAATACAAAAAGAACAAACCAGACAGGACGCAGCTTCTTTGTTACAGGTCTGCTCTACTGCAGGCAACAAAGCAATCCCATACTATTCTTCCTGGTAGAAAATAACCCTATAAAGTAATTATGCTTTCTAAGGGATTAGGTGTTAATTCAGGGTCAAGAGGCTAGATTATCTTCAGATTTTTACTCTTAATGAAGTTACACTTTCAAGCTGATTAAAAACTCTTAAGATCATACCTACAGTGCCTGCAGCTTAACCTAGAATTTGATCAAATGGGATAAAGGAGAAGCACACACAAAATATCCCACTCTACTGGTAAATTACATGAATTTTTGAGTATCTTCTAAAAGCACAGATGGATGCAACAGAAATCAAAATAACAACAACAAAACAGTCTGTGACACCGGAATGAGTGAATCTGATGGATTTACCTAAGAAGAAATAAATACAGAACACAGCAATGCTCTCCAAGGTCTCTCAGTTCACTACAGAGAAGGCAGCAGTAACCTTGTCCATCAAGAACCAAACAAGCATTGGACTCAAACTGCAGAAGATTCAACTCTTAATTAGCAGAAACTTCCTGATGGTAAGTGCTGTAAAAAGAGAGTAACCTGATCTGATTTAGGCATGTCTTTTACTAGTGAAGGTAGACACCTGCCCAAAATTACACTAAGCTAGTTGATTCAGTCTCTGAAATGAGACTAGACTGAACATGGCCTGACATTCTTTTTAGCCCTAATTTTCTCATGACCTAAGAGGAAGAAAGTGATCACCTCATATTTTGTTAACCACTTGAAAAGAGAAAGCAGTGCAAATTTGCACAGGGAAACAAGTGAAAAGTGGAAAGTCTGAAGGAAGTCAGAGTTTGAAAAAACACAGCACAGACTGTGTAAATTAAGTTATACAGTAATAGCAACATTGACAGAAAAATGACAATAAAAAGCAAGATATTTGTGAAGGAGCTAATCCTCAAGTTATTACTATTGCATGCATAGCTAGCACAAAAACTGAAAGAAATGTCAAGTATCACCACAGGTTTAAAAAAGGAACAGTTTAATAAATGTTCTACCACCTTCAATCTTCTGAACAATCTTACCTGTCCAGGCTCATCAGTTACCCTATTGTAAAAGACACACAGAAAAGCATATTCATGGCCTCCTCTCTGCCACTTTCAAACCTTCACTCTAAACTAGCACCAAGGAGAAACTGTGATGCCAAGCTTGAGATTATTTTGTTTAAAAACAAGTCAGTGTAATGGACTGACAACAGACACAACCTTCAACATTGTGAAAATAAGAAAATATATCAGTCAAACAAAGATCTAAGCAGCAATCTCCTGGACTTGACATCAAACTACGGTCACTGAAGAATTTTCTCATTTTCTATTTTTTCAGTGTGGCAGCTTTACACATGACAGACACAGGGTTTGTAAAAATACTTTGGGAGTGGTACCTGTACAGATGCTGCTGCATTTGGAATGGTCACTGTTCAAGAGAGTGAATGTTGGTGGATTGGCTTATGCAGTGAAATATGATACACCTGAAGAATGATGTGACTGCCACAGCAGAAGTTTAAGCTGAGAATATAAGTAAACTTACACATTAAAATTTAAAAAGAAGTTCACCCAGAAGATAACATTTAATATTCAATCAATTTTTCCAGATATGAAAAAGTGTTACATGTCTCCACCAAAAATGAATCGTGCCATTTATTCAATTAGACAGGTATGATAGGGAGAACAAATTAGAAAACTCTTGCAAAGCTCCACTTAGACAAAACTTTTGTTCTGGTTCCTGCAACAAGAATCACAAACAATGCAGCGGCTTTTCATACACATGCAGCAGGCACTGATCCAATTCTGGCAAATTCTATCAACTGCCGGAGCAAAACTGTACTGTCCAAGATCCACATTACAAAAGGATTAGTTCCATACAGAAGGCCCTACACAAATCTCCATTTTGCTGCAGAAGAGGGCAGAAATGCAGAACGAGACCATGAACCCTGGTTCAAAAGCTCTCAGTTCAGCTGCCAGATTCCCACATTCAAGAATACCCATTTGAGAGCAGACTACAGCAACAGTCCTTCCCAATGATGGTCAAAGTCACCTAATTCAAAAACCTAATACAATTGCCACATGCCCAGGCTGTCACTGGACTGGCAAGGTCACATCATAAAAGCATCAGTAGTCTCTGAATATTAACTCATCTGTCAGAGGAGGAAAAGAAGAAACAAGAAACAACAAGAAGAAAAAGAAGAAACAGTCTTTGCACTGCAGGCAGAGGTCTGGTTCTCTCCATTAATTATGTACTAACAGCAGAGACAGACACTGTACTACTTTAAAACTCAAAAGCAAAAAGCAAAGTCACACCTGCTGTAGACCAGAGACAAGGGACTCCATCCAGAATCTATAAAAACAAGATCAGAAACTACTACAGTTGCTTTTAGATAGGGCAAAATAAAGGAAGAAAGGAAAGCAGGAGTGATCAGCTATATCTACTCTCCTCTCTTGAGCTTCCAGAATATTTCATAGCTCCTATATAGGCAAACAAAACCAAGTGAAGCAGAAGGATGAATAGATCTTCAAAAGAATATGCAAAAAGATCAGTGCATCAGAGGAGACTGAGCAAAAGCTAAAACTAGTAACTTGCTGCTGAAGGTAGGAAAACAGAACTTAAGAAGAATAGTTGAATTTCAATGATTACACACCATTTCAGGAACATGGGCTATTTATTAAAAGATAAACTATGCTTGCACAGTCCCAGTAAATGTGGCTACAAAGCAAAACCCAGCAAAACAAGTTTAAAATCATTCCTATGCCCCAATGGAAATGATTATATTTTCAGCATAGTCTCTAGATATTTATGTCATCAAGCACTAAAAATACAAAAAGTATACAGGGTTTGTTTGCTTGCTACCAGTCAGGGCTTTGTAAAACCCAATGAAGATGATGAAGTGGAAAAGGAGCACAGAGAATATAACAGCAGGTGTTGACTCTTGTTGACCCTCACTCCCCACCACAGACTGCATCTAACAGATCTGTATTTTGAAACTGGACCTACCATGCTGTGCCACAGAATAGCAACCACAGCCTGCACAGCTGTTCCCACTCAGGTAGCCTGCAGACAGAGGATCTGAAATTGAAGGATCCAAATCTCACTACCTCAGGTATTCAGACTCGTTTTAGATACCTCAGGATTAAGGTTTTAGCCCAAGTTCCATTACTGCTCTCTAAGGCTACTTCCACTTGCAATTGTTTCATGCAAGTGTCCTGTTTTAAGGGCATGCTTTCATTTACAGATTGGTTCTATGTCAGTACAGAAATCAGAGAAATTCCAAAGTTTCAAAAATGAAACCTGAAGAATTAGAAACAAAAAATATTTTTTATACCTAACTGAACTATAATAAACATATTACTTCTATAAAGTCAATTAAGTTCTGTCAAACAACTACTGCCAGAAAACCAGCCTAAAGCCAGAGGAACTGAAGTCTGCAAATAATCTTTCCCAAATACTTGTTTCTCTTCTTCAGCCCAGCTCCCAAGACTAGTTGGGCCTTTTCAGCCTAGGGGACAGCACACTAGCAGGGGTGCTTGAGTCCTCTCAACCTATATGGTTTATGCTCATAGATGAGAACTCAGTTATTACCACTGTATGGCCACTGAGCCATTTCACTGCTAAGTGCAATCCAAACTAGGAGGCTCACATGTTATTCAGCTTTTCCCTTAAATTTTCCAACAGTCACGTCACACAGCATATGGATAAAACAAGGGCTGAAGTACTGAAACAGTTGAGCTTAATAAACCATTTCCAATTTATGCAATTCAAATACCACATTCAAGAACTCTCTGACTGGCATGGCCACTGCAATGCTCACTTTCCAAAGGAAAATTTCAGTACAGCATTCACTCAGGAGAACATACTAGCCTAGATCCTGTTGTCTGAATGAACAAATCTGATTCATAATCAAGGTTTAGACTTTTGAACTTAAGAAGTTAAAAATTAAATACAACTACTCCTGAATTTGTATACAGCAAAAAAAAATTACTTATTTCCACTTATTTCCAAACCCCTAAGGGTGAGCTGGTTTATGTCTCATGTGTATTAATTACTATGCCCGTTAAGGAATACCACCGGCATCAAGAAAAAGTCAGTTCATGTTTTCATATAAGCACAGGTAAAGAAAAAATGCCGGCTAGCTGTCCTTAGCACAGCAGGACAGCTCAACACAGTGAATCATTACATTTACTATCATATTAGCTACACACTAATTTAATAATAAAAAATAATAACAATATATAACTTGTCAACTCCGGTAAGCTTGTTTCAAGTAAATGGAGCTCTGTATGAAACTGACTGTGCTGGAAAGCAGCTTAACTTACTGCTGATCTGAAACAGATCAACAGGAGGAATTAACAGATGCACAATACTCTGCAGTCATTAATTTTAACTCCAACAGCCACAGCCTTCCTGTCACAGAAAAGACCCAAGTGAAGACACATCTGTCCCTCTCAAAAGGAATGGATCATCAGATAATCAGTTGTCAAAGCTGCAAACCAGCACTGTGTACTGTTAAACAGAACAACCCAAATTAAAATAAGAGCATGAATTTTTAAAACAGGTTTCCCTGATCTAAAACTAATGTTTACCTGTTTACCACTTGGTTCTAACAAAATCACTTTTTGAGTATTTTAATGCATTTGGCAAGAGACAACACAATAATGAAAAGTATCTAAGAAGTTTAAGCAGAGGCACTCAACCAGTTACCAGGCTGGACTATTTTTAGACATACAGACCCAAGGCTGTATTTCCTTTGAGCAATTTGGGAGTAGGCTGAAAGTCAGGTGAATCATTTCAGCAGCCAAGCTCTGTCTCGCCATCATCACAGGCACTCCCCACAAATAATGACAGGCAAAGAGCCAAAATGTGCTCAGGAGAAACCCTGGCCCTGATCAGGTTCTTGATCTTAGGTCTTTACCTGTGCAACCCAGACTCCTCCCTAGGAAAGCACAAGGGGCTTCCAAACCAGACAAACAGAACCAAACAGCGAGGCCCTGCAGGCTGGATCAGCTCCCTCCAGCAGCGCTGCTGAGGCCTGAGCAGGGACACAGAGATGTCTCAGAGCAGCAAGAGGTGCACACAGCCCTGGCCTCCCCAAGGCTCTGGGCTTTCAAACAGGACACCCTGGATGAAACACATCTTGTGTTTTGCTCTGGTGAGATGCAAAACTTTAACACTAATTTAACACCTTTTTTTTAAATGTAGAATGAGGTTTAAAGCACCAAGCCAAAGAAACTTTATTCCCCTTTTTGACACTCTGATGAGCTTCTCTTACAACAAACTGACCAGAAAAGACTGAGTTGCGCTTCTTGGGTCTTATAACCACCTTTTCCTCCCGTAAGTGGTAAAAATGTATTTCACATTGAAGATTATAATTAGATGTTCCAAATTTTTAACACTCTCCCAAAGCTCTCACAACATTGACAACTTCCTTCCTAACCTTTATGAAAAACTTCCATAATTCTCTCTAACCATTCCAGAAAAATACAAATCCCTGCTTTATCCTCTAGTTCCTGACAGCCTGCCAAAGAAAAAGCAATTCCAAATCCCTGGCATAAATAAAATTAATGTTTATGAGCAAAGACTCACATAGTTAAAACCAATTACATAAAAGTACTGCCAATACCACATGCTCCAGTTTCCCTTCAGTCTCACTGAAGTGAAATGTATTAGACTGTTAAACATATTGTTTCAAAACACTTTTGATGATTAACAAATTGCATTATAAAAAAGGTTAGAGGATTCTTCTATGTCATTGCTACTTATCAGTTTCAAAGCATTTTTACAATCTATGAAAAATTTTCAGAAAAGCATAAACAAGGACTAAACCAAACAAGTAGCAGTTGAAATGTAAATTATTTTTAGCAAAAAAAATTTGCCTTTCTCTCTATTCATTCTTAAACCTAATTCTGAAAAATGCCAATTGTTGGCACAAGCCTACTATTTTAATGAATTAAGTCAGTGAAAATATTTATAATATTGCATCACTTTTTTTACATTGACTACAAACTAACAGAAAATAATTTAAACAGAACAAAAATATGTGGGAGAATGTCACATCTTACATAGAAAGGTTTAAAAGGAAACAAGAGCCAACAAAATAGCCTCTTGTAACAGACAAATCATCAGAAAAAGAACTGTACCTCAAGAGTCACAGTTCAGTGCTCTAATTCATCCTTTCAACTTATATTTCCAAAAAGAAAAATTACATTTAACTGACTCCAGAAAAACACAGAAACCCAAACATTTTTAAAAGGATAAGTAGCAGCCTGTAAAATATTTCAGCAGTTTTGAGAAGAAGGTGTTTTTTTAAAAGGCCATTATATTAAGCAAAACTGGCAACAAGTAAAGCAATTCTAATATAGTAACTGTGGAATTAGATAAAACAATTCCTAAAACTATGCCTAATTTTATGATGGATTATGGTGATTTAAGGGGGACTGGAGACATACCATTCACTCTTCACAACACAGTCCTGTGAAGATCAAGGACTGCCAGTGCAACACAGAGTATTTATGCAGTGTTCACCATCACCTGTGTGAGCTGGCTGCTGCAGCCAGATCTCCTCTCCGTGCCCAGAAGGGGCTGTGTGTGCTATGGCTGAACGGGACCTGCAGGACCTGCACAGCTTCTGAAGGGTTCCTCTCTCCCCTGCACTCAGTCCCCACCTCAGCAAGCAGGACTGGGGGTGGGTACCAGGCTGGATGGGGACAGGGCCAGGAGAGCTGACCTGAGCTGGACAAAGGGATGCTCTATACGATGTCATGCCCAGCAATATCAAACTCGTTGGCTTTGTCCCCCAAGATGTCCATCACACAGTGACTGGCTGGGCACAGCTCTCCTTCTGGGGGTGCTGAGTGACTGCCTGTGCATCACTCGTTTCTCTTCTTCTTTGCTTTACTTCTTAAACTGTCTTGTTCTCAACCCATAAGTCTTCTCATTTTTGCCCCTCCTTTTCTCTCCCCATGCCAGTGGGGGTGAAGGAGGGGAGCAAGCACCTGGGTGGGTGCTCAGCTGCTGGATGGGGTCAACCCACCATAACGCTGAACATCTGATATAACAACCTCAGTTGTTATTCCATTATTTTGTACACTGAGCTTTGTTTGTTCGTTTTTAATTAAGAATGTCAGACAGGGTTGTGCCAAACTTTATAGAAAGCCAGGTACAGCACCAAGTGTTACTGCCTTAGCACACACCAAATTAACATGGAAATTAGACCAGGCCAACACAATCTATTGTCTCTTTACTACCTCACTATCTCTTCGTGCTTATCTATGTATTACTTCATTATTAACTCCATCTCTTTTTCAGCTACTTCAGACAACCTGATTTAACTCTAATGTCCTCCTCTTCCTTTTGTCTGAAAGACAAGGAGTGTATTTTCCCACTTCCAAAGCCCTGGAGCCATCACCATTCATTATTTCCATGGAGCCCACAAGCATGAGCTGTGCTGCACCAGGCCACACACATCTGCAGAAGAAAGCGTCAGCTACTCACAACACACAGAACTGATTTACTTCCACTGGAACCCACTAAGCCAGGAGGATCTAAACATATTTCAGCTTATCTAAAATTTGGGTCAGGGGAGAGTTGTGATTTCCTTTATGCTTCTGGATACAACTCTTCTTTTTTCTGAAGACCAAAGCAAAGATTAATTCAACAGTCCTTATCATTATGTACTTACTTTCATCAGGTAAATGTTTCACTTGAGCATTCTCCCCAATTACTCTAAGTTATCTCGACATCTCTTTTATCTACTTTTCTATCCCATGACTTTTCACCTTGGCTGTTATTTGTACTGCAGCCCAAGACTGGATGTCCTTGCTTCCAGCTTTCATAGGTTTTTTAATCAACACTGCTCGTAACACTGCTCTACTGCTTTCCCATCTTTTGTCTGCATCAGAATTACTTTTTCTCAAACAGACGGATCATCTTATACTCCTCCTTATGTCTTAGGAGAGACCCCATCAGCCTGTTTTCTTGGCTTGTAGAAGTTATGCTATTTTTAAATCACTGGCTGTCAGTTCTTCCATTCCAGAGAAGGAATGCTACCAAATTCATGTTAATTTCAATAAAAATTTAATTTCAGATTTTCAGTGCCTCCTTATAGTTTAAATCTACTCTAAAGAAGGCATTTCAACACTTTCTACAAGTTGCTAGAAGAAAAACATGTCCCAAACATTCTTAGATCTTCAAGCGCTACAAATCCTATCTTTTTGTCCCTCTAGAAAGAAGCTTCCCAAGCTTTCAATTTCTGCCAAGCAGCATTCTCCACTGCTTCTGCTACTTGCTAAAAAGAAATACACAAACCCACTGGCATTGTTTATTGCTTCATGCAATAAGATGGGGAGTTCTTGTCCTCTCTCTCTCACCCAAGGCGTTCAGCTGTGTGCTTACACACCACACCATCTTCAGGGAATACAAATAAAGCTCAAGCATGCAAACACATCCACGTGCAGGGAAAGATCATTCCCTTCCCAGCATCCCAAGGCAGAGGATTGCACAGCTCCACTGATCAGTGGACAAACAGAAACAAACAGAACCCAGACTGAGAAATTTTCTGCTGCTATGGGAAACAAACATCAAGCAATTCCAACAGCTGAAGGATGCTCACTTGTAGACTACTAGTCTATGCTTACAGGCAAGAGTGGCCAGCCAAACCAGGTACTGAAGGCAGAATTTTCAATGCTTAGGCTCTATGAGGAAGAAAAAAATAATCCTGGTGATCCAGTTTGATCATCTAGAGCAATTTATGGAATTTGTACTATACTAAAAAACTGAAATCAGAATCTATGAAGTCTCAATAGCTCACAGAAATTAAGTACTCCTTAACTGAATAAACAGCCTGTAAAAGTGACTGATAAAGGTAATTCTGTAAATGAAATGCATCACAATCTAGTATTACACTATTATTAGCACTCCCCCACACAAATATGCCTATCACACCACAGTTCAATAGTGACTGCTGAACAAAGTTACCTAACCACAATGACTCTTCCAGACCTTCCAACCAATCAATACCAGGCCTTATAAAACCCCTCAACATTATATACAGTATTGGAGCATCACTGCCTGCCAGCAACTGGCAGTTGTAAATAGGAACAGGTTATAAATAACAGTTGCATCAAAAAGGCTTCCAGCTTACTTGCTGTGCTACAAGTTCAGAGGAAACCCTTTTTAATGTTCTGAAATGTAAACTTTATCCATGCCCAGATCTAGGGAATGAAGGACTGGACATGGAAAACTGGTAACTGCAAAAGAATTCAAGAACAAAAGCAGGCAGACAATCCAACTTGCACATCCAGCTGTCACTAGTAGCCTTTCAAGGTAAAAACTAAACAGCAGTAAAACAAATTTATTCCAGTGTTCCACAAAACTCCTAAAGGGATTCTCTTTAAAGTTCTAAGAGACATATTTGAAGAACAATACTGAAAATTCTGGAAAAGCCACAAAAGTTAATTCCATGGTATTTTTGTAAGGGTGCAAATAGTTCATTTAATGTATTTATCTTTATGAAATCAAGAAAGATAACTCCACCACAATGTACATATACCACATAGTACAAATATTCCAGGCATCAAAGGATCCCAACCTACCAAGAAAAGCTCTAATGAAACTGCTGGATGGAAGCTGAAGCTGTCAGATGAAAATAAAAGACAGTAATGTCTGCCTAGCATTCATCTTCCTGATCCCATGCAGTGGCCAGCATACCAAAGGTTAACATTTGTGCTAAGAGGACATTTTTGTTTTGAAGATGCATTCATATCAAGCCTAAAGTTTTAAGAACAATGCACAGAGAGCAGCAGAAAAAGCGCAGCCACAATCAATAAACAGCAGGTAATTATTTATTATCTTTGAGCCCTAAAGTTTGCAAGTGCTATAGATATACAGTCTCTCCAAGAATTAAAAAAAAAAATCCCAAAAAAACCAACAGAAATCTTCCAGTATCTTTTTGTGTAGAAAAATCTTCCAACGGCCATCTTCTATAAGAAGATTAATAATCATATTTGGAGACATGGAAGTTTTGATCTCTACTTTCCTACCCCCTACACGTTGTTCAAAGTATATCTGCCAGCTACCTGTCCAGCGGCAGGCTTTCAGCTCAGATCCTCTCCTCTACCAAGAAGGCAACATGAGGGATAAATAATCTTTCAAAACCCCAATTTAATATTGCTCCTACAAATGGCAGCAACCAACAGCAATACTGACACCTGGTTTGCTCTTTATGTCATTTTGGAAGAGGCCTACGTGTTTCCCCAAGACATGCAAGTTTAATAAGTATGACATAAATGAAACAATTCCATACCAAAAATTGTATTTGGAAAATGAGAAGGATCTATTGATCATGTTTTCCTCCAGGGCACAACAGTTCCATGCACTCACTGTGATTATCTACTGCATGCTCAGCTGTTCTCAGTACAGTAAAATTACTAAATTACAGCCTTTGTGATATTTTTCAGTGCCACTAACTGCAGCAGCCACCACAAATATTTTGATTATAACCTGCAAAATCAGGATCTCCCAAGTCACATTCCACCACAAGAATTCACTGTGATTCACTATCTTCTGTCTTCAGCACAAGCACAGCTTTTTACCCAAACTCATTAGTGGTATGTGAACACTAATATATGACACAAAACAACAACTTTAACCCCTTAGGTACACAATTCATCCAATGCATTTGTTTGAAACATGAAACAAAAAGGGCTGGAATAGAACCAGGTACAACTGGCCAAGAGAGCTTCAGTAATAAACAAGCGTCAAAAACAGATGGTTCACATTTCTGACAAAACACACCTCAGACTCAGGTCTCAGACACTTGGTCAGCTGAGCAGCAGCCATGAGAGGATTACATGAGTACAGCATCCTGGCACACATTCACAACACAGCCCTAACACAGCTCCAAATGACTCTTTCATGCATGATCAAAGGATTACACCATTTATACTTCACTCATCTCTTCATTTGTGTTTAATTATATGTAACCTCTGCAGTACAACCATTCATTTGACAAAACACTTGTCAGTAACTTTACTGACAGCTGAGTACCCCGATGTGAAGGAGCAGCTGTGTGCTTGCTGCCAGCTGGGGCAGGGTTCAGCACTCTGCAGCGCTCCCAGGCTGGCTCATGCCAAGGACAGGCTGCAGGGCAGGCAGCAGCAGCTCACGTCTCTGGGTGGCTTTTTTAAATGCTAAGACACTCCTAGAAAAGCAACTCTACTTTCCTCAGACAGGTTATTACTTCCCCAGGCAAGGGATTGACCAATTGGTTACCCATGTGTGTGGTTGCTGATTAAGTATTGGGTATTTTGGATTAACTGTCTAAGGCCCACCTTACATGCTGAAGCAAGGCTAAATTGAGATGCTCCATCAATATGAATCTCCAGAATGGGCATTTTTTTTTCCTCAAGCAGTCTAGCCCCCAAAATGTACAAAGATCCCGGACCTGAATGTTAGATGAAATCTCCATTTACAAATTCATTTCAGAAAAGATATTTTAGTAATTAATTTAGTCTGGGTCATTAAGGTATGCCTGCACTTGGAAATCTACCAAAAAACAACTTCCAGAGGAACTACCTAAGTTTGGAAGTACACAGCTGAATCCAATTGGTAGATTTTGTATTTTTTTCCAGAGCAGAATAATTTTGGAGGCCTGGATAAACCTGGAGTGACATGCTAGCATTAAACAAGGTCAAAATTTGTTTATATTGAAACACATTTACAGAAGGTCATTCTTTTGCAAAGGAATGAAATTGTACAAGAACCTTGGGAAATGCACTTTGTAATAAAACAAACTGCCTGAACAGAATTCAGGAGTGTGCAAACAGAAAGTGTACACATAGAAAGAAAGGAAAATGCTGCAGAGAGTGAACGCTCAGACTTTGTGACACAGAGGTCCCAAGCCCACGGCACAGTAACCTCTGACACACTCACAGCAGCTACAGAGACAGCTGCAAGCTCGACAGAACATGGACACTAACAGGACTCAGCTACAAAAACCGATCGTCACTGCCTTAACTAATGCCTTCTGGTTTGCTTCACAGGCTTTTAGCACTAGCAAGCTACTTTAAACAAACTGTCTGTTAGAGTGGTTTAAATAGCTGAATTAAGCAGAGGGAGTTTTAAAATAAATATCATTAATTTATATCACTGGAAAGAAATAGAGACTCTGCAGCCTTACTATGCACACAGCAGTGTTCCATACAACCCACACTGCTAGTCAGTAATTTAGAAAAGCCCAAGCTGTACCTCAATATACATTGTCACCAATTATCTTTGAAGAGACTCTTCAGCTCACAAGAAATACAAAGTTTCTCTTCCCCAGCTCACCAGAATTTTACAAATTTGTAAATCGACTTAGTCTAAACCAATACAACCAATATTACAAAAGACATAAAGAACACATTGTAGTTTCACTAGTGTCAGAAATTAAGTCAAAAAACTTTCTTCACACAAATCCAAATCACAGTAAGGGCAAATTCCATATGAGAAATGTGTATCAGACAACAAAATTAGACAGCCAGGAGAGGGTTATTCACATATTTCCTTTGGGCTTACTCTTCTTCAACATTTGTTGAAAAATCAGCCACCTTTTTGTAAAACTAGCACTACATTCATGTAGCTCAATTAAAAAGACCACTTCTTTTGAAGTGAAACAGTAAACAGCCTCTATAAGCTGACCACAAAACAGTGTCTTCTTCCCATCAAACATTCTTACAAAAGAACAAACACAATGAACTGCACCTTGAGTATTGTGCTCCTTATGCTTGGCATATTTTCTCTCTTGAATACTTGTGTCCTGCAACGCCATTACATTCTTTTTTGGCTAACTCAGATATAAATAACACAGTTCCCTGACATGGTACATATCGTCCAGGCCTTCCACAGCTCAGGTGGGAAAAATTTTGCACTATCACTTACATTTTGATGTCAATTTTTCCTCTAGGCCTATGAAGATCCCAGCTGAACTTGAAATTACCCAAAGCTGCAAACATTTACGATCACGTAAGTTACTACATTGGGTTCCATTTATTTGCTTAAACTTCTGTAATTTTCCTAGTTGAGTTTTCCCAAATAAATACAGGTACTAAAGAGTAAGTGGAGATGTTAAGTGGCCCATAAAACTTATTAAGATCAAGGTGATAGGTTTAGCAAGGTTGATACAGCATACGCCTACTAATTTTAGAAACTCCTGGTGACCTTTCAAGACTAAACCATAGACTTTTTTTTTCTTCAGAGGTTTTAAATGTCAGTGAATAGATAGTTTCCCATCAGTCTTAAGACATGAAGACCCTTAAATACATAGCCACACATACAGATGATGCCAATGACACATCCAGTGACAACTGGAGCACGTCTACAGACTAAGGCTGGCCAGGCTGTAACGTCCTGTTCTCATTCTGTTCATTTCCAGTAACAGAAGCCAGACTTAAAATTGTAAAATAAAACTACTTCTAAAGAATCACGAGACCATAAAGTAATACAGGAACTACAATGTCAAAACAAATGCAGCATTATGAAAAGGCTGCCACAGAAGAGATGTCCAAAGGCAAACAGTAATGCAGGGTAACATAGAACTGTAGAAACCCTTACCAAAAAGCAAAGTTTAGTCTGAACATCCAAGGCATTAAAGCAAATCCTGAAATCTTTACACCTCTTTAATCGCAATTGAAAAGGCTCACAAACACCAATACTTCCCCAGCAACAATTTGCAAACCCAACTTTCAAACAGGCTAAGGTGACACAATTTGTTTGGTGCCAGGGCTAAAATAAAGATGCTCTCAGCTTTAGGCCATTGTTCTTGCCAGTACAGAAAAACACAGCATAAGAAGCAGCAATGCTAGAGAAGCCCAGCAGCACAGGAAGGGGTGGGGAAGAGGTAACAACCTCAGGTGAGTGGAGATCAGAGAAAGCAAGCACAGATTCTAGTCAGGCTCTCCTTTAAGTAGAGACAAGGGGTTTTGGGGTTTTTTTTTATAGTACAAAATCCTGTTTCACTGAGACGATATATCAAGCCCATTACTGGCTTCCTGTACTTACAGCATTCTTTCACTAATACCATTACCATAATTGTGCAATTGTATTCACTTTTAATCACTTTCTGGCTGAACACTAGCTTATTTTTGTCCTTTTGTACCCTTACTGTAAGAATGTAATGAAGAAACACTGTTAAGCTTCACGATGTTACACACGGCCTTTACATTGACTCTGCCAGCAATATTTATACGATAATAAAATCTCAACAACTTTCGTGTCAGAGAGCAAGAGTCAAATAACCTCCGATACAGATACGGAGGTTTATCGTTATCTAGATGGAAGCATGTTTTTTAACAACAACACAAACCACCCCTGGATTTCATTCCAGGGCTTCTGAAAAGAAAAATGCTATTTATAATCAGCAACCTCTCCTGAAGTCCTCCTGAATTTTACACAAACAGGTCTCCTATACAAGTGCGGATAAGAGTTCATGCCCGAGCTTTAATTAAGCCGATCTCAGCACGGCAGATTCCAATTTTCACGCTAAGACCATTAACTTACTCTCTCCTTCACTCGCTAAGCTCACAAAACGTCAGGTCAGGAGCCCTTATTTTGACCCCCATCCCAATGGCACCGGTGTCAGGGGATAACGCTGGCGGAGGGGCAAGCCCGGCTCTCCCGGCCCTGGGCGAGGCGAGCAGCGGCTGTTTGCCGGCCACCGGCAGCCGCCACCGCGCCCGGGCCCGGGGTGCCAGCGCGGGGCCTGCGGGGCCGGGCCCCGGCCGCGCTCCCGATGCGGGCCGAGGAGCCGCGGCCGAGGAGCGGGCCCTGCGCGCCGGCCGCCGCTGCCCGGGAGAGACCCCCATACCCCCACCCGGCGGCCCCGGCACTCACCGAAGTCGAGGAACTGCTTGATGGAGAGGGGCGAGGGGGAGAAGCGCGAGTAGTACTCGAGCTGCTTGGGGATGGGGTTCTTGAGCAGCGCCCCGCACAGCCGCATGGCGCGGCCCGCCCGGCTCCGCTGCGCTCCCGCCGGCGGCGGCTCCTGCCCGGGCGCGGCCGCTCCGCGCTGCCCGTCGCGCCCGCGGCCCGGCCCGGCCCGGCGGGAGGGGCGAGCGCCGAGCCCGCTCCGCGCACGCGCACGTCGGCGCGAGGGGGACACGACGGGGGCGGGGCGGGGCGGGCGCGTGAGGGGAGCGGGAGCGGAGCGGGGCTCGTGTGGGGAGCGCGGGGTGGGTCAGGCCGGCTTGGGAATCACAGTCACTGCCCTCACCGAAATGGCCCTCGGTGTCACAGTCACTGTCCTCAGCCGAAATGGCCCTCGGTGTCACAGTCCCTGCCCTCAGTCCAAACGGCCCTTGGAGTGACAGTCACTGCCCTCGGTCCAAATGGCTCTTGGAGTGACAGCCACTGCCCTCGGCCAGAACGGCCCTTGGAGTCACAGCCACTGCCCTCGGTCCAAATGGCCTTTGGAGTCACAGTGCCCTCAGCCGACACGGCCCTTGGAGTCGCAGCCACTGCCCTCAGTTAGGTTGGAAAAGACCTCAGGGACCGTCGAGTCCAGCCTGTGCCTGAGCACCACTGTGTCAACCCCACCATGGCGCTGAGCCGCACGTCCAGTCTTTTCTTAAGCACCTCCAAGGACAGTGACTCCAGTACCATGTTGTCCACAAAAATCGGATTCATGACCAGCAGGTATGAAAGGCCAATAATAATACTCGAGAGAGAGATATTATTTGCTTTTCACACAGCAGGTCATGAATCCGATTTTTGTGGACAACACTGTGCTGGAGTCACCATGGGCAAGGATTGGGCAAGCTTGAGTGCTCAGTGGTATTCTATGAATCAAGCGCACCAACTATCAAAACTTTTTACTAATTATAGACTTTAGTGAACAAAAGAATTAGTGGTCATTGGTTACAAGTTACATAGCTTTCTTATTAATCAGTGTTCTTCTATTGGCTAATGATTCTAATTAGACCTCTCATCTGGTACAGTGGCCTTGCTGGGTCAGTGGGCAGTGAGTCAGTGGTCCCAATCTCCCCCTGCCAGAATTTCCTCTTACCCAGCTGGAGCTGACTTCAGCACAATTGCTGAGTTAGCTTTATTAGTTTCTTCTTAAGGTTGGGACTTCTGCCAGATGTCCTTGTGGCTCATAAATTCTGCATTCTTTGTGTCCACTATCAGTGGACATCCTTCTCCCCAAGCTTTGTTAACCTCCCACTACATCTGAGATCATCACAGCGTATCAAGCCCTAAACCTTAACAAGGCAATTCTACCAGCTGTTTTTCTAAAGTTGTTTTTCTGACAGCTGGACATCACTTAGAGTTTGCTTGCTAGCTGATATCTGTTTCACAGATTAAATCTCCTGCTTCTTGATTAGGCTTGAACATATCCAAAAATCAAACATCAAAGAACATCCTTTCTTGAGCAAATTTTATATATTCCACATTTTGCAACACCTTGGCAGTCCACTCCATTATCTAATTACCCCTTCTGTGAAGAAATTCCTCCTGATGTCCAGCCTCATCCTCCCTGGCAGTTTAGGACTGTGTCCTCCTGTCCTGTTTCTGGTTGCCTGGGGGAAGAGCCCAAGCCCCACCTGGCTACAGCCCCTGTTCAGGTTTCATATGGGCCAGTTAATACGTGTCAGCTGGTCCATCAGAGGGTGCCTGCCCAGCTGCCTTCCAGCCAAAATACAACCCTCAGGTATCTGCTGGGTTGTACAGCGGGTGTGAGGCTGGCAGAATAACGTTCACTGTGTGTGAGAATAGTTGAAATTTTCTGAAAAAGTCCCATTTTTATCTGAGAAAGCATCTGAATACAATTAGAATTAATTTTGATGACTAGAATCAAAAATGAATTGGAGAATCAAAATGTATCACTGAATGCAGTCACTGACTGGTTTTTGCTATGATGTGGTTTGGGACATTATTATTTAAGACAAATAACTGGTGACCAATTCCTTATTTTTCTCCAGTGAATTCAATGTAAGCTTCAGCAGGTACAAGATAGTATTACTCTAATTTTATAACTGATTTGCAAAAGAAACCAGTACTCTTCAATTACTGGAAGTCTCTCTCCATCCTTTCTGTCATGATTGTCCTTACAGAATTTGAGACTGAGAAATCCTGACCTAATGTACAAAATAACTGGAAAGCATTTTAAAATCACTTCAATTGCAGCTTATAGGAATGACTGGCTTGAAGAGGCATGTCATGTAATCAAGACTGACAAAATGAATCATCTACTGTAATTCTGAAGCTTTTTTGGCAGGTGGGAAAACGTGTTTTTAAAACTTTTGTTATATACTCATCAGGATTTGATTGTGATTCATTTGGAGCATAACTCTGAAATCAGTTGTGGAATTATCTGGCAGAAAACAGTATCTTTTTTTTGTTAAAGACAGAACAACATTTCCCAAATTAAGATGAAATTAGCAACTTCAAAGGATGATTCATTATCAACATTTAAGCCACTTGATTTTATGTCTTTCACATTTTGAAGTAATTCTAGTGTGATTTCAGCTTCAAAAAGTAACAAGACAACAGTTAACTATAGTTTTCTTTTTAAACACAAAATCATTTTTGCAGTATAAAGCATCATAGCATCATTTTTTTGAAATTTCTTAATCCTATGTTAGCCAACCCATGTGAAAAATTGGAATTGTTTTTGTCTATGGTGATACAGACTAAAACCACAATGAGGACATGCACAAAGTCACTGCAAAACAGAGATGTGCTCTTCTCATCAGACTCCCAATAGCTTCTCTTAACTCTGGAGAAATTGATGACATAACCAACAGATGGTATTCTCCAAAAACTGTTCAAACACACGCTGCAGAGACATTCAAATCCCAGACTACCTAGCAGCTTGAGAGAACATAAATGCACATGGGAAGGGCTGTGGTTTTACCAATGCAAGACAACAGCAAGCATACACATAAACCTAGTTCTTAAACAATCTACCTAAATAAAGGGAAGTTAGTGGCATAAACCATGCAAATACGAAAAGTCACTGGGGTTGACAGGATTAAATGATAAGCTGAGCTTTGCTTTTTGGACCAGTTGGGTTTCTCATACCTCATAGTTGCCTTCTTTATGTATTTCAGAATATATTTGGTGCAGAAAAGCTTCCTGAACTCATTCTGTGAGAGCCCCTTTACATCTTTGTTTAATTGTTAAAAATTTCTACAAGCATACAGGAAAAAACTATCTACCCCTTAAGAAAATCTGATTTTAACATTGATAACATCTAACACTATTGTACTTCTCTGGTGGTTTTATCATCTCTCTTTTACTGGGGGTATTATTTTCATATTTTCCAGTTAGATTCAACTCTGGAATAACTAGAATTAACCAAGGGTTCAAAGATGACTCACATTTACATGACCATTTAGTAGCCAGAACAACTTAGTCCCTTGTTCAGTTAGAATCTGTGAGCACACAGGCAACTGGAAGCCTCAGCACCTGTAAGGGCATTAGGGTCTTGGTATGCACACTGGCCAGAACCCTGGTCTGAGGACAAATGCCTTTGGTGTCCTTGGCTTAGGGAAGCACCACCCAGCCCCAGCCCCACTGCCCCTGGCTTGCTCCCAGGGAGCCCCAGACACAGCATGGAATCTGTTTTTGTTGGGCCATCACTGTGACAAAGGAGATGGATAATTGAATCTGAGTAAACAATCTAGCCTTAAAAATTTTTCTTGGTTTTCTGTGTTTGAGTTGGTATAAAATCAATGCTTCTAACTCAAAAACCACAGAAACTCTGAGAGGGAAAAGCAGCAATATCAGGTTTTGCTGCAGAGCGATTCCCTGAAACAGAGGAACTGATGTCGAGAATATTTGCATAAACAAAGCTGTTTGGTGTTTCCTGCCCTCAAAAATTTCAAGCACTGACTGTTGACCAGAGTAGTGGTTTAGTAGCAGTACTTAAAAATTGGCCTCTCCTGGGTTTGTGTTTTAGCCATGATGGGAGGGAGGAACTGGGTGCCCTAATGAGAGAGTGTACCTGGGAGAGCCTTTGCTGTTCCTTGTATGGGACTTGTCTTTATTTGTTAGTTCACTGGAGCCAGGGAGGTAAATAAGAGACACTTCTATGACTAGTAACCAGAAAATTAAATTACCAGAAAATAAAATTCTCCTTAAGTTTGAGTTTTCTTAGCCCTTAAAGTGCTAAGAGAGGGAGTGCTTAAGAGTTAAAATGGGAAATTCACTCCTACAGAAATTTGTAGTCAAACTTGGTATGGAGATTTTAAAAGATGCTTTTTTGTTACATTTTCAGATCTTGTTCTTTCTGGACCTTTATATTACATGCACTTGTTTTCGGGGATTAAAGCTTTTGCATGTAGTATTTCACCCAAGTAACATTTATTCACAGTGAAAATTTCAGACCTTTAAAACACCAGAACCATAATCTTCTTAACAAAGCTTGTTTTATTTCACTGCAGAATACATAGTAGGTCTATAAACTAGCTGCAGGGGATTCAGCATAATGAACTTCTTTGTATGGATGTCAGAGGAGGGGAAAAGTAATGCTAAACTGTAAACCAAGAAAACATGGTTATTAGTGTTTTCTAGACACATTGACTTCATGGAATTCATTGGGGTTTTCTTTTTTTTTTTCCCAAAAAAATAAACCTATATTGAAGTGTATATAACCCCTATTTCTTAAAGTTCAGAAGCACTCATTGAGAATGGGCATAATACAATTGAAACATGAACAATAATAATAACCAATAACAGTTATTTGGAAAAAATTTACACAGAAAATTATACTCCTAAAGTACCTCTTACAAGATGACAGAAAAATCAGCACAGAACAGGAAAAACTAGTATAGAGGATGTTTCATACAAATTCCTGCTCTTCACAGTACTAATATTTGTCAATAACCCCGCTGTGTTTTCCTACCTGGCATTATATGCGCTCAAGGGTAGATTAAAGAGGTGGATCAAAACCACACTGAGAACACATGGAGTGAGAAAAGGATAAGGTTCTTTACTGAAGCTTTCCTGAACTTCAAAAAGGATCTGGTTTTATTTTTAATAATTTATCAGTTTCTAGTATTTGTGCACTCCAATGAGTAACTTTGGAAGGACTGTTACCCACAATGTGCAGAAGATTGATAGTTCTTGCATTTGGGAATGTGTATGTAGTATTATCTCTTGTTGCTACCATAGTCTACATTTTCAGCCATTCTTGTCTATTACCCAAGAAAATAAAGGTTTTTTAACAAGTTTTTTGCCAGCATAAGATGGTAATCACTGCATTTATTGTTTCTCATCCTAGTTAGTTTACCAGCAGAGTTCAGCAGTTTTTCTAAAGGAACCATCTGAAACAATCAAAGATTGCACTCAGCAAATCTAAGACCTGGCAATTTGAAGAAAATCTCTACTCTGTTTGCAACCAAAAATACCATGGCTTGTCAAATGGTTTATCTGGTTTAGAAGTCTTAGGTTTTTTTAGAGTATGCACTCCACAATTTCTTCAATTGCAGAATTGTCCTCTGTAATTTGCTTTAAATTAAAGCTGGTGCCCCCATGCAGCTGATGTTGGCTCTTTATTAGATGATATCATCTGTGTGTCCAGCTTTAATGGACAGACTCTCTAATAGACAAAAAAACCTTTTCATGTCTAAGGAAAAACGAATAGATTATTTTCTTTTGAAATTGTTAAGGCATGCAGAAGAGAAAATTCCTGCCACTGAGATAACTGAGAGTAAATGCAGAGCAAAAGAATTTAGTAGTGTCCTTATCGCCATATTTTGTCCTGCCTTCTGCCATAAGGGAACCATTGGAACCAGTGAGGCAGAGCTATGACTGAGTGGCATGGAGCCACACCAGAGCAACCCCTTCCCTGTAAGACTGTCTTGGTGCTTCCTTTATTATTCAAAAATACATAAAAACCCACAGCAATGTCCTGACTTGCATGTGAAATGTGCAAAACTGCAGTCAGTACACTTGTACCAAGGATTTACATTTAATCTTTTTTTCCAGAAACAGCTTGAAAGAACACCAGATGAGGAAGAGTCACTGGTACATATGAAACACAACTTTGGGTTTTGTACTAGGTCCTTTAAAATGGGATTGACAATATACTCTGAGGAGAAGGATAGAACTAGTTTGGCATTTTTCTCGTTTTTTTTTTTTTTTTTTCTTGTAGGGAGTCTTCCAGGGGAAAACTCAAAATTTTATTTTAGATTGGATAACCATAATCACACCCTTTATCTTTGGAGAATATAATCTCATCACCTTTCTGTTTGCAAAATTGAAATTTGCAGGGGTCTTGTGAGGAAAAAGCTGAAAAGGACCTGACCCTGCAGCATGAAGTTCATCATGCAGCAGAAGTTCTCATATCCTTGGCTAAATGGAATAAAATCTGCCATGTAAGGGAGCAGGGTTCAGTCATCTTGGTTCTGAAATTTTTCACATAGAGATGCACTTTTTGTTCATTTTGCAAAGAAGATTTGTTTTCCATGCACTCAATTCTTCAACAAGAAACTGCTCCTTTTGTTTGAAAAACACATAACCTCACAGGAAGTTGTTCCCATCTCTGCTGGTACTTGGCACCCTATCTAGCAGGCTGGAAGATTGGATGAGCAGGTTTCCCAGGACTTTCACAGCTCTACCATACAGATCTGAAACTGGGGCTTTTTGGTTTCACTGCAACTCATAAGGTGAGAACTAAAGCTTCCAGGAAACACCACAGTTTTTATAGAAACATCAAAACATTCTCTTTGAGAATTCACCAATTTCATTGGATTCCTTAAATAAAACAGCATAAAAGTTCAGCTCCTGTGACAACTGGGAAGAAGAGCTGTCATGCTTGTCATTGTGGAGCTTTCTGAATGTTAAAAATCTTTCAGAGTGTAATTCCTGCTCCTGAGCTGCACTTTCCAGAGGAACCTGTGTGCCAAGAGACAAGTTAATAAAGAAAAATCTGAGTCCAAATACACATTTTGTAATGAATCATCAGCCATTTTCCTCTAAAAAACAACCAACCAAACAATATTAGGGAAGCACAAGTGCATTTTCTGATTGCCTCCTCTTCCAGATCTTGGCAGTAGAAAATGGGTTGAGAAGAGCCCCTGTTCCAATAGAAGCTCTGCCCTTAGAGAACAGTGATGCATCACTTTGTTGTTCTGCATTGATCAATCTACTTTTCACCCCATTATATTTCCTTGTATCCCATGCATCAAATGCTAGTTTTAAATTCAGTGTCACATCAAGTGCTTTTCTGAAATCAATAAGCATTACATGCACTAGAATACTTTTATATAACACACAGGCAATTGCAGTGAGTTTGGGTGCCACATTTGTCTGACCTGATGTGTTTTATTAACCTGCAATTCTTACTGTTCTTTGGGCTTTTTCACTCTGTAGATTTATACATAAATCAGTGGGTATTTTAGTCTTTATTTAAAACCATGTAAAGTTTAAACAAATTATTGTAGTTTCTCCAATTTTTCTGTTAAAAACATTTTCCTGCACTTGTCCAACCAATAAGCTTTTATTATTCCTATTTTCATTTACTCCTTTTATTTGGTACTGATTTCAAAATGCACAGTAAGGAAACTGAACTTGTTTACATGGCTCAATTTAAACATCATATTTTTGTGACATACTGGACTTCAAACCTCTTGCTGACACTGCTTTTTTGCTGGATTCTGAAGTTTCTCTTCCCTGTAAACAGCAATACATATTTTGCTTGATTTTCTGTTATGGTGTGCACACTGTAGCTTGTAGGCTGGTCTAGATGAGGGCAAACACAGTGTTATGTCTGTGTACACTGACATAGCAAATGAGCCCTAAGCTAAACAGAAAACTTGTCAAGGTTATAATAGCACTTTAGTTTGGGGTTAGAGAGAAGCTTTTCTGGTAGGCAATGTACAGGAGTTCTTGCATCATGACCCTAATTTCCAGTTCCTCTTAACAAGGTGGAGTCTCATCAGTCTGCAATTGGAGTTGCACAAATCCATGCATATAGTGGAGCTCAATACTGATGTCAAACAAGAATTTATTTTAATTTGTCTTTAAATACACAGTCCAAGGGAGAATTAAATGCATCATGTTCTTGTGGCATATCCATGAACCTGATCCTGGTAAATGTGGTAGCCTTCATTCAGGCTTCTTCAAGCAGCCTTGGAGACCTGCTGCCAACAGCTGGTGACTTCTACAGGAGCACCATTTGGCAAAATATCCTGTGTCTCTATACACAGCCTTCTCAAAGATAATAACTGGAAAAACTGTAATTAACAAGATAAACACATAAATAGCTTTTTCAACTGTTCTACTTACAAAACATAGCATGCGTCTTATTATGCAAATTATTTTGATGATCTGTGGAAAAGCATAGCACAACAGTTTCATGGGTGGGAAGAAAACTTTTGCTCTGGTGTTTGCTTGCAGATGAGTGCTTTGAGATAACAGGAGTAATAAAATGGCCTTCTTAGGTGAAAAATGGATTCCATGCAGATTCCTGACAACCTGGAAGTTTTACTTTCTCTATGTTGCAACATTACTCAGGCCTACAAGTTTGTTGTAGGATGGATTAGCTTTGAAAGATTAGATAAGGATATGGACGTGGATAAGAATGGAACTACTGATGATCCAAAGTCATCTTTTCACTTCATTAAGCAACTGAATGCTAAACAAGAGGGTGTCACACTCGAATGAGCAACAACATTACCACATTTGTGTAGTTCAGTGCCTTTCTTCTCAGCTGCAGCTTGGAGTGGCGTGTGATGGACACACTGAAAAGCAGAATGAAGAGCGCAGATCATTCTTATTTTGAAGGTTGCTGAATTGTTGCTTTTAGAAGTCATTTCTAGTAGTGTTCAGCAGATGTTTGCCAGCTCTTAGCCACTTGATGAATACTGACTTCTGGTAGTTTGATCTCACACATGCATAATGAATGGGAATTAAATCAAGGTAACTTTTCTAAGTGAGAAGAAAGGAAAAAAGTGCAGAGATTTCCCTTGAGGTGCACTCATAGCTGAACCTGCATCATAGTCAAACCCAGATATCTATACCCTATACCTCAAAGGGACTCTCCTCAAAGGGACAGCTACAGCTGTTACCCATGGTGGAGCACAGCTGTTGAGTCTCACATTTCCAGGTAAGATAAATTGTCAAATTTGGGCTGCACTTCTCTGCAGAAACACCTTCACCCCCCCCACACACTCCTCTCTCGTTGATATCATCTTTATTCCCAAATTCTCTACCGTCCTCCCCAGGGTGCAGAGGATCAGGGAATGGGGGCTGTGGTCAGTTCATCACACCTTGTCTCTGTCACTCCTTCCTCCTCACACCCACTCTTCAGCTTCTCCAGTTTGGGGTAAGTCCCACAGGAAACCATCTTCCATGAATTTCACCAATGTGAGTCTTTCCCATGGGCTCCAGTTCCTCACCAACTGCTCCAGCATGGGTCCCTTCCACAGAGTGCAGTCCATCAGGAACAGGCTGCCCCAGGGTCACAAATCCTGCCAGAATCCTGCTCACAGGGTCACAAATCCTGCCAGCAAACCTGCTCCAGTGTGGGTTTTGCTCTTCACAGGTCCTGCCAGGAGCCTGCTCCAGGGCCAGCTTCCCACAGGGTCAGAGCCTTCTTGGGCATCCTCCTGCTCCAGTAAGGGATCCTGCAGGTGGATCTCTGCTCCACCATGGTGTTCCATGGGCTGAAGGGGGATAGCTGACCTGCCATGGTCTGCAGGGGAATCTCTGCCTAGAGCTCTTCCTTTCCTTCCACTCACCTTGGTGTGTGTGCAGGGCTGCTTTTCTCACTCCTTCCTCCACCTGCAATTGTTGCTGTTCCCAGAGCAGGATTTTCTGTTCTTAGAAATGTTACCTCAGGGATTCAGGGACATGATCAGTGCTGCTGATGGGCTCAGCCTTGGCCAACAGCGGGTCCACCCTGGAGCCAGCTGGCCTTGGCTCTGCTGGACATGGGGGAAGCTTCTCTAGTCTTTCACAGGAGCTCACAGGGGCCCTCCCACTACAAAATCCTCACCATGCAAACCCAATGCACTGGTCATATATATGTTATCACAGAGGCTTCTTTTTCTTTCAGTAAAATACAGACATTCCACTCAATCTTTATGACTCGATGTAGGTTCACATGAAGACAAATGTGAGGCATGTCTGTGTAAGGATGTGTGCTTGCAGTGTGTGGGGGAATAATGCACTTAAAACATTCAGTTCAATACAGCTCTGTATTCTGCCTTGCCACACTGAACAAATCAAAGGTAGCTCCTAAGAGTAGTATTCATGATACATGAAAACAGATTAATGCATCTCTTGGGAAACTATTTCAAGGAAGCTAAGAAGTTGAGACAGCTCTGAGGAAGATTCTACATCCTGACCCCAGCCAAAAGTCACTCACTCAGCTGTCTTGCTAATGCTCAGGCTTAAGAATCTAAGGGCACCCAGCAGTTAATAGCTCTGGATAGGCCAGAACTGAGCTGTCCTGTGTGCTGTCTGCAATGGCTGGACTTTGCAATGCCAGCTAATTTTACCTTCAGGTCCAGCAAATGGAAAGTACAGCTGATTGCCTGTATCAGGCTCGCACCTTGCCACAAGCACTTCAGCTGCTGCCCAACCTCCCCCATCCCTTTCCCAGGTAAGTTTCCTTGCCCAGCTGAGGGCACAAACCCAGCCTCAGGCTGTGCCACCTTAGGGAGCTAATCTGCAGAAACAGAGAAGTGGTCCGACTTCCTGCTCATTATCAAAACAATGGAGAGAAGTTACAGATCCTCTCTAGAGCTGCAAAGGAACCAGAGGGGTTGTAGAGCCACTCCTTTCAGCACCTTGCTCAGCCATATTATAGGATCTCATCTGCTGTAAATACAGCAGAAGCTCTCCGATTCTCCATTACAGAACACTGAGTTCATTGAAATCAGCAGACAGTAAAGCTGATTAAGGAATGTGACACCAGTTACTATCAAAGGATGGTCAGGGTGACTTCAACTGAAAAATGCCATGGTCTTTTCCACCAGCTACCCCGTAAATTCACTTCTCTTGAGAAGATTACAGGTGTCTTATGATAAATCCTTTTGGGAGACACTGCATCTCAATACAAGGCAGCACCAAAACCAATCCTGTATGAATCAAGGTTTTCACTGAACTGCTTAGGAAACCTTTATTGTCCAGTAGAGCAATAAGACAAGTATACATCCATTTTAAAAACAAACAAAAATAAACAACGTTTGTAATCTTAGAACTGTAAACACTTGCTCTACTGAGTGACTTACCTTCCCCCTATGGAGTAAAGCAGCTATTGCATCGAAGGGTCAGTGATTTAGTCAGAAGGGCAAACACCAGCATTGCCAGCAGAAAGAAGAGTCTTACAGCCTTTAAAGCAGCCTGATACAACTGCACCTCCTGCTACCTTTCCAACTGGCAGTGCAGCAACAGTGGACATTAGCCACCACTCTCTGATATTGCAGTAGGCACATCTAGTTGCTACAGAGCTCAGACTAGTGTTACTTCATGAGGAAGATAGACATTACCCCCAAAAATAAGAGAACTAAAACAAAAGCATCTCCATGTTATTGTCAAAAACGATGTTACGTTAAAAATAATGTGAATATAATTGCAAAAAAAAGCAGGCTGGGTGAGGCAGGAACATCTTGCCAAGAGATATCTTGCAGGACTTGGCTTGAGAGCAGCCCAGAGTGGTCCAGCTCTGGTGTCATTGCTTACTGCAAGCTCCCTTCTCTGCTAACAGAGGCACTTAGAACAGCTACAGTGGTTTTGCTTTGCTTTAATCATTAATCAGAGGCAAGTAAAATGCAATGAAGGAAGGCAAACATGTGCTCCATCACACAAATGATACAAGCAGGTATTTGAAAAGCAGGGCATGTTACCATGGCTAATTTGGGGGAATGGAGGTGGGGAAGAGGAAGGAGAGGATTTTGGAAAGCAAAAATTTGCTTTCATTGGGGAATTTCAATCACAGCAGAGATTCCTGAGTTTTTACTTCACATGAGCAAAAAATGTCATGAAGTCTGCTGAAGGTGACTTGACTTGTTGCAGTATGGGATTAGGCTGTTTGAGCTGTGAGATTTTAGTCACCCAGGCGTTGGAAACATTCCTGAAATTACCTCCCCAAGTCTCTTCCCTTTGGCAGCACTAATTCTCCTGTGTCACTGCAGTCTAGCTTTGTCAGCAATATACTGCTGCAAGCCCATCTTATTTGCAAGGAGTAAATCAGCACTGAAGGCAAACCTCTCTGGCGAGGCTGAAAGTGCAGTCCTCAGAAAAAAAAGGATTTGATGAGGAAGGAGAGGGTCCAGGCTGGTTTGCCATCCACATTCTTACTTTGGAAGTGTTTTCATAACCATCAGTCCTGAAAACTGAAAGTGAGATCCAAAAGAAGAATTAGGAAGGGGGAGAGAAAACAGGTTGTTTCATTGATTGCAAGATTTGTAGATTATGGCTATTAGTAAAAATGGCAGCACCTCTAGTCGGTGGGGTACAGGCTCAAAGCCTATTAATGCACTACAAGTAACATGATTTGGGGCTCTGAGAAGGGAAAATCACAGTGTGAGATTTAAACCCTACTTTGTACTTTGAAAGCCTCCATTTCAAGAGGGAGAAGTCCAATATGCCCCATTCACATGCTAATTCACTTGTTTCAACAAACTGGTATTCTCCTTCACCTCTTCACATTAGCATAAAATGAGAAGCTTGAATCTGCATTTTTCAAAAGACAACCAGGTTTCAAAATTTCCAAAATGCAACTATTCAATGATGGTTCATACATGCTAAATGCTAGAGTATTGTAAATGCAATACTCATTTGCCTCCTACATCCAGAATGTAATTTCCATTTTTATTTTAATCACTAGTGATCCATTGTTCCAAGTTTCTTTAAATAAATGTCCCCCACTGCTGCCCATAGCTTCTGCAGAAACAATTTTGAATATTTTGCAGGCAAAAATAGCAGATGTGTTGAAATTTATGCCATTCCTTTCCAAAGTAGATGGCTGATGAAATGCATATATCCAGGCCTGTAGAAATATGAGTCAGAAATAAATAGCAAATGAGATTATCCTTAAATTTATTTCTCTGCAGTACATTCTGATTAACCAGCAAATCAAAGATTTTTTTTTCCAGCTGCTCCACACAGATCACACTCTTCAGTCTCTGCATGGGTACCTTCTGGTATGTAAGTGATTCTCTCAGTTATCAGATAATGTGAGGGCTTTTCTGCTCTGCTATCCAAAAAGCTTGGTCTTCTTCCTTTCTGTCTGAACTTTCAAAAAGTAGATTCTAATATTCTCTTTGTTCTCCTCAAAAGACTCCACCACAAAATTTGTTGTTCAGATACAGCCTGTTTCAAACCCAGCAGTCCTGCTGAAAGCATTCTGGTGCACTTGGACCTTCTTAAGGTGTTAACACAACCCCCAGGACAATATGTCTGAGTCAGTGGGACATTTTATACCACTAGATTTTTTTCAGCAATCAAAACCAGTGTGTTTATCTGATAGACCACCTGTGATACAGTGAGTGGTTACTTCAAGAACTCTGCTGCTGGTGTCATCATGAGCTGTCCAGCCTGAACTTCATAATGGTACAAAAATACCCAGAACCAGTGTTTAATCTGCCCTAATGCACAATGTCCCTGCCCCTGAATATTAATGATCAGTATGGGTGTCACAACAAAGAGCAATATTATGCCTTTACCTTGGTTGTGGTGCAAACATGCAGTTAACTTTCAGATGCTAAACACCAGCCCAGATGTTCAGCTGCCTGTAACCCAAGGCTCACTTTTGCTCTGGCACAGCTGCAATGCCTTGGCTGAGTCTTGCTTAGAACATTCTTGTTCAGCTGCAAGAAGGAGTGTAGGCTAACACCCCATGAAAGTAAGTTCACAGGCAGAAGTGAAATTGTAAAGGCAGTAACAGTTAGCTGGAAAATACTGAGGAGGGGAAAAACTTGTAACACCCTCAGAAAGAAGACAGAAACTCAGCAAACAGCAACTTGGCCAGATGAGGGATCATGATCCTCTCCAAAGAGTCATGGAAATGAAAACTCCTCTCCAACCAACACCTGCCTACCTGCTTGGTAATACTTGTAATAATTAGCTGAAGTAGCCTGTATTTAAGAGCTTAAGTCATACTTGAGTACTACTTAGCCTAGCAGCCTCTTAGTTGTGCCTGCGTAATGTATGTCTTAGTTGGTACAAATGCTTGCTGTGTTTCTAAACCTTGCAATCTTTTAGCATAGGAGAAGGTGCCCAAAGGAAAGTGACCCACTGAGGAAAAGTTGCAGATCTGAGCACTAGTCCTGGCTCTCTCCCTGCCCCTCCTCCTCCTCTTGCCACACAGTCACACTGCAAGGCCTAAAGTCAGCAGATAGCACCAGCTAAAACAGAGCTGGATAATAGGCACCTCTAGCTAGTGCTGCTGTCTAACAGAAGGGATTGCTGTGAAGAGCTTTTTTCCATGACTAAGTGGTATCTCTATCTATATTTAAAGAGAGATTAAACGAGGGCATGAAATCTGACAGGACTTCTTTAGTCCTTCCTAGTCAGAAGGAATCAGCTCTCACTAGAGGGCACATTGAGCTTGGATTTTATACATCCTGTTACAAATCAGAATGATAAGGTGAAAGGTGAAAACCAGCAAGGTTGAAAACAGCTACCCTGTGTGACTGAATTCTCCTAAAGCCAACTTGCAGCATGCTTTTAAAATGCTTCATCCCCTTGGCATCACAGACTATGGGGTGGGGCAGGGGGTTGTGTTATTTCTCTGTATGAAATAGAATTTGCCTTGTGTTTGGTCCCATGTCCAGCAACATTGCAGAAGAACAAAACCCTGGGACAGTCCTGACTGGTACTTCCTAGAGACAAGGAGAGGAGGTAAGGAGAAAGGAGGGAAGAAAAATACCCCACAGCAGGCATGTTCTTACTGATTGATGGGAAAATTCTTCACAAGCTTTAATTTAAAGGAAACAACATACAGTATAGAGATCACTGACAGCAATTCAAGAACTGCTCCTACATGAAGACTGGGAGAAATTTCACATTAACTGTCAGGAACAGTATCTCCACATGCATTTGACTGCTTGAGTTGCAGCACAGGGCTATGTCTATACAGTGCAGGGGTTTGTTTTGTGGACAGGTATTTCCAATTGTTCACATTTTGGGCTAGCTCTAGGCTAGTCCCGTGGGCACGGGCAGCCTGCTGGCAGCTGGGGGGAGCTCCAGGTGTTCTCCTAGACCATATCTCTCCCTGTAGTTGTCGGCATCCTGCTGGAGTGCTCGAAGGTCAGCCCCCCTGGGCAGCTCAAGGCATCATTAGAAACGCGATTAGGAGATTTGCTTCACACCCAGTAATCCAATTTAAACCGTTACTGTAGACACAATCAGACCGACAAGCTGTAAAAATGCATCCCTGAGGAGCTGTTTGCTTTGTGCCAGGCAAGGAGTGGAGAACCAGCCCAAGGTCCCAGCACGGTGTCCCCACGTGGAGGGCAGGGCTCAAGAACTGCATGCAAATATAGCCTCGCATGCCATTAACTTACTTGTGTGAACATGGACAAAATTCAAAGCAAAAGGTACAATAGAGTAATTTCACTGAAATTGTGATTATTGCAACACACAGGAGCACTGTATGCTGAAGGAGATGGAGTGTCCACCTGGCAAGACTAATAGAGTAGGATCTGAGCAAGAACTGAGAATGGCACCCATCACCTGCTTTGATTTACATTTTTTGTCTACAGGGATGGTTAAGAGGCAAGCAAGCCTTGATTCTTACTGTTTATAAAATTGGTGATAGCAATCTTAAATCCTATTGGAAACTGGGACTGGAAGTGAAAGGATGGAAATAACAAAAATATTCTGTAAAAATTGTTCTTTCAAATCAGTATCCAGGAGGGGCTGCACCATGCATTATTCCCCTCTAGATAAATCACAGATCCCCCGAACCTTCCAGATGTGTGACTGCTGCTGGAGCGGCAGCCAGGCTCCTATCACCACTTGCAGACAGACATTCCTTAAAGCAGCTGAAACAACGCATCCTCAAAATCAAAATGGCAATATAATAAATATATATATATAATATTTTATATTTATTATACTATATATAACAGTATTCATATGTTTATTATCTATATTTACATATTTAAATATTTATATATTTTAATATTATATATTACTTAAGGCAAAGAAATTTGTGCGCTAATAATAAATTGCAAGCCTGGCAGTGAAGGCAGGAACCAGCAACAAAAGCCCGATCCGAGCAGAGCCAGCCGCCGTGCCGGGAGATTGGCGTGTGCCGTGGGGCTGGCTGGGTGCCGGAGCGCAGGGCGCGTTCTCAGTGTGCCACCTAGTGCCCGCGGGCACCGGAGCCTCCCCTCTCCCACTGCACATCTGGGCCTGCCAGATGTTGGGCCGAATGCTTCAGCCTGCGGCTGCTGGTAACCTGGTTATTGGAGGAGGTAAGAGGGAGTGGGCTCAGCCTCCAGAGACCACTTAGGTGGAGTCCCTGAGCATTGCACAGGGAGATTCGCTCTATAATCTGTGACATAACTTACCCTGCGGCTGCTGCAGTGAATTCTGAATTCCTCATCTGGGAAGAGATGTGGAAACCAAGGGGTGGGTGGGTGTGTGTGCAACACAATTATTTTATCATATTCCTTTTTCTTCTCTCTCTCTCTTCTAACAGGGGCAGGGAATTATCTCAAATTCAGTGATTTTGACTTCATTAGCAGAATTAAGTTTCTTCTCATGGTATGGTACTGAAACTCCTGGACAGACTGTGGAATAAAAAGAAATTAAATGGGGATGAACTGTTTTTTCCATCATGGCACAAACAAACTTCAGCTTCTTTTGCTGTCCCGGTGACCTCGGAAGCTAATGATACTAATTACCTCTCACTGCAATTTAATTCATGCAACACAGTTGCAGGGGTTTCTTCATCCAGCTTCAAGTGGCAGAAGAGTACAGAAATAAGATAAGAAAACTTTAAAAGAATTAATCACATAATTTTAAAGAAAAAAACAAACAGCCAGCTGACACTTAGTCACACTTGTCTCACCTCTCTTTAGGAGAGAGTTTCAAGAGGATTGTTTACTCACGTGGAGGAAGAGCACTGATAGCAAGTCTCATCTCAGCCACAACTGCTTACAGAGAGGATTTGCTGTAGTGTCAGGGAAATCTGTTTAATCTGTTGGTGGAAATCCTGCTTGACGATGGGATAAGGTCAGTAATATTAGCCAAATTCTATTAAACTAATAAAGGATTCAGATCACTTCCTCAAAAAAAGCCATTCAAAGAGAGGGTTTAAGTCTAGAAAATTAAGAATGATAAATCCAAATTAAATCCTTTTAATCTCTCTCTATTTATCAGCATTCTTTTCCTTCAGGGAGAGACAGGAAAAAATTGATGAGAGGTTGCTGGCAAAAGACTAGCATTGTCTCTTTTTTAATGTTACAAAAGCAATTCAAAATCCCACTAAAATCATTACAAGAACAATTTTAATTAATTCCTTTGCAGGATGCATGAATGTAGCTTTGCTGAAGAAGCTGTAGCACAGGGCAGCAGCAATGCTCACCTGAGAGCTGGCTCCTTGTGGCTCTGGCTGCTGCCTTGCAATGTGACGAGCCACTTTGGCTGTTCAGGATCTGAGCAAAACACACACCTCCCTGTGGCCTTCCAAGGGCTGCTGTCTGCTGGGACAGCACCAAGCAACTGAGCAATTTATATTAAAAGCAGAGAGTGGCTTGAGACTGCTATCAGCTTCCAGAAGCCATCTGGTTTTCTGACACACACTGACAGCAAAGGCCATCTTAAACTCACAGTTACTTACCTGGGGCTCAGAGCTGCCTCGGGCTCCCTGCAGGCAGCCAGTCAAGGTAGCATCTCACAGGGCAACTTTGGCAGATATCCTCCATTTCAGTAAAGGCCATTTTCCCCAGGTGGTCTGGGGCAGGAGACTGCCATCTTTGGGCCTCCAATAAGAGAATTTCGAAGGGAGGAAGGAGCATGAGAGAAGAGGTGGCCTGGTAAAAAACAGCATGTAACCCAAAGGATAAGAGACAAAGAAAACTATTGGTTAAGCTTCATCTCCTTAACATCATTTCCCTGGCTTCATCTGCCAGATGACTTAAAGGCTTTGACCCTCCTTTGCTTATACACTGTGGGTTCTTCAGCAACTCCCAAGGCAGCTGGCACTGCAGGAAAAACTATCCCCAAGCGTTGGAACCCTGGATGCTGAGACCCACAAGAGAACCCTGTATTTGACCTGGGGCCGTGGAGAAGGCTTCCAAAATTGATTGGTGGCACTGGGATTATGGGTGTGTAGTTTGAATGGGAGTGTGTAATGTCACAGGGTGGAAAACTTAGAGTTTAAGGTTTTAGAATATAGCAGTGTATATAAAGCAAGATGGAGGTTTTAGGGTGGTGGCTGCTTGTTTTTCTTCACCTTCTTCTTCATGTGTTTGGGTGGCATTTTGTAATTGGACAGAAAAATCTGCACTGTGGGACATGAGTGGTTAGTTTTTGGGTTAAAAGTGAAAATAATTTAGAAAATCATTTCTTAATTGGATAGTTTAGCCTTAAAAGACCTTGTAGAGAAGGATAGTTAGCCATTTTGAAGCTTGTTAGTAGAATGCTGTGGAACTCACCACTTGTAAGACTGTAATATAGAGAGGAAACAACAGATATTTGAGCCCAAACATGAAATACCATCTCTAGCTCTTCAGTCCTGACCTTGACGGAGGCAGAAAGGAAGCCAAAAGCCAGCTCCCAAGTTGCCACGTGAGTCTTGTAACACAATAGCTGCTCAGTAAGAACCAGAGTGAAATGGCCAACATTACTTCACCAGAACTTGAAATTTGATCTTTTTTAAAAGTAGAAGCTAAGGTACATAGGGCAAACAAACAGCTTCAGGAAAATAAGCAAGCATCTCCAATCTAAATCATGAGTGTTAATGTATTAGCCCTTCTCACTCACTTGACCATGCTCTCTTTACCACATTAAATGCAAGCAGTGTGGGGGAATCTCAACACAAGAGGGGGAAAAGAAGGTGGTCTCACAGCTTTGGGTGTTTGACTTAGGAGATATTGTCCATAACCAAAGCAACCACATCAGAGGTGAACAATTTCTTGTGAAGCACAGAAGCCACAGCAGCTGAAGTCATGAACAAAAGTAGGCAGTGAACAGAAACAGAGCAGTAGAGAAAGGGATGAGACTTGCAGCCCAGAAGTTCACAAGCAATAGTAGTTCATAAGCAATGAACTATAAAGGGCAAAACTGACCAAGAAAGGGAGTCATCTGTTTGCATGAAAATGCCAATCCCTACCACCTCTGTGTAGCAGTTCTGGCAGTGTGGATGGGCATGGACACACATCACAAATGCTTCCTCTGTGACAGAAGAAAAGCAAACTCTATTTACATTCATCAAAAAATGCATTGAGAAGAGAAAGCTCTAAACCATTATGGTACTGGAAATGTTCAAAACACATTACCTAAATGCTAGAGATACTAGTCCAGTTAGGGAATTCCTGAGAGCTGACTCACAACTACCTGGAACACAATTCCTATCTCAGTGCAAACAGTTGCCATAGATATCTGTGGACCAGCAAGAGGACAGAGCTGCCCAGAAAGAACCACATTTCTGTCCCAGGGCTTCTTGAGGCAGCCTTTCTGGCTAAAGAATGCTGCTTGACAAAGCTTTGGGAGATCAGATGTCTTTTAAATCTTCCCTGCCTTTGATGGCCTTCTTTTTTGTGGGAGGTTCTGCTTGGAGGGCTTAGGAGTTTAAAGGCAATGCTGTGAGAAAAAGCAAAGAAAAGCCCCACGTGCCAGTCATAGGCAAGCAGAGCTTAAGCACCACACTCTGTGTCACTGCTCCCCTGGCTGAAACTGGACCTCTGCTAGGCTGCCTGCTCACATGGAGAGGGCTCTCCTCCTTGTCAGGACCTGTCAAGTCACACCCTGCTTGTCAAAAGCCACAGCACACTCACACCAGGACTAACACTTGGGTGGAGTTGGCTACCAGAGATTAAAGTGTCTCCTTTTTGAGCCCTGTGGTGACAGGTCACTGATGCACTGAGTTGTGCTAGTGCCATGCTCTAAGCTACAAGGATAGCATCATTTACCAGAAGAACTACCTGGTTCGTACCAGCTACTGTTACCCATTAATACAGAATCACAGAATATGCTGAGTTGAAAGGGACCCACAAAGATCAAGTCCAGCTCTCATGCGGATGGCCCATACAGGGATCAAAGCCACAACCTTGGCATTAATAGCACCGTGCTCT
The DNA here is from genome assembly GCA_024865655.1 of Emberiza elegans. NCBI lineage: Eukaryota > Metazoa > Chordata > Aves > Passeriformes > Fringillidae > Emberiza > Emberiza elegans. The sequence goes on along the minus strand of JALJVW010003427.1, from coordinate 4,571,490 downwards.
GACCAGCTGAGCTATGTTGGAATTCGGGGTTGCTGAAACTAAGGTAAAACATTTGTTTTTGTTTTCCAATTACATTTGTTTCACTCATGTACACATCTGCTTTCCTAATTAATTGTCCTGCCTTGATATCCTTTCTTCCTAAGTACTACAGGGCATTCACATTTCTAGGAATGGTCTGAAGGATCAGAACGTGGGTGTCCTGAGAAGGTGCATTGGAAAGTTGCAGAACTCAGGCTAAAACCCTTATCAGTTTATTGTCTCCCTTTAGGGAAAACAGAAATTAGTAATTCTAGGAAAATCTGCATTAACAAGAGGAAGAAGAAAGAAATACAGCACATTTCAAATTTTAAAAAATACCCACAATCCTGGAAGACAATAGTTTATTTTTACAAAATTATCATTCAAAAGTATAACTCTGTGGAGGAACAGTCTAAATAAATACAAGAACACCTTACACAGCAGATACCAATACTGAAAGAAGAGTAATAGAACTCTGGGGAAACCAAGCACACCACTTTCACACCAAGGAAATTAGCCCTTCTACCATTAGCCTTTACATAGGTTTTGATGCTATACCATGTGTTAATTATTTCCAAATCACAAGTGCAAACACTCACCCTGATTGGAAAATTAGCAGATTTCAAACAGGTAATTTCACCCTAATGAGGAACTTGTTGAACTGAATTTAACAATTAGCTCACACCCTTTGCTGGCTGGGTATGAAAGGCTACAGGGAGACACTTAAAACTCACCTTTTTCAGCAATCGGCAGTGAAGGATTAATATAAATTTAAAAAATTTTGCCATGCTGCTTCTAGTTCCTGCTTTGGCTATTAAACCAGGGATTTGCCAAGAGTGATAGATGAGGAGGTGCTGCCTATACTGAACAGCTCTCCCTTTTGTTAGGTACCAAGCCTCAGCAAAATGGATTTCACAGCTTAAAAGAGTTAAACTCCTGATTTATTGGTCAATATGCACAAGCCGTGGGCAGAGCTGACAAGCAAAGGTGCTCGCCACCCTTGATAAGAACCGGAGCAGCCAGGAGGGGAGGCTTGGTTTCTGTGCCTGCTTGGAGAGGGCTGAGCCTTGACGTTGCTCAGCTGCTATTATTGGGCTACTTGGTGTTGCTTCTACAGAGTTTTGAATGCCTTTTTTGTGTTGTTTTTTTTTCCTCATTGGGAACACTTGAGCTGCTCATTGTGTCTGAGTCAATACTCTGTCCCTTGGCAGCAACCTTCCCTTTCTCCCTGCAGCTCTGCTCTGCAGAATGTCTGGCAGCACTTTCCCAGAGTTAGCAGTTCTCCAAAATGTCTGCACCATTTCAGCTTGTGTGGAAACTGTTCCTTAGTTCCCAGATGACATCTGTGATCTGATGCCTGAATCTCTAGAGGGGAGACTGACACTTTTCAGCTGCTAAATTGAATGAAAGGAAACAAAAGTAATTTTATCCTACATATGCTGTGATCCTACCTACATCAGTTAGGTCTTAGAGAATGGGGCCTAGGTGTGGTTGTGAAGGGAAAAGACACCTGCAAATGGAAAAGGAATTGCCTTTGGACAATTCTCTCTCCGGAGAATTGTCCAAAATATTGTCAAAATTTGTCTGATTTCTCCCACAAAATGTAAAGGCAATTGAATAAAATCTTCTTTTCAGTGCACTTTCCACAGCAGGTATTTCTTTTCCTTGTTTGAAGAACAGTAAAGGCTATTCTGACTTCAGCAGAACACCAACTGCTCAATTATTTCTCAGGAAGAAGCATCAGTATAGGTGTAACAAGCTTCTTTTGCATGCTAAGAAATGGCAACAAATAGAGAAATGGGGGTGAAAGAAAGAAAAAGAATATTCTGCAAAAATAAGTTTTGAGCTCTTCCAATCTACTGTTGTGATTGTCTTCAAATTGTTAACCAGCACAATGTAGAGACACACCTCTAGATTTCCCTGCTTTTGCTGAAACAAAGATGCTCATGCTGATTCAGAACACTGTTAGAATCACCTAGCTAACATTTTGTAAGGCATCTAAAGCAGTTAAGAGATCAGTATGTTATCTAACCCTCTTCCTCCAAAAACTGTCTTAAAAATAGTAATCCATTTTACCTGGGAGCTAAGGAGGTGCAAGTAGATTCATGAACTGTCCTGAAGAGGCATGTGAATGGCTGTCAGCAAAAGCAGCAGTCAGACTGTTTCTGAAAGGGAAAGAAGCCAAATGCCTCAAATTATTCAAATTATTCAATAGGTGGAGTTGTTGCAACAGACCTATTCTAGCATTTGCATTAGGTGTGTAGCAAATGACTGCTGTGTTCTGTTATCCATGAGTCTTCAGGGCTTCTCTACTGCTTGCACTAAATCCACCCATGCCCTAACTTGTCCAATTTACCACTGATTGTATTCCAGCAGAATCACAGAATATGCTGAGCTGAAGGGACCCATCAGGATCAAAGTCCAGCTCCTGGCTCTGGACAGGACATTCCCAAGAATCACACCCTGTGCCTCAGGGCATTGTCCAAACAATGACCAGACTTCTTCAACTCTGTCAGGCTTGGTGCTGTGATCACTTCCCTGGGAAGTCTGTTCTAGTGCCCAACCACCTTCTGGATGAAGAACTTTTTCCTTCTATCCAACCTAAACCTCCCCTGACCCCGCTTCAGGCCATTCCCTTGAGTCCTGTCACTGGTAAGAAGAAAATCACAGCAAAGAAATCAATCAGTGCCTGCCCCTCCTGTTCCCCTCACAAGGAAGCTGTAACTGCAGTGAGGTCTCCCCTCAGTCTCCTCCAGGCTGAGCAGACCAAGTGCCCTCAGCCCCTCCTCACAGCTTCCCCTCAGGGCCCTCCACCATGGTGGCCTCCTTTGGACGCTCTCTAGGAGTTTAACAATGTTACCCAAATCCTTCCCCTGCTCCAGTTCTGGGAACCATAGGATCATAATGATTGCTGTGGGTATTTTTTCTTGGCTTTTCTTTGGAAGCAGACACTGCACAGAAGGTAGGCTCAGGCTGTCCTGGGTGTGCAGGCATGAGCCTACACCCTTGCACATCCTCCCTGATGGGAACCCACAGGATTTTTTCTCAAGCAAGGAAGAGCAAGGCAGAGGCAAGTGTGAGGGTGAAGGAGCAGACAGGACAGTCGAAGGGTGGGATGTAGGGATAAGAAGATCTATAGCCAGCAGAGCACTCTCTTAGCTCCTGAAGCACATCCTTTGGGTATTAAGTCATGAGGCCTTTGGTGAGAGGCCTGAGACATGAGAAGCACAAAGGCATGGCAGAACTTGCCTTTCAAGGAGGTCTGCTGAGGGAACCTCTTCAAGGTTCCAGCACTGGCCATGCTGCAGCCAAAAGGAGCCCACACCACAGCCTTCTGAAACAGAAGGGATTCAGCTAGTGTGGCTTTAAAATTGATAGCTTGAAGGACAGGTGAAAAAGAACAGAGCAGCTCCTGTTTACCCATGCAGCATTACAAGGTGTTAGAGATTCCCCCCTTGCATGGGAATTCATTCCCCTACATGACACTCCAGGAGATTTCATGGCCAGTGCTCACCCTCCTGCCTGCATCTTTAGCACATGGACACCCAAAGCACATGATTCATTTTCTCCCATGTCCTAATGAATTCCTTCCACGTGCCCGAAGCCTCTTAAGCCTCAATCACACACCTCTGTGTGTGCTTATCTCTGTTTAATGTTGTTAATCACAGAAAACACTGATAATATTACCTTTACCCTTCCTCACACAATAATCCCAGGCAAACACAGCATAAAGGTTGTGCAGTCACCTTAACAATCATTACTACAGCTGTATAAAATGAGTTGTGAAATTTATCTTCTAGCACTTGTCAACTGTTTCAAATACTTCAATCACAAACACATAGTTGAAAGTGATCTGAAAGGGATGGTTATCAGAACTGAGACAGAAGGAATTTCTGTCTCTCTGTTTTGTTTTTCCATCCCCAGACTGATTAAGGTCCAGCTTGGAGGTGGTGACTTGCAATGTTTTCGTTTCAGGAGTACCCAAATGCAGGCCCTGCAGTGGAGTCCAGCTCTTTCCAGGCTCCAGGCAGGACACAGCTATTGGTCTGAGCCAGAGGAGAGCAAGACAGTCTTAGTCAAAAAAAAAAAAAAAAAAAAAAAAAAGGAAAACAAAATTAGTAACAATAAGCCCCCCCCCACATTCTGCTACAGTCACATAAACTGTAACTCAGGAAAGCTCTTGGGCATGTGTTTAAGAAAACATATGTCTGATTTTGCTCTGAAAAGGCTTCTGTAAGTGATGTTTGGAATGAGATCTCCATGACTGTACCCAGTAAAGAGATTTGCTGCCAAATCCAAAGTCTGCTTGACAACCACCACAGTACATCTTATTGCTGAAATATGTCAGATGAAGGTCACAACACGTTAAATACTTACCAAAAGCATAATAGCTAGCAATATCTGTGGCTAAATCAGGCCCACACTGATATTTACAAGACATATAACAGACATGACAGACACCAGCCCAACAGCAATGAGTGAAGAGTTTTGCAGTGCCCCAGCAGTCTCCTCTGGACCTACAGACACACTTCTTACACACTCCATCTGTTTTCAAATGCACTCTCCAGCTACAGCACATGGATCTGCTTTGCCATGCCACAGATCCCACCCACCAAATTATTCCCTTGAACCACTACAGAAAACACAAAGATGCTTTACCAACTCAAAATATTTTATTTTCCAATTTTGAAGCTGATTGTACTTGCAGCCAATCATCCCCAATGCTGTTATGAAATTCAGTATTGCTCTTCAAGCCTATGTATGTACCCATGGCCTAGATTGCACTGATATAAAGCAACATTAGGAATATGCTAATAGACATAATGTTAAAATACATTAAGAAGATTTCTCATGTTAAGAATAAGTTAGCTGATCCCAGCTAAATTATTCTAATGCACTCACTCTAATGCAGAGTAAAAATTTTCACATAAATTATTTTTCAAGGGAAAAGTGCAGATTCTCTCAAATTAATGCAGTCCAAGAGTCTATATTGGTTTCCCAGACTGCCTACTTAGAAAAAAAGATTAAATATAAAAATTGCATCAACCATTTCAAACCAAAAATAATTCAATACTATAATGGAATCCTTCAATTGTTAAAGAAAATATTGTTTCTGACCTCAATCAGAAAGAAAAAAACATTTTAAGTCAGCTCCAATTTCTGCTTCAGGTGGTTCACTAGTTATTTTCAGTATGTTTCATTTCCCACCAATTCCCAAATGGAATGCAATGTTTAAATTCAATGTGAGCCATAAATGAAGCCCTGCTGTGTGCTGGAGTGGATCCAGAGAAGGGCCACAGAAATGATGGGAGGGCTGGAGCACTTGAGCCTATGAAGACAGGCTGAGGGAGATGGGACTGCTCAGCCTAGAGAACAGAAGGCTCTGGGAAGAGGCCACCTTATTGTGGCCTTCCAGTACCTAAAGGGGACTACAAGAAAGATGGGGACACCCTTTTTAGCAGGGCCTGTTGCAACAGGACAAGGGATAAAGGTTTAAAATTACAAGAACATAGATTTAGACTTGATATTAGGAATATGTTTTTACAGTGAGAGGTGTAAAATAATGGAATGGGTGGCCCAGAGAGGTGGCAGGTGCTCTGTCCCTGGAAACATCCAAGGTCAGATTGGATGGGGCTCTGAGCAACCTGATCTAGGTGAAAATGTCCTGCTCACTGCAGGGGCTTGGACTGGATGTCCTTCAAAGGTCTCTTCCAACCCAAAGTGTCCTGTGACTCCATCTGCCTGGCTTTGTTCTCTTGCCCTTCTCTGGACACACTCCAGCACCTCAATGTCCTCTTTGTCATGAGGGGCCCAAACCTGAACAAAAGATTTGAGGTGTGGGCTCACCAGTGGGAGAGCCCTGCCCTGGGCCTGCTGCCACCCTCTTGCTGACACAGGCCAGGTGCCACTGGCCCTCTTGGCTGCCTGGGGACATGCTGGCTCATGTTCAGCTGGCTGGTGACCAGCACCCCAAGAGTCCTTTCAATCACTCCCACCCTCACTGTTAGTGCAGGGATTATCCCCATTCACCAAGCAGAGAACCAAAGCACCATGTGACATCACAGACCAGAAGACATCCCAGACTCTAACTCCTACCTTCCTTTTCCAGGCCAATGACAAAGAACCTGCTGTCTGCAGGAAGAACACCTGACATATTTACAGACAGTAACTGGGTATTTACCAATTTAGGAGGTGAAACGACTAGGAATGTAATAAGTCTTGCCCTAGAGAGACCATTGTTCCTGTAGGTGAAGAGCCCAGATGGGTTTGGGGATTTCAGAACAAACATGAGACTGTATTTACTGATCAGAATTAGCTATGGTGAGCTTGTGGTGTAGAGTGAGAGGTGTTCTATTGTAATGGAGGAACCATGGAAAAATGCTGTGTTGGACATATGACCACAATCAGGGTGAAACAAGATTTTTAAAAGTCAAAAAAGATAAAAAATAATTACTCTGAATTAACTCTAAATCATAGCCATTCTAATAGCTAAAAAATAAAATCATATTGTAAGGCAGTTTGTCACCATCAAGTGCGCAGTAACAGTATAAAATGGTATAAAATCATAGTAAATTACATGATGTGAAAGCCCTCACACCATGCACACATGGCTGGAGAATCAACAGCATTATCTTTACTGGTCTTTCAGTACTGCAGCTCACAGGCACTCATGCCATGCTCTGACATGGACAGGGGCCATTTTTGGTGCAAGAATATACAAGTTCTTGAAGCTGATCTTACAGCTCCTGCATATCAGGAGCACTTCTAAACCTTTGGCAATGCATCTTGCACAACTGCACCATTCAGGATAACCTCAGGAGTCTGCTTCTTGTCCCCAGGTTCTTCAGCCATGCACTCCGGAGGCTCCAGGTCGTGGTATTTCCTCCGATAGACCACCCTGGAGATTACAGTTATCAGAAACATTTCCATGATGAGCAGCTGCTGGGCAATGTCTGCCAAAAAAAAAAAAAAAAAAAAAAAAAGACAAAGAAAAGCCCCCCAAAAGAGGAAATTGCAATCAGACAAAAATGAATAATTGGCTTATTAATTTTCACCTGTGCAAAAGGAACAAGCTCTATCATCCTGTCCCTGTGTTTCTCACACTAAGCAATGACATCAGTTACACAATTCCAATACTGCCCATCAATAAGAATGCAATAAATTATGCATCCAAAATATAAGAGCTTTAACAGTAATTATGCATGTTGATTTGTTTTCCTCTTATTTCTGATTCCAGCTCTTCTCATTATCAAGTTGTTCTCTACAATAATGACAGTTATGAAACTTTTGTTATTGTTTTTAAACTAAAATTGAGATTCTCCAAAAGCTAGTGATACCATGAAATTTGTATTTTGGGAAAACATCAGAGATTTTCATCAGCAACAATGAACTGGTACTTTTATAAGTAAATTAAGAACATTCTTCCCCCAGAAAACTTACATGATCCTCTTGCTGTAGAGGAGAGTGGTGGAGCACAGGGAATGATTTTTTGTGTAGCAAATATGTTGATAATAGTGGTCTGCAGGTGGTTCAGAATGACAATAAACTGCACCAGAAACAGAAGACAAATGCCTTAGCTACCAGAAAGGGGTTTATAGTTCACACAACAATTCTGCTCTGATAACAAAATTTCCTTTGCCTCATTCCTCCTTGCTTGCCCTCCCTTTCCCCCCATCTACCAGCAGGGTGCCTGCCATTCTGCAGAATTCATCTTAAAGTCAGGATGATATTGCTCTGAATAGGAGTATTAAATTAATCCTGGACTTGAAATGCATTTCTTCTCAAGCCTTCATTTGGGAGGTACATTATACACAGACCTCCCAGCAGGGATTTCAAATAATGCTGAGTTCTGAATAATAGGTAACAATGTTTAAAAAATGACAGTTCATTTGACCCATGAGCTTATGTTCTTCCTTAGTGGAAGAAAGACTCAAAGAACATTTTTCCCGTTGTCTCCTCTTTTTGCCACAGCAGGGAGATATTGTGGTCCCCAAATTATGAGACTGGCTTCTTTGCCAGAAGGTATGAGGGACTCTTCACAGACTGAGTTCAGCAACCACCACTTGTTCATCCCATTCCATTGAGCCAGACCTTTGCTGCCATGGAGTTACCCAAGTGCCTCTGTAGCTGCTGGCGGAACTGCCTGAGTCTAAACCCTCACATCAACGGTTTGCCATCCCAAACCTGAGTTCACCCTAACACAGCTTTGCAGGTGTGACCATCCTGTTTGCTGTCTTTGTTAGTGCTTGATAATTTACTTAACTCAGTGCACCAGCCTTGATGCATGTCCTGTTCAAGAAGGAGCCATATCCAGGGATTCTGCTGGGCTGTATTCAGAGTGATGTGGGAGAGGGTGGCCTTGTCCCTGTGCTTTTTCAATCTAACCTATGTGGTTCTGGTCCTTACTGTTTAATGATTTGCAGCCAGTATTTTCACTTTTATCTATTTCTGAAGTGCAGAATGGCCAAGAAAAATACTGTTAAAACAGCATATTGTGGAATGCTGAAACAATTCAAACAACAGCTGCCTGCACAATGCAACATCTCCTCTCTGAGGTACACACCAGCGTTTTAATATTGCATTCCAGGATACCACAGCTACAAAGCTTCCTTCAAGCCCCACAGAAAGTGCTGTTGTGATTTCAGTGGTCTAAAGATAAACAGATTTTACATGACTTTCTGTGTCATGTAAATCTCCAGCACTCCTGAGACTAGAGGTAAATTGGCTCCAAGTGAAACTGAACAGCAGCCAAGGAGAGTGCTTGAAAGGGATGCAGCTTTAATCAGGTAAAAATATGGCTTTGCACAGTGTATTTAATGGGAAAAAAATACCATAAATTTTCAACAAAGGAGCAAGAACAAGAAAGGCAGAGCAGTATCAGCAGTTAAGAGAAATACTTACCAGAAATATTAAGTTCTCACCTGATAAAGAGCAAACTTTGGGATAATGTTCTTACACTTAAGGAGAATCCTAACTTTTCGAAACATGATTCCTACTGCCCACAGAGCTAAAAGGGTGAGGGCACCAATGAAGCAGCTGATCCACAGGGCAGGTCCTTTGGGAGACACCTGAGAAGCAAATCACACAACCTTATACAACCTTACTTCAGTGTTTCCAGGAAGAAGTTGTGAACTGGATGATGTTAAAATGCTTTTTTCTATCTCCATGAAAGCTGGTGGCAGCAGCAGTTGCTGGGTTTTGCAGGGGGAAGCTGCCCAGAACCAACTGGAGCCAATTGGCACAGGCTCTCTCCTGCAGGCACCAACACAGAGACATGTTCAGCCTGGGGAGGTGCAAGTGACACAACCCTCAGTGTTGCAATTGCCAGCCATGGAGTGTTTGCCTTTTCAGAGACCCCAGCAGCACCTGGCAATGCTCAACAGCTCATGAGAGCAGGTTCAGCCTGACATCTCAGGTGGGTCATTCATTTTGTACCATGAAACAACAACAAAATATTACTATAAGTCTGAGTTATCCAAGAGGTGCCAAATTATTATCAGGTACAGATTTCTCCATCATCTTGCAGGTTACATGGTACAAAGCAGAAGTACAAGATTGTCTTTTCATTTTGCACAGATATGAAAATCACCATGTCTTGCTGAAAAACACAGAATTAGGCTTCCTGTTAACATGCCAGTACATACACTTATTTCTTAAGGCTGCACCTTACAAAACACAGGGCAAATAAATCCCACAGGGCAACTCCTGCTATTCTAACCATACCAGCAGGGAAATGTGTAATCTGATGCCCAACCCCCTGTGATGCCCAATTTCTTTCCAAGAGAGCTGAGGAAGGCAGAAATCAAGGATTCAGGAAATTCAGCTGACATCTCAGGTGGGTCATTTTTTGTACCATGAAACAACAACAAAATATTACTATAAGTCTGAGTTATCCAAGAAAATTATTATCAGGTACAGATTTCATCATCTTGTTACATGGTACAAAAAATTTTGCACAGAAAAATCACCATGTCTTGCTGAAAAACACAGAATTAGGCTTCCTGTTAACACTCACATACACTTATTTCTTAAGGCTGCCCTTACAAAACATTTCAAATAAATCCCACAGGGCAACTCCTGCTATTCTAACCATACCAGCAGGGAAATGTGTAATCTGATGCCCAACCCCCTCTGATGCCCAATTTCTTTCCAAGAGAGCTGAGGAAGGCAGAAATCAAGGATGTCAGGAAATTATATGCTTCAGGTGTCAAAAGAATACAGTAAGGACTCACTTGGAAATGGTCCCAGATTTCACAGTTTAGTTGTAGGCTAAGATAGTTATATCAGCCCTGAAACCTATGAATTTTGAGGACCTTCTCTGATTAAAATAGTTACTTACATTGTAAAGAACATAATTGCCATTAGTCCAAAGCACTATTGATAAAAATACGAGCACAGGCCGAAAGACAGCAAACTGAAAGGTGCCCAGCTTCAGCCAAAAGAGGGTTTGCCTGGAAAAAAAAAAAAGAAAAAAAAAAAAAAAAAATTGGATAGGCCAAGATCATATAAGCAACCTTAATAACATTTTCTGGATACTGTCAACTGCAAAACTTTTCCACTCCTCTGTAGCATGTGGCTAAAATCTGGGGAGGAACAGCTTCAAGATTAGAAAATATTTCCAAGAATTTCCCAGTGTTTATTTAATAAAGTCTCTACAAAAATAGTACTTTTCCTGCTCTGCAGCAAGTACATACTAACCAAGGCTGGGCAAAACATGATGTCTTTCTCTGCCCTGAAGCCAACCAGGGAGACAGGAGCTGCACAACCGGTTCCTGAGCAATGATGCCATTTGCTCTTGCCTTGTTGCCTTATTATTGCAGTCTTCCCATGAAATTGGACAAATCAGCCTGTTCAGCCCCTTCCTAGTCCTGTGGTAGATCCAGAAAGGGGATCACACAGCCCTAGGTGAAAGGACTGGTGGTTTTTCAGTGCATCTTGAAGAGTACCATGTAAGATCTGGGCTTTGCCCCTCTGTGGTCTAACAGAAGGAAGGAACGGCCTCTCACTTGGCAAATTGCACAAGGCTGGCAGGAGAGCTCAGGATTCCTTCACTTCTGTCACCGTAAAGTGGGTCCAGAGCACACCTGTAACCTGGCCAGCTGGCTCTGCAGCCCACCAGGAGAGGGGCAGAGGGCATGGAAGCTGACTGACCTGAGCTCTCCTTCAGCTTTCACAGGGGAAGCTGCAGCTGCTACAGCTGCCTCATGTTTTGGTCTGTTACTGTGCATTATTTCTCATATTTTCAGTGTTGTTTTCACTGGAGTTCCTTGGGCCCTGCCATCAGAGATGTCTCAGAGACAACAGGCTGCATTTAGTGCGCTAAAGGATATAGCTATGAACCAGGAATTACAGGAATTGCTCAATGAATATAGCTGGTAACCACAGGATTATCAACAGCACAAAACCATGTAGAAAGACCTGCAATGGGCCAGTGTGTACCTTCTCAAAGATTTATTACTCCCAGAGAGCTTTAAAGAACCATGCACATGACAAAGAGTGCAGTCCCTGCAATGCCATGAGCTGTTTCCCTTGTTAACACAGGCCCACCTTTACTGATCACCAGATCTCTTCTGCCACATCTCCCCCTATGCATGGATTGTTACATTGCCTCATCTGTAACTTGTTGTTTTCCCCAGGACTGCAGATGTATATTGGTTTTTTTTAAAGAATTAATCCCTCCCTTGGGGTAGCTCTCTGTTTCCCCATAGATACCTATGGAAGGAATGTGAGACTGACTTTTCTCTCATACAGCTTGCCAATATCTTTTCTTTTAAAAGGTACCCTGCACTGGGAAAAGGCTAGAGGCTAGAAGCAGAGAGCAGATGGGTTTCCCAGTGGTACAGACACTGGAGAAGGAGGCCTAAGCCCTCTGCAGAGCAAAAAGCCTTTTTTTTTCCCAACAGAGAGCTGTCCTTCCTGCCAGCAGTAGCAGGCACAGTCTAGCCCCTGAAATTGGTCCATATTAGCTGACATCATCCTGCATAAGCTGCTGCTGGGCTGAACAACAGCAAGGCAGAGAAGGGGATCCTCTCCCAAGCTCCCAGCTGCTACAACCTATACTCTATTAAAATAAAATTATGGAAATGAAAGTTTAAATTCTAATACCCAATGAGGCAGTTTAAGGAAAAATTATTGTAATAAAAAATAGATTTTTTTGAAAATGCATCAGAAACCACTATGCTGTGTTCTGTTTGCTGCTTTTCTTTAAACAGACTGTACAGTCCCCTAGGACCCTCTGACACTCAAGTCCACACCCTCATAGAAAAGTCCCTTTTCAGTCCCTCAGGTTTTGCTTATAATGAGAGAAACAGTCTCATGCTCTGTGCCAGTAGGGAAGCTCAGGGAAATTCAGGATGTGGAGAGGTGTGCGAGTGAGGGGGTGGCACTAACCAGAGGAGGAGCTCCAGCAGGCACTGCTCAAAGGAGGGCAGGTTTATGTTACAGTATATTGGCTCCTGTAGATCTCCATCCTTATCCCCCTTCTCAAAGATGCTTTAATAATAATTTTTTTTTGCCTCACCAGACAATGCCATTTCATTGAGAACAAAGCTTTACAACAATTACATCTACTTTTGTTCTAAAAATTATTTTAATCTCAAGTAGTTTTAAAGTCAAAATCAGAATGAAACATTTCCATTTTATCAAAGTGAGAGAAATTATCTATCAAGAGAGCCTCCATTTGACAATTCTGCTTGTGAAAAATACTCAATCTCAAGACATTTGTTCTCTTCTGGAATGAAAAGAAACTGAAATGTCAATTATTAGGTTTTCTAGAGTAGAAATTTCTCCTCCCACACACCTCTGCATTATAGAACCGAAATAAATTAGTGGTGGTGTACAGCCCCAGAGTGAGGATGCTGTTTAAAAGAAACAGTTTGAGATGTCTGGAGACTGACTTTTGGGAAGCTCTGCTGTGAGCCTGGCCCTGCCAAGCTGGCTGAATTCCAGCAGTCGTTTTCAAGCTTCTTCAAGGGGAATCCTGAAGGGGTGACTCACCTGGTGATGGGCACACGAGGGAGGCAGAGGCAGCAGCAGCAGCAGGGGCCGGTGGTGATGGTGAAGTGACCATTTTCAAACCGTCTGAGGAGCACCTTCTGCCCTCCACACTCTTTAATCATCATCATCAGGAACTTGTGGATAACTATGGCAAAAAATCTAGGAGAGGGAGAGAATTCCAGCTCAAACTTGCCTGTGTGTCTTGTGTGCCTGTGCAGGCCAGGGCCACCTCCTGTACAGGGTTTTTACAGCTTGTGCTTCCCAATCAACAAAAGTTCTAGCTCTGTCTTTGAGCCATCTGCTTTCCATCACCTTGGAGGAGCAGAACTGCCCTACCCTCACTGAAAGAGGAATGAACTGAGGCACAGAGCAGGTGTGGAATTTCCCAAAGCTGCTCTGGTGGCAGAGTTGCTGTTAAGGCACTGGCTTTCCTGGCCCCTTTGTTCTGGCTGTGTTTGTGCATAAGTTATGTAGTTCTCACTAGTCTGAACCTTTTAGAACAAGTCCTCTTGCTCCTCAAACATGGCTTTCAACCACCAAACATGGCTAGGTTCACATAAATAGCTATCATTGAATGTGCTGGCCCAGGCAGGGTGTGGCTCCTCTGCAGACAAAGCACCTACTGCTGCAGCCCCACCTCTCCCTCCTTCCCCAGCTGCACATTCTCAACCCTACCCGGGAACTGCGGATTATGCCACCAAACATGGAAACCCAATCAATAAAAGAGGTCCTCTGCTGCACTGCCTGCAGCTTGGGCAAGGGAGAAGAGGGAATTTAAACATGCTTGAAGTGCCACAGGACTGGACTGTTGGAAGTTTCTGGCAATCTGCACTACCTGCACACACTGCCACATGCCAACAGTATTCCCTACTCCTGTGCTGTCCCTCCTCTGTTACTCATCTCCAGATGTGGAGTGCTCAGGGCCACGGCACACCCCCACTCAGTCCTGCCCCCAGGGCTGTGCCATCACCTGCAGAAAGCAGGGAGCCCATTTCTCCCTTCTTCGCTGTGCATGCCAGAGCTGTCATGCTCACACACAAAGCGCTTTCATCAGGACAACCGTGGAACATTTTTACCCTGATGTGCTCACTGGGGGCTCACTTGGCACCACTAATAAAATAGATGTCCATGGCTCATCATTAGTAAAAGTGCAGGGAAGAAGTCACAGGCCAGACTCTCATTCCACATGGCATGCAGAGAGAGGAAAGACAGACTGCTGCTCCAAAGAAACTGTCAGTCCGAGGAATCAATTACATGTGAGTCACAGATCCTTCACACTGACGTTCCCACACTAGGGGACTGGAGCACTGGGAACTGTTTCAGCATTTTCCACCTCCCAGGAAAGAGCTGCCAAGAGATTTCAACTCAAACAAAGACATTACTGAATTGTTAAATTTACAGAATGACTGTGTTACCAAGAGCAGCAGATGTTTAAAGAGAAGAAATTCAGGGTTTGGAGCAACACCTAGACACAAGCAGAATACTCACATTCCTGCTGTGAAATCAGTAAACATTGTTGAGCGAGGAACCCACATGCCAATGCATGAAGTAGTGGAGATCACCTACAAAGAAAAGGGAGGAAGGTTGTAGTAAGGCCAAAGAGCTCCTGTGGCTCCTGTGGATTTTTAGGGAAGCCCTATTTACAACATTGAATTTTATCTCATTTCCATGTTAAATTACTGGAGCTGCAGCATTAATCCAAATTATGATTGATCTTTTGGAGGAGGGGATTTTCCTGTAGATGTAGACTGCTTCCTCTATAAACACCAGAATGGCAATGAGCGTCATCAGAGTCAAGGTTGCAAAGAGGAATCTCCCTGGAAGGTCAAGGCCTGCAGAGAGAGAAGAGCAAACAGACAGTTCTGATTTATTTCATAAGCTTTTCAATTATTAATGTCACAACACCATCTCTGAGGGGCTTCTCTGCCTTATTCCTTCAAATACTTGCACTCATCCCTAGTTACCCAGGCAGACACTGACTCCACAGAACCATTCAAATACTGAAGTTCATGACTAAATCTTTCCAGGATCCACAGACAGCAGGCAGGAAGAATACGCCTTTACCTTCTGAGAGCATTATGCAATAGTCCCTTTCAGAAAGGGGGAGTTCCAGGACAAATATCCTTAGATGAATGTAAATACGTAGCAGAAATAAATACATAATCTGGGAATTTTTCCAGGCAGGCTACAAGCAAACATGTATTCACTCAGTATTAGTTCTCTGCTTCCTTCCATCATATGCTCATGTTACAAGTAACTTCCTTAGTCAGGCAAACTTACTAGAAGCTCAGTGGAGTTTTGTAGGGCACACAGGCAGTGTAAGGAAAAGTCCCTGATATCCCAAGCCTGAGATAAAACCTGGTGTCTTCACCAAAATCTTTTTTGTTTCTCCCTTAAGCATTTCAACATTTATCCATAGATTATAGGTTTTATCATTGACAGTGGGTATGGGTATGAACTTTGACCCACAACTGACAGTTGAAGGGCATTTTCTCCCAAGGGATGTGTTTCCAGAGACAGAAGTGGAGTCGTGCTCAATTTAGGAGAAGTTCAAGCTCATCATCAGTGCTAACTCCTGCCGGACCCGCAGCCTATCTGAAGGCAAAGCAGAGCCTCTGCCCCAGCCTCTTTAATCGAACGTGCTTCAAAAAACCCCGGCACTTCCAGACTTGGCTGCAGGCGGGGCAGTGCACGTCTCAGTGACACCTGCACTCCTTAAATCTCACCGGACGGAGCCCGGTACCCGGCACCCGCCCCGTTGTTCTGAGCCCCCCCAGCCGAGCCCGGGCTGGGGCCGTGCCGGGCTCCCGCCCCGCCCCGGAGCCCGCTCGGTCCCCAGACAGGCGGAGGATCGGCCGGGACAGGCGGGTGCCGGCCTCCGCTCGGGGATTTCCTCGCCGGAGAAGAACGGCGAAGGGGCCCGCAGGGACAGGGACAAGGACAGGGACAGGGGATGGGCAGGGACAGGGGCACAGGCAGGGACAGGGACAGGGACAGAGGGACGGACAGGGACGGGGGCACAGGCACAGGCAGCAGCACGAACAGGGGCAGGGGCAGAGACAGGGATAGGGGCAGGGCCAGCCCCCGCCATCCCGCCGCGGTGGGTGCCGAGGGCGCTGCCGGGCAGGGCCGCCCCGGCTGTCCGGCGGGCAGCTCCCTCTCCTCCCGCCCCGCACTTACTCCGGAGAAGCTCCTCCGAGTAGGGCGGCTCGCTGGAGCCGCAGGAGGGGTGCAGGGTCCCGTTCGCCTCGCCCTCCATGGCTGCGCGGCCCCAGCGGTGCCGGGGCTGGGGTCGGTGCGTGCCCGGCCGCCCGTCCCGGCCGAGTGCGGCGGGGATGCGCGGCGCGGTGCCGGCGGCCGGGCCCGGTTAATGATTACCCCGGCCGGGGCGGGCAGGAACCGAGCCCGCGCTGCCTCCTGGCGCCCGGCACGGCGGCACGGGCAGCGCCGAGCCCGGGGCAGTGCATAGCCCGGGACAGCGCCGAGCCCGGGGCAGTGCATAGCCCGGGACAGCGCCGAGCCCGGGACAGCGCCGAGCCCGGGCAGTGCATAGCCCGGGGCAGTGCATAGCCCGGGGCAGTGCATAGCCCGGGACAGCGCCGAGCCCGGGACAGCGCCGAGCCCGGGGCAGTGCATAGCCCGGGGCAGTGCATAGCCCGGGACAGCGCCGAGCCCGGGACAGCGCCGAGCCCGGGGCCACCCCGCGGCCGCCCCGCCTGCTGGGGGCCCGGCTGTTCCCGGTGGTCCCCGTGTCTCTGTCCGGCCTCGGTGCAGCTGCTTGCGGCACCCAGCCGGCCCTGCCCGGACCCATGTTCACAGCCCCAGCGTGCCGGGGCACCTGCAGCCGGGTGTCGGCAGCCGAGGGGCGCTGCAGCCGGCCGGGGGGATGGCAGGGATGCCCAGGGCCGGGACCGCCTTCGCTCCAGCCCCAGGGAACCGGCAGAAGCTGCTCTGTCAGTGGGACAGGTGTTTGAGGGACTTGTCATGCAGCCCTTCAGCAAAGGCTCCCCGATCCACTTGGCTGCAACGAGGTGAGATGCTGAAGGGGAGCGCAGGGAGGGCAGGAACGTACCGAGAGATTCTCCACTTCCCTCTGCTGGAAGGATTCTTTCTGCAGCCCAAGCACTTTCAGGCTGTTTCCAGGAAAAGGGAATGAGTACTGACATGATGGGATTTGGTGACCCACCAGGCTGCTCAGGATACTCGGGCTGAAAGCTGGCCAACCCTAATGGTTACTGCGCTGGGTGACAACACGACAGGGACACGCTGTAACAATGAGCACAGAGGGTGTTGAGGGGAAGGAGGACAGTCCTCATTACCTATGCAGTGATAAAACGATTGCCACTCATGAAAAAGATCCTGGGAGCAAAGTGGACAGTCTTCAAAAATGACAGCAAGAATCAGCATGGGACAAAATGCAAAGGAGTGCGAGAAATTTGTGGATAGAAAAAGGAAGACACAAAACAGCTAAAACACATATGGAGGCCTCCCTACACCATGGTGGTGTTCTAGAAATTGACCAAATTGAAGTGGGAAGGTGGGGAATTTAAGGGTCATTTTAAGCACCAAAGGACCATTGTGGTAAGGACTGTCATCTTGCAGTTTTCACAGGGTTTCCAATGGTTTTACAAGACGGACAGGCCAGACACTGAAACACTGCCAGCAGGAACACAAGGATGCAGGGGAGAATGGGACTGCTTACTGTCTAACACAGCAGGTACCCAACTGAGAGAAGGCAGGCTCCTTCCAGAGTGGCAGGATTTGGGAGCAAGACAGATGAGGCTACTGACAGCCTGTTCTGTTGCTCTCAGGAGAGCTTGGTTACAAATCAAAGTAATTTATTTTGAGTATTCCTTGGCATTGCTGGCATTGTTTTCACTGCATTGAGAGGTGAGGATGAAAGCCTTTCACCAGAAGGGGTGTGACACTAAGTGGCTGTTGGAATGTGGTGTCTGCCCAATTCTCACATCTGCCCAGAGCATTCTCCACCCAGCACATCTGCTGCTGCCCAGCTGCAGAAACATACAGGCAAAATCCATGAAACACTGTTCCAGCTTATTTTCTATTTGAAAGTCTGTTTTCTCATCCTGAAGAAAAGTTGCTGGTAGAGGGAAATTACCTTAGAAGACCATTCATTTTCTACCCAGTTTGCCTGATTTTTTAACCAACTATTTTCAGGTGGTCACATATTCCAAAATGTGACCAAAAACTCATTAGGATTGCTGAGATTTAAAGATGGCCCAAGGCCTTTGAATGTTCTTCCTGAGCAGACACAACAGGATTCCCATCTGTTGCTCTTTTGTTTGCCAGCTCCTTGTATTCCCCAAAAGCTAAAAATAGAACCCCCTTACCTGTGAATTCCTTTTTCAGGATGAGGCAGGTTTGGCAATGCTTGTGTTGAAGACATTCATACACTAAGTGTAAGAGACTCAAGAATTCCCTGAACTCAATAACAGTTTTGGATTTGATAATCATATTTAAGCCATTCAGAAATACCAGTTTGGAACAAATATTGCAGCAGACACTGAACATGGCATTAGAGAGATTCCTGTCTCAAACCTATAGAAAATTAACAGGTTGAAGTTTAGAGGTTAAGGATTAATTCCCACCTGGAGCTATAGGGTCCAACTCTCCAGCTCTCTTCTTCTACTGGGGCATCTCATGCAAAATAGAGTCTAAAAAGAGAACCACAGACCTACTGTGATTCAATTTACCATTTTTGGGTCAAACATTGGACTCACTTCCTTAAAAGCTGCCATATGTCCTGGAGGGAGCGTGCAGCACCTCTTCCTCACATTCTGGACTGTGTCTTGGCAATAATATTTGCCTGACAGTGTTTAAATGTGATAAAGCAAACTGAAGAATGTGCCATGATCCCTCAGTTACCACACCAGAGGTCTGCTGCTCTGTGCTCACTTTCTTAGACCAGGCTCTTCAGCTCTGCCCTCTCTGCTCTGCCCTCTAAACATCAACAATGAATCCTTTAAATTCCCATAAACCTGAGTGTGTTTTCCTCCCAGCTTCACTGTTCAGTTTTTGGTTTAACCTTTTCATTCAATATATTGTATTTTCCATGAAAAATCAACCAACTAACCAAACCCCAAAGCCACCTTCTGCACTGGATGAGTGTATCTAAATGGACCACCTATTCATTTAGATGCATCAAGGGATTGTCACAGGTCCTCAGAATAAAAACCACCTCTGAACACAGTTCCCTTCCTCTGTTGACCAGGGGCTGTCGAGTTCTTTGTGGTTCAGCCCTCCTCCAGACACTGCACAGCTCAGACTTGTTTCTTCTCAAGAAACCTTTGCTTCTACTTTGTCCCTTTGCTTCTATTTGTGTTCATCTTTTAAAGAGCACTGCAGGTGCTTATACGTCTTCCATTTTTGTGATGATTTTCATTTTCACCCACCTCACTGCAGGGATTACTGGGTCCTCTCAGTTCTGTGGAACAGGAACAGGATGCCTGTTGTGGTTGCTGTCCCTCGGTTTGGGGTCCAGCGGAGCTGATGCCATTGGTGGCATCTCCCTGGAGGAGCCATACTGGCCTTCAGAAGGTGACACAGCCCCTCTACCCCATGCTGGTGGGCCAAGCCTACAGATAAAAAACCTGATGTCAGCCCTGGCTCAGAAACTGAGCAGCAGAACACCCTGCAGGTTATCTCACAGGACAAACTCAAAGCTCCATTGCACAGGATACAGAGGATATTGCATTTTGGTTGTAGGAAGGGCAGCAAACAGCAGCATCATCAGTGCCCATGGGAAAGATGGGAAATGCAGCCCCTTTCACAGAATCCTTCAGTCTGGGAAAGACCTTTAAGATTACGGAGTCCAATCACAAACCTATCACTGCAAACAGTTCTGAGGCAAGGTTAACTCAGCTCCTGGAGGGGTACACAGACTTCAAAACCCTTACATTCCTTTAGTGAGTGAAAATGTACATCACCTGGAGAAGGTTCAGCTGATTCTGAAAGGGCTTCAACAACTGTGAACTCCAAGGACAGATACCAATATATGGAGCAGCTGCCTTTGCTAAGTAAGGTTAAAAAACAAGGCAGGCATTTCAGGTTCAGTTGTACAAAGTAAAGGATTCCGGTTGTAGATGAACAAACTCCCGAGGTGCCAGAAGGAAAGGTTACTATGCCTACGTGTTACTATTCTCTGCTGAGAGCTCTGGTCATGTGTCGCTATAGGACACAAAATAACATGACATGGACACACAGTTATTTCAAGAGCACTTTTAATTTTTGATTCTAACATTTATAGATTTCTAGAAGTGACAGTGGATTGGAGGATGACAGTGCCACTTCTCCAATGACACTGGATAAACCAACAGTTTATCAAATTTCTCTTCTTCTAGAAAAGAACACAAAACAATGTTATTTACGTAAAGTGTGTGAGAAAGTTCGTTACAAGAATGTAAACATTGGAAGGCTTAGAAAACCTTAAAAAAAACCAGGGTGACAGTCATGGACCTCCAATCACATAGATAAATCAGTCAGTTTGACAGAGACAAATCATTTGAGCTGTTTAACCTCCTCCCAGTGCCTTTGCTTAAGACAATTTGGAGGCTAACTGATGCAGGGTGGTGAACTGAATCATCCCAGAAAGAGCCTTACACTCACCAGTGGGAAAGGTAATTATCCTTTTAAATGCTGTTGCTGGATTTGAAATGCTGCATTTTTTTGTACACTAATTTCATGGAAAAAGAGGTAGAGCTTTAACAGTCCCTCTACAAGAGTGTGGACCCAGAGAGCACTATAGAAGTACTCTCAACTATGCTTATATGAAAGGATGTGATCTATACTGATGCAAGAAACTCACAATGTCAGTAAAAACTTGTGTAAAGGAGTCTTTAAACTTGGGTTAATATTTCAATACAATGAAAGCAACTGGTTCTTCATTTTTCGTTGTGGTGGACAGAAAGCAAAAAGAAATAACTATAAAGAAAAGGAACATTCACACAAAGGAAAGAAAAAATTAAACATGAGAGGAAAAATAATACTAAGTGATGATTTAAAATTATGCCAAAACCTAGACTTAATTCATTCACTTTCAGGAAGAGAGGTATCTCCAGTTCCCTGTAGAAGAAATTTAGATTTCCTCTGTGTGCTCTGCCTAAACAAAGCTGTGCTTTAGTCAAACATGAAACACTAGATGAAAATTCAGAGGAACTGGGTAAAATTACAGGGAAGGAAAACCAACCTTTTGAGGTTTTGAACTGTTCAGCAGAGTTCAAGATAACAGGACAAATTTGTGTTAGAAAAATGTCATAAATTTTCAGTGCTATAGGGAACTGTACATCACATTTCTCACAAGTTTGGATACCCATATAGGAACCAGAAGAGTCAGATAATATTGTTCAGATTTCAAAGGGATGTACATGTTTAATAATTAAATCCTGTTTTTCAGCTATAGCATAATACACAGTTGGATATATATCCAAGTCAGCCTTTTCCACTACAAATCTGTGGATTTTTCACCAACCATCAGCAATAAACTACCTATTTCAGGAAAGGGGGTGTCAATAATGTAAGAAAAGGAACATCTATACCACTGTAAAAGAAATTAATAAGGGGATTTGCTTGTTCTCTAGATTATGACAGCAACTATAAAAAGAAATAAATACAGTCACGACAATGAAATAAAGATAACAAAACTGAATTGTAATTTTAGTGCTTATTCAGGTGGACAAATTTCTACATTAAAAAGAATATCAGGTGTGCCAGAAGCTTTCATGCTCTTAACAGGAAAGGTTAGACAAAGACTCTTATCAGTACAGAAGCAATAAAAGAGAAAAGAGAGAGGCTTTCATTAAATCTGAAGCTAACAAGTGTGATTTTATCTTACTTCCAAAGCAGCAGATCAGTTTCTGGCAGTCAATAAAGGGGAGAAATACAGAGACAGAATCAAACTATTAATTTTTTAATGTATTGTTACACTTTCCTCCAGTTACAAGTAATCATTTGCCCTGTCTTACCCTTTGAAAGTAACTTAGGAGCAATTGCCTGTGTCAGTAGAATAACAGAAAGGAAATTCACAGTACTTCATAGTAGAACAAAGAGCTGAAAGAACCTTATAAAATTAGGATCCCAAACTGGTGGTAAGGGGGGTAGCCAACAATCAGCATCCTGAGGGAGAGTGGAGGCAGGGAGTGCATTTCCCCTGCTCTGATAAAGTACACATATTTGATTGCAGAGCTTCTCAGCAGTGGGAGAAGTTTTTCCCCAAAGGAGTGTTGATGAGCAGTAAGACAAATATGCCTCAAGGACCAGGTAAACGCCACTCTGAGAGCATCTCACAGGTATCCAAGGGCACTGATGGGCAAAGACAAACCTCACAGATCTTGAGCATCAAAAGGAATAGACAAGGATTAAGGAGTTCTGTCTCTAGGGTGAATTTCTGTGGATTTTTCCTTTCCAGTCCTGATTTATAACCCCCAACTTCTAGAGCAGGGCTGTCAAGAATTTTGACATTTTGTGTCAAAAATGCCAGTTCAGCTGAAGGGAGGCTTCTGATAAGAGGGGTGATTTTTAAAAGATTTATTGTCAGGAAGCTATTTTGTAACTTTGGTTTATGTAAAAACATTTCAGCTTGATATTTCCTATAGGAATTGTTTTGCATGTGGTGTTCAAAGCAAATTTTGAAATCTGAAACATTTTGCAAATCATTAAAATAAAAAAGTAATGTAAACAAAAACATAATGCTTCAAAGTGAGGAAATTACGCACAAATTCATTGGGTTTTTTGGTTGGTTTTTTTTTGTTGTTGTTGTTGGTTTTTGTTTTGTTTTGTGGTTTTTTTTAATGGAAGTTTCTTCTTTTTAGCTTGATTCAGGACACCAGGAAAAGCTGAGAACCTCCTTATGGAACAGATTTCCAGAGCCAAAACCATGCTGGAGACTCTGGCTTACAGCAGTTTCCTGGAGGGGAGAGCAGGGGTGCCTTCAGAAGTTCCTGCAGTTAATCTGCCTGGGGCATCTCAGGCACTCTGCCCTCCATGACTCACACTGCTCTTTTCACAACAGCCACTGCTGGGCAGGACACATCATGCATTTCTCCCAACAGGTCACAACATGACAGAAATGTTTTCTGCTCTCTCTCTACTGCTTTTACTGAGAAGGAAAAAAAAAAAAAAACCAAACCCAAAACCAGAACATGCACACACAACTGCAAAACTGTAATATAATATTATAATTAAAATATTGTCATATAATTTAAAACCCAAAACACAACATGCTCCAAAACTAGGGATATACTGTTTTGTGGAGCAAGCAGAAAAGAACACACATGTATGAATGCAAAATATTGTCAGCATGGGCTTTAGTCATCATGGCACTGAGACTGCCTGTGCCAGCAGCCTGGGCAGGGGTGAAATCCTGCACTGCCCACCTACAAAATCAGGGCCACAGCCTGAAATTCTACTTTTTACCTTTATATAAAGATGGCCTGTGAAAAAAATGAAACTCCTATTGGCTTTTTCACCCTCTAAATAATTCGTAGAAATTTTATTTTGAAAGTTACAGTCAGGAAAAAAGGTATTTTCAGTTTCTTGCTGTTTGAAAGCTGTCTCAGTGCTATAGCTCTTGCTACATGCATGGGAAATTAGGGGTTTAGAAAATGCTGAAAAGCCACAGGCACTGTCTGAGTTTGTAGTGAGCTGTGAAGGTGAAAGAAGAGCACAAACACCCACATTCAATTTCAAATTTTTGTCCTGTAGTCCATGCACAAACAGAGCCAAATGGAGAGATGAATAGGTTTGGTACAGAAGCAAGAGCATCTGGAGCAGAGTTTGGCTGGAAAGAAAACACAAAATTATGCTTCAAATAAACATTAGGTACACATCTGTAATAGCTCAAAGATGCACTGTCTGCAGATGAAAACTGGGAGCTGAGCTTCAGCCAAACACCTGAAGTGTGCAGGGATGGCTGCGTGGCCTGGGATGTAATGAAATAACGCACAGTTCACAGTAAACCAGAAAATTCTGAAATTTGTTAGCAAGAGAAAAGCTGCATGGCCTCTCTAGTGCATCTCCCTGTCTTTGGGCAAGTGGTGTCTCTGCCTCTGCTCCATGTGCTGAGGAATTGTGCCCCAGACACAAAACTGCAAATCCAGGGGCAGCTCTTGTCATGAGGCTGGGGGTGCCCCTGCTCAAGGACTTACAAACATTGATAAATTGTTTGTGGTTCTGCAGAAAAGGGAAAAAAACTGAAACTGTAACTTGCCAAAGACCCTGTAGCCTTCTTCTGCACACCCCTGGATGTTTTTGCAACCTCTGACAACCTGGGGTGACCCATGAGGGGTTTTCCCTTTGGAATTGGTGTGTCTGGGGTATTTGCACTGTCACCCCCAGGGGTTCCTGTGACTCTCCCCCAGCTCACAGAGACAGGCAGGGGCAGCTCAGGCTGCCAGAGGTAAACAAGGCATTGAAGAGAGCAATTGGGTCCTTCTAAAGGGAATGGCCATTTTTTGTGATTTCCAGTATAAAACAGCAAAATACTCACATTGTCAGGATATTGCCTTGATGATGAATAACCTGTACCACTCTGGGGGTTTATGACACTGTTCTCTTAAAATGTTTTGTTTCCATTGCATTTTCATTTGGACAGAAACAGGGGTCTTGTGAATACAGTGAAGGAGATTGACAATGGCTGTGGTATCTGTTTAGTTTTGGCAAGAACTGTTTTGGAAGTCAAGCAGCCTGAGTCTGAGATTTTTCATCTGTGCAATGGCAGAAGTGCACCTGTGTGGAGGAAAGGGTCCCTCCAGAGATGGATGCAGGAGGACAAGAAACATTAATGTTTCTTGATCATCACACAAATAGACAAAATAATTATTCTGATGATTGTCCTATTTGAAATTGTATAATTTTTCAATAATACTTTAAAAAGTGGCAACCAAATTCAAATGTTTGTCTTTGCTGGGCAGAACTGTTGTGATATATTGCAAAGTATAAGGTTAAAAGCCTCATGTGCAGAGGGAGTCTGGATAGCTCTATTTATCTGGCATTTGTGTTATCCAAAAGACTGGTGCAGATCAGCTTATTCCTTGAGCACTATGAGCCATAAATTACTAAAAATAATCACATTCTATCAGCATCTGTCACATCATCTTAGCAGCTGCCAGGGGTACAGCTAGAAATTTGTGACTGTCCAAAGAGCAAAAATGGAATTTGGAGTAATACAAAAAGTCACCACCAAATAATTGTAAGAATAAGTACACATCAGCCTTAAAAAACAAACAAAGGGACATACAGTGAACATATATTTATACTTAGAAATTTCATTTTCTCTGCACTTCTGCCCCCTCAAACCTTTGAATGCAATCTGATAGCCATTCTTCATTTCTCATGCTTCAAGCAATTATGCTCAAAAAATGCCACCTTCTCCTAATGCAGCTCTGCCTAAGCAGCCCTGACACACTCCTGACAGCAATAATTCTCATGATCCATTGATATGGAAGATTACAAATTAAGCAAATTTGCAAAGACCTGCCAGAGATGAAAAGCAATTTGAAGTGGAATAGGGTTCTAATGAGTATTGTCATCTACTATGTACATACCTTGATTTTATCTGAGTGCAGTTTTCTTCTACTCCTGGCACACATTCATCCTGAGTACTTCAAAGTGTTAATTTGTCATCCTCTTCCACCTGGAGCAAACAGGTGGGCACACACCACAGCCATCCTGAGTGGGGCACAGGCTCCAGGGTGACTGTGGATTCGGGCTCCAGTTTGCACCATTCTGCAGAGCAGGACTTTCAGGGCATCCCACCTGGCATAACTCCGGAGGGGTTTCTTTGGCAAAGGCTCAGTGCCCCCTTCATTAGGTGAAACTCAGAGCCTGTCTTCCCACAAAGAAGCACAAGCAGCCTCCTTCAGCTGACAGCTTGGAAGGTCCTAATTGTGTCTGTCAAGCTGAAATACAAATCCCAGGCCCAGATGTCAGATTTTTGGCACTCCTGCATTTCCAGAAGGTCTACACTGACCTGGTGGAAGACTGGGGCAACAAAGATCCATTGAGGTGACTCACCTTTGGCTTGGGCACACCTTGCACATCCCATTTCTGTTCCCTCTGTAAAGGCTGGGGCTGAAGAAGGAGAGATTTGTGGGATGTTTCTAGCGAGGACTGGAACCTCGAGCATGCAGGACTTGCTTTGGGCTCTCACCCACAGCCAGCAGGAGACCAGCCCCATCTCTGTGGGCTGCTCTGAAGGCAGCCAGCTGATTTCTGTGGCATTTCTGCAGGAATGAGGACAGCTGCAGCAGCAGATCACAGATCCCACCCTGTCTGAGTACCAGCAAAGCCTCTTTTCACCCCTGCCTCAGGACATTGCTCTCCCAGTGCAAATGCACATACTGGATCAAGGTGAATTCCATCAGCATCTGTTTCAGGAAGGAAGGAGATGATTTAGAGCCACCAGGAACTGCACTGCTGGGCACTTTCTTCTTATTTCTTGAACCATTTTCAAAACAGCTGTTACTTATTCCTCTCACATTTCATCATCTCAGGACATGGAATAGATATATTCCAGAGTTCCTGAGGGGACAAAAACCATTACACAGAGATTGTTAAAAAAAAAAAAAAAAGAGAAAGGGAAACAGATGTTTTGCATGCTAGTGAGGCAAAGTTGTAGGAAGTGATAATTTCATTAACCTGACTTGAGAAAACTGGGAAAAAACAGGAAAGCTTTCAGATGTAAGAACCATCAGAGGCAGTGGTGTGTCAGTGACATGGCTCACACTGTAACCTTAGGCAGCAATTAAGTTCAAAAGGCAGAAGCAATTTTAACATACTATGAGCTAGACTATAAAGAGACATTTTAACACATCTTTCTCTTCTCTTGACAAATTCATTAAATATTCCCAGATACTTCTTGCATTCCTGATAGCCTGTTTCTCTCCTCCCCTCATCATTTTGTTATTTTCTTAGAATATATTTTTGTTTCACAGGATACATTGTTCATGTTAATGTGCAAGTTGCAGGGTGTGTGGTCTGTCTGAGACCCAAGCCAGATTTTCTACTTTTGCTTGGCAGTTCCCATGGCAGCATCTGTTATTTCTCCCTTAGTCTAACATCTCTCTGATTTATCTCTACTTGCCTCTTCTATTATCTCCTCTTGCCACCAATTTCCCCTTTTTTAGCATCTGACAAGTTGACTAGCACCTTCATATAGGAACTAACACAGCTCCCCCAGCATCCTTCAGCCCTTGCTGACAGCTGAATAATGTGGTACCTGTCCTGGTTCAGAACTGTCATTCCTGCATAATAATTTTCAGAGAAAAATTTCTCTGATGCCCTTTGTTTCTTTTCCCTTTCTCTCTCTCAATTCTACCTAGTCAGTTTACAGTTTCTCTGATATTTACTCCCCACCAATTCATTCTGACTTTGTAAGTGGAAGCAAGAATTTGGATCAGTCCCACCCAAATGCTGAGCTGTGTATTTGGGGGTAGGGGGGAGGTGTTCAAGTCTCACAACAGAAAATTATTACCTTGTCTGACTGACAAGTAATACTTAGGGGCCAATTCCTGCAGTGCAAACATATGCATGTCCAGAAAGTAATTTGTATAAACATTTGTCAACAATTGCTTGGAGTTTACCATGACTGAAAACATTCATTTACAACAGTAAAGCTAATTCAGTGAAATGCTTGTAAAAAGATACACTGTTATCTCTAGAAAAAACAGAAGCCTCAAAATACTTGGTATTGAAGTATTAAATTATTTTAATAATTCAAATTTTTCTTCAAGTCTTATTTTCTGCAAAAATCTCAAATTTGACTCAAAAGTCCAATTTTAAAAGATTTTTTTGTAAAAAAAAAATTGAAAATGTGATCCATATCCTAAAGAAAATACAAACATGCACAACGAAAAAAATTAACAAGGTACTGTAAAAGAAGTATATATACATAGGCTTTTATCAGCTTAGTCGAATAAATTAGAATACTGGAGAAAATGTATTCAAACCAAAAGCATATTTTTAATAATTCTTGGCTAATTTTGCAACACTTGACAAACCTGTTTCCTTTTAAAAAGTCAGCTGTAATGCCTCATTTATGTTTAAAAACAGACCTAGAGCACAGCATGGTTCCATACTCAGCATGGCTCCCAAATGCACACATGTACTCCTGGCCCCTGCAGTTCTGGCAGAAGGGGGGGTCTCCCTTGCCTTCATTCACCTTTTCCTGCAGTTCCCACTGCCATGGTCGCCTTTGTGGAAGCTGTTTCTACCCCACTGGATGTCTGTTGCCATGTATAAAACTATGAGGAGCTGAGTGTTCCCTGAGAAAACGGAATCAGCAGCCACTTCAGGGGGTCAGCACCAAGCCTGTGCCCAGGAAAGTCACAGCTCTCATGCACTCCTGCCCGTTCTGTACCCAGCCCTATCACCCCTGTCACGCTGCATTTCACAGAATTGCAGACTGGCTGGGGACTTTTGAGCACAGACAGCACCCTCAGAGAGAATCTGCTCTGCTCCCCTGCTCAGAGCAGGGGCACTGAGAGCAGGTGGCTCCAGGTGTGTCCAGCAAGGTTGAAGACAGAAAAAGCAGAATATAAATGTTAGAGAAAGGCAGGGTTCTGGCATTGCAAAGAACGTGAGCTCCTCTGAAACTGGAAGATGGGGTTGTTCTCATGAAAAGTTTTCATTTAAACAAATATGTGGCATTTATGATGACAAAATTATTAAGTAAAAAGTTTTAACAGTATGTACTCTTGATTCACTTCTACAATTCTTCATTCCTTTCTTTCATTCCTCAGAATACCAGTAGAGTTTTCTTCTTGTTCTCTTTTTCTTTAAAAAAAGAACCAAACAAAACAACAGAATAACATTCATAATTTCATTTAAAATTTTACTTTTGATCCTATCCTCTTGCATATTCTTTTGTAAGGGGCAGCCATAAATCAACCTGCCACTTCATTTTTTCTTTTCACTGAAGCAGTAAAAAGTAGAGTTTCTGCAGCTAGAAATGTAATTGTGCAGACATAAATAATTTTTATGTCTAAAAATTGATCCTTAGCCATCCTAGGAGTACTCACCTCAAGATGCGTCTGTGTGTCCTCCAGAGCAACAACTGTAGCAACTGAGAATGGGATGGGGGAGCTTAAATGTGATGAGCAATCACTCATTTATTCCTAGCACATGCAATGCACCTCAGGAAAACCACAGGGGTCATAACACAGGGGACAGTGTCATGTACTGGAGAGCCTTTAAAGGCATTAAAATGAAAATACAAACCATAAAAGCTGTTTGCATATATTTTACCTTCCTGTTTGAGGCACAGACACTGAGGATGGCAGTTGTGGTTTTCTGTCTGATGTCTAGCAAAGGGCTGTGCTTTCAGGCTGCCTCTTCTTACGGACAAGAAAACACAAGCTGATTTTAGGAAAATCAACACAAGCTGAGCAGGCATCTTTCTGTGATTCTGTGACTTGTAATATTCATGCTAGGTAATTTGATCAGGATGTTAAGCACCTGCTACACATGAAATAGTCTCAGTCTCCCTTTTGCAGCAAAAGGATTTTTATTTGATACTGATGTCTTGTGTAGACTGACCTAGAACAGAGACTAGATGGAGCTAAAGAATAAAGCAGGTATTTATTAGGAGGTCTCAACAGATTTACCTTGGGCAGCACAAGAGCCCAGCCAGGGTTACACCCAAGATGAACAAAAAAGGTCACAAAATGCATGACAGGTCATGAGGTCTCTCACTTTTATAAGTTCTGGTCCATTTGCATATTGGAGTTAATTGTCCAGTTATAGATGCAGCCCATGAAGTCCCATCCTTCTAGTTTTTTGTCTTCATTCCACCATTGTTTATGCTCTTGGGCCTGAGATTTGGGTCTGTTGTCCTTGGTCCCCAGCTAGAGAAGGAATTGTTTTGTCTCCCTGGTCTGTGAAGAGAGCTTACCATCCCCTAATATGAAGCTCAGAACTACACACTAAAGCAGTACAGAATCTGAAAAATATAAAAGCCAAAACCTGAGGCATCAATATCAAAAAAAGAAACAGCTTAACATGTGGGGTAGAGTTGAAGATCAGGAGGTGTTTGGTAAAGGAGGACCAGGCTGTGCCCTGTGCAGGAGGAAAGGGCCAGACTCGGAGAGGAGGCAGAGATGAGGCAGAGCCAGAGCGAAGGAGGAGCTGGCTGGACAGCCTGGCACTGGCACTGCAGCTGCTACACAGAGCTTGCAAAGAAAGAGCTTTTGTTTTGCAGCCAGTTGAGGAACTGGATGTGATTTTTCCAGGTGAGCTGTAAAAATCCTATACACAGGAGTGTATATTCCCACAGAACAATAAAAAACAACTCCAGAGCCACAGGTAAAAAGAATGTGAGACATGCAAGGTGCACCATACATAGTATGTTTCTGAAAGATAAGCAATAAATCTGGAGACAAAGGATCAGATGGATGGCCAGTAAAGTGATTTGTTCATACAAACTGTCTGGAGGAAATCAAGATTGTAAATCAGAGTCCTTTAGGATCAATATCTTTTCCATGTGTATCTGCTGAGAAATGATGGCTTTTGCTTATGCAGCACTGCCCAAGTTTATCATGAAGACAAGAGTTTTCAAAGGCTGCTGAACTCCTTTGGCACATCACTTCTTTAAGTCTCTTACTCACAATAAAAACTGTCACACAGCATGGAAAAAACTCCCTGCATCAGGTATTATTCTTCACAAGAAAGCTATACTGTAGTTTGAATTAGCTAGGTGCTTCTGACCCCCTATTTAAAATGTGTTTGCACTGACATCCCAAGAAAAGAGTTTTGCTATTTAATTGCACTGTCAGTGCCAATGCTTTCAGCTAAACCCATTTGGAGTTAGACCTTTTAATAGAAAGTGACAATTTAAATTGCCACGATAGCAGCATAAATGGTGCTTAAAGTCATTATTAACCTGATGCTGCAGTTGGCTCCAGACCAGTTTATTAAAGCAAAATCAAGGTGGAGGGAGGAGGGGAAGAGGAAATTAAGTGATGAATCCTTAATTCCTTTGGTATTCACTGTAACAACAGCAGCTGCGGTGAACGAATTTGCAAGGTGAGGGAGACAATGGATAATCCCGTCCTCCCTTTGCCTGAAGCAGCATCCCTCGGGGAGGAATCGGCGGCTCGGGTTTGGGCCGGCTGTCCCACGGGATGCTGTCCTGCCCCTCGCCCACTGTCAGGGTGGGCATTTGGGGTTTTGTCCGGGACACCGGTCACGCTGAGTCTGAGCAGGTCCCGGTGCTCCGGCTGCCGGGGCAGATCCCTGGGTTTAACTCCCTGTTTAGGGCAGCTGATGCCGTGAGGGGCCCGCTGCCCGCGGGCTCCCTCTGGGGCCTTCCGAGCTGCCCGCGGCTCCGGCAACCCTGGGCAGCGGCTTCTGGCAGGGTCCGGCCGCTCCGGGGCTGAGTGGGCCCGGCCCCCTTGGCCCTCACCACCCCCCGGCCCCCTCGGCCCTCACCGCCCCCCGGGCCCTCGGCCCTCTCCGCCCCCGGGCCCCCGGCCCTCTCCGCCCCCGGGCCCTCTCGGCCCTCTCCGCCCCCGGGCCCTCCGGCCGCTCTCTGCCCTTGCCCCCGTGCCCTCCCTGTCCGGTTCCCGGCCCTCACCGCCCACGGCCCCCCCGGCCCTCGCCGCCCCCGGGCCCGGCCTTATCCGGCACCGCCACCTGCCGACCGGGCGCGGGCCCGCCGGGGGCGAGGGCGGTGCCCGGGACAGGAGGGTTCTGCCATGGAGCAGCTCGGAGCTGCCGCGGAGGGGCTGGCACGGTGACCCTGGGAGAGCTGCAGCAGCCCGGCTTTCCTGCTCCTGCCGTCCCTCCTGCCTCTTGCTGGCCTCAAAATGACACCTTCACCTCGAATCAAATAACTTTCTCCCACACTGAGTCAGAGACCAAGTCATCTGCCTAGTCACCACTTAGAACCAAGTAGCATCCACTTAACTTTACAGCTGGTTGCTGCTATCAACCAACCTTGTTGCTCAAAGTGTGGACTTCAGCTACTAATTCAACCCCTATGCAAAGGCAACACTTCTCCCGTAGGTACATCAAATTCCCCTATTTTTGGGGACTGTCAGTGCCCTGCAAAAGGAAATGGTACAAGACACATTTCTCAGTACTACCAACCTCTCTGTAAGAGAATTCAAGGAAAAGAAGCAAAAGTAACATCCACTAACTTAAATTTTGGATTTTCAGCATAAGCCTGTAACTCCCTTTACTCTGTCTTGAATTACCATCTTTGCACAAGCCTCCTGAAGCTGGCCACCACAGGTCAGGAGCACCACAGGTCAGGAGCACCCCAAGCTTTCTAATCAGATGCCAGCTGGGAAAGCTGCCCAGCATTCCTCTCTTTTGGAGACATCCCTCACTGCCTCTCCCCAAAGTTCTCCAAGTGTCGCTTTGGTGCTCAAACCCGTTCTCTGCTCATGGAGGCTCCTCCATAGTGACTGAGGAGGAACAGCTGTGCACTCCTGAACCCGCCATCATTTGGTCAGTTAGCAGAAATTAACTTGATCTTGGCTGCACCAACCAAAAACCAAAAGGAAACCCTGTGATTTCTGCCCCTCTTGGACTTGGCAGCCCCAAGTGGGAACAGGACTCCTAATATTGGTTCCTAATATTGATCCCACTAATAGGATCAGCGATTTAAGACTCACAAGCCTCTTAGTAGTAATAAGCTAAGCAGTGGCAGGTCTGATAAGGCTTTGGACACAGGAATTTACTCCCTCGTGCAATGGGGAAGAAAAGCCCACCCGCAGGGAAGCAGCAGGGTGTGCTGGCACAGGGCTCAGTGGTTGAGATGGCATCCCCAGCACTGCTGGGGTGATCTTGCACCACAGGAGGGACCCTGGGCATCCAAACATGCAAAAGCCACCAGGGCAACTAAAGGATGGATATGGTGCCCTCAGCATTGATTCTCTCCTTTAGAGGTGCTCTTCTGGTGTCCAGCCTCCTGATTATTATAGGCAGAGCTGTCAGGAGTAGCGACATGTTACCTGCCATTTGCATTACATCTCATTGTATGCTCTTCCAAAAATTATAAATGAATAAATAAATAAGAAGGGGAACAAATGTTATTTTTAGACACTTGGAGTTCAACTCTAAGAGGCTGCTCTGTAATCTGGAATCACTTTCAAGTCAAGAACATGTTAATTTGTTTTCTTTTATATAAGAGCTGTGTCATACTGAAGAGACATCACTTGCCAAAAGCTTTTGTCTTTCAAGCACCAGTGTATTTCACAGATGGATGTGTATTCTGGGGGACAGCACTTGTTTGAGCACAGGTGGTAAATCAAGTCCTTCCCTTCCCTGAGAAGCCAGAGATGGTCCTGCATGTACAGGGCTTTCTCTTAACTTTAATGGTCTTCTACATGGGGAAATGAAAGGCTGCTGGTGTTTAGCTGCTGGTACACCCTTCCCAGCCTCCTTTTCTCCCTGATGCAAGAGGGAAATCTCTTTTTATCCAGTCCTTTCTGTAATTGACCTCCTGCAAGTGGCCAGGCTGGTGCTTTGGTTTCATTTCATTGTCTTCAGCTCATTTCAAAAACTCCCAATGAAAAAAAGGAATATCTAGTCAGAAAAGGAGTTGCTGCCCAGCCACTCTTGGCAGCCCAGCAGCCATTCCCCCTTCCAGCCAGAGCCAGGGGAGGAGAGAAGGCTGGTTCCATCTCTGTGCAATTGTCAGGAGGCCCCCTTGACCCAGCACACGTTGGGACTCCTGGGAAAGTGTGCAAACCAGGATCCTGCCTGCCAGCCTTGCCAGAGCAGGCACTGAATTCCCCAGTTGTGGGGAAGGTGTTGGTCTGCACTTGCAGGTAAAGCTACCTGGCCTCAGGGGCAGGGATCCATCATCCCCAGCCCCACACAGGATCCAATCCTGCACTCCTGCTGGGATTCTCTTCAGGCTCACACAGAAATCCTGGCACAGGACACTTGCAGCACAGGCTGTCTTTCTGCAGCAGTCAGCTTCTTCTGATCCTTCCCAGGCTCTGTGCCTGCGCATGTGAAGTATCTGGATTTGTGGTGAGAGCCCAGAGCCCCAAGCTGCCCTAACAAGAGGAGGGTCAGGGTTCCTCTTGCTCTGCAGTGACCATGAGATGGTATCACTGTCCTGGCTTGCTGGGGTCTTTTTGCAAGGTGTTTGTTGTACTACAGAAGAACTTTTCCATGGCAATATGGGGCTGTGGGGTGTTTTCTCCTGCATCCATGTTAGGTTTATTGTGATACTGGTCAACCGTCCAGTGTGGTGACAGCTTTGGGTACTGTTGCAAAGGAGCTCAGTGAGTCTGGACAAGTGCTGGCATTGCTCTAACTACCCACAGAGAATTCACATTGCTCCATGCCAGAAGCTTTTCAGCACAACTGCTGCATTATAAGCCTAAGAAGTAAGGAAATGAAAGTGCTCTCTTAGTAAGGCCACGATAGATAGGCAATATGGTATTATTGATACAATAATGACATTTAAAAATAGAGTAAATATATAAAGTATATATTAATTTTCCTGGTTTCAAGCACTTCTTTATTCTTAGCATTCTCTGCCTCTGCCAGTCATTTGACTGGCTGTAACATCCCAGCTTCTGTACCTGTGAGTGCTTGTTAATTATGATTCATGCTTTCAAATGGATACAATCTTGCCATTCTTTGTTTTTCTGGGCTGTGTCTAACGAAATATGTCCTAGTTTTCTTAGAGCTAACTTTACAGTATCAGATTAACAAAAAAAATTTCTCATGCCAGTGCAAGAGAAAAATAATTCTGTGTTACGGCCTTCTTTTGTCTGTCATGAAGTCTCTTTTCACCTGTACCTGTTTCTGGGCACACCATCATGCATAGATTCCCCTCAGGACCTGTGTAGCACCTGGGAGTCCCAAGAAAATCAATCACAGGTGGCTTTTGTGCCTGGATGGGAGCAACTGAACTGAGGCCAAGAAATCTAAATAGGACAACGTAGGTCTTTTGGACCCTGTCTGACACTGTACTTCTATGTTGTTCTTTGAGCTTCTAGCCAACTTGCTAGACCTTAGTTTAAAAATCTCAAAATGTGGCTTTCTGCTTCCTAGGGCAGGAACACCTCTGTGGTCCCTGTTGGAAACACTCTTGTCAAGGCTGGTACTTTGTGTTGGGCTTTGATTACAGAGCACAAGTTTTTCCATCAAAAACTTGATTTCAAGCACTTGGCTCCTTAAAAGAGACTGACTCAGAGTCCTCAGTCCCTGAGCAGCACAGGAGCATTGCCCTCTCAGGGAGGTGGGTCTGACAGGCATCCCTCAGGAGAACAAGCACCACCCACACTGGGAGTCACCTGTCTGAGGCTGTTGACACCCCACCCTTGGCCCCACTGGAGCTGGTTACAGGGAACCTCCAACACTGGTTAAACCACAGCAGAAAATCAGGTGAGAGGCAGAGCAGGGGTGAGCAGTGGTGGTACATGGGGCTTGACTTTGGAGAGTTGTGCTGTCACACCAGCAGATGACCCTGTACCACCGCAGCACTGGAGGAGTCTGTTCAAAGCTAGGGCACACATGCTCTAACTATAATATAGGATGTGTTTGTTGTGTTTAAGTCTTTTTATGTTTCCTTCTTTACTTGGTGCCAGCAGCTGTAATTCTTTATCCTGATTTTGCCTGGGCTTGTGCTGAGATGATTCTCAAATTTTTATCTTCAATGGAACAGTAACATTTTTTCCAGATTTGCAGATTTCCAGTAAATATTACAAAAGTCTGTGTGGTACATGGCCTCTGAACCACCTGTCCTTGTGGTATTTAAATGCTCCTGCCCTATGGTATTGATTGTCACAGGTGTGGAAAAAAACATCCCCAGCCTTATTTGATACTTATGTTACTTTTTATAAAATAATAAACTATCAAAATACTTGCCTTTTCTGCATCAGCCCATTACAGGAAACCAAATCAACTCATCCCCTCTTCAAACTTCACAAAAACCAAAGGAAAGGTTTGGCCCCTCCTTATTGGTTCCAGTCAGACCCTCCTTTGTCAGTTTTCTACCTGTCCTAATTGTTAATGTATTCATTGTATTTCCTATTTACTATATATTATTTAATTTTAATTCCTACTTTAATAAGCCAGGGAACAGCAGTGAGAAGCTATCCAGCTTTCCTAACTAGTGACACAGCCTTTGGCCTGCACATAAGGCTGTCAAAGAACTCTCAGGCTGGCATCCAGGCTCTGGGTGCCTTGGCTACTGTGTCCCAGTGAGGGGGAAATCACCCACATGGCTGCAGGCACCTGGGCAAAGGATCCCTCAGCAGAGCAGTGAGGCTCCCACAGCTACAGAAATCCAAGGGGAAGAAGGGGAGATCCTAGAGGAGGGGGGCACTTGCTACTGTGCAGGAGCCCAGAGCTGGTAACTGCTCCTGGCCCTTCCTCACAGATGAATGATGCAGCCAGAATTGGGTGCATTTCTCCTCCAGGGCCCTGAATCCCTCTGGTACTCAATGTACAATTTCCTGATGAGTGGT
Organism: Emberiza elegans; assembly: GCA_024865655.1. Lineage (NCBI taxonomy): Eukaryota > Metazoa > Chordata > Aves > Passeriformes > Fringillidae > Emberiza > Emberiza elegans. The sequence goes on along the minus strand of JALJVW010003427.1, from coordinate 4,535,026 downwards.
TGAGGAACATCAGCTAGATGGAGAAAACAGAAAACCAAACCAAATCAAAGGGAGATTGCTGGCTCTGCAGTGTGGCAGATTATTGCTGAGAAGAGTTGCCCAATGCCCCAGTTCAGTGGGGCTGAATCACTGAGAAGGGGAGCAAGTCAGCATTTCCTAAAGGCACCAGTGAGAGTGAACTAAGAGGTGCAAATGTCCTGAAGGTATCTGCCAGGGAAGGCAGGTGCAGACAGAGGGCAGTGACATCCAGCAGCACCTCTGCCAGCTGTGGCACCAGCGGGCTGGCACTGGGTGACGTGCTGTCAACACACGATGGCCTGAGCTAGACACCATTGCCAGAGGAGCTCCCACTGCCCAGCTGGATTTAACTGGGCTGAAGCATTCGGAGAGCAGTGGGGAAAACAGCCCCAAGCCCTCTGCACCCCCAGCCGGCCACTGCCTGCCCTGCACAGGGAGCAGTGGCTGGAGAAGCCGGGCAGGGCAGCGAGGTCGGGCTCCCCGCAGAGCTCGGCCTGCTCAGCCATCCCAGCGGGAAGGGGCAGCTGGGCTCCTGCTCAGGCTCACACGGCTAAAGAGGCACCAGGAAATATTTATTCAGTCCCAACAACAGCAGCGCCCCTCATTTGTTTCAATGTCTGGTGGGGCGTTTTGGGACAGTGTAGTAGCACGTAGCGGGTAACCACCTTGCTGAAAAACACAAAGGCATTATCAGAAGTTGATCAGATGTGAATTCTTTAATATAAAACCAGGCGTTAAAATGGATTTTGAAGATCTGCCATCCCTTTCACTTCTGCAGACTTCCAGGTAAAGGAACGTTTCAGCCACAGCAGGGACTGAATGGCTCCTGCCCCAGTACTGCACAAATGAGCAGGGAGCAGAAGGGAAGGTAAAGTGCAGGAGAGCTGCAGGTGACCATGTCCCTCAGAGCAAGGCTCCATCTCAGAACTGGCATCAAATAGACTAAACGTTCATTAAAAGGAAAATATTTTGAATTTTATTTTTTCACGTTATTATCAAGTACACAATTACAATAATGTCACACATCCCTATATGGTTCTATGTATTTTGTTTTTTTCTTTTGTCTTTTTTACAAAGTGTACAGAGGGAAGGACATATACAATATTTAACAGGGTATTTTCTACAGAACAATAATTTATATTATGTCCTTGTAAAAATCTGTACCTTTTTTAAACATTAAACTGAAACATCCATTTTATAGCATTTGCTAAGCAAATTATTTAAGAATTAAAACTAACCTGTAACTAATGTCAGTACATTAACAATAACTATAACTTCATTTTCTCTTTATACAGACAAATACATTTTACAAAATCCACTTGACCAAACCCTTAATTATTAAAAAAAAGTTTCAACATTGTGCTTTAAAAAAAAAAAAAAAGTGGGTATGATTCCAGGCTACGTAAGAGAAAGAAAATGCGTAAAATTGTGTTCTTTGTCTTTCAGCTTATTTAAAAAAATAAAGTTCAAAATGGCTAAAATCTTCAGCACTACTATGGGATTTTCTGCAGATTTTGTACACTTTCCAGGTCTCCAGTTACAAAATGCTTGAACATAAGAGAGGAAAAAAAAGTAGTCACAGGCAAGTATTTTGCAAGAAGCGAGTGGGAATCTCTGCTGGGTTTTACTGCATCTGGTTTGGCATCAGCAGGCAACGGACACTACGGCCATGAGGAAATCCACTGGCTTCAGCGGGGATTTCAGGGAAGGCACAATGCAGCACAGCCAGGAATTACACACTACGGAGTCATGGAGTAGCAATATTACACAAGAGCACCCAGCAAGTCCGGGGGCACTGCAAGCAGGCAAAGAAAGAAAAATCCCCCTACAACACAGGCAGTGACATGGCATTGGACTCTCCTGAACTGCACACTATGGACAAGAATTTCAGCTTACAGTGAGACAGGAGGGATGAGCAGTAGGGGCAGGGCTTGGTAACAAGACAAATTACAAAAGGCCTAGAAGATGCACATCCAGAAAGGAAACCTTTGTCCCTCTATCACCCCAGACTTGAAACTATCACTACAATTCCTGTTTGAGTTCAACTGGAAGTTCACCTGCCTAGAAAGACCAATTAACACTGGCCCAGCCTCTGAAGCCTTTCCATTATGGAATTGTTGGTTACAAATCCAACCTAATCTGGCAGGCAGCTGGGACTGAATTCTGCAATGCATCATCAGTGGCTGGGATGAGAATTTGAGCAAGGAGAGCAGGGCCATGTCCTAAAATCTGGCCTGTAATTAAAATGGTTTGGGGTTTTTGCTCCAAGGTTGTTGTTAAAGTACATGACTTTGTACTTGGTACATTTACACTGCAATTAGCAAATGATATGGAGCTACTTTATAATAGTCTTCAGGTGGCAAAATTGCATCTAATAATTGTAATATTCTCCCAGCTGTTTATAAACAGATTTAAAGAACTGGGTTAATTCTGGATACAGTACTAATTATTAAACAGCCACTGAACACAGCTACTAATGGCTCAGGAAAAACATTTCATTTAGTAACAGAACTGCATCTATCATAAGTCACTTTTCTTATTAAGGATATCTATGTTACAATGTCTCTACTCCTTATGAACTCATCTGCTCCATTCCATTCCCTTCTTAAGCTCTCATTGTAAATATCTGGTTTCCAAAATTGAGGCACCTCTTGGTCTTAAATTCTATTCTAAAACAACTAACAATAAAAATGTGACTTGAACCACAAACTGCTCTTTCAAAGAAATACCAACATACATAAAAGCATAAAGTTTGAGGTACATTTACCAGCACATACAGACAGTTGTGATCTATTGTTAACTCTGCAAATGGAACAAGAGTATTTTATGTTTCCAACATTTAAGACAGGAATCAAGTGGAAAAAACCCAACTCTTGTAACACACAAAATCTTTCAAAGACAAAGAAGCACAGAACAATAAATGTCATATTTGCGCATATTTTGAATTTGCCCAGGAAAGATAAAAACCGCCCCAAACCATTTTTTAAAGTATTTTTCTCTCTGAAACCAGAACGAAAACACAAAGTGAGACTTGTAACTCCTTAACCAGAAAATAGTTAACCTGCCACGAAGTCTGTATAGTTAGAACAGGACAACCAGGTGGGCCCTAGTGACTTTACTGTCAACATGACAATTCCCCATTTTATACACACCTCTGACAATTTTATCAAGAGAAATTTCGTATTTTTAAAATTCACGACAAAACTGCATTAACATGGACACTGTGAGTATCAACGAGATCAGTAAGATAAATATATTTAAATAAACTATTACGGTTGAAAAATTCAGTAAGAGACAGGGTTTACTTTATTAAATGCAACTTTATTGTTGCCATCTTTTCTTCATTTATTAAACAAACTGAATAGAATTCAGAACACGCTATTGAACAAAAGGTATAAAAGTCAACTACAAGCAATAATCCTATTTTTATACAGCAACAAATCAAATGCACAGTATTTTTTTTGTTTTTGTTTTTTTGTGGGTTTTTTTTTGTGTGTGTGTGTGATCTCAGGTGATTGGCTTTAAAATAAGCTAACTGCCTGAAAGGCAAATTTCCTTTATAATTCCAGCCATAAGTCTGTGAAAGAGACTTTAAGGCAGCCCAACATCTTTATGATGTCGCATAATGTGCTGGTTCTTCTCTGAAGGCCTTCGGAAACCTTTCTTGCAATACTCACACCGGTGAGGGTAGTCTTTTGTGTGAATGGAAATCACGTGCCGTTTGAAGCCTGAGGCGTCTGTAGTGCTATACTCACAGTACTCACACTGATAAACTTTCCTGCCACTGTGTGTTTTCATGTGTTTTTTCAGCTCATTTTGTTGCCTAAAGCCCTTTCTACATCTCTTGCACCTGAACGGAAGATCCTTTGTGTGAACTGAGAGTATGTGGCGACTCAAAATGAACGGATCTGCAATTTTAAAGTCACAATGTCTGCACTGGTGCAATTTTTTACCTTTGTGAGCCGCCACGTGTTTTTTCAGTTCCGAAGGCCTGTGAAAGCCTTTATCACACATATCACACTTATGAGGATAGTCTTTTGTGTGGACTGAAATAATGTGTCGTTTCAGATCACTCGAGTTTGAGCTCTTATGGTCACAATGCAAACACTGATGCGTTTTACTTTCTTGATGCATAAGCGTATGCTGCTGCAGCTCTTTGGTATCTGAAAAAGTCTGGAAACAAATGTCGCACTTGAGCGGCGTTTCCTTACTGTGTTTAGTCTTTACGTGGGTTTTCAAGTTGGAAGAGTCGGCAGATCGGTACTCGCAGTATTGGCACTGGTAGGGCTTCTCGCCAGTGTGGATCCGCATGTGCTTCTTCAGCTCCGACGGGTGGCGGAACCCTTTGCCACACTCCACGCAAATGTGAGGAAAGTTCTTGCTGTGGACAGCCAAAAGGTGGTGACTCAGCAATCCTTGTTCTGCTGTCTCATAATCGCAGAATTTGCACTTGTGCATTTTATTAACTCCTTTGTCCCTGTGCACCATCTTGTGAGTGAATAGAGTTCCTGCGTGAGAGAAGGTTTTCCCACACTCATCGCATTCAATAAGCTTCTCTGTTTTGTTGGTCAGCTTATGACTCTCCAAGTGGTTATGTAAACTTATTTTTTTATTCGTAGTGTAATCACAGTCTGTGCATCTGTATTTCTTCTTAGTAAGAAGGTGCTCCGGGTGGTTTTTCATGTGCCTTTTCAAGAAACCTCTGGATTTAAATTTCTTTCCACAAATCATGCAGGGATAGACTGTCAACGGATGACCGTCGGGGCCAATGATTATTGCTGAAAAACAACAAAAAACCCTTTATCAATATTATACAACAATACCACACTACATAAATGTCATATGTTAACAGTAAGATGAACTGTGAAGAAAGGTGGGTTACATACGTTTTACTATACAGATGTTCTTCACCTCAAATAATTATATTTTGGATAATTCTGACTGAGTTCACACATTAAATACATGCAGAAACCAATGGCTGGTGCAAAGAACAGCAGCCAACTTGTTAAATTGAATATCATCTAGTAAGCAAAGTACACAATCTTCTCTTGACTCTCCACAAATTGGTAGAAAAAGTTTAAGCTTGCAGTTTAATCACCTACCACTGATGCCCTGAAACTAACACCTCCTTCTTACGCCATCTGTCACAGCTACAATCTGAAGAGGTACCAAGCAAGAATCAAAAAGAACATGTTTCACATACAGAAACCTCAAAGCTTTGGAAATTATTTGCACTGATCTATTACCCTGATTTGTTTACCCTGAATTTGCCTTGGCAAGTTAAAAAAGCTGTCTTGTCCAAAAACGTTTTATAAGGAGAACTGAATAGCTGGAAATAGAAAAGGCCAACTTTAATTTGCACAGTTTACTAACTCAAGCTAAACAAAACAGAACTCCTACAGTTAAGTCACAATTTGGAAAGAAACTTTTAGTATTATTTAAGGCAAGGCTACTGAAAAAAAAGTTTGTGTTTTTTCAACTTTATCAGACCAAATAAATATTCTGACCGTAGCACAATAACACCAGAAAACAAATTATGCCATAGAACACTTCTGTTCTCGCAGATGAAAGGAAAAAGATAGGCACAGACATCAAGGCAATTTTATTTCACCATTAAAAGAGGAAAGGGTACAGAAGTTACACTACTGAAAATTAATATACAACGTTCAGACTTTCCAGTTACCTACTGAGCTGATATAATGAAATGCCTCATTCTACATATTTTCAATAAAGACAAATAAAAGGGGTTTTAAAAGGCATGATTACAGAAGACCATTTATCTAACATCACCTTTTAAAGTGACATTAAACATTAAAATGGGTGTGGCAAGTCAAGTATATAGCTTTTTAACCTTTTGCTGTAATACTTTTTCCGATGTCAGATGGCTTCCTTTAAAACACCTGCCACAATCCAGATCATCCATGTATTTAAAATTTAATTTAAAAAAATATGCACTCATTTATAAAGCAGAAGTGTTGTCAACCAAGTAATTCCCCAAATCCCTCTTTTTACAAGACAGTCCACATGGATCTGTTTATGGGCAAGTGCCTGGATGAACAGGAGCCAGGCACCACATACTCACCTGTCTGATACTGTCTGGACTCAGGTCTCCTCTTCTTCTTTGGTTTTTGCTTGGCCAGCCTCCCAAGTCCAGATGACTCATCTATGTGCAAAAGAGCACTTGCAGTGCCATTCCGACTTTCGATGCCATCGTTATTATTACCTACCAAGGTAAGTTCAAAAGTTACCTACCAACACTGCAGGTAATCCAAGCACAAATTCTACAATGGTAGCAACAGGAATGATAAACTATGATCTGGACATTTAATCAAACTGTAATCATGTACAGCATAAGCTGGAAAATGTCTCACCATGTAACTTCGGAATTATGTTTGGTATCATGAGCATTAGCTTTGTTAACCTAATTTTACAGGAGTACATAATGTACAGGAATTAATGGCTTTTCATTACACAGAGAATTCTCCTTCAAATGCAGCATTTTTTGAATCTCTTTGGTTGATAATTATACCCAAAATGTTTAATAGTAGTAAATAACAGCATGTCACAGTATCCACTGCCCAATTTTCTTCTCAGTCCTGAAATACATTTGTGTGTGAGCTCTCATTCACTTCTGTCTGTCTGAATTCACCTGACTGAAGCTTGTCACACACCAAGTTTCTGAACAGGAGCTGGGATCGAAGAGTCTTTCTGAACAGCCCATAAAGTGGCAAACAAAGTACACTACTTACTATTTAGACACCTGATGCTTTAGCACTTACAAATTCTTTTTATTGGGAACAAAGAGCATGCTCAGTATTGTGTAACAAAAAGAAGTAAAGAGTCTCTGCCTCACAGAGCTTTGTGTTTAATACACAAACGTATCACTGTGTGTAAAACAAACATGAAAATTACAAATACATTCAAGAAGGTATTTATTGGCAATCAGTTTAACATTGGTGATTTAAGAGCATATGTGAACTTTCAATACTAAATGCTGTGGTCAAGTATTTACTCAAATCAATAAAAGCCTACATTTCTTAGTGAAAGCAAAGTACATAAGTAAAGACAGAAAGATTCAAGAAAGTGCAATATGCTCAACAGCTGTTCCTTTCATAGGGTGCTGAGCATTAATATTCATGATTAATGCAAGGAGACTTAGAGCCAGGCACATGTGCAGACCCTGAGGATTCTCATCTGTATGCTAGCTCCAGTGTTCCTCTGCTATTTTCAGGCCTTCATGCTTAACTTCTCCCTGTCCCCACCATCTCTCACCCTGCATGCTAGGCTGCTTACTGCTGAAAATGCACCCACCCCACTGTTTCCCACATTCTTAAATTCTCCTTTCAATTCCATCTCACTGTTTTTAACACATTCTGCTCAATTTTCTCCCCCTCCTCCAAAACCACTGAATGTTTAGTATCCAACTCTTTCAAGTTCACTCAATTTCATTTCTAATGCCCACTCAGAGTGGCTTATGTCATTTCCTTCTCACTCAAGCTGGGCTCACCAGTATATGGCCTAAGATAAGGCTTTGGGTGCACTACCATCCATCCCCTAAGTAACTTTTAAACACACACTGCTCCCTGAAATCTTGCCCTTCCTGACTTATGTCCAAGATTCCAGCCCCCACTGTATTCCCAGCACAATTCTCTGTTGGTACCATCACCACAATCCACATCATGCAGACATGTAAGCTTTGTCCTCTACTCCACTATTTCTTTTGTTGTGTTTAGAAGGAGAAAGGGGCAACACAGAAACTTTTTTCCGATGAAATTCTGGTCTTAAGCTTACAAAAGTTTGGGAAACCAGTCTGTGCACCAGCTGGTATACACATATCAATGATCAAGAACAATAGTTCTGCGTGGTGGAAATACTCTCAAGGTTCTGCTACAACTTTAATATCTCCCTCCAACTTCTTTTTATTAATCAATTAATTATTGCCATTAGTAAAAGCATGTGTTTATATGATCCTTCTAGAAAGCACTTAAATCAAGCTAGACCTCAGTGTTGAGTGTTGCTTTTCACTGCTACACTGAATCTTATATATTAACATTTGCTTTCCCTTTTTTGCCCCTGCCCCAAAATAAAAATATTCAGTTCTAGTCCCAAGCCAGCTCTCACTGTGTCCTAAAACTCTGAGGAACAGAGGTACTTGAGATTCAATTTTTTAGCTGGAAGCTCATGTACTTCCCCTTTCACATCATGAAAATATGAAGGAAAATACCTGTTAAATAGAAGCAAGAAGAAACCTGCCTTACAACTTCCCTCTTCCTGTCTTTTTAAGGATCATTATGCTAAGAAACCATTCTTAAACTAAAACTCTAGAAACAAACACAAAAGCACAAGTACTCTAGACTACCCTCCAAAAACCAATCCCTGGAACTTTGCTGCAGTGTCACTCGAGGATAATTCTTTCAAGTATTACTTACCATAAGCTGCTGCCCAAGCTATGGGCATGAAAGTTTTAATCTCGGTGTCATCGATTTGCTGTTCATGGGCGGCTGCGGCATCCTCCTCTCCTACAATCACCTCCATATAAACCTCATCAGCTATTTCTGCAACATCTAAGATAAAAAGAAGTTAAAAAAAAATAGGAATGCTGCACTGCTGAAAGTGAAAATCCCTGCTCCCAAAGGAAAGCCACCTACTTACTTAAGTCTTCGTCTTCATGCTGAGAATCATTGACAGTCATGTAAACCATTTTCTCCCTTGGAATACGAATACTGCTGTTCTGATCGAGCAATCCCACTGCATGGTCATTCTCTGGCTCGCTCTCCACAATGTCTACTGTGCCCCCTAATTAGGAAGACCACAGCAAAATATTTTAAATACACTTTGCCAAAATCTATGCTAAACCACAAAAAACTCAAAGTTTGTCAACTCTTTAGTACCAGACTCACAGGTTTTTACACACCACTTGAGAGAAACCACAGTCTCATGCAAAATTTCAAGTGTCAGGTTGGAGTATTCTCAAACATGTGTATTTTACCTAAATCGTCTTCTCCAGGATCTGCTTTGAATATATAGACCTTGATGACTTCTGGACAAATGCCATCCACTTTACAAGAGCCACTTTCTGACTCTGCTTCCATGGTAATTTCAGCAGAACCTTCGTGTTCTATCTTACCAGCATCATCCACTACAAAAACAAGTTATTACAATTACCCAGTCATATGCAGACAGACATATATGAAAAACATATTTATTAATTTATGACTCAAATTTGGAAGCAGTTTAAAATTAAAAAGTTGTGATAAAGAACCTACCCATTAATATTTTTTTCATATCCTTGAAAACAGTGACAATAAACACAAAAATAAATTCAAGCTGTTATCCTGTAGTTAAGGTGGAAGTGCAAGAATGCTGCAATGACAGAACTAGAGGCACAAACACCGCACCAGGCAATGCTAATAAGGAAACTGTGATCTGCATCAAGATGATGGTAGGAAGAAAGTACACATAAATACTTCACTCTGTGGCATAATTTCACTAATAAGCTATTAATTGTTCTTTTCAAAAGCATTAGCTGTTGCTCAACCCTGTCTCTGATGCAAGTGGTACTACTGCTGGCTGTCAGACCTGGTTTCCTGCAAAGCACTGCTACTGATGCTTTTCCAGCTGCCAGGAGAGGAAACCTGAACTCCAGGAAGAAACTCCTCCCCTTTCCTCATGCCCTCCACAGCTGGGGAAGGAGCACAGCACTGAGTGCTGCCCTCCCTCTGCAGGACTCCTTCCTGCAGGACCCTGCCCTGCATTCCTGCTGCAGCCCTATGCACTCCCAAACTTGGCTCTCCTGCCTCCAGAAGGACATCCACACCACACTCCAGCCTGAGCTGCTGAAACTTGCCCAGAATCCCACACATCCATGGCTGACAGCCAGCTTTACAAGGAACACACTTGGATTTTTGAGGTATACTGTACATAAGCACCTCCCCCCATCTTACTCTACCAAGAACAGGTTTTCAAGAAAAAAACCAGTAAGTATGCATTCACAAAAATCAAATCCAGCCCTCAAGACCTTTTAAGAATGCTCCAATTTTCACAAGCCCCAGATGTTTCTTCAGTACTGAAATTATTTAAGAATTCCTAACATGACAAAATACTTTGGTAATTTGTGACTTTACTGTCACTCCCTCAGAGTCATGCATGACTTCAGTTCACGGCAGAAAGACATGGAATTTATACTAATAGAAGTCTAAGAACTGTCCTATAAATGGTGAATAATTTTTAACTACCATGCCTAGGACATATCAAATACTTCATTCACAAAAGTATGCTTACTTCAATAGCACTCATTGACCTACCCTCATAAATAAATCATAGCTTTACTACTCAGTAACTGCATTCTTAAATTTATTTTAATACGTACTTTAAAAAAAGCTCAAAATGTCATTACTATTATTTTCCTGCCATGAAGGCAATAAATTAGCCTTTGAATTAGATAAACTAACACATGTTCTGTCTCACATATCCAACATAACTGTATTTAAGTACAACTTCTCAATCAGGCATCATTACTCACAAAAAAATATGAATAACATTAAATTATAAAGCACTAACATAAATTAGTCTCTCTCTCCTTACCAAAAGAACAGCAGAAAAAACTAAATACTCGAATGCCAAGATCATGATCAGTGGCCATGGTACAGACTGTTTCAAGCAGGAGGATGTTTAAAAAATTACTTTGTGTCACAGGACAACATAACACCTTGTAGCTGAGCCCCAAAGGATTTAAAAGTAAAACCCTTCAGATGTTCTTTTGAATCACATTAACAATGTAGCTCCACAGTGTGTATATTCAGATACTAACAGACTTCCATGACTTCTTTGTCATATCCGCGATACACCAAATGTCACTGAACTCTGACAAAAAAGAGAACTTGCTTTTGTTCCTACACTACATTTATGTAGCTGTTCTCCCTTAACTTGGCTGTTTCCAGTGTCAGGCACATTTACTTGGAAGGCTTTCAAATCAGCGTAGACTGACTTTACACCTCTGAAGCCAAAAGGGAAGTCTGCCACCAAGAAGATCAACTGATGCTGGAACATCCCCACGAGGAAGGAAAACCACGGCTGAGTCAATCAGAGAGAAAACAAGCCTATGTGCATAATGTGAAACAGGCCCATTTCTTTTAACCAATCCAGAGTTTTTTACTTTGATTTATATATGGAAGTATTAATTAATAATTTTCACATAATGGAAGAATTCTAGGTCTTACAAACATGCTCTATTCATGCTTTGAAATAAGTTCTCCAAGAACAAGTATTATTTTATCCAACATAATAAAAAGTTGTTATACAATTTAGAGTTTGTTTATCCCTGGATTTCCTTTATATTCAGCATTGTTTTAAAAATATAACAACTGGTTTAAATATTTTTTAACAGAGCCATTAAATTGTAAGGAAATTGATGTGTAGGAGGTATGAGGCCAACTTTTTCATCCAAAAGGAAAAAAATTCACTCTTGACAGGTGGTAATACTTTTAAAATGGAAGTTCCTGATGGGCTTGAAAAGCAGTAATATTTGCAGTATAGTAACAGGTAACAGGATGAAAAATAGTGTGGAAAGAAAAAGATAGGAAAAAGATAAAAATCAAAGGAAGCAACAAACAAGGTGAAAGAGAATGGGTATTATTACAGAGAGTACCATTTCCAAGATGTTTTATCCTATGGCTACACAAGCATTTATTTATACTGATTCACTGGCAGTGTTTTATGAAATTTGCTTTCTATTTAACCTTTGTCCAAAGCTTCTGCATTCTCCATATATCTCAGTCTCACAATCTGAGAAAATTATATCAAGAAATACTTGACTGATCAGTGTCTCAAATTGGAACTCTGGTGATATTAATTTTTCATTTGAATTCACAGCCCATCAAGGGTCCCCACAAATTACCATCCATGGCTGATCCTCTTTCATATTGCTTCTCTTGGACATTAACAAAAAAGCAAAAACAAACAACAAACAAACTAACAAAAACTCTGCAAAAACCCAATAACAACAACAACCCCCCAAAACCCAACCAAACAAAAGAAAGTACTTAAAAGAATTAGTTAAACTTCTAAGAGACCACTTCCTTTTAAGTAGAGCCACTGAGCATTACTAAACTAATCACAAGTCACATGCTAGAAAACAGTTCAAGCTAGCATTACTCCAGTGCTGTCATACCTTGTGCCTCCATTTTATCAGATACGAACTGGACACTAAAAACTTTAAATGCCTGATTTTTTCCCCCTATACTAGCTGGTAGCTTTCATTCAGTAAACAAGTGGATACAGACTAAATCTCAAGAGTTTAAAAAAACCCAAACAAAACAAACCCCAGAAAAATTACCAGACACGGTATGAATCTACATGAATTGCAAGAATGCAGTCTATGGCTAGTTTGCCAAAATTCTTCACAGACTTCACTGATTAGAGCAGCCTGCTCTTTGCATACTATGAGCTGCAAGAAACAAATAAGTATGTGCTTCTCCAATGTTGCAATAATTGCTCCTATATAAAGATAATACTAGAATTGTGATTAAAAGCACAAACAGATGAGAAAGGGGTCACACAACATGAAAGCCACAGCATATTTAAAACCTGTCTAGCTAGCACTTATAAGGAAATCAAAAATAAGAGACCAACAGGTAAAAAAAGGAGTAAGGAATAAAGAATAAAGTGAAGAAATAAAGGACCCAGGCAACGGCAACAACAGCAGATTCTATGTGATCTATCACAATGACACCATTGGTTTCCTAGAAAGTACTACATTTAATTTTAAAAATCATATCATAAACTAGTAACAGCCAAGAACAATCATCTCCAGTATCTCTGCCCCTCTATTAAAACATATTGAATGGCATTTTTGGGACAGAAACAAGCTCCTATGCATTGATAATAAATTCCATACTTAAAGCCCTGTTGAGGCCAGTTTCCCCACACAGAAGCAGAAATGTCAGGCCAAGATCCTGATTTGCTTCAATAGAACGCCTTTTCTTTAACCATACACTTTCCCCTAGATGTTGCTTTTAGTTTTTTATATCAGATATTTGAGGGCTAGGCAGATAAAGACTTTGTACCCTTACAGTGGTTTATTTCTAATTAAGAAATGCAAATATAACTGTGTTTATTTTTAATAGATTCCATAACCTTCTAAACTTTTTCTTTCCTACCATTTCTCCTCTATATGGGATTAATAAGGAAAATAAAACGTTTGTAAAAAATAAAATTCACTTAAGCACAGACCACTTCCACTTGAAAAAGCACTGTTTATTGCTAAAAAGCACACCTAAAACAAACCTAAGGAAAAATCTATCTACACCACTTAAACAGGCCTTAAAAATGTGTCAATTGAGCAATTAAACAAAAATCATCTATTTTATCAGCCTTTGTTCCCAAATGGTTTTCTAAGCTGCTAAAAAAAATGTGTATTATGGGACACTTGTCTGCTCATAAAATAAAAAACCCTATTTAAGCATTCTTAATGAAAAAAGCCATTTTCTCTAAAACTGATTAAAAGCATTGTTTTCCCTTGACTTGTTCAGTTATTTGTGACAGCAGCATCTACTTCACTCAACAGCAGACAATCCCTAGTCCACTGAAGAACCTATTTTTACCATACACTTATTTCTTGAAGGGCAAAGTAGGTTTCCTAACGTTTGAGAAAAGAGCAATCTGCTCTATTTTCATTTTAATTCATTGCTTTTACATGTGAGTACATCCTATGCATCTAAAGGTCCCTCCAGGGTAGTAACCTAGCAAAGGTGTAACTCCTGAGCTCCCAGCTGGGATCTAACACTTGTCCTTCTTGTGCTCTGCCCCAAGCACACAAACCAGCCTGAGCTCTCAGACATCCCTCAGCCCAAGGTAATTCTTATTTCCGTCACCTCTCAGGGCAACCTCCTGAGCAGCCTGAGCTGCAACAGCTGCTGATGCCACTCCAGTGGTCAGACAGAGGCATGGCAAGTTCTATCTCTGAGAAAAAAATGTGATTTCCTGCATCTTTAGCAACCTCCAGGGAAAAAGAGGGAGATATTTATGCTAAAAAAGCAATTTAAAGCACTTTGCTTTATTGACTTGAAGGCTACTGGACAGCCCTAAGGAAAAGCATGAACCCTATTGGCTTGGCACATCAGATCCATTGCTTTCAACCTGAACATCCAACAAGGATGAAAAAAGATTGATTTTCAGAGGCCTAGGTGAAACCCTTCTCTCTCAGTGAGTTAGCCTGGCTTCAGACTCCTGTAATGGAAAGTGTTAATTCTGACAAAACAAACAAGAGACATGTCTAAGTCAGAGAAAAGCAAACGGAGGGATGGATGGATGGATGGATGGATGGATGGATGGATGGATGGATGGATGGATGGATATAACATGGCTCCCATTTTTGCAAATATTTAAATTCTTAAAGCTGCAGTTTAAGCCTTGTGAGGCTGCCCTTCACTTTTTCCAGACTCCTCTTGTCAAACTTTTGTCCCTCACTATTTTTACTGCAGTAAATCAGGATACAATTTTTCATCTTACAGAATCAGATAATGCCAGAGAATGTGTCTACCATTGCCAAACAGAATGAAATCAGACAAAAAAAAAATTCCATTTCCATCCTCTTGCCAGGCACAGGAGACTGCCTTCCCGGGTTAGTAAATGTAGGATGTCTGTTTTGTTTTGACAAACAACCGTTCATCTCACCACTACTGTTTCACTGAGGGAGAAATGGTTTTCCAAGCTACCAAATAATTAGTGCCAGTGTGAGTCACAGCACAATTTATACTTTCCTGACCCAACTCATAAACTGGCTTGTTATGGAACATGCAAAAGAAAAAAAAATTATCAAACCTCCGTTCATCTTTTTCAAGCCACTAACTGGTAGGTTTGCATTCTTAGTTGAATGAATATCTGATTCTGCTCTGCTGTAAGTGTCCCAAATCTACCATGGAATAAAAATGAATCTTGAGGGCAAAAACAAAGTATCCAAGAAAAAAAATGCATCAAAAAGTAACTGGTGATGTAAAGCTGTGCCAAGAAGCATTGCCTTGAAAATGAAGATAGCAAAGGCATATTAATGCCAAAGCTAAATTAAATCTAACTGGGAAAAGAAGTATTAAAATACTGAGCTCATTGAAGCAAAGTCACAGAATGAAACCCACAGGAACTGTACTCTTTGAAAAGACAAACCAGTCTGAAATCAACAAAGAAGGTAGAAACACAACACTAAAAAAAATGTACACACAGATTAGTCCTTTCAACCACATCTATTCAGGATAAAGCTAATCAAATGACCTTAAGAAAATATACGTATACTCAGCCCATTAGGAACAAAAATGGAAATCCTTATAGAGAGCCACAAAACAGGAAAAAGCAAAAAGATTTTGCCAATAGCTTCCACTGAAGAAACAGATGGAGAAACCTACAACAGGAAGAACACGAAGTGTCATCCCCTGCTTTTCAAGTGCCTCTCTAAAAGAAGACAGGCAAAGGCATTCTGAAGAACAGTCTAGCTCCCAGATCTGGGAAGCAGAAACATTTGACTACTGTAATGGCAGACAGGATTGCATTCCAACATCTGCCCCTGCAGTTCAGGGAGTTTTGCCAGAATCAAATACAAATTTACAAGTGAGGATGAAAAACCCAAAACTGGATTGGCTGATGTTACTACCTTTTGGAAACTAAGTTTCACTGAAGAACTGAGACAAGCATCAGATCAATGAACACATACACTGCTGATGCAAACAAAAAATAATAAAAAAATATTCAAATGGTATTTTTCATACAACAAAGAGACTGTTTGGCAAGACAGCCTTTACTTGATGGAAAAGCACTAGACTCTGCCTTCACAACCAGAAGAACTTGTTAAGCAGGCTTTAAACACAGTAGGTGGTAGTAGGGACTTCCCTTTAAAATGAACATTAAACACAAGTAGAATGCATATTTTGTAGCATAACGATTATTTTAAATGATGGCTTATTTAAGGTTCTGAATCTAAACAAAGTACATTGCAAGAGACATTTAATAATAAATAAAGTATGAAACTGCAGGAAATACGTGACTGAAGATGGAGAATACCCCAGCACAAGTGAACAACTGAATTTCTGTGCTTCCTGCCGGTCACCAACTGTTAACAACTGGTACATCTAAGAAACCTTCCCAGCTAGGCAGGGATCATCCAAAGTGGCCTCTACCAAGACATTCTGTGCTTGTCCAGCCACTGCCAGTGATGAACAGGACACACATGCACCCACCCCTCTGTGCATCTACACAGGCATGGTTTGCAAAGGGCTCCACGGCAGCAGCCCCAGAGGCCCTGCTCTGCTGCAGGAGGAAAACCTGCACAGGAGGGGGGAGCAGAGACCCCTCGAAGAGCTACAGCCAAGGACATGGAAGAGGGGAGGATCACCACCAGAATCAAGTCTCAATTATCCAGTGGCAGATTACCCAGTCTGTTGTCTAACTGTGCACCAGGTTCAGAAGCATGTGAGCTGCTTTCATCAGATTTAACTTGGGTCCAGAATCAGAAATCTGTGCCACACCAGACAAGAGTGCATTTATCAGTCTGGATCAATACAATTTCAGAACAGATCCCCTGACCTATTTCACCTCAGTAAAATCCTGCAGTTTAATTTACAGTATTTTGTGTGATCCATATTTTACATTATCCCATTTCATTGTTTTCCCAGATAATAGAGAATTAACTGTACCTCATATAAACTCAAAACATGGCTGCAACAAGGTTACTCAAGGAACTCAAGAGATGATAAATTAAGAAATGCAGTGATCCTAGGTAAGGAGAAGCAACATTAAAATTTGTAAGTACAGAATATAAAATTAAAACAAGTTATTATACATTCCAAAAATATGTCCAAAAGTAAAGAAGGGGGAAAAAAGGGGGAAAAAAAAAGAAAAAAAGGTAACTGAAGCAAAGCACAAAGTACACCTCATAAATGGAATCATTTAACATCACACAAAACTGAAGCACCTGAAATGGCAATTAAACAAACCAACCTAACAAGGCTTTTCTATTTCTACAATAAATGTTCAGCATGACACTGTGATGCTCCCAGGTGCTGCACTGAGTAATCACTATAAAAGTAACATACTTAAGAGTAAACTCTAGTTCACACAAATGGATATCTTCAGTAGAAAAAGGATGATATTTTTTTTCCACCCTCTATTTAAGGCTTTTGAAATACAATTCAAAGGGATTGTGCCATTACTCCTAAGAGAGATTAAGATATTCACGTCCCAGCTATGAGCAGCAATAGCTACTCTTTTTGTTACCTGCAAACCTCTGTCCTTTGTTTAATCAAGAGAAGAAATCACATCCTAACAGCAAAGAAAACCATACTGCTGTCTGTATCCACAATAAATGGAGTGCAAGAGGTGAGGGCTTAGCAAAAAAACAAGACAAGTATTGTATTTTCAGAAACCACGGTTTTTTACTTTCTTTTTAATGAAATATTTTGTTTCCTAATGTCTTGATAGTCATCATAGTAACCTGCACATATAAGCATTTTTAAAGATGGTCACATTAATACTCTTTCAGTTCTTATTAAGTATATGGAATTTAGTTTACTGGAATTCTTTCTTTTTGTTCACATGCTATAAAATGCTACAGAAATAATCTAATCTATAATCAGACACGCATTTGCCAGTACTTCTCTCCATTAGCTTCACCAGAACTTTTAGCTGGTACACGCTCCTAAAAATTCCTCTGTGTGAGTACACTTGTAAGAGCTTCATTTCAATAAAAAAATACTGAGACTCTGCTTTGGGTATTGTCTTAAGCCCTCCCTCAGATATTTCAAGCCCATACCATAAGAACTTTGATGGCTTTCCCCAAACACTTACAGGAGATCATAAGGTAATCATCACAGTTGCCCTTCTCATCTTGATGTTCCACAGGGATTCCATTGGCATCAATCACTGCCTCTGATGCACAGTCTGCCACCAAGACTTCCTCAGAAACAACATCTGTTCCCAGAGTATCAGTGACAATATCTGCTTCTTCAACGTTATCATGAACTACATGTTCTACGTGTCCAACTTCAGGTACATGCATTGACTCCGTTGTCAGCACATGCTCTGGTATAGACATCGTCTCTGCTGTTATGTCAGAAGCTAAAACATCATCCGGGACAGTGCAATGAGCCAAAGAAACCTCTTCAGCCACGTCTGTGTCCAGCACCTGCTCAGGAATAATGACTGTTTCAGACACATCTGGCTCGTCCATGATATCTGGGCACTGAACATCCTCGATAACAACATCCTCAATGACATCCTGGATCACTACAGAGTCTGGATCATCAGGAACAAAATTATGCACAGTTATATCTGAGTCGACCACATCTGAAACAAATACTGTTTCCTGGACTTCCACAACAATCTGATCTCCATCCATATGTGCTGCATCAGCTCCTGCAAAACACAATTAAAATAGCACTTAAATTATAAAACTGTCTCATATGAGGTGCTTAATAATTGAAATTACTTCTCACTTCAACTTTCACTCTATACAGCACTTTAGTAAAACAAGCATAATAGCATATGAACTATTAAGACAAATAGATAAAGCAAGTCCTCAGTAGATGTTAACATAATTAAGATCAACAAGATTTTCCCTCCTGAAAAAAAGATTTGCAATTTTTAGACTCTCCCCCAACACCCAAAAAACTATTACTTGACTGAAAGAACAGTAGCTCATTCATATTGCTGTGAGTAATAAAAACAACCCAAACTCCAAAGCGACTACTCTATACAAAAGCATTGATGCAGCACAGCACTTCTAAGCAAAGGCAGAATAAACAATAGTCAATTGCATCAAATGTGAACGCTCTTATTTATGTATTATCTCCTTACAGACCTGTTGGATCAAAAAATGCATTTGGCTCATGTGGCTGCAATTCAAGCCCATCTTCATCCATGGCCTTTAACTCTCATCAGTCACAGCGTCTGTAGAAGACAAAGGAGAAAGGTTATTTCACTGTATTAGGTGAAGAAGGTTGCCTCTGTCTATGCACGGAAAAGTTGACATTTTGGGTGCATGGAAGTTAACACACAGTAGTACCTCATGACTTAGAGATTAATTGGATTTTACTAAGGGTCCCTCAGTCTGGGATTCTAGCAATAATACTCTGGATGACCCAACACCCACTGTTTGAACTAGAGTGTGAGGTCCAACACTTTGGGTCCATTTTTCTCAAAACCCTAAGGCTTTACAAACACAGAAGCAGCTCATAAAACAATGTGAGAATATTATTTTCTTATCATATTTTAAAAAAATTAACACAAAGCCTAAAGATATTCCTGTGAGAACCTTAATCCAAAATATTCCCACTCAAGGAACCCAAGTCCCTATTGGATGAGGAGGAATATAGAACTGTGAAATCATTAAGGCTCAATATGTGAAGTTAAACACAGAGAGCTCATTATCTGAAATGTCCACATTTTTGTCACTTCAGGAACTGCAATCATCAATGTAAACTGCTTCCAGAGCATAACATCAAATGTTTTAAAACCTAGATCTGCAAATATTTTCAAAACTCCTGCCCTAAGACAAAGTACCGTAAGTATCACAAGTCAGTTCTCAAAAATCACCAAATGTCATGTTCTACCAAAACTTTTGAACAGCACGTCAACACTTCAGTGCATACTGACTCAGGATTTCAGTCTTCTTAATGAAAGAATGAAACAAGGCCACAAAGTTAAAATACTTGCAAAAATGTCAAACTGCAATCTAAATTCTGCTGCTTAGATATGTGCATTACAGTTTAGGATCAGGCACACCTAGTTAGGTAAAATGCAGTCTAACATAAACCTGTACTACTCCCTTACACTGAAGTCCAACCACTTTCCTACATGCAGAATGAGCAAGAGGCAACAGAATGTTGTTTCATATTTCTGCTTGTATTTCTGTAGAAATGGAAGATGTTATTTTCCTTCCTCCAAACATTTCTCACAGTCACAGGCAGAAAGCTCCCCAGTTCTGTGATATTTTCAAAAAAAACCTGACAAAACATCAAGATTCTTCCCAAGGTTTCCATAAGAATCATAACCTTTCCAAATTGCATCAACTAACATTTACTTTCATGAAGGCTTTATCAGGGAAACTGCTATACAAAAGAAAAAATTAACTAATCCAAAACACAAATCTAAACCCATAATCTAGAACAAGTATTTTCTAAACTTTTCTAAAAACTCCACTTTTTAGCTCAAACTTTCTCAACTCGTCGCCTCTGGAACCTTCTTTTGGGGTATTGTCCAGCCTCCAGTGCAGTCACTTGGGCCTTCTCTTTTACAGAAGCTGAGGGAGAAATATAGGCAGACATTGAACTGGAAGAAAAACAGTGGAACACTAATAATTTTCCAAGGTGTTCTCTATTTGTGTGATGCTCAGCTGGAAGGTCTCTCTATTCAAAAGACAGCTGTGCTAACAAGTCATTGTGGCATCCAACTGGACATAAATTGCCTCCCAGTTATTCTGTCAAGCACTTCCAACAGAAGTGCCCACCATGAAGAGCAACAGCTCTTCACCCAATGCTTTTTTTCAGAACCAAGAACAGAAGAAAAATGTTTCAGCCTCAGATGCAAGAAATAGCTTGACTGATGGCAATCAACTTCTGCCATGCCACAGAAACAAGAACACAGTTACAAAATCCCATACAGTAATTCCAGCAGGAATTATTCATACCCAAATTGCTTTCCTCCCATCTATTTGGTATACACCCATCCAGTCTACTACCAAAATTCATCTTGCCACATTTTCTGTGTTGCCTTCACTGTTTAGTTTCTTCTTTTCTCTTGCTTCTTTTCCAACTTTTGGCGTGCCTGCACCAATATCATGTTCATTACATCACCTGCTCATTTCATCCCTCCATCTTCTAACTCCAGTACCATCCCATCACTCACACAAACCTCTGCTACTCATCAATTTGTAGCAAAGATGGTATGGGCAATTAGGAGGGGTTTTTTTGGTAGGAGACAAAGGGGTACTAAGGGTTGGCAGAAATAAAACTGCCTCTCTCCTCAGACTACACACACATGGGAAGATGGAGCTGCCTGTCCTGATCTCTGGGAAAAGTTCAGATGCCTCTGTGCCTGTGCTTTTGAGGGCTGTATTATCATGCACATCAGCCTGCCATCTGCTGCGACCTGAGCAGCCTGAAGTGTCAGTTCACCACCTGAAGAACTGGCATTCATTTCCTCTGCTTCCTGCTTTCACCACCTACCTGACCACTGCACCACAAATTCCTACTCTTTATGATTCATGCCTGTACTTTCCCTATCCTATCTGCTCCCTAAACTCCTCTTGTCACTAAGTGAGGCAGTCTTTCACTGTCCTTCTGTCTACCCTCTTCACCCATGAGAGGTAGAGGTGTCTGTCCATCACTACTTTCCAGTTCCTGTAAATGCCTGCTGACACCATCTCTTCCCTGTTTTTCTTGTTTTCTCAATTCCAGGCAACAGATTCTAAATCCAAAACATCCCTGTGGTGTTCAGGAGCTGCAGTTTCACGGCAGTGACAGTCCAGCACACCACATAACTCTGGCCTCTTTTGCACTGGCCAGATCTTCTCACCTACACTGGCAAAACGTGCTCATAACAAAGCCTCAGGCTCCAACAAACCAAAGACACTTCCTGGCACATGGGCTTTCAGTTCTGAGTCTTAAAAAGGCAACCAGCATTTGCTTTGGTGCTTGCTCCAGAGTAGAAAGAAATTTCAATGCTTTCTCTTTTTTTTTTTTTCCCCTTCTTACTAAATAAAGTTTCTCAAAATGCACTTTAGCGTACAGACCCAGACAACTCCTACCCCTGTGCAGGACCACAAAGAGTTTGGAAGTGCTCCACACATCCACAGAAATTTGCTGCAGGATGCAGGCACTTAAAACTGGAATTAACTGAACTATCTGAAATAATAAAAGTGTCCAAATCAGAATCTGCAGTCCAAAAAGGCATAAAGTAACTTGCCTGTGGCTGAGGCAAAACAATATAAAAAGATTCCCGAAAACACTTCAGGGTTTGAGCATTCTAAGGAGATGAAAAAACAGTTTCTTCCTGCTTGCTCTTCTGAGCAGAGGGTGAGCACAAGATGCAACCACACAAAGGAAGGAACACCACAGGGCTCTGTACCTGTAACAGCAGCTCTGTGACACCAGAAATACCAGAGCTGCTTCTTGCAAGCACCACAGAGAACACCTTCAATGCCCTGGCAAGCACCCCAAGCTCTGTGGTACCATAAAGGCTAGGAAGCAATTCCAGCTGTTCACTGTTCTGCAACATTTCAAGAAGGACAGAAACTCCTCTCAGTCCTCCAAAACATTCTCGCTGACATTTACCTCAGGACCCAGTTCTGGCATCAAAGCCAACACAATCAATTTTTCAGTTCCATCTTAGGAACCCAAATTCTCAAAGAAAAGCTGGGTGCCCAGCCACATCCCTACGCTTGGTCCTTCTCAACTGTGTGTCTTTTTGTTCAAATCTCAGAAATTCTCGTAACACTCTTCTACCACTGGGACAAAAAAATCAGAGGCATCCAAAATCAGGTTTTATAACCTCTGAAAAGAACTAAACATCTACACCTTTTACTTGGCTTGGGTCCATGCCAGCTTCACATGGATCAAGAACTAATACAACTCTGTAATACACTCAATTTTGTCCACACAGTTAGTTTTTACAAACTGATTTTTACCTATTTACTCAGAGACTTGGCTGGTTTTGGCTTTATGGAAGTCAAGGTAACATTTTCAAGTGGAAGGACAGATGGAAAATTAGGTATTAATGGAAGAAATGGTATTACTACATTAGCAATAATCTTCCAAAATAAAAATTATCGTGACAACAATCAGTCAAGGAAAGCAATGCAGACAGTGCACTGCCACATTAGAGATCTTTGACTCAATAGACCTACCAAGGTAATCAAGATGAAATAAAATGAAATAAACAAGCTGTCATGCTTCAAAGAAGGAGCAACTTTAAAAATAGAGTTCCTTAAAAGACATTTCTCTGCTCTCACAAGAAAAAAAAAAAGGAAAATGGGGGAAAAAGGAAAAGGAGAAAAAAGGGGAAACTTCAGAAAAGCTATCCTTGTGAAAAAGAAACACATAGCCTACTCCTAATTTTCAGTAAGGCCATACACCAAACATCCAAGCACCAAAACTCTTACAAATCAAGCCATAAAGCAGCAAAATTCCCCACGTGCGAGTGCTGGCCCCTACCCACGCTGGGATGACTGAGTGTACAGCCACAGCCACGCTCCCGTCGTGCCTCGCTCCATCCCATTAAAAACTGCGGCACGCCTGGCATGTCCCATTTGGGTCAGAGCCCCGAGCCAGCGAGGCTCCGCCGGGCTCCTGAGGCGGCTCCGGGCTCAGTCCCCGCCACCGCTGCAGTGTCACAACTCGCCTGACGTGACCCACTTGTGGCAAACGCAGGGCACACACACACAGTGCCCTCAGTCGCACACACAGGAATGGCAACCGCCCCCCCACCACACTCCCTACAGGATTTCATTCCTGCCTTGAAAATAACCCCCGTTATCACTAGGTGGAGAAACAGAAGAATAAAAACGACGTTGTAACAATGTGATCATTCAGCTGCTAATTTCTTGACGCATCTCCCTCAGTTTTGGCAGGGGAAACAGTGCCGATGTTCTCACTGCGGTTCCGTAAAAAAAAAAAAAAACACCACCTCAAGTCATTCCCCTCTTTGTTGTAGTTCAGTGGTGGGGTACTTGCAGAAACCAGTTAAAGAAAAGGGTTTTCTCCAGATTTCACTGGAATGTTGTGCGCCAGACGACAGTAATTCCAAAGGAAATAAGCTAATTCCTAACGAAACCTAAATTAGGGAAATGACCGATCCCAGGCGCACCTTTGAACCAGCACCGAGGGGGCCCCAAGGGATTAGGGGGCTGCTTACAGGGCGAGTGGGCGAAGGGGGCTGCGGGAGAGCTCCCGGCGCTGCCGAGCCCGCGCCGCCCGAATCCCCGGCAGCAGGAGAGGAAGGAGATGGCGGGGCAGGAGAGGACCCGGCCGGCAGCCCCGGCGCGGCCGCGCAGGGAGCCGCGGCGAGCCGGAACGCGCCTCGCTCCAGTGCGCCTAGCAGTGTGGCAGCGGGAGGCGGGGAGGGTGTGGAGGCTGCGGGCGGTCCCTGCCGGAGCCCCGAGGCTCCCCCCCCGCCCGGCCCAGCCCGGCCCGGCGCGGGGCCCCGGCTGTGCGAGCGATTAATTCAAGATGGCGCCGGCGCCCTCCGCCCCCCCCGCGCGCCGCCATTTTGTCTCCTCCTCCAGACACCTCCGAGCCCCCCCCGGCCGGGCCCGCGGCCCCTCACCGGCCCCACTCGCCTCCCCCCGGGCCCGCAGCCACCCACCTCCACTCCGCGTTCCTCACGCCACCTCCCCCGCCGCCCCGGGCCACGCCGGGCATGCAGGACCCGCCGGCGCAGAGCCCGCGGCCCGCTCCTGTGGCGGAGCCCTGGCGCGGCCTAGCTGCGGCCTCCTCGCGGCCTGCGCCGCGGCCTGTGCGGGCAGGGGGAGGCCCGGGCCGGGCGGGCGGCAGGGCCCGGCCCGCGGCTCTTACCGTGCGGGTGGCGGGCGGCGGCGCTCGCTCGGCGCGGCCTCTCTCAGCGCGACTGGGCCGAGCGCGGCGGCGGCGGCGGCGGCTGCGGCGGGGCGGGCGGGCGGGCGGGAGGGGAGGGAGGGGCCGAGCTCGGAGCTGAGTGGAAGCGGCCAAGCTCCCCGGGCCGGGCCCGCCGTCAGCACGTCACGTCACTGCCCGAGAGAGCCCAGGAGCAGGCGGAAGGGAGCGCGCCGCCACCGCCGCCTCGGGCCGTCCGCCCGCGGGGGCCGGTGCGGCCGAGCGGGCCGGGGCCTGTGCGGGGCGGGCGAGGCGGCGGTCGGGGCGGCGGGGCGGGGCGGCGCGGCGGCGCTCGGTCCCGCGGCTCCTCCTGCCGCCGCCTCCGCCGCGGCTCGGCCGCGCCGCCCGGGGCTCGGCGTGCGCCCGCGGAGCGCAGCGGTGCCCCGGGACCCCTCCCGCCCGACTCCTCCATACCGGGCTAGTCCCCCCACCCCCCCCGCCCGGGCCGCCAGGCCCGCGGCCCGGCCCGGCCCCGCAGTGCGGGCCGGAGGCTCCGTGGCCCCGCCGCGGGCTTGGACTCGGGTGTGCGCGGCGGGGAGCGGTTTTTGGGGTGCAGGGACTCCGCGCTGGGGTGGACGCGGGCCGAGGGCCGCGGATGGAGCGGCCTCGGGTCACCCCGGCGCGGGGCGCGGCTGGCGGCGGGAATCGCCGGGAACAACAAGGACCGCGGAAAGCAGCGGGGTGCGGGGGCGGACCCCCGGTCCCCACGGAGAACACGGACGGCGCTCCGCGGGGGCCACTGGCACTCACGTAACAGCAGAATCGGGGCGGTGGGGGTGATGGTTCGCATTTTGGGGACTACGGAAAATTGGAAATAATTTGGCGTTGAAACCTAGGGCCTGTCTAGAGTTGTTTTCTTATCGTTGTCATAAAAGTTAATAAGATTTTTTTTTTTTTTAAGGAAAGAGTTGCTGTTGATCCATGAAAGATGCACCCTAAAGTTTTCGAGGCATTAGAAATTAGGTGGGTAACCTCATGGATATGAGGAGGTACCTTCAAATCGGTTGCATAATTGTGGGGCCAGGCCTCAAGGAGGTTTCTTCAAGAGGCATTTTTAACGTTTAAGGAAACTGGAAGGAAATTGGCTGTTAGGCTTATCAAACGATGCAAATGTGACTTATCTAGCTGAGAACAGCGAATGCGTTGTGTTTATATTGCCAATCAGCCTCTGGTTCAGCTTTGACTCCACTTTAATTTTATGCACTAGTCTTTTCTATCTTAACACACAGGCATAAAATATAAATTGGGAGGTGCTTGGAGTTTATTTCAGTACAGTGTTTGATAAACATGCATCCTGCAAACTTTAACGGTGTGTTGTGGGCTGACCCCGGCTGGATGACAGGCACCCACCAAAGCTGATCTGTCATCCGCCTTCTCAGCTGGACAGGGAAGAGAAAATGTAACAAAGTTAATGAGTTGAGATAAGGACGGGGGTGGGGGGGGTCACTCAAGAAATACTCACTCAATTTGGGATATTAATTTATTACCAACAAAATCAGAGCCAGGGTAATGAGAAGTAAAATAAATCTTAAAAAACCACATTCCCCCACTTTTTCTTCTTCCCAAGCTCTACCTCATTTTCCCCCATCAGGGAAGGGAGATGGGAATGGGGGTTATGATCAATTCATCACAGATTTTTCCTCCCACTGCTCAGGATAAGGAGTCCTTCCTTCCCACAGGAGACAGTTCCTGATTAACATCTCATGCCTGAGTTCATCCCACAGGCAACAGTTCTGCACAAAATGCTGCAAGGTGGGTTGCACCGCAGGTGGGGTGCAGTCCTTCAGGCACAGCCTGCTTCAGTGTGGGTCCCCCAAAGGCTCACAGGTCCTACCAGGAAGCCTGCTCCAGCCTGGGCTCCTCGTGCCATGGGTCTGCAGGTCCCTGCCAGGAGCCTGTTCCAGCAGGGGCCTCCCATGGACTCACAGCCTCCTCTGAGGCATCCACCTGCTCCAGCTTGTGTGTCCTCCGTGGGCTGCAGGGGAACCTTGGCTTTGGTGCCTGGAGCACCTGCTGCCCCTCCTTCTCCACTGACCTTGGTGTCAGAGTTGTTCTCTTACATGTTCTCACCCTGCTTTTCTCTGCCTGCAGTTACACCTGCACAAAAACTTATTTTCCTTTCACAAATAAGTTATCACAGAGGTGTTCCCACCATTCCTGATGGGCTCAGCCTTGGCCAGCTGTGGGTCCATCCTGGAGCTGGCATTGGCTCTGCTGGACATGGAGGAAGCTTCCAGCAGCTTTTCACAGAAGCCACTCCTGTAGCACCCCTGCTACCAAGACCTACCTGCATAAACCCAACACACCATGACACTGAGAAAGCAAGGGAACAATGATACTTTAAAAATTTATTTTATTTAACTCCATTAAGGTAATAGTCTACTTTTGTAGACTCAGCC
This sequence comes from Emberiza elegans, assembly GCA_024865655.1. NCBI lineage: Eukaryota > Metazoa > Chordata > Aves > Passeriformes > Fringillidae > Emberiza > Emberiza elegans. The sequence continues at coordinate 4,508,001 of JALJVW010003427.1, read as the reverse complement.
CAGACCTGGATTTCAGGAAGGCGTCCTAAAATACTGACTTTCACAGGGTTTTCTGAGCTTGACCATACATGTGATATTAATGTAAAATAGTCATAAGTAAATATTTTTGCCAGAATGGGAGAGTCTAAGGGAAAGAATAGAGAAGGAGGATGGTCAGTTCATAATTTACAGCAAGGTAACTCTAGTATAAATAAGTAAAAAATTGGAAAATTTATTTCTTTGTCCTTATGTTTGAATTTAAGACTGTGAATTTCTTTGAAACAGTGGAACATGTTTTCCCATAGAGATAGTGAAGCCTCTGGATTTGAAGATATTCAAAACCCAACTGGACACAGCCTTAAGCAACCTCCTGTAGGTGGCCCTGCTCTTAGCAGGAAGGTTGGGGAAGACAGTCTGCAGAAACACCTTCCAGCTTGAACAATTCTATGATTTCTAAGCCAGTTTTCCAACAAACATAAAGTGCATAGAAAATTCCAGTGAACAACACAATATGCTCTGAGGTCTTTGGTTCCAAGGACATTTTATTCAATTTCTTGTTCACCTAGGCAATGGAAATCCAGAATGCAGGGCACATTGCACTCAAAGATTCAGCATAGGCAGTTGTCATGTTATTGCAGGGGAAGAGCTTCAGAAAACTAGAATCCCATTAAAAGGCAAATGGCTGGATGTTTTGCAATCTTCTTTGCAAACTTATTTGCTAACTTCTTGACTGGCTGGCCATTCATCCTGTCTGTATATAACTGTTTCACATTTACCCCCTTGGTCTTCACCACTCAGGAGCAAGATACCAGCATATTTTGAATGTTTTGTGTAATTTTTGTCTTGATGGAGCCATTACCTCAATGTTTTCTCAACCACTCTGGTTTCTAATAGGCCACAGACACGCTGGTGTGATCAGAAACAGGGTAACTCCCATGGGTGCAGCTGCCAGGAAGGAAGCCGTGTTTGCAGCTGATATTCACAGCCCTTTCTGCTCCCACAGCCAGCAGAGGTATCCAAGGGCAGAACACACTTGGGAACTGCAGGTACCATGGGTGTGCTGGCACCACTTTGGAACAACATAGGTTAACTTACCTGCAGAAATGTTTTTGTAACTTGCATTTTCTGGAATTCAGTAGTCAAAGAGTAAAACTACATTGTAAGCAATAGGATTTCTGACCTTCACTGGTGGTTAGGTTGTGTCAGATTTGGTACAACAGAGAGAGAATACAGCTTGTGTATAAAAGTTTATGGCTCAGTTGTTCTCAGTTCTCAGTGAATAGAGCCCTTGCAGTCCAACTCTAGTTTTACTTGTGATCTACTGTTCCTTTGTATTTTTCCCTAGAGTTTATTTTGCTGTCACTCAGAAATAGGTACTGTGCTATATCTTTTTCCTCACAAAAGCAAGTGCAGTCAGTGGCTTTTGCTCAGTGTCCTCTTAAAGTCATACTTGAATGTAGCAGTCATGGAGTTAGTTCTGGAGATACCTGCTGCTAATTTCATACTTGGACATTTATTTATCACAATGGCTCTTACAATGTTGTGATCAGGTCCCAGCTTGGTAATCTTAAAAGGAGTTACTTTGTTGAGTCATGAAAAATGGGTTACAGCTCCAAGTAAGTATGGCTGATGTTTTTATCCATCTTGCTGATGATTTTATTGTCAATAAATTACAAAAATTCATAATGAGCCATTTTCAGTCACAGTTCCTTCCTTTTTATCTTGTGTGTTAATTAGATCCTTTTCCAGGTACTGGCAACATGCATAGCAAACACCATTGTGCTGAGTAACACTCCCAGATTTCTCAAGCTGTAGCTCCTTTATTGCCAAGCCCCAGGTTATAAGAGTAACTTGAGTTTTGTCAGCTTTCTGGTGACTGATTTGAAGGTCTTTAAGTAGACATGTTTTTGCTTCTTCATATGTGAAATAGATGAAATAGAGTTATTTTACCATCCAGTTACCCGATCGTGTTTCAGTAACCATTTTTTGACCTTGACAAACCCCTCAGCTGGCAGTGAGGGTTCATTGTGAGCTGGAGTAAACATGAGCATGCTGAAGTTATCTTTTCATATTTTTCCTATGCAACCACAGCGATGGAGGTTGAGCAGGAAAGAAAGTGAAGGGGGATTGTTCTAATTTCTCCCAGAACAGTCCTGTGTTAATATATTCTCATGGAAATTCTGGAATAATTTTTCTATCTTCTAGCTTCTATTTGAAACTTGTCTAGAAAAAGGAAATACTGCAGTTTTACCCAAGGATCAAATGTTCCATAATATTCTCTTTTGGTTGTTAATAATATTGTGAGTGTAGCAATATTTCCCTGCAGTCATTGGACTAAAAAGGAAGGAGTAAGGAGGATTGACAAGATTGCTCCTAGCAGTGGTAAAAAGGTCTGCTTCATGACTGTAGTAGCTGCTCTGCTGACTTTCACACATAGTGTATTCAGGACAGTTACATTGAAAAGGAATCCTTGTAAAAATATGTCCCAAAATGAAGGAAGTATGAGGGATAATCAGTCTTTCTATTGATAGTTTAATCTGCAGGTCCAGATAACCCTGGAGACTTAAAATTGAGTGCAACAAAGGAGAAACTGTCAGTCCAAAAGTCTGTAAGACCTCATAAAATGTTTCTGGTCACTTATCAGTAGGAAATGCCTAGTGAGGAAGTAAAAGTATAGGGAAATGTGGAGTTAATGTGCTTTGAAATGCACTCCTGCGTGCCTTTGTCAGCAGAGGAGGTAGCTGGTTCATTTATATCAATAAATCTCAAAAGGCTTGAGCTGCTTCAGGAAGGGTGATACCAGCCACTGCCCATTTGTCTGAGTTGGGTAGTAAGCTGGCTGTCATGTTCAAGTCAGTTCTTCTAAAATAATTGAAAAGAAACTTGGGATTTCTTTAATAAGGAATAAAAGGCTAGAAATGTAACTAGTGTCAGTAAGTGTGGCTTAGGGAAAAATGATCTTGGCAGACACACCAAACTTCCTTGCTTGAGTAGGTGAGAAGCACAATATAGTTGTGCAGATGGAGTAGACTTGGGTAAGGTGCTTCAAGCTAACACACACCTAAAGCCTCCCTTACTTTCAGTATCACATGCTACATGGCTTAAAAGCTGATGGACTGACAGTGTGAAGAAATAGATAACCTGGCAGAAATAACCTAAGAATTAGATTATTCAAAGAGGTGGAACCTTAGGTGTGGCCCAACACTTCCATCATGGTCTAGTAGTCATCATAGAGTCATTCCTGTTTTTATTTGTGACTGTGACAAAGTTGCTGGAATAAGTACATAGAGATTTTGAGGAAAAGACAATAATGCAGAAACATCACACAGACTGGATTACTTTGTAAATTGAACCACTTAAATAAGTTATGTCTTAATCTGTCCAAGTGCAAAATTAAGTGTGTAGGATTAATGAATGCAAATCGTGTACCTAGAGGATATTTCTGAATACTGGAAAGCAGAAACTTCAGAAAAGTTTAAAAGAATGCAGTCACAAGACACCTCAAAACAGCCTCCTATATAGATGTGGGACAAAAAGGGCTGGTGCTGTTTGGGGATGCTCACAGTGGAGTAGGTAGTAGAAATAACGTGAGTTTGTATCTGCTGGGTCATGTTTTTTAAATAGACTGAAAACTGGAGAGGCCACAAAGAATTATAGAAGAATTTGAATGCTTAAAAAGTCTTCAGCTGTTTAATACCAAAAAGAACAAAAAAAAGTAGACATAAATCATATAGTAGTTTCCCAGTTACCAGAATTCACTTCAGTCTAAAGAGAGACATGGATAGCTGGAGTTTAAACAAGATAAATTTGAACAAGAAACCAGACTTGGCTTCCTAAGTGATAAATGGTGGTGATCAACCACAAGCAAAGCAATGGACAGGATGGGTCTTCCTCCCCTTGATGCCTTCACCTCCAGATTGGATGGGACTTCCTGGCATTTCTGCCCAAGTCCTTTGGTTCACAAAGGAGTGAATGAAATTTAATGGCTTATGCCATGTAGAAATTGATACTAGGCCATCTTTTACAATCCTCCCCTGCCCTTTCACAAGTGGAAGCAGGTAGAGGTATCTAGAAGAATATAGTTTCTTAGAGTCCTGTTTTTTAGTAGACTGATGTTTTCTATCTAAGAATAATTTAAAATAATTTTTTTTCTCTGTCAAGACATGCCCAGGCCTAGTTACTCTTAAGAGACAGTAGATTTTCTTGTCCATTTTGTAGTCTTTGTAGCGCTGTTTAGAATTTCTCAAGAATTGTCCAGACATTAATTTGTGTTTGTAAGTTGAATTACTGTAATTATCCAATACAAACCTCTGAAGACAGTGAGTTCTGTCGAGTCCTCTAGTGTTCATGCTGAGGTGCTTGCTCTCAGACAGCAATGCCTGTTTTTCCCTCTCTTTTTCATTCTCAGACATTACAGAATTGATATTGCAGACATTGCCAAGCCTTTAATGTCTGACTGACACCCTATTCCTGGTTGGTTTTGCTGCTGGTTTAGGTAGGGGTCTTTCTATGGCCACCACAAGCACATATTGCTATCACTGGTCCTTCATTATCTCTTAGCAACCATTTGGTCTTTCACAAAAAATGTTCCAGGCTAGATGGTCTCAAGAGTTTCCATGCAAGACCATTGAAGAATGGGCTGTGACCCACAGAAGGAAATGCAGCAGGAATTATTGAATCACAGCCTCTGTGCCTAAAATGGCTCTGAAAAGAAGGTTCCTTAACTCCTCTCACCTGGGGCAAAATTCATGGTGAGAAAAGAGTTGCTGGAGCTTCCCAGACAGCTCTGGTTGTTGCTGTCCACTGTGACAGAGGCATGTGGCCATGCACAAAATCTCAGTGGATGAACCCCTTGAAATTCCTTTCAGAAAAGTGAAGACAGGCCAAGTTATCTGGAAGTCACAGGGCGTTTTATCCATGGTATGAAGTGTTGCACCATGTTACGGCCAAGGAACTAAAATTATGGAATTAAGCAAAATCACAGCATAGGAGAGGCGCTGTCAGACCAAAAGAACATGAGGTGCTGCAAGCTGTGAGGCAATGTTATGAGGAGTCAGGGCTTGGTATTCATGCTAGACAGGGGAATGAGAGGCCTGTGTGATTGATCTTTCTGGTGGGTAGGAGATCCCAAGTCTGTGAAACTGCCCAGGTCTCAATCAGTGGATGTGATCCATAGGCACCAAGTGGCAAGTGCTTAATAACCTTGCATTCCTCTCCAAAGGCACGGTTCACAGAGTCACAGAATAGTTTGGGTTGGAAGAACTGTTAAAGAGATGCAACCCCCTGCACCAGGTTGTCATTATTGGTGGCAAACTGCTCACAAGTAGAGGCTTCCCTGTTCCCCAGCCTTCTCTGATAGCTATCTGCCTCATTGAAGACACATAACTCCAGGACAGTCACCTGCCTTGTCCCCTGGCTGCAGCAGCTGCCTGTCCTGGGTTTGCTGCAAGCCCTGCTGCCAGCAGGCAGTATCCTCACCACGGAGCCAGTCCTGGGTTTGCTGCAAGCCCTGCTGCCAGCAGGCAGTATCCTCACCATGGAGCCAGTCCTGGGTTTGTTCCCAGACCTGCTGCCAAGCCCAGTCCTGGGTTTGCCCCAGCCTGGCCAGCAGGCAGTATCCTCACCATGGAGCCAGTCCTGGGTTTGCTCCCAGACCTGCTGCCAGCAGGCAGTATCCTCACTATGGAGCCAGTCCTGGGTTTGCTGCAAGCCCTGCTGCCAGCAGGCAGTATCTCACCACACCCAGTCCTGGGTTTGCTCCCAGTCCTGGGTTTGCACCATGGAGCCAGTCCTGGGTTTGCTCCCAGACCTGCTGCCAGCAGGCAGTATCCTCACCATGGAGCCAGTCCTGGGTTTGCTCCCAGACCTGCTGCCAGCAGGCAGTATCCTCACCACGGAGCCAGTCCTGGGTTTGCTCCCAGACCTGCTGCCAGCAGGCAGTATCCTCACCACGGAGCCAGTCCTGGGTTTGCTGCAAGCCCTGCTGCCAGCAGGCAGTATCCTCACCACGGAGCCAGTCCTGGGTTTGCTCCCAGACCTGCTGCCAGCAGGCAGTATCCTCACCATGGAGCCAGTCCTGGGTTTGCTCCCAGACCTGCTGCCAGCAGGCAGTATCCTCACCATGGAGCCAGTCCTGGGTTTGCTGCAAGCCCTGCTGCCAGCAGGCAGTATCCTCACCACGGAGCTCGAGCATGAGCCAGCTGCAGCCTGGTGTTCTGCCCATCACCATCTCCTGGGAGCCTGTAAAGGGGCTTTGACCCGTCCATCTGCACTTCTCCAGTTACTGCTGGTGCTCAGGGTGCTCCCTGAGGGAGCTGAAGACAGAACTGGCTTGGTGTTGGCAGGAAGCTTCATACAGTTTGTGGGAAGCAAGGCTTGGAGAGGGGCCCAGGCTGTCACAGTGCCTGTGTTTGGGGTAGCATCTGGCCTGATGTCTGTCAGAACAAATGTCTGGCCACTGAGAGAGGCACATTACAGCCAACACTGCACATGCAGACAAAGCCACCAACTCGCTTCAGCTCAGGATGCTTGGGGACAAAAGTGTCACACACACTTGTCTCCAATTCTAGGGTGAATTTAGCCAGAGCTGGGGTGTGCACTGAACTGCCCGTGCACTGAACTGCCCGTGCACACAGGCAGCCACAATGCTTGGGAGCCAAAGGCTTGAGGGCAAAGAAAGATGAATGCAGCTGTAAGAAATACTTTCTTTGATGACAAAACTGGTTGCAACGAATGAAGTAATGAAACAAAGACTGACCTTTACAATTGTGAGTCAGTACACAAAATTCTTTTGAAGAAATTTGCATTAAAAACGCTCATTAAATAAAACAAAATATCTTTCAAATAAGGTTTTAATGGCATTATAAGACAATTTTACCAAGCCTCAGCATAGACATTGCTGGGATCTGTGTAACTCTGAAAAATAAGGTATTGGAGGAATATCTGTGAAACAAGTATGGCAATGTTCATTTGGAGAGGTTTCTTCATGATAAGGCTGGAATATTGGATAGCAAAGGAGTGGGAAATACACAAATGGAACAGTGAAACATGATCAGAGAATCTTATTTGTTGCTTGGGGTCTGAAAACTATTTGAACTTAAACTTTCTGATGGCTCCTACTTATAAAAAAAGAGTATTTAAAAAATGTGTTCAGATATACCAGGCTGATGACTGACTGACATGCTTTTTATTCCAATATTAACATGTATCTTAGAGAATCGTGTCCAGTGTAAAAAATCCCATGGTGTTGGTACCAGAAGAGGAATGCAAGGCTCTTGTGTTTGGTCTGTCTGTGCTGTGCTACACAGGGAGTTGTAGAGAAAGATCAGACAAGGGTCCAGATACTCAGTCTATGTCTTTTCTCTTTCAGTTATACAAGATCAGTAGGTTGGAACTGACCTAACAGGTTTAAATCAGTGAAAATGTAAGGCCAGTATCTCTACAGCTGCCTACATCTCAGATAACCTCTTTACTTAAAAACACCAGCCAAGTGCAGTGTAATGTCACTTACTTTGAAGCTGACATTTTGTATTGTACAGGTTTTCAGTTGCTTGTAAAACTTTGCCAGCTTTCACAAGTCTGAAATTTTCCCTAAGGGGTGTTGGCCTCAAACTGGATTTTTTGGTGAAGACTCCAGACACAGCTTTTTCAGCTGCCTCAGATCAAAATGCAGATTATTTGCCCTTGTAGAGGAAAGAAAAAATAAGGAGAAAAATAAAAGAAGAAAATGAAAGAAAAAGAAGAAAGAGAAAAAAGGAAGGATAAGAAAAAAGGAAAGAAGAAAGATAAAGAAAATAAAGGAAAAGAAGAAAAGGTGAGGAAAAAAAGGAGAAAAATAAATAAAATGAAAGAAAAGGAAAAATGTAAGTGAAGAGATTTTTTGGGTTTTTTAAATTGAGAAGCTGTATTAAAAAACTTGAAAACAGATCTTACATTTAAACAGCAGGGTGGTCTTTGTGTTGAGCAGGAGTCCCTTGCAGCCTGTGGAGAACTGGTAAGTTATTTGTTTGCATTAAAATCTCTGACATGTCACGGTTTACAAATATTCAGTAGGCTACTTAATCCTTAGTTGTACTTAGTTGTTAAAAGAAGGCTTTCACAGGCAATTTTATTTCTAGTCATCCTGATTAAGTGTTGTGCAAGCTTAAAGGTATTTTTAATTAGGTAGGACGGTTAATTATTTATTCCACAATTTCAAATAACAGCTCTTAGTTTGAACTCTCATTGATTGTGGGGGCAGGGAGGGGGCAGACATTAAAAAAATCCATTATTTCCTCCATAATTCTGTAAACTCATATTTCATTTACCTTATTTGCCCGTGAATCAAAGATACAGCCTGGAGTTAGTTGTTGGTGAGTACATGTAACAAAGGTTAAAGGACTGGTAAATGTTCAACTGACACAGTGTTAGAAGTCAGCGCTGATGGATCTTGAAAAATAAGGGGTAGAGAACATTTGGAGTGTTAAGAGTTCCTTTCCTCGGCTGGTGGAGCTGTAGATAGCCCTGAGGGTTATCTGCTTTGGTGACTGTATGAGCATTGTATTTTGAAACAGAAACAGCCCCTCCCTGTTTCTCTAGTAAATCCTTTAACAAGAGAGCAGGACATTGCAAACCAAACCATTACAGTGAGGGACCAACCTTCTTGGGGAGACTTCAATGGGGCAACACTGAACTCTAGTGTTTGTCAGTTCAAATCTGGGTTATTTGGTCTCTTTCCAGAAAACTCCTCTGTAGCTACATTAACTGTACTCCCTTGAGTGGATGGGAGCTGGTGATCAGCTTCCACCTGGAGCAGCTTTCACCAGTCCATAAAGCTGCCAGGTTGCTCTGGAATGTACCAGGAGTCCACTTTCCTGAGATGTTATGTGTCTAAACAGACACCTTCCCATAAGGCTCAAAATGCTTTCAAAGACAAAATGTCTGATTTTAACTGCAAAAATAAATTCCCAGCATGAACACAGGCTGGTAGAACAGCAACAGTGTGAAGTAGCAATGAATTTAAAGGAGGAATTAAGCTTTCAGAAAAATGGAAGTAATTTAAGATCCCAGTTTCCAAACACTTAAAAGCACAAGCTCACCTTCAAGTGCACAAGTGTCCCAGCAGTGTTAACAGGACAATTTGTGTGCCTGAAGCACACAAGTGCATGGTTCACAGGGCTGTACCAGTGGTTTTAATGCATTCTAACAGAAAACCAGGCAGGAGGCAAGGAGCCAAAACCATATGGAGAATATGTGAATGCTTGTGATTGCTGTGGAAGGACTAATTATACCCCCATACCTCTTTCTGGTGTGAAGTGTGACTCCATGTTAGATTTTTAAAGGATTAAGTTGTATACAATTACTGCCAACACAATAAATGGGAGACAATTTAAAGAAATAAAAATAATTGTTGCTAAACTTTGTTATCAACAGCATTTTGGCTGTAGCCAAGAAAAAGTACAAAAGATGATTTTATTTCTGTATGCCCAGTGCTAGTCATCAAGGTTAAAAAAAACTGCTTTAATGAAAACTTGCAAAAGCTGAGACTCCGTTGTGTGGTAGTTGGGATGATGTTGCAAATGAGGTATTTTGAGATACATAATAGATTACCTAATCAAATAGATGATTAAGCAAAACCAGGAAGATAAATGAGTTCAGAGAACCCTAAGGTAAATTTGCAGGAGAAAACACTTTTCAGGTCTTCACTGAACAACAAATAAATGAAAATAACTAAATATAGAAAAGTATAATGTTTGGCAGGGGAAGGGGTTTTCTAAATAATATAATGAATCCAGTCTAGTATGTTGGATTTCTTTACAAATGCCCACACAGAGGCAAAAAGGGAGAGCTGCTGCCCTGATTCATTTGAATCCTTAGGATTGTGTAACATGAGACTTAATTAAATGAATCTTGGTTTTTTTTTTCCCTCAGCTCTACTGAAATATTCAAAAAACTATACTAGGCTTTAGAAAGAAACTGTTTGAACAGAAAAGGTTGTGTTTTATAAATGTATAGCAATTTCTTAATGAAGCCTTCCTTAACACAAGTAAATAACATATATTAACACTACTTCAACTAAAATATTTCAACAGTTTTCATCTGTGCTCAGCACAGTGTTCTAGTGCCTTGTTTTATAGGAGACATTGAAGAATATGTATTTATTTAAATATTTGAGGTAATTCCTTGAACAGGATGTCTGTTCCTTGGTAACAAAATTCTCTTGCTAATTTGTTCTTTCTTCATTGCATATATAGTGCCTATGTTAGGAGTTCTTGTTTGGTTGGTTTTTAATCCTTTCAGGATAGAAAGGAGAGTTTATTTACATACTTGTATCACTTACATTTTTTGACTGTTACAGCTTCTGAGTTATTCACCATAAACCAAAATTTCTGTAGAATTGGTTATTCTAGCTGGGCTTTTAGTATGGGAAGTATGAAACATGCACTTTTACTACACCACTGGGGTGGACTGGAGATGGATGGAACATTCGGTGAGCACGTACAGATGGAGCTTTACAGAAACAAAAGCAGCAACGTGAAGCCAGAGCCAAATTAGTAATTTTAGCACCGTGGTAAGTGAACATCAGCCACTAAGGCAGCTGTGCCAGAAGAATGGTGGCAGTGGAAGAGCTGATGAAGAAGGAGCAGTGCTCACAGGGTCTGGTGATGTCAGGAAAAGGCACCTGGACGTTGTGGATGCCCATGGGCCGTGCCACGGCAGGAGGGGCGGGAGCTGGGACCGGCAGTCGGGGCTTTGCGGTGCTGGTTAAGGGAGGGCGTTTGGAACTTTAGAAATGTTTAGCCCCAGCCTGGCAGCAAGAAGTGACCCAGAACGGCAGGGGCGGCGGAGCTGGGACTTCACCCTGGCAGAAACACTGATGGGAAAGGGGGTGGAGACAGAAGTTTAAATCTTTCCTGCAGGCAGGCTGGAGGCTCATCCACATGACTCAGCACGGAAAAATAGCAGGAACCCTTTCTGCAGCAGCGAGCTACAAGGTAGACAAAACGAATGCAATAAAAATATAATTTTAATTTTTTTCTGGATTTCGTGTATACTAGGACCAAATCAGCAAAGGTGTTAAATGAAATTTTTTTCTTCACCCTTTCAGAATAAAATCTAGTATTTGGCTGGAAATGGCATCTCCCAAATACACAGTGAAGTCTCAGATATAACTGCTGCCACACTTCAACTTTGTACCACTGCACAAGATAACTACATTTGTGTCCCCAGCCCATTAGAAATGCAAACACACACCTCTGTTCAAGTAGCTGAATATGACCTTAAGAGGGTCAAAAAATAAAATCACTCTGAAGTAAATCCTTGGTAAAGTGAGAAAGCTCACAAGGCATCTGTCACTATATTCATCCTGGCCAAGAAAATAAAAATAATTTTCTACTTTCTTAGCTGTACATGATATTGCCTTCTCATACTGCCTTCAACATCTCAGCATCACAGCTCAGTGACTGAGGAGGGCGTGGTACACCCATCAGCACACAATGTATTTGCACTTACACTGTTCACACTTGTCTCCCCACTGCAGAGACATGTTCCATGTATTCAGCAGTCTCAAAATCCCATTACTTATCACTCATGTCAGCAGTCAGAGCTGGCGTTAGAGGAAATGTAACATTTTGGTGAAAAAGAATTCTATGTATGTGATCTTCCCCCCAGGCCCTGATCCTGGTGTGGTGACAGGATATACAGCAGAGTAGAAAGAGGTGATCCTTGTGAGAGCCTCACCCTGCCTGGAAAAGCCATGGGGAAAGCAGGTTAATGCACAACTTCTGCAAGATTATGGCACTGGTGTTCTTTAAATTGCAGATCGAGAGAGACACAATCTCCAAAATATCTGAATGTCTAAGAATGTCTGTGGGTGCTTAACCAGTTTCTCAGAAGCTTTTTGCATGTGTTTCATTAGAGCCACCGGTGCAGTGGATTGAGAAAGGACTCTGCACTCAATTTCTCCCTGGAGCTGGTGCCATGCAAGCACTCTGCTGTAGCTTACATTCTCTTTCATGCTCACCCTCCTGCCACCAGACTAGGCATGCTCAGGTTTATCCAAGTTCTAGAATTCACAGTTACAGAAAGGAGTTGCCAAAGCATGGAAGATGCAATCCTTGAAATAGACACATTTAAGATTGTAGATTGGTCAAGTACCTGGAGAGTCAGAACTACAGCTGACTCCTGCTTTTAAAATGGAAAAGCACTATTCAAAAATGAATGTATTTACTCTCAACACCATGTGAGGTAGTACTTTACAAATGGAAAAAACTGAGTACAGGAATGTAGACAGAGTAAGGGAGCACAATATAGTGCAAAATCAGGAACAAAATGCAAGCTGTTTCACCAAATTCTAGTTTGATGAGTGAAATTGTGTTTACCTTTAGAAAGCCCTTGAAGATACTGAATAAAACCAAAAGCAAGCTTTGAAAACACACAGTACTTTGTACCAAAATATGTTAAGTAGCATAACTTGCTAAGTAGTAAATAAAACAGTTAGAACTATGTATATTAGTACAAATGAAGAAGTGAAATCTAAATGGATTAAAGTATTAAAGTATTAGCACCCTACAGTAAGTTTATTACATTATATTTTATCCTAAGGCATGTGATTCAGAGTAGCTAAACTAAAGTGGTTTTATACCTTTTTTCCTCATCCTATTCACAATTCCACCACCTTACTCTTCCCCCACCCCAAATCATTCCTTTCTACAGCCTATTCCCAATATTTTGTATTTACTCAACAAAATTTTAAAGTCCTTTACTCCTAGTGTATAAATAACTCCCAGGTCACTCGCACAGTTTCATGATGACAAAGTTATGTTCCAATTAATCACATTCTTTTCATAAATCCATACTAAAATAGGCCAAAACCAGTACTGCCAGTTCAGATCCAGTTTACTTGTGGTTTTTTTGGGGAGATTTAAGAAAACATGTAGTAATATCAGAAACGACAAATTCAAGTCAGTCAATACTGCCATCCTAATTACAAAGTGTAATACTTTAGAATCCTAAGATCAACACCCATAGAAACAAAGAAATAAAGTTTTTGTTGGTAACAGTTGTCTAAACAAAACAAATTGTACAGAAAAGGTACTAAGTTTTCCAAGAAGAGTTTGCTTGCTTTTAATTCTTGTACTTGAACAATCATTGCAGTCTTTTGTTACTCAGTAAACCTGTATGAATTAATGAAAATAAGCAATATTTTATTTCAATACCAGATTTATGGTTTGTGTGTTACACTGGGGCTGGTTTGACTGATATTAAACAGACATGTCTGAGACACAAAGTAACATAAATTAGACATGCCATGAGACATGTACAATTAATTTCTACTAAATGTGGATAATGAAACCCACATCTATGCCAATTCTTTTACACTTTTAATGGTGATAGTGACTAGTATTTTAGTAAGAGGGTAAAATTCAATAAAAGGTATGAGGACAGCCATACAACTCAAAGATACTGTTTGCACAGCTTCCAATTCCACTGTGAAAATACACCCCTTCCAAAATAGAAATAGGCACTTCATCTTTAAAAATGAAGCACTCTTTTGTTCTTCAGTCATCATCAACAGTTGGCTTGATTGTCACTCCTCTTCTGATCTGACCCCAACCAATTAAACTGAAAAAAAAAAGGTTTAGATTATTTTTACCAGTAGTCAGAAATATCCTGTGTAAGTCAACATCCTTCTGTCCTTTTTATGCCTCTAGTTCTTATATTTTAAATTTTCTACACTTGTCTCCCACCCAAAACATTCTACAAAACCTGCTTAGTGGAAACACAGAATAGAAAAGGGTGAAGGACAGAGGACATTTGTGACTAGCTAAGGGTGTACTCCTGAACAGAAGCTGAAAATCTGAAAATATTGTAACTTAGGTTGTACTGTTGGATGGTAAACCTATGCACAGCTTGATCTCTTTCACCTGTGTCTGAAGTGCTGCATTACTTCCAAAAGAAATGACAATTCAGCAAGATTACAAACAGCTGTGACTCTCAATGGTGGCCTGTGATGGTAACTCAGCTCTCGGTGAGTGCTGCTATTTGTATTCAGGAAAATGAAGGCATTTTTTATAGGCCACTATTGCCTCAGAAAAGTACACTCGCAAAAAGAAATTCAGAATACATCCATTTCCACAGTCAGCAGGTATTTCATATCCACAGTCAGCAGGTATTTCATATTATTAGTAAAACTGCGTTCAAACCTTTCCAATTTCTGGTGAGAAACCACACATTCATCTCAATTTACCTTGCAGCAGAGCCTGTCTTGGGACACCAGAAAAGAAACTGAAGTTTATCAGAGCAGCACTTCCCACTTTTTAGTACCATAACCATAGCTCATAACTTGACCATCTTTGAATTTAGTGATCCTTGGATCACTGGTGTATCCCATTTGCTGTTTAACCCCTCTCTATTCCTCTGTATATTTCCTTTTTATTTTATACCTCTTTTTACTCTTGCTTTATGAACTTATGAACTCGGGTTGCAAGTTCCTTTTCACAGTACCAACTGTATATTATCTTTACTGCAATTAGGTTTTACTATGTAGGTTTTCCCAGTTTGCTTTCTTTCCCTTTCTCAACTTTCAGTTTCCTTATATTGTCTTTATCTTTTTAATACAGCATAGGAATCAACTTTTCAATAACTGTCTTTACAGCAGGCTGCCATTATGTGCCCACCTCATAATCCAAAGACAGGTGGGCTTTTGGGAAAAATTTGGTCAAGTTTTTAACTGGGAAAGAATCTACAGAAGCAACAAAAGACACATTATTATTTGCACAGGCTATCAGTCTACAGCTTAACAAAGCGGGAGGGGGAAAGCATAATTTTTAACATAGTTTCTCCTCTTCCTTCTGCTTTACCTGACTTAGTTTGGGTCCTGCCTTTTTTTTTTTTTTCCTCCTGTTCAAGACAAGTTATCTTTTGCCTTGGTTTTTTTTTTCAGAGAATAATCTCTTCCCTAATTTGTCATCTTGCTCTGAGACAGCAAGCACTAAATTCCTGTCTACATTTTCTTGTAATCTGAAAAAGAAACATGCATCCATGGATATTTGAAGCTTGGTTCCTTTCTATACTGTACAGACTTCTTGTAAAAATGGCTGTGCTCTCTCATACTACAAGAGCTGTGCAGAGCCAACAAATCAAAGAAACTCTGATGTTCTTATCAATCCAGACATATGAAACCTGTGACAGGTACAGGATGTGTAATGACCTAAAGAGAGTCTGGCACTATGATAAACCAATTCTGTTCATCATTTTCAGCCTCCAGATGCTTCTGCAGTCAGACATTTTATATTTGTAATTCGAATGGGTCAATCCAGTTGATACTTTATGCTTTCCTCTGTGCTTGTAGAACACAAAACATTCAAACATCCCTCCTCTGTTCCCCTGCTGTTAGTTCCAGGTTGCACTAGAAATCACATGCAGCTCCATAGCTAGCAAACCACTGAGGTGTGCACAAAGATGGCTATTTGGCTTAACATGGTGAGAATTTCCCAACCCCTCTGCCAAGATTCCCTACTGAGCTCAATTTACAGCTTGGCAGTTTGGGCAACAAACACAAACCTCAGGTGTTTCCTTGGCTGTTAACTAATAGATACCCTCCCAATTGTGGTGTTTGTTTAAAAAAGAAATAGCAATGAAATGAAGCATTCCACAACCATGGTGTCAATGTGTTAGGAGAATCCTGAAGAATTTTTAAAACACACACTTACCTCTTCTAGTACAACATCAGATCCATGTATTTTTTGTTAACAATGTAGCAAGCAGGTACCATACCAACTTTACACCAACTTACCGCCAATGTTTCTCAACTCTTCGACTCAGAGCAATTTTTTCTCCCACTTCTGTACACACAGGGTTAGTTAGCACAATCTTCCCCAAATCAGCCTTTACAGCACTGACTCTCCCTCCAGTAGATAAGGATCCTATGTTTACCATTAGAACTTCATTCTTCGATAATTTTTGCACCTGAAGACAGACATACAAAACTCTGAAACATAAGCTTTAGTACTAAAAAATAAACAGCACAGACAGTACCAAGTTATCTTCTGTTACCTTTTTGCCACAAAAAAAGATACAGCTGAGAAATACTATAAATATGCACACACAATTTATGGGCAGCAGTGTCAGTAGATAAAAGTTTTATATGCAAAGGACAAATACATAAAGATGTTGTACATGTAGTTCTGAGGTTCCTGGTATGATGTACTTTCTTGGGATTGATCTACATTTCTATAAACTATGCTGATGATTTCATATAATGTATTAAAAACACAAACAGTCAGAGATATTGTTACAAACTGTGATGTTATACAGATTATTTACGAGGATGGTGCATTCTCATTTCCCTTATGCCTACATAGAAAAAAATTAAAAAATAATTAATTTCACAGGATAAGAGAGCGCTGAAGCACTTTACTCACTGTTGCATGAAGCAGTTTATCATTTTAAATGCTAACAGGGGAAATTATCATCTTTTAGTTGATTTGTGTAAAACAGATCATGTTACACAAGTTTGTGCTCTGTTTCAAGTTGGTTTTTTTTCAACCAGAGTATTTAAAAAATATTTAAATTTAAAAAAAATCTTCAGTGAAAAAACCCTACAAAAAGCATGTCAGTAGGAAGTAGATCAGTACCACTTTAAAACTAATTATTGCACAAATGAATAGGATGATAGCAAAAGAAAACAACTACCAGCATGTTTAGAAAATACATAACATGACACATAAATACTTTATGCTACTTTAATTTCTGATTAATTATATTAATTTCTGATATTAATTTGATATTAATACGGATTTTAAATTCTGATATTAATTTCTACTCCTCTGAAAACCATTCTACAGTACTAAACAAACAGATAAGTTTTGTGATGAGCTTATATCAACTACATGTGATCAAAGCAATATATTCGTTAATGAAAATTGGCACAGCAAGCAAAATCAGTGCAAACAAAAGAAGGGGCACAGACCTTGGCAGCTTTCTTGTCTCCTTCAGTGCGCACGCCCAGGAGTCGCCTCAGCAGGAAGTAGGAGATCTCCAGCTCCGTAAATATTTCTGGCAGGGCCCCAACCGCACCAAGAACTTGGCCCACCATGCGGTCAGCCCGGCACAACGTGGGGTCAATCTTCGTGCCAACACCTACAGCACAACAAGAGAGTCAGGAGTAACTGAAAGGTAGCTGTTATTTCTATGTGCTAAAATATTTGAAGATGATCTAAAAAACACCAGAGAATGTACTGGGAATTCCCTACTGCCTGGACAGCACTTTCAGAATGTCAGCAAGACTGTGAGCTCTGTCTGAACAGATGAAGAAATATTCTGCTGTTAAAGCTGGTACAATTTACAGTGCAAACTGATCTGCAATGGCCAGGAACATTCAGGAAAATTATTTAATTCTTAAATATCCATTTTCCACACCAATCCTGGCTCTCTCTACATATATGAATTTATCTAAAAACGCTTGTGGTATTCTTGTTAATTACACTGAAATTCATTGTTGAATGAAACCAAGTGTTTTCAATAAGCATGAAGAAATGAATCTTTTCAAAAGACAATATTCTTACCTATAAGGCCTCCTGGAGCAGCATATTGTAGATCATTGTGTTCAGCAAAGAGTGACACAATTTTGGAAAAGATTGGCTTGCACATGAGTTTGCCTTCACTGTCCTTGGACACAATACCAGGCCTCACCTCAATTTCCTGGCCCACCTAATGACAAAAGTGAAAAAGTGTTCAACTGGTTATTTCACAGGAACACAAAGCTGACTAGTCACAGATAAGACTTACATATCCCAATATCTACTTTTTATACAAGTCCTTGGTTCTGTGCTACTGTAGAACTTGTAGGATTTCTGTTGCACTGTTTTATGCAAATTGAACTATACTTACAGCAAATGTAACATCTGATTTTCTTTTCAATACAACTTGTAAAACTGTTTAGCAAAGGAACTTTATCAGCAATAATTCCAACAATTAAATTTCAGTTTAATTTTTAAACACTGTATTTCATTTATAAGTATTTTAGCTTTGAGAAAAATTGAGTTAATTCAATCAGTGTAACTGATTGACATCGATACACTGCAAACCAGAGAAAGTACAAGCTGTATAAATGTTCAAAGACACAGTTTGCTCTCCAGCCTAACAAATCCATCCTTTTAAAGTTTCTGTCTATTGCTAGCAAGAAAGCAAAATAAAAAAACCCCAAAATATAGAGAACACTTAAATGAGGAAGTGGGACCTGTGAGAACCCATACACACTTCTAAGGTGCTTTTAAAGTTCTTTTTCTCTCCTCTTCCTGACAATAATTCAGCAAGCGGAAGTGGTAGGACAAGAAAAAAATAGCTCCTTCCATTTTTGTGAGGGATTAAATCTGTTAGCATTATTAGCAAATATTAACACTACAATAATACAATAAAAACTTAAAACCAGTGCTTCTTTTTCTGGTATTTTAAAACTGTAAAGTATAAATGAAGTACAGACAGAAAGGGTAAGTGCCATGTGACTGTATTCAAGTTTTTAAAAAATCAATTATATAGATACATTTGGTAGCAAGTGTGGGAGAACTCTACTCATTGTCATTACAAATTTCAGTCAAGAAGAAATGGTTACCTTTAAAACACCCTTTAGAATACTGCCACCAGCAACACCTCCCTTAAGGTCATCAACTTCACAGCCAGGCTTGTTGACGTCAAAAGATCTAATTACTGAAAAGGAGAGATCATAAACAGGTTTATATTTACTATCAGATTTTTAAACAATGTCTTTTTTTAGCAACTTTGACTACTTCTCTTCTTATGAAAGGATACACATATTTATAAATATTACAAAAACAGATCAAGATTTTATTCCCAATTTTTAGGCAGACCATTTTATTCTCAAAACCATTTAAATTACTCATTATATATAAATATTTCAGAAGACTTTTTCTGCGTAGCAGAAAGTAACTTAAAGATCTGAGAAAGAAAGCAATGATCGACCATTTTACAAAACCCCTTCAATATTCACAGTGTTAATAGTGAATACCAGAACTTTGTTTTAATGTACTCATAGCTGAACACTGTAACCTTGATGTAATGTGGTGAATTTTTATGCATTTGTCCAATGTAGGACTCCCTTGGATTATTGGGAAAAAAAGGCAAGCAAATGAACTCCTTACGGAACTGCATTTTATAGCATGCTGGACAAGAACTGAAACTTTGACAATTATAACCAGGCAACAGGAGACTAATACAAAAGATTTAACCAAGCTATCCAAAATATTTCCATGGAAATGATTTAATTATCAAATTCATTGCCAATATTTTGTTAAATCAAAACCTAAATTCATAACAACTAAAGGGATGTTTTTAAGATAGACAAATTTCTCAATTTTATTGCATTTTAGTGACGTCATATGCACAGAATATACACAAAACCAACTAACAGTGAACAAAGAATACAGCTCTCAGAAGACATGCAAGTCTTAAAATAAGAGCATCCTAAATACTCCTTTTAAACCCACCTGTGTTTAGGGCACTCAGCACGTGCTATTCTAAGTGTAGACACATTCAGAAAATGTTTGGCCACAAACACCCAGGCCTGACATTTACATACCAATGAGCCTTGGTTCAGATGTGAAGTCTCGCAAAGGGACCGGGATTTTCTTCACTATGTACTCACAAACCACCTCTATGTTGTATTTCAGCTGTGCTGAGATTGGAATTATTGGAGCTCCTTCTGCAACTGTGCCTAAAACAAAAACAAGTTCAACATTTAGCTTTAATATGACCAAGTGTTCTGTCCTTGTTAAAAATGCTAATGAATTTCGTGGCACATTCTATGTGTATTTTCCAAAGCAATATCAGAACATCGATCCCTCCCTTCAATATTTTAGCTCACATCAGCCACATCTACTTTTTGAGGCATTCTGAAAGTGTGCAAGATAATCTTCCACTCTAAGGGAGAATTCACTTCCTACATTGTGATCAGAAATATTTCAACGATTTCCTAAGAGAGGTCAATTTCTCAGTATTAGATACGGCAATGTTAATTTTACAGTCAGGTTTCATTATGACAAACTAAATTTCCTGTTAATTTAATTATTTATGTTTTTCAAATTTTGCAATAAAAACACATATTTTAGAAAAATCTTTATTTTACAGAAGAAGGCATTTAGTAATCCAGATTTGTTAGGCATCATTAGTTTTAATTATGTCTATGCTCCTTGTGGTAACTTCAGTTTTCAAACTCCAAATTTACACGTTAAGCCACTCTGATAGAGTTATGCACAGCATCTGCAAGGCAACAATTATAAGTTACAAAAAAAAAAAAAAAAAAAAAAAAAGAAAGACCCACTGGCAATTTCTGATGGTGACAATCTAGCTCTGCAGCTTGTCACATACCCCACCTACTGCAGATAAACAGGGAAAACAGTGGAAGCTCCACGGAAAGAGAAAACTCAAATCACTTTAAAGGTGAGCAGAACTTTAGAGAGTAAGATAACACTGCCCAAACTGGATTTACACAGACAGATGAAATAGCAATCTTTTTTCATTAGTTAAAAAAATTAATATATTTAAACTTGCCCCTAACAAGTACAGCTTTCTTCTCTCCTGCACTGCAGTAAAATCACACTGAAATCTCTACCAAAGAAGCACTCCAGGAAGAAATCACAGATCCACTGAAAGCTACCATGTAAGAGTGACTGATGTTAGTTTTACATCTAGAGCTCTGACCCAGAGCCATAACACTGTTTTGTGCCAGCAGGCTGAAACAGGCAAGAAGCACAACCCCCATGGTCTAATTTTCACATTAGCAGACCATGTACACTTGCATTGCCCAAGATAAGCTTTTCTATCAAATAAAGAAAACCATTATGTCCATGTCTCAAACCTGAATTTCCACCACTTAGTGGATGTCTGCTCCTGAAAACTTACCTTGTACAAATGCAAGAATCTGTTCATACTGTTCTTTAGCCTGGCTCTCTTTCACCAAGTCAATCTTATTTTGTAGAATCAAAATGTGCTTTAGTTTCATGATTTCTATAGCAGCTAGATGTTCTGAGGTCTGAGGTTGAGGGCATGACTCATTACCAGCTGAAAGAAGAAAAGTGAGTGGAATATAGAAACTATAAAAATAGATAAAACTCCTACAGTTTTAGGATATCTACTTCCATCTACTATCACTATGTAAAAAAAATATATTAAAAAAGAAAAAGTTGTCTCTCAGTAATCTACATGTGAATCACCAAGTCAGTAAGCACCTCTTCTCCCCTGTAGCTCCTGGGTGTAGCCTCCACACAATGCAGGACAGATAAGAGGCTGCCAGAGAGGTTCCCCCATTTTACCTGCTCCCACTAGGAACACCTACCCAAAATATCCAAAGATACCAACACCTAACTTGGCTTACTCCATCCTTTCGCTTTTCAGATATCTCAGAGTTGACTGTAGCGTAATACTTCTTGAAAGGTAATTTGTGTATCTTAATATTTTCTTATCAGTAAAGTCATAAAAATACCAAGATCCCCAAACTCTGTTATAATTCAATCAAATATGTGAATAGGGCTGCTATCAGCATGGTTTAGACTTCAGCTAAGAAGCCATCATTGGCTGATGTGTGATTATGGTGGTTAATCTTGCCTGAGTTTGGTCCATCACACTTTCAAGAGATAAATAGGCAGAAGAAGTGATAGCTCATCATCTGTCTCAGACTTTAAATTACAACAGCTGAAGCTGTTTTTTTTTTTGTTGACATATCCTATCAAGGTAAGATAATTGGTATGTATCACTAGAGAACACTAGAATGTTCTACAGACATAGAAAAATCCACTCTACTCAACTTTCTGTTGCTTGCAAATCAGTACAAAAGTTGTCTGGATTATATTAAATCTCCTGTACTTAAATTTTGCCTATATTTATCTGGGCTACTGTTTGTACTGTTGCTTGTGAACTCTACTGTATGATAAAGACTACATGCATATTTAAAGGAAATTGAACCTTCAGAGAAACTCAAAATGCAGCTAATCTGTTTCCATAAAGTGATAAAATTTTACAGTACTATATGACAAGAGGGTTTTATATTACCTATCTCCCATCAATGGGACCAGCTACCAGATTAGTGAGTATGGATAGCTGTGTTTAAAACAAACCAGTTTGTTAGAGTACAATACCATTGTAGCACCACTTTATTTTCTTTAACACATCTCAAAAGCATTCACTTCTTTGAATTGCTCACCACATCCCAGGAGATTTTAAAGCCCACATAAAGCTGCCTCATGCTACTACAAAAACAGTTCTGCTTTTGGGTAGCAATTGTTACCTATCAACAGCAAAGCTGCATCCATTACTGCTGCACCGTTCAGCATGGTAGCCATCAAAATATCGTGGCCAGGGCAATCCACAAAAGAGACATGCCTGTTGCAGGAGAAGGTGAAAGAGAAATCCAAAAGCCCATTACCAACAATTCCTCTGACTGATTTATGTCAGTGATTAGCCAGACACAGGAGTTAAAAGTATCCTTAAAACAGTATTTTCAAAGAAGTTCTGAAAGAACACAAATGCTACAAAACAGCTACTGAATACTTTTTCTGAGTTTTCAGATTTAATACCACATGTCCACATTAAGTAGCTTTTTAATATTTCACCAATTTACTCTAAACTAGATAAAATGCATCAGGACAAAAGCCTGAAATCAAGCCAACCCACCACCACTAACCCAAACCCCAACATACTCCACGGGTTTTCTCTTAACTCTTTTAACAGGCACTTCCCATTCTTCAATTTTAGGAAACTATGCATCTTTAATTATATGGTTATAACTGCACTTCAAAGATTTGTCTACAGACATGTTACATTTCCAACCTTAGAGTTTTATTGTGCAGACCAAGATAGTTGATTCACTATATTCTTTCCTGAACCTATCTAGTGAAGAATCCTGGTTCTTAGTGGCAGGCCACCAAAAAGCAAGGGACTTTTGGTGCTTTGCTGATGATGTTAGAAATCTACTACAAGCAAATAACCAGTAGGATAAAGAATGCAAAGCTTTTAACCAGTTGTTTCACAATGACTGCCTGCCTGTCACACTCCCAACAGAAATTAATCTTAGTAGGAATGCTCTCCTGGAATCTGAGAAAAGGAGAGACACATGGTTACACCACATGTATTGTGTCATAAACACAAACTAAGAACCTTGTACAACAGTCTTCATGACTACTCTCATTTGAGCAATTATTGTGCAGACTCACATAACCACTGCATAAAGACAGTGCCATACTTCATCAGAAATCAAGTAAATAAAGAACACTTGGCCTCCAGGGAGAGGCTTGATCTCACATTAAGCATTGGGCTTTCACACATTCATTTAAAAAACTTTGGGAACTCTGTCCATAGGAAGAAAAAGTTCAACAAAGATCACCCTTCCAAAAGAGATTTAAAAAATGTGTTTGTGAGGTCCACATTAGTTCTGAGTCTGTCTGGTTTAAAATGTACTTCTATTAATAGCAGAAATATTTAACTTCAAAGTCCTGCAAGTAGCTGAGGCCAGCAGACACAGCTGTGCTGTACCATGGAGTGCTCACCACCACCAATGAATTCAGTTTAGACAATGCCTTAGCCCAGGGGTGCCCCATCTAAGAATGTGCAGTCTGCCAGAACCTGTTCATCTCACAGCTCAATCCTGTTTTCATACAAAGGCAAGTAAACACAATTTATTCCAGTAATTTAAAGCAGTTACCTGACTAGTTTAAAGTTCCCTTTGGTGCCAGGAATATCTGTAGGGAACTCATCTGGGGTGCTACTTCCACAGGATCGGTAGCACTCTGGTCGAGAGCAGCTTGGGTCATCCAGCTTGTAAATCTGTGATTTTTTTTAAATTGAAAAAAGATTTAATTCCTCAAGGGTTAGTTACCTGTAATCTTACATCCTCATGAAATATATTAGCAACAGAGCTGCTACATTTACAGTGATGACTCACCTTTGCATTAGCATAACCCAGCTTGATTGTGATATTTCTTTCCAGCTCATTTTTAAATCTGACAGTATGAACTCCAGATATAGCTTTGACTACTGTCGACTTTCCATGGGCTACATGACCAATGGTACCTGTGTTGCAAAAAGAAATGTTTGTCAATAAACCAGTTTAATTTTGTGCAATGCTCCACTGCAATCAATACACAACTACCCCAAATTCTCCACAGCCAGTAAGTCCATATGGTATACATATGGAATTTGTAATCATTTTTGTATAAACAAACAAGACCTGTAATTGTGCTCCCAATGGACAGATCTTTGCATTTTAATGAAACTCATTTCAATCCTTTATTTCAAGGTAAAACAAATTTTGCTTTAGCAACTATTCCCCATGCCATTCAACTGTGCTCCTGAAGTAAAACTGGTGCTTTTCAAGTCAAAAGGGCTGGACAAGTCCCTAAAACTACTATGTAACTGTTTTTGTACAAATTTCTTGAAAGTGTTACCACACAGGCACCATCTGCTACCGCATGAGCATCAAAAAGAGTCGCCTTAACGCACCCCTCTTTTTTATAAGTTTTTTTTTACCTATATTAATTGTTGCTTGTCTGCTGATGACTTCTGGTGAAAGAGGCGTCAACTTGGTAACATCCTGTACAAGGGAGATTTTAGAATTTATTCATCTTGTATATAAATGTTTAGAAAGTTAAAAATTTAGAAACTTGAAAATTAACTGATAGTTCTATTCAGCAAAATCCAGTTATATTATGTGCATTCCAGTCTTGTAAGTGTGTGAAAAGTGAACCAAGTCCTGCTTGTGAATCAGTACAGGCTTCAATTCAAAACCCTGACTGTATATCAGTCTTGGATGCAAAGTGTTAAAGATGGGAGTAAACAAAACAAGAAACCTCAAAAGAAACTTGTAACAAAACACCCCAAGCCCCTACACACCCCTGAACCTAAGTTACACATAACAGGCAAATTCATTTTCAACAGTCTACATGATGAACTGCACTAATATTTTAAAAAGAAAACTTAGTCAATACACAGCTGTTTAATTGGTGTAAGGTTCCATTACAGCCAATACTTAATTACAACTAACACTTTGGAGTCAGTGGGTCCAGAGGTTTCATTAGCACCATGGCTTTTTATTCTTTTTGATGGCTATTTTTTTCCTCAGATACTGTTATTGCTGCTTTAGGTACCAGATAAAAATTGTGCTGTCCTAAATAGTCTGTTGTGTGAACTTATTGGTAGGCACTGGCAAAACAGAAACCTCACAAATACACTCTGTATAGATAAAGAAACAATTCTGAAAGAGTTTAGGTTTTTTTAAAGCTGTTTGACCAGATAATGGACAAGTGTTGAAGTCCACTGAAATGTTCCCGTGTGGCGCTAATATCCATCCTGCATTGAATTCATACGGATGAGCCACTCAGTCATGATGCCAGAAGAGTCCTCGGTGCAGGACAAAATGTAAGATACAAATACCACAAACATTGAATCACGCATTGTTTACACTGTTACATGAAGGCTCTGTGCAAAATGATCAAACACATCTGTGTAAAAATGTAAGCTCAGTCATTCTGCTCTCAAGTATCACACGAATAAAATGTCCATCTTCAATACAAAGCAAGTTTTGAACACCTAAGACACGCAATTAAATTTATATTTCTCATATATCGAACTTAAAATGACTTCCCAGGGATGGGAACGCGACCTGCAGATGGCACCATGCGGCCGGGCAACCAGAATTTCAGCGTGATGCAATTCCTGCCACCAGGAGAATTCTTCCTGGTGCACGAAATCATGCACGCATGGAGGTTTTGCCTCAAGACCGGCACAACGCTATTGCTCAGCAAGAAGCTTCACTCAGCCACAAGCAATCAAGGGCCGGCAGAACAGGCCTTAAAGAGAATTCCTGCTGATGTTCCAGCCAGTCTCTATCTGTGCCTTTTCCAACTAGAAAATGCCATGGTCAACAATGACAGGAAGAAAAGAAACTATCTGAAATAACTAACATGCTCGCTATAGGGAATTCCTGTGCTCAAGCCCAAAAAACATTGAATATTATTACTGTAAAGACAAATAAACTGCTCCAGTTTAAACACCGGGGACACAGCAGCAGGATTTTTGACTATGTACATTATAATACACTTGAATTTGAAATATACATTACATATACACTTAGACTACCTCATAAATGTAAGAAGTGAGGCAGCCCAGGTGATATATTTAATAGGCAAGGCTGCCACAGCAGGAGACCACTGCAACTGGCTGCAGTGGTAGATAGAACTGGTATTTCTCGGTAGTTGTTAATAGTCGTGAAAACTTTCTTGGCAAACCAACCAATATAGGGTTGGCAGCGAACTCCTCGAGCTTGCTGTAGAGAAACACCTCAAATTTACGGTTCTACTTCGGAAAAAGAGAAGTCTTTAATACCACAGAACAGGCCAAACCGTACACGAGGAAAATTGCATCCACCAGTGAGCCATAAAAGCTTCAGCCTCGCCGGCGGGACACGGAACCGCCGAGCCTCGCACTCACGGGCAGGAGAAGCGCCTCGCCCGGCGCCCCACACCCAGCAGGGCCGGCAGGACCTGCTCCCTGCCCTCGGCCCGCGTCCCCCTGCCCTCGGCCCGCGTACCCCAGCCGCCCGGCATGCTGAACGCGGCTCCCCGAGGCGCCACCGCCTCCCGCGCCCCTCGGAGCGCATGGGCCACGGTGGGGCCCAGCACAAGGCTCGGAGCCCCTCGGGCCGCACCCCTCGCCCACTCGGCCGCCGCCGCCGAGCCCCGGGAGCCCGATGGCGCTCACCAAGGTGCCGAGATCCTGCCGGCTGAGGTGCGGCTGCCCCAGAGTCACTCCCGCCTCGTCCCCCGCCATCTTGGCCCGAGTAGGAAGTGAGGAGTCCCGCGCGGCCGCCTGACCGCCGGCTCCTCTGGGCACCGCCGCTGCCGGCCCTCAGCCTGCTGCCCACAGCGCGGCACCGACCGGCCTGGGAGCGGACACCGAGTTCAAGGAAAAACCGCGATCAGCGCCAGCGAGCCGCCATCGGCCCCGCGGCGGGGCGGCCACGAGTCAGGCGGGCCGCGGGCAGCCCTGTAAAGGACCCCCGGTCGCCCTCACGCCGGGTGATGCAACCGGGGCCTGCGGTGGGGCCGCTCAGCGCGCGCGTGCACGGGGCGGGAGCGCGGGCACGGCGGGCCTGCGGGAGCGCGCAGCTCCGCCGTGCCGGAGCCCCGCGGGACGGACGGCCCGAACACCCCGCCAAGAGCGCCGGGAGCCGCACAGGCCGCGGAACAGCGCCGTGGCTGCGGGAAGGGGAGCGGGCCCGGTGAAAGGCCCACCGACGGCAGGAGGCTCAGGGTGCCGGGCTCAGGGTTTGTGCCTGTCCGGGTTTATTTGGGGTGTCCAAGGGGTGGTGCAGAAAGGCACCCGGGGGGAGGACTGAAGCACGGTGCCCGTGTATGTACCGAAAGGAGCGCATCGACCGCGAAGTCTGCTTGAACAGTAACGTGTTATAAGCTGTGTTATACATGTGTTATGACCTCTGTTATAAGATGCGTTATACGTGTGCTATAACCTGTATTATAACCTGTGTTATAACCTCTACTGGCCATCGGCATGAGGAGATCTCTCTAATTTTAGCCTTTTTTCTTGTTACTGTCTTTGTAGACTGGGCATGTAGATGTGAGAGCTGCCCCAACATACGAACAACCTGAATGTTTTGTATGAAACAGGTAAAAATCCTACCAAGCACTTGCTGTTTCCAGAGTTGATTATGACATAAATGCTCTATAAATTGAATAAAATCCCTAATCCAATGATGAGAGCCACGTTAGAGGTTCACCAGAGAGTAAAGGTCAAATTCCCAACCCTTCCCTGTGGGAAATCAAGCGGACCTCTTCATGGGAACCTCTTACAGGCATAGAAGATGTTGCTGATAGTATTTCCTCCGTGGTCAGGGAAGCAGGTTTCAGTGCAGGTAACCAGTTACCTCAGATTCCTGTGTGTTTGCCAACAGCAGTGGCTTTGTCTGTTTAAAAACGCGTTTGTTCTCAGACTTAGCCTGGCTTTGCAGGTCAAAAAAAGCAGGTTTGGGGCAGACAACCACGTGACTGAAATGTGATAATGGAAATTTGTGTGAAACTGGTGTGCCTGGTTTAACAATGGTTGTAACCTCCCACTTTCACTAATGCTACTATTTCCATGCTTTCCCGATCCAAGAGCTAGGAGTGAGTTCTGCTGGATGTACCTAGAGCAAACACATTGCCACTGTTCTTCATCTGAAGAAATTAACAGAAACACATTGTAAGAAACCTTCCTGTGTCTATGATGGTGTTGCCAATGACAAAATGTATTTTGTCTAGCAACCCAATCATGTCATACATGGAAAATAAATTTTCATCTCTAATCTTTTATCAGGACACATGGTGTTTTCAATTTTGTATGAAATATCTCACTTCTGGGAAAAACAACTGAGATGCATGAGGTGTAGTGGGAACATGATGCAATACTTTGTTGTAGTTGCCTCAATGTTCACTCATGTATAATCCTTATTTTATGAAAATGAACTGAAAATACTGGACTCTGTAGTTACTTAGCTGTTTAAATTATGCAATAAATGCAGTGCAGTGTGTGTAAAATTATGGAAATAGTTTTTGTCACATTTGAAACAGCCTTTAAAAAGAACTTAATCCTTGCCAAACACCCTGTCAGAAATATAAAATAAATACACAAACTGTTGCTTCTATTTTAATAATGAGATTGTACGTTTTACATATTCTGAAGATCTCTTGCTATTTTGATTCACTTATTTGGAAATGTTTGTAGCATAAAGAAACCCCAGAAAAGTCTAAAGTCTGCAAATGTCTAATAATTGTAGAATCATAGAATGGTTTAGGTTCTAAGTGACATCAACGATCATTGAGTTCAAATCTTCCTGCCATGGGGAGAAACACCTTTCACCATCCCAGGTTGCTCAGAGCCCCTTCCAGCCTGGCCTTGAACATTTCCAGGGATGGGGCATCCACAGCTTCTCTGGAAACCTGTGCCAGTGCCTCACCACCCTCACAGTAAAGAATTTCTTCCTAGCACCTTATCTCAACCTGCCCTCTTCAATTTAAAGTTGTTCTCCCTTGTTCTGTTACTACATGCCCTTGTTAAAAGTCCATTTTCTAGCCTTATTTTGAGCCCCCTTTAAGTACAAAAAGTTTCTATAATGTTTCCTCAGAGCCTTCTCTTGTCCAGGCTGAACAGCCCCAACTAAAATAGGTAAGAACATTTCTAGGAGTTGACATTATGTCATATGTCAATATATGTGTATTGGACATGAATATGTATGAATTAAAGTTTTAAAATATTAGAATTGAATCATAACTAGTGTATCAATACAGCTCAAAAAACTATATCCAGAATTTTATTCATTGCAATAATCTCATTTAAGCCAGTGGTAACTGTTTAGCCACTGACTTTGTAGAAATGCCTAAATCAGAGGGGTCAACTCAAATCTCAATTTAAATTAATATTCAGTAAGGTAATCTTGATACCAGTGGTCATTGTCAGAGGTCTAAATGTAATAATTTAATTTTATTTAGGAGACTAGAACTGAGACATTATTAACATATTTTGATTTTTTGGTAGAAGCAAATTGTTCAATGAGAAGGGGATGGGAGGGGTTTTTTGCTTTGAAATGTTGAGCTGTTTTAAATGTCAAAGCTGTTGTGGTTTTGTTTTGTGGCTAGGTTTGAGGTCCTCTTCTGTGACAGTGTGTAGGAGAGACCTGAAGATCATCTCGCACCTCAGCTTGACAAAAACTGCAGACACCAAAATGACAGACAGGTAAAACATGAAAGTCTTGCTTAGCTTTTTCCACCCTTGCTGACCTGTGAAGGTCAAAAGTCTGAGGGATGCAGAAGGATGCATGAAGTTTTGGTTTAATCATTTCTGTATATGATAAACTTGGTTTCTACTCATTTTTCTCTATTGAAGCATTTGATATGTGTGGGTACATGCTTGCTGCAGCAGATGTCCCTTATGGAAAAGGGAGGGAATGCCTCTTCTTTGAGGCATAGGTGGCAGGAACACCTGCTGTCTTGGCAGGGTCAGACTGTGAAGGCCAGTTTTTTCACCATAAGTGCAAAAGTAACAGGTTTTAAAACAGTGACTCGGGAGATGGGGCAGATTTACTGCATGAGTGAAGGAGATGGAATAGTAAGGAGTGGCAAAGGTCTGGACAGTGGGATGAAGGAGAGAATGGGAAGCTGATTGTAGCAGAGGGAGCAGTAGGTGGGCAGGGTGAGCAGAGTGGGAATAGCATTGGGAAGTCTTTGTGAGGTACCACAAGGAATAGCTGGTTCATTGTGTGAAGTCCTGAAAGGTGGGAAAGACATTCAGCTTGGGGGTGGCAGGTACAGAGAAGGTACACTTGTTTTATAAATCAAGAATGGGGAGGGGGTGGTAATGAGAGACTGAAAATAGGCTGTGAAAGGGATGGGAACAGCAGTAAACAGGGAGAGGATGGCAGCCTGTGGCCTACTATTAAAGCAGTGACATGGAAGGGTAGCAAATGGTTTGGGGGTGGTAGGGGCAAACCAAAGGTCCACGTAGGTTAGTTCATCTCTTACAATAAAATCTGAGTTTGCCAGGCAAAGGCAAAATAGCAAAAGCTAAGGGGTGATGTTTGTGCTAAGGCAGAGCCCTGCTCACCCCATTCAGGGCAGTGCTCCCTGCGTGCAGTTTGTTCGCTGCTCAGGGGCTGCCGCTCCTGACCCTGCGGCTCGGGTGCCCCTGTTCCCACGCGGGCTGGCACTGCGGGAAGCGGAGCTGGATCAGCTGGGATCAGCCCGCAGCACCAGGGCTGCCCGGTGGCCGGGGAGGAGCCCAGTCGGCACCGAGCGGGGATTGCTGTAGCCCGGGGCGGGACGCAGCGCCACAGCGGGCAGCTGCCGTGGCAAACCGGGAGCTGCCGTAGCCTCGGAGGAACTGGCCGCAGCCCGGAGGCAGCGGGTGGGAGAGAGCACCACAACTCGGACCCTCTGCAAGCGGACCTGTGTGGATGCGCGTCCTCGCGGGCCGGACGCAGATGATGCTTCTCGGTGTCGCTGTCTCCAGCCGTGCTCCTCGGGGCCTGCCCAGGGTTCCGGCGTGTGGCTGAACCCGCGCGGGGCGGGGCGGGTCCGGCCCGGGCCGTGCCGGTGCCGCGGCGCCGGTGCCGCTCCTCGGCCCGGGCCCGCCCGCGCGGCTCAGGTGCGGCGGAAGTGACGGCCGGCGCGGTGCTGCCGGGGGAACATGGCGCCCGCGGCCGCGCGGGGCAGCGCGGAAGGTAAACAAGCGTGAGGGCGGCGGGGACCCCGGGGCGAGGCCGGGCCGGGAGCGCCGGTGCCCGGGCGGCGCGGCGGGGGCGGCTCCCGCCTCCCCCCCGAGCGCGGACGGCGGGGAGGAGGGAGCCCAGGATCCCCCCTTCTTCCTCCGCCTCCTTCTCCTCCTCCTCCCGGCTTCGCCTCAGCCATTGCCCCTCTCCGCAGCCCCCCGGCGCCTCCCTCCGCCGCCCCCGGCTGTATGGTACACGGAGCCAGGGCCCCTCTCCGCCGCTCCAGCGGGTGGAGCCGCGTCCTCAGCGCCGCCGCTGCCGAGAGGTGGGTGAAGGATCCCCCGGGCCCTCCCGCCGCCGTCGCCCGCCCCATCGAGGGCGGCCCGGGCGCCCTCCTGGCCCTCAGGGACCCTCCTCTCCGGGCTGGGGACGGCGGGCCGGGTGCCCGCGGGCGGCAGGCGGGGAGCGGGCGGGCTGCAGCGGGGATCGGGCGGGCGCGGCGAACGCCTGGCGGCTCCGGGGCGGCCGCAGCCCCGCGGGGCCCTCGGGTTCCTGCGGCCGCACGTTGCGGACCCCAGGCCTGGCAGCCCCGCTTGCCGGGGAGCTCGGCCTGCGAGCTCTGCTCCCAGCGGAGCGGGGCCAGCAGACAGCTGAAGTAGGTCATCCGAGTTCCTGCCCCGAAAATGGCCATTTTACCTGGCGCCCCTTCCCCCCGCCCTCGATCGTAGCTGATCCTGAAAAAAGTATCCGTGATCTGTACGAGTAGAGCTAGCCAGGGTTGGTACTAGAGCTTGGATCCATTCGGTGAATGCTGGAACGTCAGTTAAAAATTTAAAGTTCTTGCCTTTTTATTGTTTGAGGTTTGGGGTTTTTTCCTCCCATTTAGAAGAGGAATAGGAGAATCATAAAGCTATTACTGGATAAAAGGACAGAACTACTGACTTCTCTGGCTTCCTGTGGACTTGTTACATAAACTTGCTTGTAGAATAACCCAGCTCTTGCACCACCATTGCCCCAGTTCACATTCAGACCCCCTGAGCATACCACCATGCACTAACATACTTCCTGTGCGTTCCCTTCCATCACCTAGAAAATGTGTTTTATTTCTACCACATATCCTATAAACTTTCCCGCTGACACTCATCTCCTTTCACTTTCCATAATTATACCCTGCAGCTGGTTTGGATCTACACATGTGTTGATTTACCTTTCAGCAAGCAGAGCACAGCAGATAACCATTGAGCTCACACTGGAGACATCAGACCTTTTTCATTCATCTAGCTGCCAGTTTGGGGGATATGTGTAGAAATGAAATATGTTTGAGATTTTTGTGTTTCTGACAAGTGAGTTTGACATTTGGCAGTGAGGTTAAAACCTTGTGTGTCTTGAACAAAGGGCACAGTTAATGTCATTTCTCAGAAGATGCTCAGAGTACTTACTAAGTTAGCAATAAAGATACAGATAAAAAGACAAATGGAGGGGGTAGCTTAGCAATCCTAATTTAAATTTAAAATCTTTTTACTAATGTAGTTTGAATATTACTTCTTGCTCTTTTCCATCTTATTATACTAAAAATTTATAAGTCAGAAAAGGTAGGATTTTTTGTTACTAACAGATACTTTGCTTACTACTTTCCTCTATAAAATATACTATAATTTTCTTCGTAAAAATCTTCACAGTGAGAGAATCAGGCTTTATTCATGCCTTTTTGTTACATTTGAAAAGATTAATCATTCTATAAGACACAAATATAAGACGGACTGATACCATTCAGGATAGAGCAGTCCTGTCCACTTTGAGAGCAATGGCAAATCTGTAGTTTCCAACTCTACTAATCATTTTGCTTTTAGGTATTGGTAATGCAAGTATTTCCAGTTAAAGATAATTCTCATTTTGGTGGATGTATCAACTATTTTATACAGAGCCCCTATTCTGGTATTGGTGCAGTTGGAAGAGCATTGAGCTGAGCTTGCTCTGTGTTTGGGAGCAGGTTTCTCTGTACAGGTGTTGTGATGCAGTGACCTTTTAGATGGTTCAAGCTGTCCTAGTGTCTGTGAAGTGCAGTTACAGGTTCTGGCACTCCGAGTGAAGAATCATGCTGAGCTGAGGCACAATCCAGGCTGAGTTTTAGCAGCTGTGGTTGTAACTGCTTCTGATGCTTCTGACACAGCAGTGATGACCACAGTGACACCAAGTGCCACCGTTGCTGTGTGCTGATTCAGATTGCTCCCAGATAGCAGCACAGGCAGAGATTGTCAGGGGAGCTGTCCTGGTCAGCTCTGTGTCCTGAAGAAATGGAGTGTGGGCAGCTTGCAGGAGTAGCCAAGTTCTGGCCGTCTGGTTCCTCTGACTGGCAGTGATTGATAAGCTCCTAACTTCTCCATTCTCAAGTAATCTAGTGCTTTTGGAATTCTCAAGATGGATTGGATGAAGTGTTAATCATGAACATACCAGCGTGTTGAAGATAAATTGTTTCCCAAATTTAGTGTACTAATGACAAAGGATTTCAGATAAAACACATGGAAACTGGACGTTTTGCTTTGTTCCCCACATTTGCAATTGTTGTAGCAATGGAAAGCTTTGATAGCCACTGGTTATTGATCTATCCCACATGACATCACTCCTTCTGTTGCTGTTAGTGGGGGAGTATAATAGACAAAATTTAATGGTTTTAGTTTTGAACCATGTAAACAAAGGTTTAATTTGGGGGATAAATTACTTATACCTTGTACATTATAATTGCATTCTTACTCAGTAGAGTACACTGCATTCAAAGGCCCAACCTTCAGCCATGTGTGCAGTTGTGGTGAATATTTGCTAGTGTGTTCAAATACCTGTTGTATTGTATTTTCATATGTGTGTATAACATTTGACTATGGAGAAATGTCCTCTTCCTGCAGAAAAGCGTGTTAACAAGACTAGGGTCAAAGAATTCTGCTCTAGGCAGCCTTTGCTGTGCACTCCACCAAATAAAGCATGCATAATGGCTTTAAAATTTACATTTAAATGCCTGCATTTGGTGGATGGAAGAGATTACTGTGTTTTAAGCTTTATTTTAGTACTTTGTGTAACTGAAGCGTGGTTCTGTGTGTCTGGTGAAACATCCTTATGGTTTAACTCATAGATAACAGTGTTTTATTATGTGAAAATTTGTGGTTCAGCTTGTCCACAAAGATGATTTCTTAGAATATCTATGGGACAGGTAAAATGAACAAGTACTCAATAATTAGTAAACAAAACAAATCTTGCTTGTTCTGTCTCAGCATCCCAAATGAGTTACTAAGGAACAACAGTAAAGGACAGCTGAAATTTTCCTTTGAGTTGGTGTGCTAGACTTGGTAAAGGACAATAAATTTCTGTCCCTAGAAAATGCATATAAGCTTACATATTACATAAAGATGCCTATTCAAAGGGCCCTTTTCCAGGTAGAACTGCTTTTGGAGAGGTTTTAAATCCAGGAGGGCATGAGTCAAAAGCAGATATTGCATAGCTTGCTTCTCAATAGCCAGTGCATTTAGACTCTATTTCTTCTGCTTGTGACTAAGAGCCTTAGACACCCTGAGGAAAGAAGGTTCTCCTTGTTTAGCAAGAAAAAGCAGTCTAGAGGAGGGTTGTCAGACTTTTATTGCAGCTGCAGAATAAAGATGAGGAATCAGTGTTCCAAGTAAGTGGTTTTGCAGTTAGAGCACTGTAGAATCTAATGCATTGTGTGCTTAAAGAGGAAAAAAATGTAAGGAACAGCTAATAAGATTAAATGTATTTCTCTTTTGGCTTTTCAGCAGTCTTACTTCCTGTGCTGCATTATCCTGATCAGCTCTAATATGTGCAGAACAATAACAAATGTCAATGTACATTGCCCCCCACCTCCCCTTCGTTGTTTATACATTGGCATTTTTTTGTTCCAGTTTTCCTGTAGACCGCTGCAGGCTCCATGTCCTCCATTGGATTAAGTATGCAGCTGTGATTTGCATGCATGAAGAAAATCTAACTGAATTTTCCATTTTTATTGAAAATATGAAAAAAAATTGTTATGTATTGTCCTCTGGGAAATAACTGCAGCATTTAAATAGTGCTTAGAATTACATCAAAGATTGCAAGTGTGTGTGTGGGAGGAATGGCATAGCTATGCTTTAGAAAAATTACTTGGTTTGAAAGTATTTTGTATTGCTTTTTTAATGTTTGAACTACCACATTGCTATTTGCTTTTGATGGAGGATGTTAGCTTTAGAAATGAAGATTTTTACCAATTAAGCATAATATACATTTAATTATCTACTTTCCCAGTTTTTGTACTATTTTAACCCTTTGTGTATTTGCACTGGCAATGTATTTTTTTGATTTAAAGAAGAATTTATCTGCTGATAATGTGTATGGCTTTATGCCAAGAAAAGGATATTTACTCCTTTTATTTAATGCAGGGAGACAAGTAGTCCTTTTGCTTTTCACTCCTAGAATTCTGAAGCTTCTTTAGATGGTGTAAGGAGAAGTCTTACTGCTTTTGTGTCTACCTAAGTAATCCGTTAAATGCTCACTGCTGTTTAGGAGGAAAAATATGTTAATGCTGAAAACTGTAGATTTACTAAAAGTAATATCAGCAGGAATGTGAAAAGAAGGATTAAGTGATTTAAACACCCACATTTTTAAAACATTCAGAAGTAAGTTTCCAAGTGTTGACCCCTTTGTTACTATTATGGAGATTTGTGGCTAACTCATTTTTAAAATATTTTTTATGGAATAGCCAGTTGCAGGGAGATGTAATAATTGCAACTCTAAAGGGTGTTCCCTAAATACAGGTGGAATTTATTTCTGAGTATTTCAGTGATTGCTGCCTTGTTAGATTTAAAATTCAAAGCATTATAACATATACATAATTTTTTTTGTGTATTATCTTATTTCTATTTAATCAGAATTAAAAAGAAGGTTGCAAAAAATTCCCCACATCGTTGCAGTGTCTGTGCAAAAGCAGCACAATCGCAGATTCACTGACTAGTCGAGATCGTGAGGGACTTCTGGAGGTCATCTGTGCCACCTGCAGGGTCACCTAGAGCCAGTTGCCCAGGACTCTCTGGTGCTGGTTTGGTTGGGATTTTTTGTTTGTGTTTTGTTTTGTTTGTTTGTTTGGGGGCTGTTTATTTTGGATTTGGAGTTTTTGTTTGATTCTGTTGAGTATTATTTACTTGTTTTGCTCCTTAAAAGCAACACTGGAGGTGCATCTACCGTGTCTCTCTGCTTTACTTCACTTCCAACTTTTCCTTTTTCCTTCTTTGAGGGTGGTGAAAGAGGCCTTTCTTTTAGGGCCATCCTGTGTACAAGTTAATTTGTCTCCTTTTTTTTGAGGAGTACCCATGATTTAATTACCTTTGTCAAAGTAAGGGCGAAGATCCTACCTACTGTGTGTTTGGAGCTTGCTGCTGTGGTTTTTCAGTGCTGTTCAGGTACACAGATATGCACATACTCTTTTGAAGGAATCCCTTCAGTAGGATTACCTGTGTGATGGGAGATCCCATTATTTCCAGATGAATATACAATTGCTTCTGTCACTTGGGGAATGTTGCTTCATTTTCTACTTTTCTCCCCTGATACACTGTTGTGTCATTCTGTTCTCGTTTTCACATTTGCAAATTCCAACTGTGCTTTCCCATTTTTAACCCTGATCATGGAACTGATGCTGAGCCAAGTCTTAGTTGGTCTCCTGAAGCTCTGTAACTTACACAGTTGTACTGTCTGAGAGTCCTTGTAACCACTGAAGCTCTTGGCTGATTTCAGACAGCAGTGAGAGTTGTTTTAAGTTGCTGCATGTTTTATGAAAATGAGTGGCCCATTTAAAGGCAAGTGATCATTAAATCTCTGAACAGGAAGGATGAGCTCAGCTATTATTTAACATCAGAGAACTGGGTATGGGAGGTGAGGAGTTACAAGTGCTCTGATGAAAGAAGGAAGTAAGCTGATATTGGTTCTTACCTTTTTATTTGATATCAGAAATACAGTTAGAAAGCAAAATCCTGTAAAGTCAGGCTTTTTTCTTCCTTCTCAGTTGGGTGCTTCTTTTTGAGGTGGTAAGAATTAGTGAGGTGGTTCTTTCCTCATTTGCTTTTATGTAAGAGTTGGCAACAACAAAGAAGAATATCTGGTGATAGTTTTTCTTTCTGGTAGGCATTTGATGTTGAGGAATAAGAGACTCACAATATGAGCTGCAGAGCAGTTTGCATGTTTCTCTTTGTCTTCAATGACATTGAAGGGAAGGTGCTATCTTGGATACTGGTGAGAAAGTGATTGGATTATCGTCTTTGTTCTTTGCTCCTGCTCTTACTTCCAGGAATTTGAGTTCTGTGAGAAGGCCTTAATTGTAAAGAACACTCCCAGCATTGGCTTTATCGTGCACAGAACCCATCATCAGGCTTCAGCAGTGTGGGAGTGCTGCTAATTCCACAAGGTGTGGCTACAAACACCCATTCACCAGTTTAGTTTTGCACAGACAAAGGGTGTCTCCAGTTTGGTTTTCCAGGATGTGTGCTGAGGAGTGAAGGAGAGGAGATGATTAACCATTGATGAGTCTAATAAAATGCATTCCTGTTACAATGGCAGCAGCCAGAATGTGGTGCTTGAGGAACTGGGGGTAAGTGGAAACTGCTCTCTGAGGCTGCCAGCCTGGAGTCACTTCTGGGTCCACAGACTTGTGTGAAGTTTTAATGACCTTGAGAATCTGCAGGTTTTCCTCATGTATTGGTATTATTTAGATTTTCATGTGGGTTACCAGTACCAAAACAATATTAGCTTCATTTGTTATAGAAAATTCAGAATTACGTGCAACAAATATCTGAGGGAAAGTTGAAGTGTAATTTAAGGTGGGATGAAGTAGAACAAAAGTAGCTGAACCAATTCTAATAGTAAATGAATGCCAAATAGGGAAATTGTTGCTCTTTCTCTCTCTTCCTGCACAAATATGTGTCCTTCCATCTGCATCAGGTTGGTTCATGTGCCAAACCCCACAGTGTCAAGTCAGAAGTCAGCTCACTGGGAAGCAGAAAGATTTCCAGTTTTGAGGTTTTGTGTATGCTGGGGAGTGGGGTGGTCATGTTTGTGTCATGCCTTTTTCACATCTGTCCCTCCCTGCTCTTAGTTTATTTTTTAGTGATGTTTATGAGTTGAAATGACTTTCTGGAGTAGCCCAGTGAACCCCAGAAATGGCTCAAAGTAGGCAGCAGGAGTTCAGGTCCTGGAATGTGACAGAGAAGGAGAATGCAGCATGCTGTGGTCCTTTGGTGAATTGTTAATTGCTTCAAGCTGCGTTGGGCAACTTCACCCTACCTAAACCCAAAGAAGTTCAGCAACATTTTGAGAAGTTTCTGGATTTTGAATAGGTTTTTATTTTGATTACTGAATTGACTTCAATAGGGTAGGATCCTGCACCTCTTAGATTTTATTTATTTGCAGTTTAATTTTAGCTTGCATATAAGTAATGTCTGCAAATGCTTAATGAGCAATCAAGCTTCACTAAGCCCACTATAGAGAATATTATTTTTTGTGACCTATTCTTGTCAGAGCTTCTTGTTGCCTTAGTATTTTGCACTTCATAGCTCTCATAACTTAATATTAATCACTATAGTAAGAAATGGAGGGGAACATGATGGGACTGTGTTGTTACAGGAGAAGTGAAACACACAATCTCAAATAGTATCTGTGAAAATGTTCATTTTCCTACAAATAACTTTTGAGTAAATTGACATAGATTTTAAAGCATAATAAATGTTGGGATTTTTTTTAAGATCATAACATGTACAGATCTACTGAAGTTTGTTCTTGAAGTTAAGGAAGTTTGGCTTCCTTTTTTTGAGAACTTTATATCCAAGAGTGGGTGTTTTATTGCTCCCCTGAGATAAATTCCTTAGAAAGATTGACGGGGGAGAGGAAAAAAACCATGACAACCTTTTTAGTTCAATTTATGACCATGAATTAACTTGGAGTAAGGAATCATTTTGGCAGCACTGCATAGTTATTTTTGTTCATTACCCTGTCTTTAAAATGAGAATATTTGGTTTGGGGAGAAATATTTGAAGTTTGTGTTTTAAGTTATTTCCTAAGTTGATTTTTCTGCTGGAGACAGAACAGAAAGAATGGTGAAGACTTTTAAGTCCTAATCAAAGTGATCTCAGTTAGGATTTATCTGGTCAGGAAGAGCTTGTAATATGTTATTAGAAATTATGATTTATTTTTATTTTTATTTATTTTCTTTCTTCCCCCCAGGTGATTCATGGCAGGGGACGTGGAAGGGTTTAGCTCCTCCATCCATGACACCAGTGTCTCTGCAGGATTCAGAGCACTGTATGAGGAGGGATTGCTTCTTGATGTCACACTTGTCATTGAAGACCACCAATTTCAGGCCCATAAAGCACTGCTTGCCACCCAGAGTGATTACTTCAGGATTATGTTCACAGCAGACATGCGAGAACGAGATCAGGACAAAATCCATTTGAAAGGTCTGACAGCTACAGGCTTCAGTCATGTCCTCCAATTCATGTACTATGGAACTATTGAACTGAGTATGAACACTGTTCATGAAATCCTTCAGGCTGCCATGTATGTCCAGCTTATAGAGGTGGTAAAGTTTTGCTGCTCTTTTCTCTTAGCTAAAATTTGCTTAGAAAACTGTGCAGAAATTATGAGACTTCTGGATGATTTTGGTGTAAACATCGAAGGAGTCAGGGAAAAATTGGATTCCTTTCTGCTAGAGAATTTTGTGCCACTCATGTCCAGACCTGACTTTCTTTCATATCTGAGCTTTGAGAAGCTCATGTCTTACTTGGATAATGATCATCTGAGCAGGTTTCCAGAGATAGAGCTGTATGAAGCTGTTCAGGCCTGGCTACGCCATGATAGAAGACGCTGGAGACATACGGACACCATCATTCAGAACATCAGGTTTTGTTTGATGACACCATCCAGTGTTTTTGAGAAGGTTGGTGCATTTGAAAAGCAGTAGGCAGGATTCATCCTTTAGCTAGGGCAGCATGCCATTAAATAGGTAAGATTCCAGAAGCCATGCAAAGGAACAAAATGATAGCATTTATTTTTCTAATAAAGAAAAGCAGAGAAGGCAAACATCTAGAAGTGTTGTCTTTGGTTATTAGACAATAATACTACAGTGGCTGGAGAACAGGTATGTTTGCAGTACATGTTTATATGTGACTTAATATGGAAAAGACCTTTTGAAATAAGGTTACTTGTATCTAGTTTGATTTTCAAATGTTCTTAACTGTTTTCCACAAGTTGTTTCTTGCTTTCCAGAGGCTTTAGACCTGCACATATTATGTAGCGTGTATGTTATGATGATTGTTATCAATATAATCAAAAATAGTGACTGCAGATCTTATGTGGCCTAAGTTCAGGGGACAGTTATTTACAAATGAAAAGTAGCATCTGCTCTTAAATCTGCAGATTATTGTTGTATCTTCAGTGCTTGTGCTATTACACAGCAGTTAGAAGTAAGCCCTGATCCTGCAAAGTTACACATATACTTGGTTGAACACAAGACATAATACAATCAAAAATTATTGATGGTGTCAATAATTATTAATCAATTATTGATTGATGAATGCTATGATTTACTTTAAATATCAGAGGGCTCTTTGTAACAGGTGATTTATAGTTAACTTCCATTTTATGTAGTAAGAGTTGAACGAGAACTTGCCTTTTCTACTCTTCTGTTGAAGAACAGACAAAAAATTTGTTTTCTAGTTCTTCAGAATCTCTGAATATTTATTAACAGTACAGGATTACAATACTTTGTAAGCAGTTGTCATACAGGCCAGTAACAGTGTTCAGGTTAGGAATGACTTGATCTGTACTGTTTTAACAATGTTAATTTTGTGTTATAAGATACAACTTCTACTTCTGTATTTTTCACCTCTCAGCAAATTAATAGGAATTCAGAACCTATGGTTTTGTTGTGCTCCTTACAAATTAATCTTCCATATATTTTTACTTTAGTATCTAGTGAATATACAGACGCAGTTGTATTGGCTTTAAGGGCTGCTGGATCATCTAAGCAGATTTAATGGTTTTAGGGGCCACTGGATCATCTAAGCAGTAATTCTTATTTGTATTTCCGATTATAAGAGCTATTAATTACTTCAGACCAGTGCATTTTTATATTTTGGATTTTTTTGTGTGTGTGAACTGAGTATAGGAAGTAATAATACATAAAATATATTTATGATGCTATATTGGATTATAGACATAAATAAAATAAATACCTAAACATATTTTAGAACACTAATGTAATGTTTGTATTGGGTTAAAATATTTTTAACTAGTAGGAGCTGAACTCTGCAGGATACTGTGTAGTGTCTTGTTTTAAATAGCTCTTCTACCATATTATTCCATCATTTAAGCCCTTCAGTAATAAAACTACAGAATTCACAGTATTTTTTTTTGAGGTTAATCTGATAAGGTAGGATATATGTGAGTCTGCTTCAGTGGTATGAATTTGGGGATGCAAGCTCAAGCATCAAGCTGTCTTCAGTTAAATTTCTGTGTGCAAGTGCAAGTGAAAGTGTATGTTCAGCATTATATTTGGGTATAACTTCTTGAGTTGGTTTTGGGATTATTGAGATAAATCCTGCATACAGTGCTTCTCATGTTTTATCTTGACAGCTTCCAAGTGGCCCAGTAGGTACAGCTTCAGGAGGGCAGTTGGTTTGAGCATGCCAGGTTATGTA
Source organism: Emberiza elegans (assembly GCA_024865655.1). Taxonomy (NCBI): domain Eukaryota; kingdom Metazoa; phylum Chordata; class Aves; order Passeriformes; family Fringillidae; genus Emberiza; species Emberiza elegans. Next base: position 4,466,061 of record JALJVW010003427.1, on the reverse strand, counting down.
CCTACATGTAAAAGCTTTATCTGCTAATACCCTCTCTGTTAATTGTATGTGGGAGCAGAGAAAAGCCAGTGCAGATTATGGAGTGAGACAGCTCAGCAGAGGGAAGCAGAGCTAATTATGCCATTTGTTACTGCAGCTAGGAATGCATTTGTGTTCTACCCTGGCTGGAAAGTATTAAGTAATCCAGCAGGACAAGTGACAAAGGACAACTGCAGTTGGAACCAACAGCAGAATATAGAACACTTTATTTTTTTAATAAAAGAGCATGTCTGTTCACTGTTCTGGCAATAACTCAGGGAGAGCCTCTTTCTTCTCTGTGTAGAATGGGGAAATAGTGGTAAAACTCCCTTTTTTGGAGATCCACAAACAGAATCCACCCTTTTCCTGAAGCCAGCACATAGTAAATGCATGAATGTACCAAATACGGTGAGGTTGACTCTTCCAGTTCACCAGACTCTGTGTTTGCTGCACACTGGCTGACTTGTTGTGTACTTTAGTGTAATCTTTCTAATACTCATTTCTCAGATGCCTGTCACTGTAGGATAGAAATAAAACATACATAACTTAACTTTGCAAGTCGTGGTGAGGATGCTTTTGTCCTCTTAAGCCTCTGTTCCTTACATCATTTTTTTGGAGAGATGTACAATTTAAAAATTAAATCAGTGAGTCTAGATTAATACCTGGAGGCTGATGTGCATTTAGAGTGCACAAGTGAAGGTACAGCATGTTTGCTTACTACAGAATGTCCTGGGAGAATGGCTTCTGAACTATGAGTAGGTACTCCTTTTGTTCCTCAGCCCTTAAAGTACATGCAGATGTATGGGAAAAAGTGGGAATATAAATCAAGTAAGGATTTAGAGAATAGTTAGAAAGTAAAGGCAAAGTATTTGGAGAAAAGCACAAGTTTCACTATCCATGTGATATATCCATGTGCTTTCCTGTTTTTACTAAACATATCCATGGCTCTGTAAGTCTTGAAGAAGTTTGGAGATAGGAGTTGGAGTGCCTTTCACCTGGATCACTGAGTTAATCTCTGTGTTACTGGAGGCAACCATGTCATGATTTCCCTGAAATATACTGTTTAAGCTCTATTTAGTTTCTGTGTACTACTCAGATTGAGATGTTGTTTCAAAATCTCTGCCCTTAAAACCAGGAGATTTTTTTATGTCCAGTCTAAGGTTTATTTTCACTAGCTTATGCTTATTAATTGCTAGCTTGAATCAATATTTAGTAATCACTAGGTTCATCAGATTCTGTTGTAGAGGTAGGATGAATAGCACATTATCTTTGAATATCTGCTGTCCTGTTCCTGGAAAATAGTAATTTTTGAGAATATGTCATTGTAGTTTTATGTTACTGTGACTTAAACTTTCATAAATGTGTTGAATTTTTTCCCCATTTACCTCCATTTCTAGTAATATATGTATCTACTTATACAACTTCATTTGCTGAAGCGTAGAATAAGAAGTGTGGATGAAGTTAGGGGCCCCTCTTACTGTAAATAGCTGCTGTGCTCAGTATTTTTGGGTGTTAAGATTACTGTTGATGTGAATAGATTTGCTAGCAGTATTTATTACATGCAGAGCTTCTTAATTGTGGCATATAGATTTTTGGCTCCATTCTCATTTGAGAGGTTAGATTGAGTTAGACTCCAGCTTGATTTTGACAATTTCTCTTTCCAGCTTCTAAAATGGAACAGCTGAGTAATCAATTTGAGAGCATTGTCCTTGCTGCACAGAGGCTGTGCCTTTCTATAGTTAGGCTGAAAACACTTAACTGGTTTCTATTCTTGCAGAATAGCCCTTCAAAACCCTTCACTGGTACTGAGCAGTTCTCATACCAGCTTATAATTGTGGTTAGAATATGGCTAGAGATAAACAGATGTGAAAATAATAAGGATCCTTGTTAGTGGAGTTGATGGATCTTCAGTTTTGGTTCAGGTTAATCTCTAGTAAAATAAGTTTAGGGTTTTGTTTCAAGTAAGAATTTGGTTATTAGAAATGTGATACAGATGCCATCATTGTTCATTGGAAAGGTGGAGCATTGCTTCTCTACTCCTGGTAGCTGAGTTTGAGCTGCATCACACATTCAGAATTGGCAGGCTTAGAAAACATAAGCTCAGTAATTTGGAATATTTAAAACAATTCTCTGTGTACATGACAAGAGATGATAAAGTGACATTATGAGCCATTGGGATTTTTCTGTGCTTTTGTTTTTGTCTTTGCAGTTTTTTTACCAGTTCTACAGAAGGAAGCAAGTTAATAGCCACCCCATATAATAACATACTAAAATTTAGTTACCAGGTGCACAAATAATAGCTGTTTAGTTTGGGCAGTTCAAAAGAAGCCTTTTTTTCCTGATTTTTAAAGCTTTTCTTATAAACCTCAGTTACAAGAATACAAGTAGAGCAGTAGCTGTAAATGGTTGTATGAGGAATTTGTTTTTAAAGTCTGTATACTGAAGTCAGATGTGTTACAGAACACTTACCTTGCATTTCATTACTCTTCCTGCAGCTTATTAACATAATTGGTTTTGGGGAGGGGAAAAGCTGATGAACATAATGTGGGATACAGCTGATCTTTTGTGGAGACAACTTTTCAAATTAGAAAATAATGGCTTAATTTTTTGTTTTACTTTTCATATAATATAGATGGAAGATTCTGAGACTTCCATAGCTGCTACAACTAGAAAAGCATGCATTCAATACAGCAGAAAAATAGGCAATGATTAATCACTGCATTAACTTGGAAAGCCAGCACTTTTTATGGAGCATTTCACTGGTTTAAAATGAAGAAGAGGAAATGCATTAAAGCTCAAATGCATTGGAGGGATGCCCCAGGGGGCAAGTAGAGGGATGGATGTTTTTAATTATTTTTACATCTTTTATTATGGAATAACACATTTGATTTTGTTTATGCTGTTCTCAGTCTGTGTAGCAGAAAGACTGACTATGAACCACTGGTAGTTCATTCACTGAGATAGTTCCTATTCTCCATCTCTGGAGATCTTGTGGAAACTCTTACATTAGGCTGTGTTCCAGCATAACCTCTTTAAGAGGGGTTTCTCCAGAAAATTAAAGAAAGAATTTGAAAGAATGTGAAGAATGTAAAGAACATCACATGAGCACTTGGTTTCAATTCCTTTTTTAACAGGTATGACTGGAGTTGATAAGGAAGTCCAACTTAAAATGCCTCTGAGACCCTTCAGCAAGACAACAGAACAGTTTAAAGAAAAACTTTGAAAATGCTTAGAAGCATTTATATATTTTTATCAATTCAGAGTTGATGATATACTCTTTAGGAATGCACATTTGTTTTACTTCAGGGTTCCTGACAATTGGTGTACATTTCCACCTGTTCTACTGAAATCCGTGTGTTCTGTTTGAGTATTGTTTATTGTGGACACATTCCTTCCAGAGCTTCTCCATTTGAACCTAACAGGAAAATTGGTCTGTTGATAAGCACTTTGATATTTGCTGCTCAGCTCCTTCTTGCTACTTACAGGTAGTGGCAGAGCCTGCTTTTGAAAGCTGAGGGCTTTCCTTCTGCATGTTTTGAGTGTCAGAGAGAAGTTCCTGCAAAAGGCCACGGGCATTCATCTGCTGACATTCACAACTTAGAGTTTTAAATACCAAACCACCTAAATTTGAATGCTTCTCTTTTTTGATTATATACAAAAGTAATGAAAATTACTGTAAAATTACTTGAAAGTGTAGGCAGAGGGTTTTTCTTACTAGGGGCTTAACAGGGCTTTCAAATATTTCTAGAACATTTCATAATTATGACTGAAAGTGGGTCAAATGACCTACATTTGCTTTGTTTTCATTTGCATTAAGCAAGTGTGAGCAGTCTCTACTTTCCTATAGGCATATCCTAACATCCATCATTTGGGCCTCAGGAGAGGTACTGCTCCTGTATGGCAGAGGTTATGCTGGTGAAAGGTGGATGGTTAAAACAGGGATATTTTTCCTTGACAGCCAAGTCTAGGAATACTCCAGTTACCTTTTCTTACCAGAAGTGAGGCAGTTGAGCACTCTTGTTTTATAGGATTTTTTTTTTCCTGCATATTGTAAGAATTGCTAGTGCTTGTGTATTTTCATGTTCAGCTGTTCCAAGTTGTGCTTGTTGAAGCTTCCTCATGAACTGCAGTCACAGAGGGGTGTTAATTAACTGGGAGTTGCATTTGCTCCATCATGTCTTTTTCATTTAAGGTAAGAGCTTGAGGCTTTGCTTTGACATGAGTGCCTTTGTCAAGATAAGCAGTAGTAAACTAATAGGTTGATTCCCTGGTCTTGAGGGTCCCTCTCTGGAATTAGAGATTTCCTTGTTTCCTTTGGCATGCTCTCATGGGGTGAGATTTAGGCTGTGTGGAGGAGTACAGTGATGAGGTTGTAGGCTTATTTTAATTCCGGTTTCTGGCTGGCATTCCAATTTCTAGATCTAATAACAGAGTTGTAAATGCTGAGGGAGAAAGAAAAAAAATTCCCATCTCTGCCAGGCTTTACTGATATGCTTCACATTGTAAGCATGTTGATCCTGTTATCTTCCATAATTGTCCAAGAAAACCTGAACTGCATATAGGTGGGAAAAAGAGAATTTATATTTTTATTTAACTCCAAAGAGGATAGCTCCAGTTTGAGAATACCTGAAGTGGTCCTGCTGGTTTAGAATTTGAAAGTTCCTTTTAAGGATAAAGTAGCCCAGCCATGATTCTTTGTTATTTTAACTTCCTTTTTAATTTTTTCTAACCTTTATATGTTACCACTTTTCTGTGCTGTGGTTCTTCCTGCCAGCATATTTTCTGTAATTTATGTTCAGTCTTTTCAGTCAGGCAAGGTATATGGCTTATTCTAACAAATATCATATAAGAAAATCTTTCTTTATATGATATATTATTTGCAACAAGAAAACAGAGCTGTTGTTCCCAGAAGAGTTGGGCTTGCTGTGGGTTTTCTGTAAGTACCATACCTGAGAGACCTTTTTGCTCCAAAATCAATCCAAAATGCTTCTGGTAAAAACAGTAGAAAGAGGCTGGACATTGCTTCAAGGATAATATATATAATCTGCATATGACCATCCTCTTTTTTTCAAACAAAGATAAGTTGAACTTGTCAAGATTTAAGTGGAGAAAAGAAAAAGTGTAAATAAAAACATCAAGTCACTGTAACTCCTGAGCAATACATTCCTTTACAATAGTAGGTTAATATTTGGCTTTCTTTTTGAAATCTGGTGTTTCAAACTATCTCAAAAACTGTGCAAATTGTGTTCAGTAATAGCAGTTCAAAAGATTTTTTTAAAAAATCATTCTTTAACAGTGGAATGTCTTAATTACCACACAAGGAAGATATGATTACCAGATGGCTAACAAAATTTTAATGGTATGTGTTTATGGAACAAGCAGCTACTTTATTCACAAGATGTAAAGAACAATAATTTCCAAATTGCTTTCCATATATGTCAAAATTCATACCACTACCCTTGAGGCATTTGTTCTTTGGGACTGAGGATAGGAGGAGGTGGGGTAAAAGATGCTTAAAAATAGTAGCTCCCGGTGTTACCTTGTGATCATTTGAAATTTCAGAGTGGCCTCTGATTTTTTTTCAGAGCATTGCTTCTTATTTGGAGCTAGTGGATATTAAAGGCTTTTAGACTATTTGAAAGCAATCCAACTTTATGTGAAAGAAACTGGGATTTAGGATCAAATCTGATTGAGGGTTTGTGGATTTGGCAACATCTGGCAGGTCTTGATACGTTGTAGAAGTGTGATTCAGAATGCTGTGTTACACCAGACTGTACAGGAGGAGTGAGGCCTCTGAAGAGGTTCCCACGGTGAGCTGAGGACTGCCTTGAGCTAGATTAATTAAAATGTTCAAGACAGAAATGTGTTTTGGAATGGTCTCAGGACTAGCCTCAGGGCACTTGAATTAGCTTAGATAGTGGGAAGGGTCCCAGAAGGAATTCTTATTTTCCCCTGCAACTCCCATAAAACTGAGCACGGATGGCTTTTAGGTTGTAACTCTCACCTGGGAAATGGAAGTTCAAACCTACCTCTGCAGTTTGCCAAAGAAATGCACAGCCAAAGGATTATAGGTGGAGATGTTTCCTTTTTGTGTTAAAGGCATGTGTTAACATGGAGACTCACAGAGGGGAAACCGTAAACCATGTTGGTGCAAGCACATATTCTGAAGGAAGGTGGTTGGGTACCTTCCCTTCCCACCCCATGGCAATTAAATAGCCCTGTGAGCAGAGCCTAGCATTGAGAGTTCAGGCTTTGTTTGTGAGAATTTAGAAAAAAACCAAATTCGAGTAGACCTTGGTAACCAAAGAATGGGTGTGTAGAGTGTCTTTGAAACTCAAGAAAAGATGGAATTTTTAATTTGGGTACTTTATCGATTAAGCAGAAGATGAACAGAAGCTGTTTTCAGGAGAAGGAATAATGATTCTTAGACTTGGGGATTTCAGTTGTGCCTAATTCTAGCATAAATTCTGCATGTGATTATTCTGCTGAAAATGTTAGTCACTGCTCTTAATCACTAAATTGCCTTCTGGATTTTGGATAACAATACATCAGTTTAAACCTTCATGCATAAATGCAATTGCTCTCAAGATTGCCTGAATGAAACAAAGTAAAATAATCTTCTAATGACATATAGTGATTTAGGTTTTCTGGATTGTTTCTCTTGGTCAGAATTTTAATATCTTTTAAATGTATTCATAGGTAAAAACATCAGAGTTTTACCGATACTCCCGGCAGCTGCGACATGAGGTTGACCAAGCCATGAATTACTTTCATAGCGTTCACCAACAGCCTTTGATGGAAATGAAATCGAACAAAATTCGTTCTGCCAAACCCCAGACTGCAGTATTTAGAGGAATGATAGGACACAGTATGGTAAACAGTAAAATTCTTCTCTTGCACAAACCGAGGGTCTGGTGGGAACTAGAGGGTCCTCAAGTACCTTTACGACCAGACTGCCTTGCCATTGTCAATAACTTCGTGTTCTTATTAGGTGGGGAAGAACTGGGGCCAGATGGCGAGTTCCATGCTTCATCCAAAGTGTTTAGGTATGACCCAAGACAGAACACTTGGTTACGAATGGCAGACATGTCTGTGCCACGCTCTGAGTTCGCTGTCGGAGTGATTGGCAGGTATGTTTATGCAGTGGCTGGGAGAACCAGGGATGAAACGTTTTACTCCACTGAACGGTATGACATTACTGAAGATAAATGGGAATTTGTGGATCCCTATCCAGTCAATAAGTATGGACATGAAGGGACTGTGCTTGGTAACAAGTTGTATATCACTGGTGGAATTACATCATCTTCAACTTCTAAGCAAGTGTGTGTGTTTGATCCCAGTAAAGAAGGGACGGTAGAGCAGCGAACACGGAGAACTCAAGTGGTCACTAACTGTTGGGAGAACAAATGCAAAATGAATTATGCCAGATGCTTTCACAAAATGATTTCTTATAATGGTAAGCTTTATGTCTTTGGTGGTGTCTGTGTGATCCTGAGAGCTTCCTTTGAATCTCAGGGATGTCCATCTACGGAGGTTTATGACCCCGATACCGATCAATGGACTATACTGGCATCCATGCCAATAGGTAGGAGTGGTCATGGTGTAGCTGTTCTGGACAAGCAGATAATGGTTCTTGGAGGCCTTTGTTACAATGGTCATTACAGTGATTCAATTCTCACTTTTGATCCAGAGGAAAACAAATGGAAAGAAGATGAATATCCAAGGATGCCGTGCAAGCTGGATGGCTTACAGGTCTGCAGCCTGCACTTCCCTGAGTATGTTTTGGAGCATGTTAGACGTTGCAGCTAAAACAGAATGAACAACCCAGTCAAATACAAAAGAGCTATACTAATTTCTTGGAAAAAATTACAAACCAGTTGAATTCCTGCAGAGACATTTCCTTGTGTATAAGAACAATGGCCGAATGCTCAAGAGAAACAGGATGTACAGGCAGTGTACTTACCAAGTTTATTAGAAAAGGTGATAGTTGGTCTGACCTTGTGAAAGCTTTCTTGTTTTTTTTTAATAAATGTAATTGTAAGTATAAGAAAAAAATATATTTTTGAGTCCGTTTTTTTTTAACATTTTATGTCCACAATGTGTTCTGTTTTTTTAATGGCCATTATACCACTATGTTTTTGAAATAAGATGAGTTTGACAAAATATTTGTGAAAGGAAGAGAACAAAGATGTTATTTTCATTTTTCATTGAGCATCAAAATGCAGTTCATCACCTGTACTTGGGTACAACCAGGTATAAAGTAACAAACCAACCATTTCTGTATTTTATGTTGTCTTTTAGATGCTTTTCCTATTAACTGCAAAGTACTATCAAATCTCCTAGGTGTTTTTGTTTCCCCTTATTTACTTTGGAAAAGAATTTTAACCCTTTTGCATGACCCTTTTCCTGGTTTTGTATGGCTGTACCAGTAAGTCTGCCAAAATGCAAATTACACATTTTCTACTAAATTGAAAACAAAGCATTTTTATATTCAAAACACTATTTCTATGCTGCCTTCTATTGTCTGTGTTGTGTTTGTTGGTGAGTACAAAAATGTATACACACATGTGCATACACTGTAAAAACTGTATATAAATGCATCTTTTTATGTGCAGTTACAATATTATATTTTAACTAGTGCACAGATTCAGCCATATCTGTTGAATTTAGGGTATTCTTTCATGAGCTAAATAGTTCAGAGTTCTTAAGTGAAACTGGAAGCCTTATTTGGTATCAAAGTATCTTTAGTATATACTGATTGATCCAGTAACCTTAAACTCTATTGTTGCTACATAATGAACTGTTGGTTATTTGTTATTTTATAAATTATTTTTTAAAAAGTGAACTCATTTTACCTGAGTTTCTTTTTAGTTTCAGTGTGGTGCCCAGTTTTCTTTTTTCATTGAAACTGAAAACGTCAGTAAGCAAATGTTCAGCACTGCTGTAACCCACGGTTGTTTTTGGAACTGGATACTGGATATGCTACAGTTTATTGTCAATACTTTATTATACTCACTCTTCAATATGAGTATTCATATTGATGTGGTATAATCTTTTTATTATTATTTAATTATTAACTGTAATGAACTACTGTGTTTGGAAAATGTGGAGTTAGGTGATTGTTTTGTTAGTATAATTTCTGTTTCTTTTATAAAAACCTACACAACTATGGCTACTGACCTTGGAGTGCCTGAATAGAGATGGCTGGTCCAAGAGGGCTCTCACTATTCCATAGTGCTAACTTGCAGGTATAAATGACAGTAGATTGGTAAGAATTATCTGCCAAGACATAAATAATAACAGTAACTGCATTTGGACTATCTTTGTGGATGTAAATTAGCCACTTCTAGAACCCACAGGAGAGATCTGGTGAAGCTGAAGGCTCACATGTAGTTCAGATGCTGAAACATAAGCTGCATATTTTGTAAAATCTTATGCTGCTGTGTTTCATTTCAAGCAACAGACTTTACTTTATATGCAGCAATGCAAAACCACTATATTCAGCATCTTCCAGTCAGAATTCACTGTAGAAAAGGAATGTACAGTACTCAGGGAGTTCAAAAGAATGCACTTACAAAGGGACCAAAATCACCCTAAATTTTCTATGTTAAAAATAACATCTAGTTGTGTAAATGAAATTTCAAATAATAGAAGTTAAAACAATATGTAAAACTTCTCATATTGTGTTCTTGAATCTTTGTAGGAATTATGTTCTGGGTTGAAATGTGAGTATTTGGAGCTATATGGCAAGTCAGCAGATTTTTTAGGGTTTGTTTATTGTTAGAAATGATTTATTAATGGAGTATCTTCATATGTTTTAAAAGAAGGAGGGAATGTTTGCCATCATAGCTGTAGTGGTAAGTTATTTACACCAGAAGGGGACTGGACCAGATATTCAGCCTTCTGATGCAGACTAGTTTGCAGCTAAATTTGTCTTTTTTAATAAGACTTCAGTTTACTGAATTAGAAATCTAATTTACTTTCTTGATAGCCTAACTTAAAAATAAATGTGGCTTACACTAAAACCTCAGTTTCACTGTGAGACATGTGTACATCACCTTACATGGGGAGAGATAAACTGACTGGTAGGTGCTGGCTGTGTGCTGACTACATAGTTCATGGAATATTGGGGGAAAAGAGAAAAAAAACAGATTGGGGGATTTTTGTTTGTTTGTTGGGGTTGGGGTTTTTTTGTTGGTTTGTTTTGGTGCTTTTGTTACTATTTTTTTTGTCACCAGCTCATTTCTTAATGGGGCAGCAAGCTAATCCTATGTGAGGCAGCTGTCAAGGGCACATTACATAGAGTAGAGTACTTCACTTTGTGTGGGGCCAGTGCCAGTGTGGGGAGCAGCCCTGGCTCTGGGTATCTGGTGTTCAGGAGTCAGATATCTAAGAAACATGGCCAAGACTTTATTAAAAGTAATGGTAGGAGAGGGTGCCTCAAGTTACATTTTTGAGTCTGCATTTAAGCACCTTTTGAAGCTCTGTGCACTCAGCAACTGCCACTGAAGTCATTGGTGAGTGCTGACACTTGAAAAATAAAGAACCAGATGGGTTTTGGTGCTCATGTTTATCTTCAGGTGCCCAGTTCTGAAAGGTCTTGTTCAGGATAGTAGTAGTAGTAGTAATTGTTCTGAGAAGTTATAATTGAACTGTTGGTTTCAGGTTCCCTGAAGCTGTGTCTCCATAGAGAGGCCGGCTGTAAGCTTTCCCGCATTAGGGATGCTTGGAATTTGCTTGGGATTAGAATGGTGGGGATACGTGAGAATGTTTTGTCAGTTTACATATCTACCGTGCTTTCATTGTTTCAGACCTGAAATGTAAAAATTAGCTTCTCTTCTCCTTTATACTATAATGGAACTTTTGAGACAGTTACTTTGGTTACTTGGAGGGATTTTTTTTAATTGAAATTTTTTGTTATGTTTGCTCTTAGTATTTTGCTCCAGATAATTTAGTACCTTAATTGTGGATGTAAATTAGCCACTTCTAGAACCCACAGGAGAGATCTGGTGAAGCTGAAGGCTCACATGTAGTTCAGATGCTGAAACATGAGCTGCATATTTTGTAAAATCTTATGCTGCTGTGTTTCATTTCAAGCAACAGACTTTACTTTATATGCAGCAATGCAAAACCACTATATTCAGCATCTTCCAGTCAGAATTCACTGTAGAAAAGGAATGTACAGTACTCAGGGAGTTCAAAAGAATGCACTTACAAAGGGACCAAAATCACCCTAAATTTTCTATGTTAAAAATAACATCTAGTTGTGTAAATGAAATTTCAAATAATAGAAGTTAAAACAATATGTAAAACTTCTCATATTGTGTTCTTGAATCTTTGTAGGAATTATGTTCTGGGTTGAAATGTGAGTATTTGGAGCTATATGGCAAGTCAGCAGATTTTTTAGGGTTTGTTTATTGTTAGAAATGATTTATTAATGGAGTATCTTCATATGTTTTAAAAGAAGGAGGGAATGTTTGCCATCATAGCTGTAGTGGTAAGTTATTTACACCAGAAGGGACTGGACCAGATATTGATATTCAGCCTTCTGATGCAGACTAGTTTGCAGCTAAATTTGTCTTTTTTAATAAGACTTCAGTTTACTGAATTAGAAATCTAATTTACTTTCTTGATAGCCTAACTTAAAAATAAATGTGGCTTACACTAAAACCTCAGTTTCACTGTGAGACATGTGTACATCACCTTACATGGGGAGAGATAAACTGACTGGTAGGTGCTGGCTGTGTGCTGACTACATAGTTCATGGAATATTGGGGGAAAAGAGAAAAAAAACCAGATTGGGGGATTTTTGTTTGTTTGTTGGGGTTGGGGTTTTTTTGTTGGTTTGTTTTGGTGCTTTTGTTACTATTTTTTTTGTCACCAGCTCATTTCTTAATGGGGCAGCAAGCTAATCCTATGTGAGGCAGCTGTCAAGGGCACATTGCATAGAGTAGAGTACTTCACTTTGTGTGGGGCCAGTGCCAGTGTGGGGAGCAGCCCTGGCTCTGGGTATCTGGTGTTCAGGAGTCAGATATCTAAGAAACATGGCCAAGACTTTATTAAAAGTAATGGTAGGAGAGGGTGCCTCAAGTTACATTTTTGAGTCTGCATTTAAGCACCTTTTGAAGCTCTGTGCACTCAGCAACTGCCACTGAAGTCATTGGTGAGTGCTGACACTTGAAAAATAAAGAACAAGATGGGTTTTGGTGCTCTGCTTTTAATCTCATGTTTATCTTCAGGTGCCCAGTTCTGAAAGGTCTTGTTCAGGATAGTAGTAGTAGTAACTGTTCTGTGAAGTTATAATTGAACTGTTGGTTTCAGGTTCCCTGAAGCTGTGTCTCCATAGAGAGGCCGGCTGTAAGCTTTCCAGCATTAGGGATGCTTGGAATTTGCTTGGGATTAGAATGGTGGGGATAGGTGAGAATGTTTTGTCAGTTTACATATCTACCGTGCTTTCATTTTTTGAGACCTGAAATGTAAAAATTAGCTTCTCTTCTCCTTTATACTATAATGGAACTTTTGAGACAGTTATTTTGGTTACTTGGAGGGATTTTTTTTAATTGAAATTTTTTGTTATGTTTGCTCTTAGTATTTTGCTCCAGATAATTTAGTACCTTAATAGGAACAAACCTAAGATGGCTAATAAGAATTGCCTGTTACTATCAAATTTTGAGCATTATGGTCAGATTAAGATGGGTTTTAAAAACGTTTAAATGCCTTTCATTTGTCAAGGAATAGCTAAGTTATAATCTTTGGTTATTAAATTTGGGGAGGTTCTATTCCCATCCCATAATGGAATACCAGCAAATCTAATATTTAAAATTCAACATATGACTTGCTTTGAAAAGCAAATGTACTTGCCTTTTTTTATAAAGGTGGACATAATGAGTTACAATCTCAGGGTTTTTTTTCACATCTATAGAAAAAATATATCAGCTTCATTTCTTAATTTAGCAACCAACGTCAGGAAAAAATTTTGTTTTCAAATGAGACAATGGACAAAAAGCACAGCATTCCTGTAAAGGGACCAGATACTGCCAGTTCCCATTTCACATGCTCCTAGGTCTGGTTTTAGGAGACAGATTTTTTTTTTGTAAGTACTGCATAAGGAAAAAATAATTCACTTTCTGCCACTAAGTGTTGGTAGTTTCATTGTGGGGAGGGATCAGCTTTAGGTGGTTTTTTCCCCATGAATTCAGCTGGAAGAAGGCAGACCTTGGTTTTGCAGAGGTCCTGCTGTTTCAGAAAGCTCTGCTAGCAAGTGGCAGCATATGAGCTACGTGGCAACCTGCTTTTATTACTTTTGAAAAATGTGGATGCCCTACTTCCCTGCAGTGTGATAGCAGTTCTGTTAGAAAGAACTAGCTCTGAGGGTTTGACTGCAACACTTCCCTGGTTCCTGAGCTTTGCAGCTATTGATTCTTGAGGCCCTCCTGCCTTAGAATCCCAAGTGCTGCATTTCCTCATGCTGAGAATATGGTACCTACTTGTGTCAGGGATGAAGCTTCACTTGACACTCAGGAAACAAAGATAAAATTCAGCAGGTGCAAATTGAAACTGATGTAAAAAACCCCATTGCTTAACTCATGATGTCCATTCTTTAGCAAAGGGAGGGTAAGCATTGTGGGGAGACACTAACAGTTCTTTAAAATAAACTTGTAGTTTGTGTCAGCCTGCATATGTCAAAGTCTATTTAGAAGTAGTTGCATTTGTAGAGGTATTTTGCCATTTTAATATACTTTTTCTTAAAAAAATAAATAGTGAATCGGGCCTCAGATTCTTTTAACACTTCAGATGTGGACTTCACGTAGGTGAATAGTCCAGTACAAAGAAACTGAAAATTCTAAGGTACTTAAAGGAAAACATGTAAGCACATGTGTTACTAAGCCTGTGCTTAAGAGTTTATAGGGTTGGGGCCATCAAAGAAAATATCCCTCCTGCTCTCCTGCTAATAAATATATATATATATATAGGTGGTGAAGTTGCTTGAATAATCATCTGTCACACATGGCAGGGTTACTGAAGGAGAGTAGGAAAGAACATAACTGGAAAATGCATCTGTTTAAACAGAGCTTGCTGGTGTCCTGTAGCTAACATTCTGAGATTTTCATGTTTGTTAAACAACTAAAAGCTGCTTAAAATAAATGGTAATGACTACTTTTGCATCTGTATTCTATTTTTCGAAGTTGGTGAGTAACTTGAAAATTTCCATTTCGTGTGGGTAAACTTCATAAAACATAGTTGTATGTGGCAGGTGGCGGAAAAACTAATTTGTTTTGAGCACAGCTTTCCTGTATGTCCCTCTACTAAGTTTTTTACACTTCTCTAAGTTCAATTTATGTAATCTTTTAAAAATAGCTTTCAAAAATCAATTTTAAATACTTACTGGATTAATACTATGTTGGTAGCTAGGGGAAAATAATTTCTATTTGCAGATAGTTTTTATTTATGGCTCTGGTAGAAAAATCTTACTGTAAGTCTAGGAAATGAAGTGCTCTGTAGGACTGTAAAGTTAGCTATATTTAGGGGGGCTTTTATTACCTCAGTGGGACCCACCTAACTTTTATGTCAGTGTTGGAGCAGGTGAAGGGAAGAGTGAATTATGTTTTTATGTTAAATATTTTCCCTATATATTGTTATTTTTGTAGATCTTTCTAAAATAAATTATTATATGCTGGAGATTGCAATTCCACTATAATATCTCACAATTCCAGTGTACAATATCAGATTGTTTGTATTGAAAAGAATGTATTTGATAAGTTAACAGGAAAAGTTATTTTCAAACTGTACTGTGTTTCTGTGTAGCTATTGGAAATACTTTTCCTATAGAAAATCAAAATTATATGTAAATGTCCTCATATATACATTTGGATTACCTGTCTAATGATTACCCTAGCACTGCTATAAATTTATCTAAATAATTTGAGAATTGCCTCTTTTTAACTGTTTTAAAGCATTTTTTCATGTCTTTTTTTTTTTTGGCAGAAAGTAGTTTTCCCTTGCTATGGATACAGTATGCTCAGACTTGCATATGTGCTCTGTTTGGGTTTCAAGCTGAAAAAATGTATAAAATGTGTATAAAGAGAAATGTAAATAAAATATTTTTAATCTTTAAACACTCTTGTGTAAACTTTGTAGTACTCAAAAATGTAGTGGACCTGGATTATCTTCTCCAGGACTTCAGAGACTACTTAGTTAAACAGCTCTTCCAAACTGTCTTGCTGCAATGTCTATGCAAGATTTTGTTCAAGTTGTCCCATCAAGTTGGATGTACTCATATAAGCAACTTCAGGCTCTTCTCTTTAGCTGCATTTCACTGTCTCCCCAGTCTTAATTGCTGTAGTGTTCTTATCTGTTCACTCTGCATTTCGGGCTTGAATGAATGTTTGGAGTTGATGTGGTTGTTACATTTGTCCCCTGGTGGGGAGTTCTTCAGCCAGCGCAGCCTTTGGTGCTGGTCAGCAGCCAGGAGAGAGCATTCCCTGCTCTGGGGCTCCCAGACCAGGTGTGCATCACACCCCTGGAGCTCAGGGTGCCACAAGGCCAGGTTATGCTTCTTAGCATTGCCTGTAACAGGAAGGAAACTTCATTTCAGGATTCAAGTGTCAGTTCAGCATTCAGTACCCACGGAGGAGGAGCAGGGTGGGAGGGCAGGTAAAACAGGTTATAATCCTATTTTCTCAAGCAGTCTGATGAAAGCCTTCCTTGTCAGTCCACTGCCACACTTTTACTTTCTCTGTCACTATTTTGTCAAGTCTCTCTCAGATCAAAGCGTCTGGTTTAAAAGTCTGAATATTTGAAGATTGTCAAGAATATTTGGAAATAACTGTGATGTCTTTTTTTTGTGCAATATTGAGTTCTAAAATAGTGTTTTAATTTTATTTTAATAATTCAAATTATTTTAAACTTCATTTGCATGAAGTAACTTTCCCCACCCCCTCCTCCTTCCTCTCCTTTTTTAGTAACTGCTTCATCCTACAGTGTACTGTTTAATGGGAGAATGCTGTGGATGAATTAAAGGGAGGAAGGGCCACTTTTAATTGTGATATGTCCCCATTTTGAGTTCAAAAGGAGACTAAATGCATTAGACTGATACAGTGGAAGAGAAGATGACAATCTCTTCACACTGTAAATATTTACATTTGTTTTCATTTACCTTTTTAATTTCTCAGTGAGCCAGGTTGAATTTTTGGCAATACCTTTTTTCCAAGATGTCACAATTGCCTGACTTTACTTGTTAGCACCTCTGTGGTTATCAGGCATCTTCAACAAAGTTCCCTTTATTTCACTAAGAGCTCTCACATTTTGACAGGTTCATAGCAAATTCTTAATTTTTTTATTATGTGGCCTTAATTTTGACAGTAGTTAGTAATCTGTTCATTTGTTTTGTATGGTATGAAATTAATGTTATTTTGGCAAAGGGCTTATTTGGTGAATGCTTTCTAGATTCTTTGCTATAAATTATTCTTGTTGACATGAAATTCTTTCTTTCAGCAGCTGTTCCCCCTTTATTATAGGTTGGAGTTTTGGGGTTCTGCTTTTTGTGTTTGGGGGTTTTTGTTTGTTTATTTGTTTCTTTTTTTTGAATCCATTACCTTTATAATACAGAAAGGCAGAGTGTTGCTTTGGGAGTTGCACGGATTCTGTATCAGTTCTGTACCTTTGAGTCCATAATACTCTTGTGGATACGTGAGCCCCTACCCAGCCTCTAGACTATCACATCTTCCTGATGGTTGAGTGTCATCCTTTAACCGAGGTACCACCTGGACCAATGCAACTTTCTTGGCATGTGCAAAACCTTCATTCAAGGAAGAAGGCAGGGAATATGTGTAAAGGCAGCTTCAATTTCTTGTTTTCATGAACACTTTCCACTTCTACATTCAGTTCTATAGTTGTGCTGACAGGTGCTGTGGGCAATGGTTACAGGTAAAAATAAACCTCATCATGATGTCTGTTTAAGCCTGCAGTAACTGGTCAGTCATCTATCCACTGGAATGAATGCCAGCATTAACATCATATGCTGACACCAAACATTCTAGATTGATGGTATGTGGTATGTAAAGGAACTCAAAAAGTACTCTGTGCTGTGTATCTGATGTCTTCAGATGTCTCCTGGTGGTGTCACCCTTGGTAACATTTCTCCTGGATTACAAATAAATGTTGTTCAATAAGTTGTGCTGAATAAAATAGCTGTTTTCTAATGAGGTAGAAGGCTTTAATGGTTAACCCTTTTATTGCACTATTTAATTTTACCAGACAGCTATGTCTGTCTTTGGCTTAAACAGGCAGCCTCCTTTCCCACAGCCTTTTCCATATGTCCTCAGGCATGTTCTAAATGTTGTTTGTTTGGACTTTGTCATGTGTTTCATCTCACAAGTTTGAGTTACAACATGTAATTATTTTTTTCTGTGTGAGAATCTTTTCTTTCCTGTGGTGAATTGTGCATGGTATGGGTCTGTTCATGGGTCTATTTATTTACATCAATAGTACTTGAGTGCTATTGATGAGACTTTCTGACTTTACCATCCTTTCTTTGTGAAAGTAATTACGTCATGCCAACAGAAACCAAGTATTTCCTCTGTGTTTGAATTCTGTAACTTCAGGATAAGAATTCTAACGTGGTCAGTGGGTTCCTCTTGTGTTTACCTTCCCAGATTGCCCAAGTCATACAAAATGCATGGGATTGTGCTTCTGGTGTCGATGGAAGGCATGGCTTTAGTGCTTCCCCTATGCTGGTATGGAGATGACCTTTGTTTTCAGTCCTGCAAAGCAAGGAATTGCTCTGCTATCATTCTCTCAGAAAGCCCTCCTGGAAAATTTATGCCCAGGAAGAGTCCAAGTTCCTTAGGTGTCGTTGGTCAGCTGAGGATGTTCCATAGGATTTGCCTTGTGCCACACATGCTCTCACTTCTTCCTCTGGCTCTGACAGGTAGTTCTGCAAGGATTTTTTTCATCTAACACAGGTAACAACTTGATACCAAGAACTGAATTTTAACTTACTATAATGAAATCTAAAACACCAGTTTCAGAAGAAGATGTTTTAGAGGGCAAAACCTTTTTTTAAAATCTATATATTTCTTCTCCTGTGGATTTAGAGTTCATTTAATTGCAGTCAGGAAGTTACTGTCAAGTAATAACTCTTCCTAATCATTCTCCTGACAGATTATCCAAAGCACTGCAAAGCATTACATAGTCAGAAGGAAAAAAAAAAGGTGGTGATGATAATTAACTGAACTGTAGCTTTTAGCTGAATGACTTTTCATGGTCTTAAAATTGGGAACTGATCCAATTAACAACCTTCTTAGAAGTGTTTTAGCTGTTTTCTGAAAGAGGTGGATTTTGGCTTAATGCTGTTCTCTGAAAACAAGGGGAATGAGATTGACCTCTATGTAAGTTGAATAAACTAAATACCTTAGCCAAGGAAATCTCAGTACAAAATTGTTAACACCCAAATAATAACCAGCTGTACTCTGCAGAACTTATGCTCCTTAAAAAGTGGTCAGAGTTTCTCAATTTTAGTTCTGTCCTAGCTTTGCTGTGCAGAGATTTTTATTTTTCCCGTGGTAAAAATCAATTACAAGAATGTATTTTTTGCTAAACTTGTTGAACCAGAGCAGAAAGCCACAGAGAGATCTGCTCTCAGATGTGCAGCCTTGTTCAAAGCAGGGCAGAACACATTAAAATGGCTGGATGGGTTAGCAATTTTCCAGTACTTTAACTTTTGATGATTTATGCATCTGCTGCGGATGGAAATAATCCAGTATCCTCCAGAGATAATGCCTGGAACCAGACATACAATTTACCTGTTTCATATTCCCATTTTCTGTAACAATGGATTGATCCCTCAGGCTTTTCAGTTTGTGAAATTGCCACTCTTGATGCTCAGCGAAGTTGCTCCTACTTGTAACACCCAGTTTCTTGGCCTGTGTGGTACCCTGCGTTGCTACATGCAGAGAGGAGGGAGAACATATTTGATCACGCTTGAGAAGTGTGACATTTTTCTCATCTATACAAGAGCCAAAGCAAGCTAAGGCACCATATTGTACTAATTTATGAGTCTGAGGAGGTAATTGCAAATGCTGTACTGGATAGAAGCAGTTATGTCAGGCTGTGCCCCGCTGCCCTGTGCCCCCTCAGCTCCTGCACCATGAGCTGCAGTCATGCCAGCCATGGCCCTTCTCCAGAGGAAGTGGGGGGTAGGCATCAGTGGTGTCACAAGAGGAGAAGTAGGGGATAACTGTGTTAAACAGATAAGGGATCATTAGGGGGAAACCATTGAAATGACTGCTTTCATTAGTGATTGTGAGAAACCTGTCCTAGAGTTTCCTAAATGCACTTCAGGACTAAGCTTGTGTAAGGTTGGCGTTGCTCCTCTGTGACAAATACTCCTAGAAAGGAAGCAATAGTAGGAACTGCCAGATATGATGGGGTTTAATGAAGGAGGTAAAGGAATGCAGAGGTGCAAACCCAGCCTGAACAAAGGCCTTGGTACCACAGAGCAAGGAACTGCAGAAGGACTTCCTGACTAAGGAGTGCTCTGCACAGAAATGAGACTATGTCCCAGAAAGGGCATTTTGCTTCCAGAAGAAATGTGTACCTTTGATTGAAAATTATTTGGTAGACCTAGAAACTTGTTTAGGTAAATAATGTACTACATTTAAGCATGGATATTTATGACTGTATGTAAATCAGTACATTTACAGGCAAATGAGGTAAAGCTATTCACATCACCTTGCTAAGAAATTCGGGATTACTGTGAAAATAATTTTTTAAGGTAAAAAAAATTCATGCACAAAATATATAAAGACTGGCAACAGATGCAGGACCTTTCATCTTCTAGACTTAGTTGATTTCCAGAATGTATCCTGTTCAACTGAAATCCGAGGTGCATTTGAATTTTGAAAGGAGATGGATTTTGTTTTTATGAATATTTAAGGGCATCAAAAAGTGGTTTGTATTTTCACTGCTACTGGTAGCCTGCTACCTGTGCTTGACTAGGCAATCCACATATCTCTGTTGGTGGTATCAACAACCTGTTGATAGAACGACAGAAGAATTATTCACTGCAGCTGGAAGAAGTAGGTGAAAAATGAGGAACCAGAGCTCCTGGTGGCTGCAGCAAGAAGCCAAGGATTTGAATCAGGGAAGGAACATTTGGGTTTTTTACCATGGTATATCAAAAGTGAAATAGATGCAGTTGGATTATACTGGGGGTTTTGCATTATGTATGTCCATCTTCTACCTGTCTCTTGTCTTATTTTATAGAATCTTTATTTGGAAAGCACAGAGTGTATTTTGGATGCTGTCAAAATGTGACAAAGCTGGTGAGAAAACAGGTGCTGAAATTTGTCCTGGTTTACCTCAGATGTGACTGCAGTAAAGCCTTTGCTGCAATTAAAGGTAGGTCAGGGGGAACTCACAAATAGCTCTGCAATGGCATCTGTTCTCAACAGCCAATTTACTTTCTGAATGTGTGACTTCAGACCTGTAGCTGCCAATAAAGTGCCTTTGATAAACGTCGAAAAACGACCCACCTTAGCTATGAAAAGAAAAAGCACGGGGTAAGTTTCACTCTAAATAAGATGGTATCATTAAATACAAAAGCCTGTTCAATTTCAGTTTGTTTTTGTTTTTATTTCGGAAGTGAATGAAGTAGAAAGGATGAAGGGGTATTCTTAGGGACATGCAAACTACTCCCCCTTCACAAAGGCATTGTGAAAAGTGTCATCATGCAATGTCACCCAATAAAAGCCAGTTCAGTTAGCTGCCTAACAAAAACGTGCTGAAAGTGACAGGAACGTGAGGAATTGATCATGGCTTTGCAGGCCCGCCCAGCAAAGCTGTGTGCCTGCCGTGGCCCTCCCCCTGTGCCCTGTGCGGGCATTTCGAGCGCCAGGCTCACAGCGCTGGGTGAAGCTGCTTAACAGCTGAAGCTGAATTTACTGCATCCTCTGTGGTAGTGTATTTCCTATTAACTACATGTTTTCAATGACCTTGAAGGGAGATCTGCCAAACAGCATTCTTTCCACTTACAGCACAAACAAAAAGCTCTAAGAGGGGGAATAGCAGTTTATTTTATAAAGACATCAAAACCTAATTCTGAACAGGCTGGCAAAACCACAGTGACAAGTCATGGTATTTTTAAAAATAATTTGTTAATGAGAAAAGGTGCGTGGAAAAAAATGGGGGTGTTTGGGTTGTTTGTTTTTTTTTAATATACCAGAAGATTTATCATGAAGGAGAACATCAAAATAAACCAGCCTTCCAGAATTATAATGTTTTCCATTAATCAGTGTGAGTAGGTAACTTCATTGGTATTTGATGGACAGATGTTACACACTCATATTTTAACATTAATGTGCAACAAATCAATTTTCCCCCTACAATTATACACCTATGGCAAAGAACTGTAAGTGTATTAGTAGTAAAAGACAGATCTTATTTTCCTGACCAAAAAATAAACTGTAAACAAACAATCTAATACAACATTATGAAAGCTCAGACCATAATGCCTAAGGCATTGGATTAGAGATCAAGTTCCTTAAATTGTATTTCTGCCTGTGATTACATAGTTTATGAACTGCGGTGACATTTTCAAGCTTCTCTGAGCTGCAGTTTTCTGAGGGAAATGTGTCTTTCACAAGTGTTTAGAAAAGCCAATTTTCTAAAAATACTGGCATGCAAAATCAAACTGAAATTTGCTAGAGGTCCTTAAATTAGAAACAGCCAGGAGTCAATAATGCCAAACCTCTTTATTCCGTGGCCTCAGCAGCAGAAACTTCAGCTCCTTTTTAAGCCTGTCTGACAGTGTTTTGGACTGTGCATAATCCATTATGGCATATATTATCCATGTCCCAGGGAAATTTGGCAGGGACAACCTCCTCCAGTATAAGAGAAGAATACTCCTACATGAAAGCAAATATATTTGTATTGTTCTCTACAAAGGTTTTCCCATTTATTTGAATCAGTCTATCAGTAGTTTTAAAGATTAATATCCACATTAATGAAAAAAGCACACTGAAGATGCCTGAACTAATAAAATTATTTTGATTAAGTTTTTTTTGAAACTACCATCTGTTCTTCAGATATTTATATATGTGTTACATAATTGTATTAATAATTGCTGTATTGCTACTA
Source organism: Emberiza elegans (assembly GCA_024865655.1). Taxonomy (NCBI): domain Eukaryota; kingdom Metazoa; phylum Chordata; class Aves; order Passeriformes; family Fringillidae; genus Emberiza; species Emberiza elegans. The sequence goes on along the minus strand of JALJVW010003427.1, from coordinate 4,443,906 downwards.
CATATAAATTGACGACAAAAATACATATTTGTAACATTTACAACATTTTACGTCCAGAAAGAATTGGAATTTTCTTTACTGTTCATGTACCAAAATTAAAAAGACAGTGTATTTGAAATATTCTTATGTCTGCCCCCTGCAAAAATTGACGAACAGTTGCTCCTACCCATTGCATGGGACTTAGCTTCAGTTGAGAACCAACCAGGGCAGGTGGCATTATTCACCTTGAGTGATTCACATTGCTCCTCTTGTGGGATCACCTGTAATTTTGAGCTTTGAACATTTTCTTTCTCAAACTCCTTGAGAATTATTATTAAACCGCATCGAGAAATGTAAGTGCTTTGCAAACTACACCATCATTCCACATCCTGACAAAACCTGCACAAGATGCTGCAAAATCAGTTTCATATACATTTGCCTCACTCTGGCTGCTTATATTCTGCAAATGTAACTGATTGTGCAAAGCATGGTGCAATGGAGAAAGAGGGCAATTAGTGTTCCTCACTGATTGGTCATTTAGGTACCTTTTAGGTTTAACTTTTCCATGCTAAAATCTCTATAACCAAATCCATTACAAAATACCAGTATTGTCTGTGGGTACTGGAGCTCATCTTGTACCATTTTTTGTGGTATTTCTGCTGTCCCATTAATTTGTCAGTTAAGGAGCATTGCCCAGTTCTGCAATGCAGTGGTTAAATTTCTTCCTGCTATAGCTGCTTCTGTTAGGTCTATAAAAATTTGCAGTAAATAAATGTAGGAATTTTAAGAGGGAACAACAAAAATTATCATCACAAAATCATGCAAGGGTGCACCTTGTCTGTATTTCCACAGTAGTGTTCCTGATGAAGTGTTTGCTACCATATTCTTCAGGTGATTCACCTTTTGCATTAAAATTCTAACAACGTTTTCTAGGACTAACACGGTGCTACTCCTATTCTAAAATCAGTATTAGCTTTTTTCAAGAAACGATGTTTCTTGAACACCTCCAGGGATGGTGACTCCACCACCTCCCTGGGCAGCCTGTTCCAAGTCCATTTTCTGGCAGAAATTTAGCACTCCCCATTTCTGATATTCTTCTCCCACTGAGTTACAAGTCAGTCACTTTGGGATGTACACAAGACCCTCCCTTGGTGCAGATGTGAACAGAAAAACTTGCTCCTGTCCAACTCACTGAAGTGAACTGGGAAATGCCCCAGGGGATGCAGAGACCAAAAGAGCAAAAATACTGAGAAAAGAGTGCTTGCTTTTTTTTTTTTTTTTTTTTTTTTTTAATAGGAGATACAAAGGCACAGAACCCTATCCATACACTAGCCCCATTGTGCTGCTTTTGGCTGGGTAGAGTTAATTCTCTTCACAGTGACTGGTGTGGGACTGTGTATTGGATTAGTGCTGAACACAGGGTTGATAATACAGAGATGTTTTTGTTATTGTTGAGCAGGGCTTACACAGAGCCAAGGCCTTTTCTGCTTTTCATACAGCCACGCTGGTGAGGGGCTGGGAGTGTGTGGGAGGTGACACATCTGGGACAGGTAACACAAGTGACCAAAGGGATATTCTGTTTTTAACACACGAGTAACAAAAACTCTGTATTATCAACCCTATGTTCAGCACTAATCCAGTACACAGCTGCTGTGAAGAGAATTAACTCTACCCCAAGCAGAACCAGCACAGCCATCCAGGTTATTCTGGCAGAGGCATAGGAGCAGTGGAGCTGGCGGAGGGCCTGGGGCAGGAGTGCTGTGAGGAGCAGCTGCGGGAGCCGGGGGTGGCCCGCCGGGTAAAGGGGCTCGGGTGCCTCCATCGCCCTCTCCGGCAGGAGGGGGCGGCCGGCCAGGGCTCGGTCGCTTCTGCCAGGCAGCCTGCGGCAGGACGAGAGGACACAGTGTGCCAGGAAAGGGTTGGGTGGGACATCCAGAAGAATTTCTGCACACAAAGGGTGAGCAGGCATGGGAATGGACTGCTGGTGGAGTCACCGTACTTGGGGGGGGGTTTAAGGAAAGGCTGGATGTGGCACTCAGTGCCATGGTCTGGCTGACAGGGTGGTGTTCGGTAACAGGTTGGATTCGACACCCTCAGGGGTCTTTTCCAACCTAACTAGATTCCGTGATCCTGTGAGTGACTCTGTGATATCTGAGCGGCCGAACCATGTTTATAAAGGCTGCAGGGTAACACACGGAGCCATGCCGCAGGGCCGAGGGCTGGTGTGTAAGCGCTTTCGGCACCCCGGCACCACGTTAATCCCACACGAGCCCTCAGGCGCCATTCCCCGAGCAACGCTCTGCCCCCTCCGCTTCCCGGGCGGTGCCTGCAGCGGGGCGGGGCCGCCGACGTGACGTCACGCCGCGGTGACGCCATCGCCCCGTCGCCGCGCGCCCGGCGCCGCCATGTTCAAGGTGAGGAAGGGTCCCCGCGCCGGGCCGGGCCGGGCCCGCAGCGCTCGGGGCTCCCCGCGCCGCTCTGCCTCTGTGCGCTCCGCACGCTCCTCGGGCCGCGCTCCTTGCAGCTGCCTAACCGCTCCTTTAGCGCTTCGGAACCGCGTGCCCTCCGTGTTGCATGAAAAGAGGCACAGTCCTGACTTTGAATCGCTTCTGGGGTGCGCCCAGAGTGCGTGCAGATCGGTGCGTGCAGATCGCATTCCTTCTTTGCAGTGGCTTCTTATTTTGAAATTGCTTCCAGCAGCGTGGAGCTGTGGTACTGCAGAGTTTGGGTTCGTGCAGTTGTCGCTTCAAAGTGTCAATTCGATCTTGAAGTCTCCCTTTAGTGCGTGCAGGCTGTCAGTGAAAGCTGCGCAAAGCACGGCTCTCGCTGTCTCAGAGGTCTTTGCCTCTGATTAGAGCAGCCCCAGATCCCCAGATCAGGCTGAAAGCGAGCTCTGTGCCAGTCAGATCGCTGTTACGGCTGCTGGCTTTAAAAAAAACCATTATAAACCACCAGAATCTGGTGATGCTCGATTCTTGGTATTCATTTTCCTTGGTACTATTTTCCGTATGAAATATCGATAAAATTTCTAGATACCAATATACTGAGTATACAAAATACTAATACACGATTGAAGCACAAGAAGTTCCATTTCAACATGAGGAAGAACTTCTTTACATTGAGGGTGGCAGAGCACTGGAACAGCTGCCCAGGTCGTGGAGCCTCTCTGGAGGCATCCAAAGCCACCCACCTGGACACGTTCCTGTGTCCCTGCTCCAGGTGACCCTGCCTTGGCAGGGGGCTGCACTGGATGAGCTCCAGAGGTCCCTTCCAACCCTGATAATTCTGTGAGTCTGTGACACTGATGTGCTGAGCCCTTGCTTGCTCTGCTCTTGTTACAAATTCCTTGTTCTTTTTGTGCTTTAATGTTGGAATTCTGTGCTCAGAATCACTGAGAATTCCATAATTGTCATTAGAGGGTTTATCTGTGGGCCTGTGCATTTAGGCACTACGTATATTAATACATTAATACTTTTATGCAGCCAGTAAGGATTTAGGTGTTTCAGGCCATCCTGATGTTATGCCTCCAAGCGCCAAAGGGAAGGTGGCTTTTTGTCCAGGATATTTGTGCTTCGGGAACAGGAGTGTTCAAGAATTTGGATTTTGGTTTTACGTTTTTATAGTTCAGGTCGAGAAATAGGAGGGAGGATTGAAAAAGGTGAGAAAAATTAAGTGTTTCCATACTTTAGGACCAGTATCAGCCTTCTCAAAAGTATGCTCAGGCTTTTCCTGTCTGGTGTCTAAAGATAAAGTTGAATTCTTAGCTAGAGAGGAGTAAATGTATCTTTTCTGCTTAAAATAACTGCAGAGCATTGCCATAGAAAAGAATGTTGGATCTGCTTTTCTGAGTGGCTGTAAGACTGGCAGGCTGAAGGCACAGCTCAATCAGTCAAAATATTTTACTAAAGCAAATGGTTTAGTAATTTGTGGTTAGTATGGAATTCAAAAATGAGATCCTAAAGGGAGTTTTGGAAACAAAAAGTACAGCAGTTGATCTTTCATACTCCCAAATAGTTCTGTGTATGCAAATATGCAGTTCTGTCTGTCCCATAAGGCAGCTGATGTAGGAGACCATTGCAGTATGACTTTAACAGCACATTTAAGAAGAGATTCAAGTTGCACTCTCAGAGGTTAGTTTCATTTTGTTAAAAATTAAAACCAATGGAAAATGTCTGCACTTCATTATCTTGGTAATATAAACAGTTAAGGTTTCAGTTTGAGTAGTTCTGTGGTCACTGATACTATTTTGTGAAACCCAGGTGCTTCCAGCCTTGTGCTCTGCTGTTTGTGTCTTTATACAAAAATCTGAAATATCCAAAACATTTGGTTTTGCTGTTTCTACTGGTGACACTTAGCACCATCTACACTGTTTGAAAATATATTTCTGAAAGAAAATGCATTTAGATTTTTGCCTTTTCAGTGACAGAACAGTTTTGCAATGAAAAAAAGGAAAGATTGAGGAAATAAACTCTACAACTATTAATGGTTAGTAGTGTTTGTTTTTGTCCTGGCTAATGGAAGTATGTGAAAAGTGTTTAAGCAAACACTATTAAACATTGTCCGTGTCTTTCCTTGGCTGTGAAACAGCTGATCCAGTCATTGTGGTGTTTCATTTATAGTGATTTAGTAATGAGTCCATAAATTCAGACAAGGAAAAACTTCCATTTTAAGCAAGTTTTTCCATACCTTTTGACCCATCAGATCCCTTATGTCTTCCAGAAGAGAATCCTGTGACCTAGTTCTTGTGTGCTGTTTCTCTACACCTAAACCAACACTTTCAGAAAGTTTGACAACTGTATAGTCCAATTTTTAGTTTGAGGAGTCTGGTTACATTTAATGAACATTCCACCTTGCAAGGCAGTTGAAGAAATTTAAGCTGCAAATGCTTGACTGCCTACAATAAACTGATGTGGTGTGGATAATTTTAAAGCTATTTTCTAACAGTTCTGCATCAGCCAGAAAGAGCAATTGTGGCTGGGGCCAGTTACCACCATCGCAGCATGGAGGAGGGGTGGTGTAACCACGGCTTCAGTGCCACAAGCAGCTAGGTCAATGCCACAGACCCCGCTATTTGTGGAAAGGAAGAGGCCTTGCTGCCTTCTCCTTTCTCACCCCTGTCCCCACAGCTCCTGTGGTGCTTGTCAGGCTGTTTCATGGAAGGGCTCCATTTGCTGACCTGCACAAAGCTCTCCCTTCTCTTGCAGGATTAATCTTTTGCCAAATTGGCCAGGTGAATTGCCTCACGGTGGGAGCCTCCGGCCACCAAAGCTAGGGAAAGGTGAGCAGCAGGACTTCTGGGAAGCAGTGCTGGAGAGGAACCAGACGCCTCCAGTTTGGTGTTAGATCCACTGAGGTGTAACCTGATCCAGCGCAACACAGGCTGCTGTAACTCTGCACATTTCCCTGAGCAGTAGTAACAGGACTACGAGACATTGAAAGCTTTTTCCCATTTCAACTGACGTTTCTGGAGTTTTACTTTGCTGTTAACAAAGATGTGCATTTGCTGGAAAATGCTCTCTTGGCATCTTGGTTTACTCTGCAGCTAAGATTTTTTTTCTTCTTTTTTTTTTTTTTTTTAAGTTGAAGCAGACTTTCCCATTAAGAAATTCAGTTTAGCATAGGTCCTGAATATTGGAAGAAATATATTCACCTTACTCATGGTGGTTGTGTTGTGTGATTGGATTGAATTTAAAGTATTCAAGAAACAGTCAAGTAATTCATGTTTCTTACAGAACGTAGACACTCCTAAAATTTTTAGAAAGTATTGATTTTGTTCTGTTATTTATAGCTGTAGGTCTCATTGTTTTCCTAAATCTATGTGCAGATATTAACAGAAGTAAAACACTGAACTGCTTGGTACTAACTGTGGAAAAATGAAGGTATTATGGGCATACAGAAAGTTGTTTAAAATATGACTAATCTTGCTATTTAAATTGAGAAAGTTAATACAAAAATTACTTTAAACTAAAAAAATCAAGATCTTTTTTGTGAGATGAAAACTGATGCGATTAGCATTTATTTCTGCTGCCTCCTTTAGCCTTAGGCTTTTTTTTTTTACCACCTGAGTGGTTTAGATGTTACCATATCAGTGCCTGAGAGCATTAGATTGTGTACTGCTGACCCTCCTTTCTCCTAATTTCCAAGCATCTGTTGAGATTCCTTTTCACCATGTAGAGGGACATAAATGTTGCGTGCCTGGATGTGTTCAGACACGTTGCAGTTTTGTTTGCACAAAGTGATGTTCTTGTCCTCGGTAATGTTTCCAGGTAATCCGGCTGGGGGCCACCCCTGTCAGCCTGAGCTTGCTCTCTGTCCAGGTTTATGCTGCTTCCTCAGAGAAGACTTCCAAAAAGGAGTTGCTGAAAATTGAGGAGGTAAGTGTGGTTAGTCTTAGTGCTCTTCTATCTAAAGAATTCTGGAAACATCGTATTTTGATGTAAGAAAGTATTTAGGTACATCTTGTCACCTTTTGTATTCATGCCTTTAAATTTGCTTCTCAGTTTTCCTCTCTCAGTTTTCCTCAACAGAGATGTCTGTTACAGTTTTGCTTTTACCTGGGCATGGCATTTGATGTTCTTCACTTGATAGGGCCAGGCTTGTTTGTGTGTAAGATATTTTTCCTACATTAAAGCCTGTTATTCTTCATTCAGAAATTATATTTTCATGTTTGTAGATTTACTTACGGTTATATTTCAAGTCCACAGGAATATTTTCTTTGCTTTTTATCCAGATAATAGCACTTACTTTTTACTGTAAGTATTGTTGGTAAATTCTAATAAAAATTCATTTATGAATTAAATGAAATTAAATAAATTTCACTAAAACAGTGAACCAGAATGTTTTATTTCCAAAAATACTCTCTTTTTTTAATATCAAAATTCTTGTCTGGCAATATTTTGAATCCACCATAGCAGCCTGCAGAATTTTATCAGTTTTCCTTTCTTCACAGTATTCAGACCTAAGCAACAACAAATACAGTGCGTAGTGGCAATAAATACCTGTTATGCTTTCATTTCTTTAAGATGTAACAAATGTCTTGGTTATAAGTAGAGCCTTAAAATACCCTGTCAAACTGTAGACTCAGCAGCACTGTTACACAGGCTTTTAAAAGTCTCCAACACTAAAAAAATCAAAATGGGTAGTTTATAACTAAATCCAGCTTTATAGGCATGAGAGTATGCAGTTGTTTATAAGTTTTGAGTACTTCAACCCAAGCTAAAGTGTTGTACCATAAGCACTGGAACTAAAGCAGACTGGTGTTGTGCACAGGTAGGTGTTGTGTCTGGCAGTTCCCTTGCTCAGAGAGAGGAGCCCCAGTTGCAGTGGGCTCCTGGGAGCCTCAGCCTGGGCCCAGCCTCTGCTGGCCTGAGTCAGCCCTGAGGCAGCAGCCAGCTGAGTAATGGGCTTGCCATCAGCTCCAGCTCAGCAGAATGTGCAAGCCATGGACTTCTGGCTGCCTTTCTTGCCATTCACAGGCTCTTAGTTTGGATCTGTACGTGTCAGCTGTCTAGTTTCATAAAATATATGGGAATTTCCTTATCTCTGAGGCAACTGTCCTTGTGCCAGGCTTTGCTGTTAGTTGTCCAACAGGATCAAAGTTCAGTTGGTGACTGTGATTGCCAGGGATGACCAGGTTTCCTAGGGAAGTGAGGCTGAAAATCCTTGTGTTTCAAAGTATTATGGGAAATCCAGCTGCACAATTTACCAAATTATAGGATAAATTTGTTGTAATTTTGTATTGTTATGGTTAGCAGCTTTTAAAATAACAATATAGCTGATCTTGAAAAGAGAGCTAGCTACATTTTAATGCAGCAATACTTATAATCATCAGATTATAATAAACTACTAAATGGAGTATAAATATGGTGTAAAATATAAGCTCTTTATACTCAACATCTGTGTAGTATATGAACTGCTAGAAATTTTAATAGGTTTTGTTTTGTTCTGAGCTTTGCTGTTCGACAGTACAAACTCAGGGTTTTTTTTAAATGGAATACATTAAAATAGGCTTAGGCAGTGGTAGTACATGTTGTGGTGATTCTAAACCCTAAACAGGGTGGTTTAGCATTTTCTATGTGAAGGTGCCCATTGCTCATTACAGTCCTCTCTGCTCAGTGCCAGGGTACATTAATGCTGTCAGTTGCTGATGTGGTTATGACCAAAGGTTGGGATGTTGGACCATTTTCCTGCTCAGTAACAAACAGGCACACATGTGTTGGATGTTACCTTTGTTAGGAGCTGCTTAGGCTCTTTAATGATGCCTTGTGCATATATAGAAAATGATTGATTGTCATTTCTAGTACATTCAGTATGCTAACTGGGAGCCAGAAGTGCTGATTAAGGTGGGAAACATTTTTCACAATTATGTTGTGTGTTCTTATTAAACTAGTTTAATATTAATTTATAACTTGTGACTTGGATCATATAGCAGCTATGAATGAATTGTATAGCACTTAGAAGTCATCTTCATCATAATTATGTGCTGTATAATTAAACTTTGCTCATAATGGTTGTCTCAGAGCTGTGTGAATTTTTATTATGCATTGTTTATGTAGTAAGCACAGTGTTAGGTGTTCTCTGCTTAGACTGTTCATGCCCTGAAGACCGACTTACACAATTACACCTTTGTTTTAACATCTTGTTTGCTAATATTCACAGCTGTCACTGTACTCCTCCCAGCTCGTGAGACTAAATATGGAGAATCCCAAAACAGAATTGGAAGAGGGGTTTCCCGTTTGCGGCATGTTTTGGAGCCATATACAGCCTGGTGTCAGGTACAATGGTTTGTATTGCAGCTGCTGATGCTTCAGGGGTAAAGTTCCAACTGGGATTGTGGTTTGTTTTTCTGACTTGGAATTAACAGGTAACAGCAAATATATGAACTGCTAGAAATTTTAATAGGTTTTGTTTTGTTCTGAGCTTTGCTGTTCGACAGTACAAACTCAGGGTTTTTTTTAAATGGAATACATTAAAATAGGCTTAGGCAGTGGTAGTACATGTTGTGGTGATTCTAAACCCTAAACAGGGTGGTTTAGCATTTTCTATGTGAAGGTGCCCATTGCTCATTACAGTCCTCTCTGCTCAGTGCCAGGGTACATTAATGCTGTCAGTTGCTGATGTGGTTATGACCAAAGGTTGGGATGTTGGACCATTTTCCTGCTCAGTAACAAACAGGCACACATGTGTTGGATGTTACCTTTGTTAGGAGCTGCTTAGGCTCTTTAATGATGCCTTGTGCATATATAGAAAATGATTGATTGTCATTTCTAGTACATTCAGTATGCTAACTGGGAGCCAGAAGTGCTGATTAAGGTGGGAAACATTTTTCACAATTATGTTGTGTGTTCTTATTAAACTAGTTTAATATTAATTTATAACTTGTGACTTGGATCATATAGCAGCTATGAATGAATTGTATAGCACTTAGAAGTCATCTTCATCATAATTATGTGCTGTATAATTAAACTTTGCTCATAATGGTTGTCTCAGAGCTGTGTGAATTTTTATTATGCATTGTTTATGTAGTAAGCGCAGTGTTAGGTGTTCTCTGCTTAGACTGTTCATGCCCTGAAGACCGACTTACACAATTACACCTTTGTTTTTAACATCTTGTTTGCTAATATTCACAGCTGTCACTGTACTCCTCCCCAGCTCGTGAGACTAAATATGTGGAGAATCCCAAAACAGAATTGGAAGAGGGGGTTTCCCGTTTGCGGCATGTTTTGGAGCCATATACAGCCTGGTGTCAGGTACAATGGTTTGTATTGCAGCTGCTGATGCTTCAGGGGTAAAGTTCCAACTGGGATTGTGGTTTGTTTTTCTGACTTGGAATTAACAGGTAACAGCAAAGTAAAAGCTGATAGCTATAACAGCATTTTTCAAAAATGTGCCATCACTGAAAGTTTTCTGCATTGCTTAAAATTTTCCACAGTTCAGGTCATAATGTTTACCCCTTCTCACACAGAACCAGTTGTGTCTTTATGCTAATTTGCTGAACTAAACCCTGGGTTTAGGGGTTCTCCTTCCAAAATAATTAAAATTAACTAAAGCATAGAATTGTTTTCTGAAGTGAACTTTAGGCTTAAATATACCTAGAGATATCTGGATTTGGCACTGTCAGGAAGATAGGAGAGTGGTATCTGCAGTTTTCATGCCTCAAGGAGGCCTTAAATTATCAAGCAGTGTGTTTTGGAGCAGCAAAACCAAGTTGTCCTCGATGCAACTGTGACAAAACACAACTTAGCAAAAAATAAATCAGTATTTGCTGAACTGGAATGTTGAGGGAAGGAATGCAGCTCTCTGGAAGAGAGAAAATCCCAGGCCACTAAGTAGTGGTAAACCTAATCCTCAGGCCTTGCCCCAAAACCTTCTCATGCATATTTTATTAGGTAGGATGTTTAGAATAAATAGTCATTAAATACAAAAATAGGCTCTGTAGCAGAGAGGAAAACCAAGATTTTTGTGATCAAGGCCTAAATTGTTGGTGTTAGATTGCAAAGCCCCAGGAGAGCTTTCTTGCTCGTTCCTGCCCAGGAAACGTGGAGGCTTATTTTGAAGTGGGGGAATCCTTGCCCTGTGGTTGTTTCTGGGCAGCTGTGGGTGATTGTGTGCTTTGCCCTCTGCCTGTTGTGAATCCCCTTGAGCTGCCAGCTGTGTGCCCAGCTCTCCACTGAAAGCTGTTCAAGCTGTTCAGATTCAGATTGGGGTGTCCTTTCTGCCTGGAAGTTCTGGGTGGTGCTGCCTTTAAGAGGAATGAAGCAGTTTTCCAGGGTTCCTCAGTCTGGTGTTTCAAGTGCCCCCAGCAGGAGCCCTGGCTGCAGCTGGGCAGGGGATGGGGTTTTCCTCAGGGTAGCCAGGGCTCTGGCTCCTGAGCACATGGGTTTGCTTGGTTGCCTGTGGTAGCCCTAACTGGGGAGTGAAATTGGAGAGGAAGTTGGCCTTTAACCTTGCTTGATGTCTCGCTGACCTGTTGTCATCCTGTTGGTTTTATTTTTTTGTCTGTCTGGTGATCATTGACATAAGATGTGCTCTTCTGCTCACACACAAGAAGCCATTTCCTGGCAGTGGTTTACTGACTCATTTTATGAAGTGGGCATGTAAACTTTATGGGTTTGGGGCAATATTGCTTAACTGTAGTCAGAGGTAGCTTTGGTTTTACACCCCCTGCCCATCCCTGCTATGTTGAAGAAAATAGTAATTAGGTGTGTCTCAGTTGTCTTTAAAATCAAACAGATAACCCAGGATAATCAGAATGAAATTGGTTATGTTTGTATATCCATTTTACTTCTCCAAAATTACTTAACTGTAGTGGAAGTGCAGCTCAAAGCTCAGATGTAGAAATGAGCCAGTTATATTTCAGTTATGATAGAAGATAAGACTTTGGGATCTTTAGAGTAAGTTTTTCTTAAATTGGCTTTTAATAAGACAGACCAACTTCCATTTAAAGTTATGTGTCATGTGTTAACACTTTTTCATTTTCAATACGGGGTGGGTTTTTTTACATCACTCTTGCCAGTGAGGAGATAAAAGTTCTAAAGATATCCCCATACAATTTTGGAATTGCAAGACTATTCTCTGCTTTAGCTTTGGGCATATATATTTATGAATTTGTTCCCTAATTTATATACAGCCTTACACTGTTCCTCTGAAGCATTATTAGTGTAAATAACAATTAGCAGGTTTCTTTCTATTGAGATTTTTTTTCTATTTGGATAAAAGGCAGTGTGCATTCTTTTATTTCCTGAATATTATCAGTCTGAAAAAATGTAGAACTGGTCTGTGGGGTTGATGCAGTGTCTTTGATGTGCTTTGGACATCTAATTTTCCAAATCACTTCAAAATGCAATGTTGTTAGTCTAAAACAGTCTCCTGGAAAGTGGAATTGATCACCTTGCAGAATGAATCACATACCCCTTCGATTGCAGTGTTGTACTTCTTTTCTTTGCATTGCCTCAAGTATTTTTGCAATACCTGCATATGTTGAGAAACCCAAGATAATTCTGAGTTTCAGTTGCCTGATCTCAGTAGAATACTGAGATTGATGTCTGTGTTTTGAAGTATTGTATTTTATCTCTGTCCGAAGAGTCCTTTGAGAAAAATCTGTAAGTTATGCTAAATGTAACATTGAGCAAGCACAGCCCTATAAGTGAAGGGTGGAAGTGGGAATAAAAGTAAGTTATTTTAGGGACCCACCACTTTTTTCTTTCTTGTTGTTTTTTTCCTTCTCCTTTCTTTGTCAGCTCAGTTACAGTCTATAGTTAATATTTTACTTACTTGGTATCTATTTACCGTTGTTCTTTTTTTTTAGGATCTTTATGCCAAAGCTGTGCCCAAGTTAGAAAAAGCTGTTGAGCATGGTAGAGGTAAATCAGCTTAGTTTTCTTAACTAGCAATTTAAAATGCAGGACTGTACTATATCTTCAGTTTACAGGGAATTCCATTAAGCATCATTGTATGTATAATTTCTAATGCATTTAAGACTAATTTATTTCCACTGTGTATCTGTTTTAATTTCCCTTGTGGGTCACTGATGACACTACATTTCTAAGCAATTAAAATCTGAGACCAGCACTTATGTTTATCAATGTCACTAAAAATTAGTTATGCAAGAAGAGAAGGGGAAAACCCCTCACAATTTATTCCCAGCCAGCAGTATTTGCTTGACCCAGCTTAGTAGCTGAAACCTCCTGTAGAGTTTATTATTTGTTGCAAGCTTAGGTCTTTTGTTTGTGATGTTTAGCCTTTTCATTTTGGTTTACTTCCATGGATCTCCTAAGAATTTTGAATTAATCCAAAACAATTTTAATTTGTTTTTATTTTTGGGAGCATCCTTTCACACTTGGGCTTACCAGGACTGAATATGGATTCTTTGTAGAGCTCATGTCAGATACTGCACCTCTTTTCTTTAAACTTACAAGTTTCAGTCTTCTCAACTTGTCAGCATGGAAGATTTTCTATAGTTTTCTATTCCCCCACCAGACTCCCATCTTAGAGTGCACTTTGTTTTTGCCGTGTCTTTCCGTTGTTCTCTGGTTTGGTTTTTGTACAGTATTTTACTGAAACTAGTTATTGTTAGCATGTAACTGTGAAATTCCATTTTGCAAAGGTTTTTATCACTAATTTGAAAAAGATACGATTGAGATGCAAAGAGCAAAACAAAACAGATGGCCCAGGAGCAAAGGCAAAGCTCCTATGAAAATTGGTGAATACAATACAATATTCAGTTTCATTCATGTGTCACTAGAGAAGATCTCAAAGGCTTTGAATTTTTTGCCAGCATATCTAAAATGAGCATGATAGTTAAATGTGTTTTGATAACTCTTTGTGTTTTGTAACAATTGCCAGCATGTATTGATGATTTCTTATCACAAAACCGCTTTCACATTACATTAAAGCACTTTGTTCTGGCTTCTTTTCAGAGGGCTATGAATTTCTCCAAAAACCGCCTGCTGGATTTTATCCAAGGCTTGGTGTGATAAGTTTTGCTGGAATTATTGGATTGTTTCTTGCTAGAGGTAAGTTGGAACCATTTGAACTGGTTATGTTACAGTTTTAGATTAAGTAATTTTTTGGTGGGTTTTAGGGTACTAATTTTTAGTTGTGACAAGGAGATCTGAATTAACTGTTACTAGTATGTTTCTGCACTGTTCCTTATAAAGAAACTTCATGGAAAAGGTGTTTAATAACCAACCATTATTGTTTTATCATTGCTGTATTTGTTACTGAAATCTAGTCTTCCATTTTTCCCAGTAGTATTTTAGTATAACAGAAATGGCAAAGGACTGGTTTGGTACCTTTTAGCCTAAAAATATTTTTAATTATTGAAGTTCTTCATCACATCTGTTACTGTAGAAAACAACTTTGGAATGAGTTATGAACCATAGTTCCTGAACTATGGTATGTGTCCAGTCAGGGGTATATTCAAGTTTTTTCAAAGTATTCTGTGTTGACATGCAGGGATGCTGCAGATGGTGATTCAGGAAATAGATTGGTGAACTAACTGTGGGTGTACTGTAAATACCTGCACATTTTGCACTACAGAAAAATGATACAGTTAATTTCATCGCATTTGCTGAAAAAATGTTCATGCCTTCATAAATAGAAGCATTGGTCAGAAATGTTAAGTGTGAAGAAGTATTTTGTGCTTATGTTAAGATGTTCTTCATGCAGTGAAATGTAGGTAACAGAATTTCAAAGCTGTAGAATTTAAATACCAGTGAGGATATGGTTTGGACACAAATAAATCTTTGTGGGGCCTGAAATGTGTTGAACTGGAAGTGTGTGCTTCGCTGTGTAGAAATTAGAAGTGCACCTCAAACTATTTTAATTTTCCAGTAAAGCTGGTGAAAGCAGTACTTCACTTTTTTTCCTTGTGTATTTTTTAATGAAATCAAGGTAAAAACTCCCTGTTTGAAGTTCTTTTTCTTTGTATTCCTGCTTCTCAAGTAGCATGATAATGAATGAGATCAGCTTCCATCATTCATGACTGTAGTAAAGGCAGGGGAGAGGGGGGAGTGCAGTCTTGGGACTGGAATTGAAAGATTAGAGGATCCTAATTTTAATGAGAATGAAAATACCTCATACTAAGAATATTAAATTTGTGAATCTTTTAGGATAGGAGCCATAATTTTAAAACTCTTTTTTTCTGGTAATAGTTCAAAATATGACTTTTATTTCCAGAAAGTATTCAAACCATAGAAGGAAGTGCCCCTTAATTTTGATCTACTGAAAGTAGCATTCTTCCTTCATATTCTTCCTCATATTCTTCTTCATATTCTTCCTTCCCTTGGTCTTTGTGAAGAAATTGCCCACTTGGAAGGTACGGATAAAATCCTCCAGGTCTAATCAAAACACTTGAATATGCACAGCTGCTCACTAAGTAGAAAATATGGTATTCAAAGTTTAATCATGTGAATATTGTGCAGTCATCCAGCTTGGTTTAATATGTCATTAGAGATAATTAGTTTAAACTCGTGTTGCAGATGGAGTGATGCACTTCACTTGTAAGAGAGCAGCAGCAATGTGTTTATTGATAGAAAGCAATGGTTTGAAAGGATTTGATGGCAACTTGATCAGTTTCTGCATAGAGGATGGGGTCAGGCAGACCTGTCTGGGGAGGATCCTCCTCTTGAGTCAGAGCATTCAGACTTTCCTCTCGAGACTCCTGCTCAGAGGAGCCCAGATGTGTCCAGTCCTAGTCCCAGGCTTGGTCAGCAGTTTATGTCCAAAAGATTTTATGTGCACAACCAATCTAAGATATGATTTTAGTGAAGCTTACAAAGTTTAGCAGACTATTAGGGGGGCCCCTACTGACCAGAGTGATTATGTTTCTTAAGGAACCGGTAGGATGGAAGAGAAAAATACACTAAAATGTATTTAAGAAAATTGTTTATAAATAAAATAGGGGCATTCAGCTGACTTGGCTAACATATACTCTAACAATGGTTTGTGGGTTTTGATTTTTTGTTACAAAACAGGCTCAAAAATAAAGAAGTTGGTGTATCCTGCAGCTCTTATGGGTATGGGTACCTCCATGTATTACCCTCAGGAAGCAGTGGCTATTGCAAAGGTCAGTGATGATTCCTTTCTTTGCAGAAGAGTCTCTTACTTTGATTGTTGCCTCCTAGCTTCAGATTAACTGGTCATCCATGTTTAAAAACCATGTCAGTGGCAATTAACAAAATTACTGTTAGTTTGTCGAAGCAGATGCAGTCTGGGCTGAAAGATAATCAGACATGCTCCTTTTAGTGATATTTTTTTTCTAACCTCTGCAGTAGTGTCTTCAGTTAGAGGAATGTAATTTCCTTTCAAAACCTCTAACCTCATGTAACACTAAATTAACATAAATATGCTAACTGAGTACAGTTTGTGTGTTTAGTTACAATACTAAGGAAACATGAAATATCTTGTGAGCAAATGAAAACAGTGCTTGAAAGAAAAAAAAGGAGTTTCTATAGACAAGTTATCATAACTTTTTTTTTGAGATAAATGTTATTGACATTTTCTGCTTTTTTTGTTGTTGGGGCTTTAAGAAAGATGGCATGCACATTCTGGAACAGGGTAGGAATTCTGCTGCTAACTTACTGGATGCCTTCCCTATTTATGGATTTGTTGTTTCATGCACACAAGAAACATGTTAACTTGCAGTTGCTGAAATGAGTTTCCTGTGAGAGAAAGAACTGAGGAGACCACAGAATTGCTTACAGCCCTTACTGATGTTAGATCATGTGCCTTGCTGTCCACACTTAGTACTGGCACATTCCTCAGTTCTCCACCACACTGTGTTTCATATCCAGCTTTTAACCAGTCACAGTGCACATACTTGCATCTTTCAGAAATTCTTTCTATTTCAGCCTTTGGGAAATTTGCTATCTAGTTACTGGCCACTTGTGAATAACCCTGAGATGTCAGAATGTTAATTTGGTATTCTCAAGAACATATCATGTTGTTTAAAAACTGAAAGGTCATTGACTTAGGGACAGTCAAAACTGCTGAGTTTGAGCTCTGCCAGCATGGTGGTACTCTGATCTTTGATGGAATCTTTTTTTACTGCTTCCAGCATTCAGATGCTCTAAATACAGATAATTCTCTTGGCTTATTCTCAGAGAGTGAAAATTATGCAAGTGGCAGGAAAAAGACCCATCAAAATTTAAGAAGCGTAGACATTTCTGTTGGAAACTGTGTATTGAAATTCTGCTTGCCTTCTGAACGGTGAAGTGGGAAGCGATTGAACGCTGTTCAAACTGATGTTACTGTTTTTAAAGAAGCTCAGTTCAGGCTTAACTATGGATTTGGTGCTAACAGCTTCACAATACTTAGTTTATTTTATGAGAACTTTGAAGTGCATGGTTGCTCTTTGATTAATTCACAGTTCTTAGTTTGACTGTAATGAAAAATCTGATAGGAGATTGGAATGGGTTTAGCTTTGTTGACTTGGTCAGGACAGTAGACCTGAATTTGGAAACTTCTTTGGGGAGGATAATATCCTAGATATTGTTTTGATTCCTCTAATGTATCTTGTGCTTTCTTTTCTTAAAAAAGCAAAGTTGTAAGCATATCTTACCATCCATAACTTTTAGGCTTTAATCTGAAATTTGAAACAGTTTCCTCTCTATTAATTATTTTTAAATGTTGCATAAGCCTTTCAAAAAATGTCTGTAAAGCTAGAAAGGAATGCCTGCAGTACAAAGCTCACTTGCCAAGTTAATGAAACAATATAGAAAATATCCTGTAACATAAATTTAAATTATTTTTTATATTATGTTCTTTTTATTTTTCTTCCACACTTAAGTGCTTCATCACTGCTTTTTATTTTACACTTGTATAATTCCCTTCACTGGGTATCGAGTTGTTTTTGTTTTTTTAATTTGTGGGAGTTTTATTTCTGTCCCACTTTTATTTAGGACTTTCCAGTGGAGAGTTGGAAATAAACATAGCAAAATGTATTTGTAATTGAGATCCAACCCTTAATTCATCTTAGGTAAAAATTTTTCTTTAATTAAGATGTATGAATTCCTAAGAGAAGTTGTTGCAACAGAGTTCATCATTGATAACAGGGAGTTTTCAGACAGTAATCATCTAATTTAAGATGGAACAAATTCATAGACTATTATTTTTCTCCTGCTTTAGGAAATAATCTAATAAATAATAGATCACATTTGAATAAATCACAAATTTGTAAGTGATTTACTTCCTCACTGCCAGTATTACTATACTTTTTAATAACTTTGTTTAACCAGTCACAGTGCACATACTTGCATCTTTCAGAAATTCTTTCTATTTCAGCCTTTGGGAAATTTGCTATCTAGTTACTGGCCACTTGTGAATAACCCTGAGATGTCAGAATGGTGATTTGGTATTCTCAAGAACATATCATGTTGTTTAAAAACTGAAAGGTCATTGACTTAGGGACAGTCAAAACTGCTGAGTTTGAGCTCTGCCAGCATGGTGGTACTCTGATCTTTGATGGAATCTTTTTTTACTGCTTCCAGCATTCAGATGCTCTAAATACAGATAATTCTCTTGGCTTATTCTCAGAGAGTGAAAATTATGCAAGTGGCAGGAAAAAGACCCATCAAAATTTAAGAAGCTTAGACATTTCTGTTGGAAACTGTGTATTGAAATTCTGCTTGCCTTCTGAACGGTGAACTGGGAAGCGATTGAACACTGTTCAAACTGATGTTACTGTTTTTAAAGAAGCTCAGTTCAGGCTTAACTGTGGATTTGGTGCTAACAGCTTCACAATAGTTAGTTTATTTTATGAGAACTTTGAAGTGCATGGTTGCTCTTTGATTAATTCACAGTTCTTAGTTTGACTGTAATGAAAAATCTGATAGGAGATTGGAATGGGTTTAGCTTTGTTGACTTGGTCAGGACAGTAGACCTGAATTTGGAAACTTCTTTGGGGAGGGTAATATCCTAGATACTGTTTTGGTTCCTCTAATGTATCTTGTGCTTTCTTTTCTTAAAAAAGCAAAGTTGTAAGCATATTTTACCATCCATAATTTTTAGGCTTTAATCTGAAATTTGAAACAGTTTCCTCTCTATTAATTATTTTTAAATGTTTCATAAGCCTTTCAAAAAATGTCTGTAAAGCTAGAAAGGAATGCCTGCAATACAAAGCTCACTTGCCAAGTTAATGAAACAATATAGAAAATATCCTGTAACATAAATTTAAATTATTTTTTATATTATGTTCTTTTTATTTTTCTTCCACACTTAAGTGCTTCATCACTGCTTTTTATTTTACACTTGTATAATTCCCTTCACTGGGTAT
This sequence comes from Emberiza elegans, assembly GCA_024865655.1. Taxonomy (NCBI): domain Eukaryota; kingdom Metazoa; phylum Chordata; class Aves; order Passeriformes; family Fringillidae; genus Emberiza; species Emberiza elegans. The sequence continues at coordinate 4,425,152 of JALJVW010003427.1, read as the reverse complement.
CGAGTTGTTTTGGTTTTTTTAATTTGTGGGAGTTTTATTTCTGTCCCACTTCTATTTAGGACTTTCCAGTGGAGTTGGAAATAAACATAGCAAAATGTATTTGTAATTGAGATCCAACCCTTAATTCATCTTAGGTAAAAATTTTTCTTTAATTAAGATGTATGAATTCCTAAGAGAAGTTGTAGCAACAGAGTTCATCATTGATAACAAGGAGTTTTCAGACAGTAATCATCTAATTGAAGATGGAACAAATTCATAGACTATTATTTTTCCCCTGCTTTAGGAAATAATCTAACAAATAATAGATCACATTTGAATAAATCACAAATTTGTAAGGGATTTACTTCCTCAATGCCAGTATTACTATACTTTTAATAACTTTGAACAAAAGGTCAGACTGTATATGTGGTAGGTAACTGAATTTAATACTAAAGCTTATTTTATTCTAGTGGAACACTACTTAGTGTTTTGACATGGTATTGCTTTCCAGCTAATCATAATATACTCAAAATACTTTGTATTTACTGTGGCTTATATTTCAGCTGGAAAGAACTTTCCATTATGCAGTCATTTAAATAACTCTATCATTGAAATTAAACTTTGTCCTTTGTTATTAGAACCTTTCAAATTTACTAAAGTACTGTGTGTTATGCTTTCATTCTTCTTGAAAGAAAGAAAAGCTTCCTGATAGAGCTTTGTTTCTTTGACAGCAAACCACATTGTTTCTGTGTCTTTTGAACCTGTACCTTGTCCCTTGCTGGGTTCAGTCTGTGAGGCATAAAGAGCTGTGCTGGCACAGCTGAGAGCAGGACATGGCTCCAGGAGCTGTGAGCTGGAAAGCAGGACCTGGGGTCCCTTCATCCGTGGTTGCTGCTGAATGCGCCTGAAATGGCATTTACTTTGTAAGTGTAGGAAAACCAGTGCATTCTCAGTTTGTAGTTTCAGTATATAGATAAAGAATTGCCAATCAAACTCTGCATGTGTGATTCTGTGTAACGTCCAGTGTGGTCACTAATGCATGCTCAGGGTGCTGTGTGGCACATCTGGCCTTGGAGGCCACTGGTGCCACCCCAGTAGGTGCCCAGAGTGGGTGTTGGTGGCCCATGGCCACCTCAAACTTACAGAATCCCTGTTGAGAGCCACTCAGTCTGATTTTTGAACTTGTTTGTTCAAACTTCAGTATACAAACCCACTTACAGTGCTGCATTCAGCAACAGTGGTATTTTGGCATGTTGACCTTGCAGGTTGCACTTCCAGTCTGCCTAGAACTGCATTTTCCAGCTGTGGAAGTGTCTGTGGGTCCTGGCTCATGGGAGGTTTGTGCCATGGTGAAACATTGGTTGGTTTTGGCAGACTAATCTGTCTGGGTTGCTGTACCTTGTGATGTAGCTACTTAATCCAGCAACATGAATGACCAGTTTCTCATCTAATGCAATTCATAAATCACTTGGTCATGTGACTCCTTATATGACTATAAGAATATTTTTAAGTTTGTACTGTTGGGCATTTAGTGTGGTTTTAAATATTTTAATGGAGTATTTTTAAGCAGAAACAAAAATATAGCTTAAGGACAGTTGTTTTTTTCTCCTTTTATGTTGGTAGCTGTGTCTTCAGTGATATTGCAGACAAAACCAGCACTTTGTTTATTGTGATTATGTTTCAGATTTTTTCAGGTAGGTTTGTACTGTTTGCACAAGGGACCACGATCTTTTCACATGAGCCAGCCGGTTTGTTGAAGTGCTAGATGCTGGAGACTGAGCACTTATGATACTGAAAACCAGAAGAACTGTCTATACCTGTAATATTTTAATTGGGCAGTTTTGGAGATTTAACTGGATCACTTGATGTGCTTTTTTCTGATGACTTAGCACTTTCAGCTATAGAGAAAACTGAGTGCATCCAATGGACTTGCTTAAACCAAAATAATTGGTCAGGTATGGTGACAAAAGGACACTTTGTATTTAAGACAGCCTACATTTTGGATTGAGTTGTGACTTGGAAGTGTAGTTGCTGATTTGGGTTTGTTTTCTTTTAATTCTGGTTATTCAGTAGCCTCCTTTGTAAGTAGCAAGCACATGGTGTCTGCCCAGAAGCATATCCTTGTAGCATTGTGCAGTAACTGCTGTAATCAGCCTTACAAGGGGAAGTGGCTCCTCACACCACTGTACCCAGCAGTAGAACCACTTGGCACAGGGATGCTAAAAATCTGCACTTCCCCTTGAACTCCATGCAAAAAGTTCACAGAAGGGAAATTCCTTGGGCCTCTTTACACACATAAAAATCACCTCTGGCTCAGGAAATCTCTGAACAGTGAATTGATGGAGACTGGAAGAAACTGAAAAATGCAGTTCAGAAACTTTTTCAGAAACATCAGAAAATTGTTTTAGAAACATTTACACTTGCCCTGTTCTCAGAGTTTACATTTTGTGGCTTTGCTTGCTGTAGGAGATAGGGAAATACCTTCTTAGTTCTTGATTTCATAAGCTTTTTTAGTTTAATAGCTGTTTAGTTGGACAAATTGTCCTTTTTGCTGTTCCTCTTACAGAAACAGATAGTGACAGAAAGTCAGTATAGACCTGAACCTGGCTATAAAAACCTAACACTCTTTAGTTTTAAAGGGTGCTATAAATATTACAATTCCATGTACCTAAGGGACAAGGGATACTGTTTTATTAGACTTAAGGTCTTTCCCTGTCATAAAATACTTGTTGGTGTAATATAGGAAACACAGTCTTCCCTAGCTGTGTACTGTTTTGGGAGTTGACAGCTGGTTATTCATAACATTAATCCATCAGCAAATTCTAAAAACAAGAAAATCTAAAATTGCAGAACAATGACAACTGTTAGTAGGGTCTTTGAAATAGGTATGGTCAAATTAAGAAATACTTTGCATATGTTATTTATGTTGAATGTCAAATACTAAGACAACAGGGATTGTTTCCACACAGAATCATTCCACTCCTGTTTGTACAGATGTATATTCAGGTAGTCTTCAGACATGTTTTTAGCACATTATTTTTTCTTATTCCTCATGGGACCTTATTTTCCAAGATGTTTAATAATTCTGTACATTGTGAGCTTGAGCAGGAAGAGTTAAACATCTTGTGTTATGAGACTTTTTCCACTTCAGTAAGAAGCAAGGCAATATTCCCCAGATTATTAAGCTCATGTTTTCTAAAAACTTTTGTTTCAAAGGTTGCTGGCACACAGCTGTATGACTGGAGTCTTCAAGGATATATTGCTGTAGAAGCTCTTTGGAAGGATACTCCTAAGAAGAAGAAATCAGAGGAAAAAGGTGGTAAGGTAAGAAGTCTGAGGAACTTGATTTCTGAATTTACCACTGCCTTTTCAGAAAAAAGAATTCTGAACAACAGAGGTTTTGTTCCACTGTTACTTGGCCTTTATTTCTGAAGAGAAATTTTTCATTCTCTCTTTCTAACCTGTGGAAAAACATTAGGCTTACTTCAAGGTAAACTTTCAGAAATCCTCTGTTTGGAAGCTTCCTTTGGTATAATCTGGTAGAGCTAAGCACACAAAATTCTAGGAAATATATGTACATGGCTTAGTGAAGCATAGTGTGAGAGACTGGAGAACTGAGCAAGTTTATTAAATGTGTGCCAAAGAAAGCCTGTAAGGTTTTAAGGTGTTTTTTTTCCCTGCTGCTTAAAGAAAGAAAAGTTCATGTGTGTTATGTAAAACTTCTGTTGTTTTAAATTCACTTCTAAACTCAGTGTGACTGGGAGAGAGGTGTTTTGGAGACAAAATTGCACTTGGATAGACCTTGGGGATGGGACCAAGTTCCCTTGCTGAGGCTGGCTGTAGGACTAGTTCCAGACAATCTGGGCTGGGGAAATGTTCCCATGTCCTGGCCGTTGCTGAGTCTCCTGAGAGTGAAGACTTTCATCAGTGGACACTCACCCTGTATTGCCCCAAGGCACTTCAGTAAATGAACTTGAATGAACAAAGGTTGGTTAATTGTCCTGTAGCTTTCCTAAAACCTAGTTGTCAAAAAGAAACTCAAAAAAAGAGGCAATGTTAAAATATTTCAGAAAAACAAACTGACAGCATTAGTAAAAAATAGCTGAAGTTTTTCTTTTATTGTGTCCCAGGCTTTCAAAAGGGAACACGTGGTTGTTATTGGAAGGCAAAAACTTTTGACACTTTCATTTTGCTATAAGGCTTATTCAAGCACTTGCTACCTCAGCAGAAAAACAGCCTGCAGAATTGCAGAGACCACTAAGTAAACACACTTCCTTCTCTTCCTCCTTGCAGAACCTTTAAATCACACCCCTTAGTTGCCAAAACATGTTGCTTGCACAAAGGAGCAAAATGCTCATGGATGGCTGTTCTGCACAAGTTCATCTCATTGTTCAGGTGCTGTCTGTGAGCTGCTGCTGTGTAACTTGATGGATTAGACAAGGTCCAAAACCCTGTGACTCAAATGAAGAAGCAGTACTTGGTCACCTGATGAAACTGCTTGCATTTCCCATTACCACTGAGGCAAACAGCCCTACTGGGGCTGTGTCCTCAGAGTTCCTCAGGAGAGGCTCCTGTCTCCCTGCTGTGCAGAGAGGCTGAGCAGCAGCTGTAAGAAGTCACATGCTTTTGTCTAAAAGGGGGACTGAGAAGTGATTCTGATAGAAGTTTGTCCTGAGCCTTCCTTTGGCCTGGGTTGGTGAAACCATACAAAACACACAATTGAGAATCTGGGTGGGTAGAGATGGGTTTAGTTTAGGTTTGTTTGTTTCATAGGGAAATAATCATACAGATTATTAGCACCACCAAATCAGTATCATTTTTTCAAGCAGAAGAATTTCTCTTTAAATTCCATTTGTTTATTGGAGGCTTTTACTCATACAGAAGCGTCATGGAAGAAAATGCTTTTAACTATCATATACAAAAAATTGGCAGAGCATTGTAGGATAGATTCTGTAACTTCTGTCTTAACTTGGCAACCTTGTGAAAAAATTTGGTTGCTTTTGTACATGTATTTCTTACTGTCATTCTAGGCAGCTGGATTCCTGAACTAGTGAAGACAGGTCTAAATGTGACTCTTGAGTTGTTGTTGCAGCAGATGTAACCCATTTCATGAAGCTATGCCAGAGCAAAAGACGTTATTTTTGTTTTTGTGACATTTACTCCAGCATTTTCCTGTTGCTACACAAAGGATTCTTGCAAATAGTCAAGCACTATTTGGGTGGCTCTTCTTGGCTTCTGTTAATTTGTTACGTTGCTCATAATTTGTTTGATAGTCATAGGTACCACAGCTGTGCATAACTTCATGTTTGTGCAGCAATATGTCATTAAAATAAATGTGGTATGTTAATTTTCTGAAGGTTTTATGAAACAAAATCCTGTGCCAAATTGAGGTCATATCAACTGAATTCTGAGTTCTGCCAAGAAAGATGAATTCTGGGACCTTCTGTGTCTACATTTCAAAACACTGTGGCTGCAGCCCCTCCAGAGAGCAAGGCAGGCAGATAGATGTTTTTAATATGCTGTTAAAGGATGGAGCTCTTCAGGATGTCAGGATAAAACCTCTCTGCTAAAACTGAAGCACATAGAAAAATAATTTTCTTCTCTTAGTTCTCACTTTATCTTGTTTCTATACCATTCAAAGACTTTTTTTGATGTATTTTTAACAATTTTGGATTCTCTCTCTTCCAGCAGCATTGAATTGGGCACCCCTTGTTTTTAGTGAAGAGGCCAAATTGCACTACAGCTCTAAGTACACCCTTCTTTCAGCCCTTGTTCCCTTTTTATTTTGTTTGCTCTTTCCCACTTTGGTCCAACTAGTAATGTAATCTCACAGAAAGCTAATTTCCCTCTCAGCTTCAGAGTCTGAGAGAAACTTTAGTGACATTTTATTTGGTTTTCATTCCTGACTGGTGTGCTGATGGACACCACCAGTGACTTAGCAATACATGATATATGATACATACAGTTTTTAAACCCATATGTTTTTATAACACATGTAAAATATATAAATATATTTATATAAAAATATATTTAAAATCTATCTCTATGGCAATCTCTGGGTATTTTATTAAGTGCTGGCTGGCTACAAAATGTTTCCAGGTGCAAAGAGGGCTCAGCTTTGGCTGATTTCCTCTACTTGCTTAGAACAAGTGTCAAAGAAATTGTGGACCAGAACCTTCCTCACCTGAAAGCTCTGTTGAAAATTGTGGTGTCAGTGTTTTGACTGGGGAGCCTCACCATCAGCATCACAGATTGTGACCATAACAAACCTTAAATTGTGTTTCAAGAGAGTTTTGAAGTCACCTGTATTTTGGTCATCTTTTAAAACACAACATAAGCAGCTGAGGAAGATTCTTTCTTCAGAAAATGCTTCTTAGGCTTGGCTTTGGTGGGTTCTGAATAGGCAGGCAGAAGTTTGGTCATCTCAACTAAAAGATAAACATCTACTTCTGGCAGAAAATGCTGTTTCCTGTCACATGCCCTCCTTTTATTGTTTGGTAGTAAGAATAAAAACAATATGAAACTTGTAAGAAATACAAACTTCTTTTGGAGTGGATCCTTAGTATGGGCAGTGGGGAATTTAGATGTGCTAGAAGTGGACGGACAGAAAGAATGTACTCTGCAAAACATTGATCTCTCTAAGGGCAGCTTAGAGCAACATTTTTGAAAGTACTTCATATTTTTGTGAGAATTAAGTTCAAGGTCAACTTAAGTAAAAGAAGGAGGAGTTACTGATTGACTGGGGGAGGATGAATAAGGTAAGGCAGTGATGTTCTCTTTATTCCAAGCAATGCATTGTAAACAAAAGAGGACAGAAGGTAAATTATTAATCTGTGAGCCCAGGTGAGCTTTTGTTTTTCTTTTGCAGCTGTGTTTTGTTTGGTTTTTTTTCCTGGTGGCCAGACTTTCCCTTTCAAGAGTTTCCATAAGCATAAAAGATACACACCTATCTTACATACTTTTGAAGTTGTAATTTCTAAGATTAGTGAACAGGGTCTGGCCATCTGCAAGACTTCTGAGGTAGCAACAGAAACTTCTGCACCTGGTTCAACTGTAATGTAAGGGAAGGAGGCACCTCACGTTTGGGGGTTTGACATTTAGCTGGTTTGTTTTGGGATGTTTTTCTTTGTATGGAAGGAAACTTTTCAGAGCAATCATGGTGGTTTTTTTGCAATGTTTGTTGTTTAAAGTCTAGGTCTCAATGTATTTCTGTTAGAGGCTGTGTGAGCTAAGTTGGGGTGGTTTTGAATCACTCATGTACTGAAACTGTACAGTCCCCTTAGTTCCAGTGTTAACTTTTAGTTTCAAATAATGATTTCTTTTTTTTTTATCCCAAGGGATCCCTGTGCATTGAACATTTGAAAATAAATGTATTATGGAGATTTCTTATCAGTCACCTTTCACTTGAAACAGTCAGAAACACAAGAATGCAGAATATTTCCTTTTCTGCTGTAGAATAGAGCTCTGATGTGTGAACTCCTCTGGCCACCCAGATTTGTTATGGAGTGGTTGTGTTGAGCCAGAAAGCAGAAAGACAGTCTTGAATATGTGCCTGCTTCTGATTATGAGAGGGTACCCTGGCACAGAGGAAGTCTGTCTTCTGAGTCATTGATCTAAACACTTTTTTGCTTCTGACCTGGTTTTGAGTGTGCTAGAGGACTTTGGCACTTTTTTCTGAAATGATTTGCCTGTGCCACAGAAAGTCCTTTTCTGGCTAACTCACATTACGCTTGAGCTGTCTCACTTAGGTTCACTATTTACACTGAGGGCATATACAGTGGTTGGAGGTAAAAACTTCTTAATTGCTAATTCAGCAAATGACTTTGTGTGAGGAATGACAGTCTATCAGTGGATTGGCTTGAATTAAATAAGTCAGGTTTAACAGTTATACTGAAGGCAAGCCCTGTGATGAGATCTCCTCAGCTCATAGAAACAAAGGAATTAAGCAAGACTCCTTTTCTCTTGTGTATGTGTGTGTGTGTTGCTTTAGATTGTTCTCCTCTTTCAGGATATTAAAAAAAAAAACCTCACCTAGACAATAATTACGTTTCACAAGTTAAAACAAGAAACTGGAAAAATACAGCCTTCTCTGTGAGGAGCTTATTTATAGTTCATTTGTTCAGGACTGAGTAAACTCTAAGACGAGGCATCGTTAGTCAGATTATTCATTGTAAATTTTAGTAAAATGTCATAGCTTAGAAGTTCTTGTACAGGCAAATTACAGAGTAGATTATTATTTTGAAATGGGTGTGGTTTGTGGATGTGATTTCCCCTACTATGAAATATCCAGGGTAGTAATCAAAACAAAATGGATTTTTGAAAGAAAGAATTACCTTTTAAAGGTCTTGCTAGGCATTTTTGAGTAAGACATTTAAGAAATATCTTCATAATGAATCTTGATATATTGAGTCCATATCTCCAGCACAGGATATGCAGGATTGCACAGACTTGGTGCCTTATCATGTTTAACTGGTAATATATAAATTTGACCCATTCTTTGAAACATTTTCCAGTTTCTTCTAGCTTTCTTTGCTACATTTTCCTTCACATTTAGTATTATAGAATCACGGAATAGTTTGGGATAGAAGGGATCTTAAAGATAATCTGGTTCCAACCCCCTGCAGGAGCAGCTTCCACTAGATCAGGTTGCTCAGAGCCCCATCTGTCCTGGTCTTTAACACTTCCAGGGATGGGACATCAGCAGCTTCTCTGGACAACCTGTTCCAAGGCCTCACCACCCATACAGCAAAGAATTTCTTCCTGATACCTAATCTAAACCTGCCCTTTTCCAGTTTGAAGCCATTCCCTCTTGTTTGTCACTACAGGACCTTCTGAAATGTCCCTTTCCAGCTCTCTTGTAGCCCCCTTTAGGCACTGGAAAGCTGCTAGAAGTTTTGCCAAAGCCTGCTCTTTTCCAGGCTGAACAATGCCAGCTCTCTCAGCCTGTCTCTGTAGAAGAGGTGCTCCAGCCCTCTGATGATCCCCTGGCCTCCACTGGATTTGCTCCAACAAGTTCCCATCCTTCTTATGTCCCAGGCCCCAGAGCTGGACACAGCTCTCCTGGTCTGCTTCCAGGAGCAAAGCAGACCTGCTGCCCACACTACTTTGGAAGCAGCCCGGGATGTGGTTGGTTTCTGGGCTGCAAGGGCACATTGCCAGGTCACGTTGAGGTTTTCATCAAACAGCAACCCCAAATCCTTCTCCCCAGGGCTGTTCTCAATCCATTCTCTGCCCAGCCTGTGTTTGTGCTTGGGATTGTCCTGACCCAGGTGCAGGACCCTGCACTTGGCCTTGCTGAACTTCATGAGGTTCACATGGGCCCATCTTTAAAGCCTGTAAGGTCCCTGAGGATGACATCCCTTCCCTGCGGCATCTTGATTGGGGATTGTTGGCAGACTTGCTGAGGGTGCCCTCGATCCCAGGGTCCTTGCTGCTGGCAGAGGGCTCAGTGCCAGTCCCAGCACTGACCCTGAGGAGCACCACTCGTAGGGGGATAGAATATAAGAAAATAAAGATAGCGTAGAAAGTAATCTCACCCCTAAGGAGCTGCAGGTGGGCCAATCATCAAAGATTAGGAACAGGCCTGGCTTTAACAGGCCACAGCTGTAACCACTGAGAAGAAGAATGCTATAAAAGGGTAGGGTGGCTGGGTGAGAAGGAACTGGAGTCACTTGGCTGCTTTGTGGAGAAGAAAGAGTCAGTGCTCTGAGGAGCTGCCCACGAGAAAATATCAAGAAGGTATGAAACTTTTGTGGTAAGGAGACAACGATACGGAATCCCTGCAATAACATGACAACACCACTTGTCCCTGGTGTCTCCCAAGCGTCAGAGTGATGTCTGTAACTCTGAGTGTGACCATCCAGCCAATTCCTTATCCAGAGCAGTCCATCCATCAAATCAATGTCTCTGCAGCTCAGAGACAAGGATGTCCTGCAGGACAGTGTCAAGCACTTTGCACAAGTCACAGATGACATCAGTCACTCTTCCTTGTCCACCCTGCTGTAACCCCGTTACAAAGGGCCACCAAATTTGTCAGGTGCACTTTGCCATTAGTGAAGCTGTGTTGGCTCTCACCAATCATCTCTTTAATTAAGTCATGTTGGTAAAAGTAGCCTTCTAGAACAAAGAGGAAATGCCATTTAATTTCCATGTGTAGAATTTAATAACAATTGAGGGTGGGTGCCACCTCTGATTATTTCACCCAAACCCCTGTTCAAAGCAGAGACAGTTTCAAAATTAGATTTGGTGCTTCAGGCCTTAGGTAATCATATGCTGAATATTTCCTGGGGTGGAGATTTAGAAAATTGCCAAGAAAACCTGCTCCAATGATCGGTGGTATGATACATTTATAATTTTTGCCCTTTGATCTAAGAGAATCTGCCATGCTCCTCTGTCCTTTTCTCCCTATCCTTTAGATGTGAACCTTTGAGAAGGATGTGGCTCTTCCAAATATGTAAATGCTCATTAAAAATTTGTGGATAGGAATTAGGTTCCCCCTTTGTCTGGTCCTCTCTGGTCTGAACAGATGCTCATCTCAGCTCGTCCTGCTATGTGCCTCAGTCCCCAAGCCACGTGTGTGGCACTTTAAGTATTTTTAAATGGGTATCTATTTAAAGCTGTAATCAAATGCATGTTTGTTATAGCATCTTGGCAAATAGATAGACCAGACCCTGTAACAAGCTTCTCTTCATTCTTTGATTTCTGTCATTAATGTTGGGGAAAGTGTGAGAACACCCTCTAAAAGGGTATGTGCTAAAAGAGATCTATTGTATGAATCCACACAGAATTCAGAGAATGCAGAATAACAACTACTCTATGGGTATTCATCCTCTGTTATTACTACAGGCAAAATGATCCAATTAAAGTACTTCTGTTGAAAATACTTGTTCTTTCAAATCCTTTAATTGCTTGGCTAGCTACGGGAAGACTAAAGTCTAGAAAGTGTTTGGTAGAAGATCATATTTGAGTGTATTATACTGAGTTAGTCTCATGAAGCACTTGATTTTGTGAGATATTTTTTGTTTCAGCTTTTGAAGAGGGTTTCTGTTCTGGTAAAAACATTAATCATGGGTTGCCTCAATTGAAATGTTGTGCACATTTTTCTCTTCCTCAAGGGTGATGCAGTGGGTGACAAGCCCCTGGAAATCCATGCTGCTTCAAATAAAGAACAGACCCATAAGTAGAATGCTACATCACCTGGCATCAAACAGGTAAAGGATAAAGACTGGTAAGAGTTTGTGGCTAAGCAGCAGAGTATCTGGGAAAAGCTGAACACTTTCAGTTTGACTTGTAGTTTTCTTCATAATGATTAGGAGAGTGCAGACAGATAATTTTATTTGTCCTAAAATTTGTCAAAAATATTTGCACTCCCTAACACTGTTGAAGTTAAGAAATCTAAATTATTCATCTTTAGAGCATAACAAGTAAATACATGTCTGTTTGAAGAGTTCTGAATAATTGAGGAAAGCCTTGTGATTATGGTGTTGATTTGTTTTGGCCTTTTATTTTCTTTTTTGTCTTCCCATTTCTGCCTTCCTTACTAAAAACCTCTTTGCCTTTTTTGTCATGCTTGCACAAGTATTATTATTATATCCCTGCTGATAAGTTTTCTCTAAAGATTTGTGAGTGCCAGGGTACAGCACTGCCTTACAGCCCGTAAAAGTCCATGATGTGCCTGACCTTTCATGTTGATGCAGCTCCCAAATGAGTCCTGTTGGGAACAAAAGATGGAGGAAATGAAGGCAGCATTTTCCATGCTCTCCAAGGCAGAAACTGGAGTGGAGATACCAGTTCTGACTTGGCCTCGGGGCTGTGTTATGAACTCAAGCAAGTCCTATGGTTACAGTTTCTAGAAAAGCAAAACAGAAACATCCTCTTGACTTTTTTGTGATGGTTTGGTTCCACCAGATAAAAATTGCTCTGTATTTGAGGCTTATTACAAATAATTATAACATAATTGGACATAATTTAGCACAATATGTCAGATGTCTGCTCTGTTATCAGTTGATAAAGAATGTCTCTTCTGAACATGTTTTCTACTTGCTTCTCTTTGCCCTGTATTATTGTTGCATCATGTTAAAAACTTACTTCTCATCAGAAAGTGATCCTAGCATTATAGGTACTCCTCATCATTTTTGTATGCAGTATTGCATTTACCAGAAAATTTTTTTTTTCCTGCTGCCAACTTGTGTAAATAGAATCCAGATCTGGCAAACTGCGTCGATTTTTTTTCCATGCACCAGCATCAGTCACATATGTTTGCAGATGTGGTGGGATCACCCATCTGCTGAGCTGCAGTGTTCCACTGCTTCATGGGCAGCTTTAAAAGAAAACCTGGTTTTTAATGTTGGCTCCCTTAAAGGGTTTTTAATTGCTATTGCTATTTCTCACAACAGCAATGTGAGCTTGTTGACTGGCTGATGTACTGAGTACCAAAGCTTTCCCTTTAGAGCTATGAATATAAAGTCTTTAAGAATACATGTTTTCCAAGTAGTTTGTAAGATAGTAATTTAAAATAAAAACTAAAAAATAATAGAAGAATTTTTGAATATTTGTTGTGTAAAGAATCCCAAGAGAACTGAGAGGAAGAAAAGCCTCTCTAAACTTCACTGAAATATTGTTGTGCTTCTTGTCAACTAGGACAGAGCTACTAAATGATAAAAACCCAAGAAAACTGGACTTTTGTTTGTGACACTGCACAAATATCAAGGTTCAAACAGAAATCCATAAATAGGTTTTATTTTCTTTTAGAATTTCTTGCTATGAATATAATTTTTTATTCACTTTTTGAAATGTCAGCCTTTTGCTTCAGGCACATTTTCTTTGGGGAAGGTTTTAAGAGAGTGAAGATAAATTGCCCAGGAGCTTGAAGAACCTGAGTGCTCCTGGTTTTGAAACCTACATGCTTCACCTCATGTTGTTTCTGGAGGAGGCACATGAAGGGAACTGCTGGATTTTTGACCTAGGGCAACCAGATGGTGAAAGTTCAACTCAGTATCAAGTTCAGCTGCTCTGCGGGGGTGGCAGTTTGTTACTTGTGCTTGAAATCAAATCCTGTCATTTAACTCCCATAGTCCAGATGTTTTGTTGGATTTGGGTGATCCCAAAAGTTGAAGAACATTGCTGTGATCTTTGAAAAGACACATGTTTTATTCTAGATGAGATCAGTCCTGAAAGTCTTGCTGCATTTTCAACTGTTGGTAATATTCCTAGTTGAATGTGGTAACTAAAATAAAGACAATGTAATTTCCTCCATGATTTGCCACAGCATGGGTCTCTGAACTGCAAATGGTCAGCCAAGGACAAAAGCATATTGGGTTGAACACAACAACATATTTCTCTATTCCAAAAACCAGCAGCACTGCACCTCCTTTATTATACTTTGTCATCAAAAATGATATGCAAACTTCAGCTCAAACCACATCCCGCTGTGGAAGAAGAAAACTTTAATTTTTTCCAGCTGTTGTATTCGAGAGTTGCTCAGAAGTGACAGGGTTTTGTGTTTTTTCATGAAGATGGCATATCTCATATTCACTCTGTTACAGATCTATATCTATGTAATTCCATTTCTTTGAGTTAAATTGCCCTAGTCTTACTCCAGAGTAAGTAAGATTAGGAAAACATGCATTTGATGGGAATTTATAATAATTCTTCTTGAGAAAGTTGGTTTATTATACAAGATTCCAGTTGGTGTTTGGTTTGAAGTGTTCTCTTTTGTCTTTCCATTTAGTTCAACTATGGGAATTAAGTCCTCTAGAACAGACATGATCGTCAGTGCTCTAATGTCAGTAATATGAAGAGTTAAATATCTCTACTGCAAGCAAATTGGTGTTGAGAATGTTCCTCAAACAGATTTTGAGCAACTTGCCACATCAAAGAAAAAAGTTTTGATTACACTGTAAAAATGAAAGGGCCTGTGATAAATTGAATTCTGCTTTCTCCCTCCTTTCCTCTCCCCCTTAACCTCTGTCCCCTTTCTTTGGTTATAGGTGAACAAAAATAGAGATATGAGCATCAATTTCCCAAGAAAAAGATGAAAACCACCTGAATCCATTTTGAATGTGACTAATCTGCCTTCTGCCTCAGGACAGTCTGGTGATCTGCTGCTCGGGCTGCTGGTATGGCTGCTGTGAAAGGACACCCCACGTGCTTGGGTCAGTCCTGAGACTCGGTCCTCTGTTCTGCAGTGGCACTCAAGGCTGCCCATGCTTGTCCCATTGCAGGATCAACATTGCAAGTAGCAAGTCTCAAAATCCCTCAGTCTCTTTATTATTTATATATAAAATAAAATTCCAGTTACAGAAAATGTCCATTATTTCCCCTCCTCCTGTCTTCTTTAAACTCACGGATGTGATGTTTGCACAATCTGAGAGGTTCTCTAGGTGCTGTTGACAGTGCCTGTATTTTTACCAGTGAGGAAAGCTGAAAGCAGTAGGATGTTTTGGCTAACATGAGCTCACAGAATTGGGAATGGGAACAATTACAATGACTCTTGTGTTTTGTCTGAGTCCCCCCCTCCTTTCTATACACGTCCTCTGCCTCATCAGTGCCAGCAGGAGGTGTGTAATGAAGCATCTGTGAGTTCCTGTCTGGTGGATGGATGGGAATGGAGCTGTTAATGCTTGTTCTTGTTTTTGCTTGAATGAGCAGCACAATGGGAACCAGAACGTTACCGTGGTGGGAACCAGCTATAGAATAACTTGGCTGTTTCCTTATTCCCACCCAGGGGAGGGGAGGAAAAAGTGATGTGGAGGGAAATAGAAAAGGATGTCCAGCATTTTGAAATCTTTGCACAATAAAACCCTTTCATCATTTGCTGTCATTTCCATGAGTCTCTCTTTTTGGGGCTTGATGCATTACAAGTTACTGTAATCCAAGTAGCTCAGAGCATTTAAAGCTGTGTTGGTGAGCCTTAAATGCTCCTTAATTAATCAGTGAATATGAGGAATGGGGGAAGGATAACATGAAATACGTGTTTGTGTGATACAGTAACTTTCTAAAAAGAGCAGGGAAGAAAATGCAAAGTAATTCAGACTCAAAATGCTTGTAAACATCTTTGTTATTCCATGGTTAGGTATTCCTGTTAGTGCATGGTTAGGTATTCCAGCTGAGCATATTCCACAGACTTCTAGAGAAAAACAAACAGACCTTGTCAGTGTGAATGCCAGACTGTGTGGGCATTGTAAAACAGGCCAGCTCTTTTTTAGTACGGGCAATAAGGCATGTGGTTGCCTTAGGCAGAAAAACAGAATCTCCCAACATGTTCAGTGCATGTTTTTATGATTGTTTTAGGCTGGTAAAGATGTATGTTGATATAGGGAGCAGGGTTCTTGCATGGGGTTTGGAAGGTGTGTGTGTGTGTGGTTTTGTTTTTACTTGAAACTTGCCAAGATAGTTTAAGCAGGCTTGGGAGGATCAAAGTAGTGTTTTTGTCAGTAGTGGAAAGGAAACTTGGGAAATAGAGCAGTAATAAATGCTCTGTTACACCACTCCTGTGGTACAAGCATAGATTTGTTTCTGCCCTTAAGATAGTTCTTCACTTACACATTCTCATATCACATAGAGAATATCTACCATAGAATTGGGAATACAGCTCTAGATGCCTGGTTTTTTTCAGTTTCATATTATTTCAATATTTGGCATATGCCATATTGGCATTTAAGTGGCTACTTGGTAATTCAGTTCTTTGTTTGCATATACACATGTGCATGTTTAATAGCCTGGGTTAAATAAGTATCGCTTAAATGCTTTTCACTTGATCAGATCTTAATTCAGCATATTTACACTGCTGCTTAAAAATGTCCCAAGTGATTGACATCAAACAGGAATGCTTTTATCTAGCAGGAAATGACTGCCTTCAAGCACCTGCATACACACATGACAAGGAGATGGTTCCAAAATGTGAGCAAGACAGCCTTAGCTGGAATCCTTTCCTTACGTCTTCTGGGTTTTATAACTACAGGAAATAAAAAAAATTGTCATGCTGGTAAGAGCCCAAGAGTTTGTAAACATTCAACTCCCTTGGCCCAGACACTCCTAATGAGGAACAGGAGAGGAGCTGACCACTACTGGTGTCTATAGATATCTATATATATGTGTGTGTGCACACATGGAGCTTAATTGTGCATGCATGTGTTATCTTCTGACAGACTTTGCCTGTGGGTATTACAATGTAGGCTAAAAATGGTATATTCCCCACCCAAGTGTCATGTTGGGTCATTCTTCCACTTGAAGCTTTTTGGCTTGGTAACTGGACTGTGTGCAGCTGAATCAGTGTTCTCATCCCAGCATCCTTGGCTACACTGGCTGCAGCAGAGGCTGGGGCCAGGTTGCAGTGCTCTCTCTTAAAAACACCATCTTTAATCTGCAGCATGTGAAGGTTGTAGAACTGGAGGTCATCAGGATGGCCCTATGTTGGGATGAGGATTCCTGTAGGCAGCATATCTCATGTCAAAAGTGACAGTGAAGCCTCTCTGTTTGCTAGAAGGAGCATCACCAGCCTGGAATGATCCAGTTAGCCCAGGTAAATGTGCACAGTCTTGCAGCCTTCAATAAACACATAGGCTTTTGCTACAAATGTTCATTGCAAAACCCTGGTTTAGACTCAGTCCTGTGACTGCAGGAGGCCCCAGACACAGACTTCACAGCAGTCATAATGAAAATGTTTTGGAGCATTTGTCATTACATCTGTCACCTTCAAGGAGAGCAGTAAAGACCAAGATTGATGTGGAGGGAATTGCATTTTAATCTGTGAGAAAACAGTGCCCTGGGAGTTGAAGGGACTTGTTGCTGCTGTTTATTGGCAGAAAAACCTCAGGGTGAGCACATTTGCTTCCAGACAAATAGAAACTGCTGCATTTGGTTCTTTTTCCCTTTTTTGTTTTGTTATGATTATTTCTGTACCTTCATATGAATTCTGAGCTACTTCTAAAGCCAGTTTTATCACAATAAACTGCTGTTGACAAAGAGCATTTTGGCTTCCCACTGGACCTTCCTGGATGCAGCCTCTCACAGCAGTGTTGGCTGTTGCACCTGGGTGGCCTGGCAGCTGCCTAGGTTAACCCCTTCCAGAGGGGTTTTGACAGGTACAAAAGCTTCTTGTTTACAAGGAAGACATTTGATAACAATATCTAAACTACAAAGCAGAAGTTGTTTTAGTAGAAAAAAGTATGTTTCTAATTGTGCAACAACTCTCTGTCCTCTTAAGTCTGTACCATTAACTGATTCTG
This sequence comes from Emberiza elegans, assembly GCA_024865655.1. Taxonomy (NCBI): domain Eukaryota; kingdom Metazoa; phylum Chordata; class Aves; order Passeriformes; family Fringillidae; genus Emberiza; species Emberiza elegans. Next base: position 4,407,945 of record JALJVW010003427.1, on the reverse strand, counting down.
GTATTTTTTGACTGCATATGGTTCTTAAGTTGACTGGAGCTGGCAGCTTTCTTAGGGTCCCTCTGGAGAAAGCGTTGGTGTATTGATGCAACTGGAATATTTTCTCCTATTTCATGACAGTGAAAGTGATAGCTTTAGGCAGCTATCTCTGCCTAAAGATGAAAGTCTGAGCTGGACTTAAAGTTCATTGATTCCTCCAGTGCTGCTCTCACAGCCAGGTTTTCAAGCTGGTGTTCTGGTAGCCATTGCACTGGTGTCGAAAGCTGGCAAAATCAAAGGTGGGCTGAGGATGTCTCACAGCTGGTTACAAGTCTGCTCCCTCAAAAGGATTCCTCCCTCCCTCTGTTCCATTGGAAATGGACCTACAATGCCTGCAGTAGACTAAGCTCCTTGACTCCTCCTTACCCTTTTTCTTTGTGTGTGTGTGCAGTTAAAGGTCTAAATGTACAGCCAACCCACAAAGCCAGTCAGTCACCTGTGCTGTGTCCTGCTGTGGTAGGTGAACTGGATGCAGTGCTCCATCACCAGCCTCAGTTACTGAGGCATGATCCTGTAATAGATGAGCTTTGCTGGATCTTCTGCAGGGAGGAAGATCCCAGCTGACTTGCTTGCAGTGTGCCTGGGAGACAGTCATGGCCCAGCCTGAGCTGTGCTCGTGATCCCAGAGCCTTTGTGCCCTCTGTGAAAGGAGCAGTGGGGACAACTGGAGAGCCTGGTCAGGGAACTTATCTTTTTGTTTATAGTGTGATAATAAACACTCACAAGACTCAAGAATTTGATCGAGACTAAAGCTAAAGGGTGCACTTCAGTCTTAGAGTGTCCAGCTCTTCCTCAGCCAAGCTAACCTGAAGTTGGTAAAACAGCCTATGAAGTGACAGCATGGGTCATTTGCTCCACCCTTTTTGGCAGGGGGGGACAGATGCGGTGGCAGGAAGGCTGTTGTGCAGTCCTTTACCCACGGGGGCTGTGCAGACACGTACTGGAGGGCTGTCAGAGAGCACCTCATCTTTTTTCCAGGGGCTTGTGCAATGTGCATTGTAATGGAGTAGTGAGTTCAGCCCCTGCATGCCCGGATAAAAGAAAAACCTCACAAGGAGAACTTAATTTCTCTCTGCTTTGGCCATTACAGTGTGAAACCACAGGACCCACCACGTCCCGTACCAAAATTTTCCAAAATCCGCTGTTCTGTGTACCACTGCATCTGGACCTTCCATGTCTTTATCTGGAGTACCTTCGTTCAACTCCAGGGCGCAGCACGCGTGCCTTTGGGGAAGTTCAGTCGGTTTATTTGAACTGAAAGTGAGCCACTTGCTTGGCTGGGAGCGCTGAGGAGCCCCCGAGGAGCCCCGGCGCCTGCTGTGCCCCCGCTCGGCGGGCAGAGGAGGGAAGGAGCCCCGAGCAGGGCGATGCTCCCTCCCTGCCAGCTCACGTCTTCCCCCAGACGGAGATGGAGGAGAGCTCTCAGTGCCCCAGCGAAGGGGGGAATGCTGAAGCGCGAAGCCAGAAATGTCTCCGTGGCTGTATGCACGTACCAGCTAGCGATCACAGGCAGCCAGCTGGAGACGGCCCTCACCACCACCGTTTTGGCCTCTTTAATTTATTTTTGTTATTGTTAAAAACGGTATACAGAAACATGGGGAGTTTGTGTATCAATCCTCAGTGAAAAGAGATTCTTCCCTTCCCCCCACCCCCTGCCCCAGATTAAGTTCACCAACGTCCTCTTTGTAAATTTAGCAAGCTTCAGACTCACTTCCTTTTGTCAGGAGACCTGAAAGAGCCATTTCCTGATTCGTACAGGGCTCTTGTATGCGCACACTAAGTGCTCATTCATGCCGTGAATCATAAAGGTAACCTCAGTTCAAAGCACTGCGCTGATACTTCGGCGTGGGACCAAAAGAAAAAAAAAGAGAAAAAAAAGAGTTTTGTAATTCAGCGCAACGCGCGTTGAAGTCATCTTTGCATTTACTGAGGAGCGGCGCCAGGGGGGTTTTGCTCTTCTGTCTAAAAGGCATCGTTTACAAACTGGCTACACTAAAACGGGCTGGTGAAAGCACCAAAGCCAGCCCAAAGGATTATGTTTACTGTCGTGTGCCAGGCTTGACACATTTTTCATATCCTGCCAGAGACGAGGAATGGCATCAGGAGCTGCCGCTGAGTCAGGCCGGGCCCCGGCTGGGCTCAGCGCGGCGCCTCTCACCGAGCTCCGTGATGGGGCTGGGGAAACTCAGCTCTGCCACGAGCGAAAAGGACTCACTCTCCTGCCTGAGGTTCACTGGCAGGTCAGCGAGGCACGGTCTGTTGTGTTTATCTCTCCTGTACTCGCCTCCGGGTTCATCTGACAATGAAAGGGATGAGCTGTTACTGGCTGAAAGAAAAAAGAAATGTGCGCTACTCGCCTCTCTCTATCCCTGCCAAGAGGGAGCGCCAGCCAATTCATACATAATATTGGAGTCTTCTGCCATTTAGCAGCTTTTGCACAGCATCCAACTGTACAAGGACACGTCCCTGAGGTCAAACAAACTTTGGCTGTACTTCTGCCTTGATGAAGTAAGATCAGTATGATCTCTCCCTGTTCGAGAGAGCAAAATACACAGATGCTAAAATCAGCAACTGTTTTGACCAAGAAGAAAACAGTAAAGGGGAAGTAGGCTTAGCTTGTGGTAAAAAAGAGGTAACATAAATGTGAGTGCATCCTCTTTTACTACCACAACCCTTCTTGAACTCTTAAAAAGGCCAGATATTCACCAGTCACTTTTTGCCATTATTTCTTTTGCAGTATTGTCTTATTTGCAGCTGAGGTTAGCCTGCTGAGGAGTCTCTTGTTTGAGGAATGTTAGAGGAACAGAGGTGTAAAAGCACTCTCTGCCCTGGGCTAGCCAGCCCGGGGTGACTCACACCCAAAAGTAACAGCACTATGGGAGCAAAAAACCCAAATGATTTTAGGCTCCCAGTGGGTGAGGTAAAGTGCAACATAGATGTGCAGGTAGAACTCTTCATACCTCAGGCCACAAGTCTCTGAACTAAGATTGTGATGTCCTGTGATCAAAGCCTGATTTTTGTTCTGGAAGGCTACTACCATGAGTAAAACCCACAGCCACCACTTGTAAGTAAACTGCAATAAATAAAATCACAACCACAAAGGAGGTGTGAGGCGGTAATTTTAATTAGTAGTCCTGTGGGACTTCCTGTATGTTTGTATTTTCCTTGTGCAATGAAATGCACAAGAGGAGCAGTTTTATTTGCACAAGAGTTCTCCACTCTCTGCCTGCAGGAAGGCTGAGGAGCATTGTGAGACCCATCTGGTTCACCTGACTGCTCCAGAGGGAGGCTCCTGGAGAACAGGAGAGTTCTGCAACATCCTTCCTGACTGGAAAAGTGGGACTCTTTCTGATCCATGCAGGGTCTCAGTGGCAGGATTCCTGGGCAGAAGATTCTGTAATGTTTTTGTACTTGATTGTTGCCTTAATTCCCTGCAACAACTTGTTTTCTCTCAGCTTTTTTGTCTTGCTGTATTTGTGATCCCTCTCTCCGGTAAACTTTCCTGGCTTTGCCCAAAGTACATCCCTGGCCTGGGGGTCCTGCTGAGGTCTTCTTTACATTTCTTCTCTCACCTCAGTAATTTTCTTGAGGAATTCTGGCACCTCATCATCCCTGCTTTCAAGGTTTCTCATATACAGATGCTCAAGCTCCTCATATATGATTATCACTTTCAGCTTTTATCACTTTGTAATTTTGGAACAGTGTTTCCTTAAAACCTGGTAAATTAATATTTTGAGAGCTGGAAAACAATAGGCTCACTCTTTTAAAAAATGTAATTTATTTTAAACATCAAGGTTGTGAGCCAGGTTAATTTTTAGTGATGATGGCTATGCTGACCCTGTGGCTGCAATTGACCCAGTGCAGGGGACCACAGGTCTGCAGCAGCATGTCTGGAGCATTCCTGGTGCTCCTGGAGCCCTTATTCCTACACATATGGTGTGTGGGGCCATGGGTGATGTCCCACATCAGCCAGGGCTGGCACAGGTGCCTGCAGGTTGTCTCCCCACTCTGGCAGAGCAGCAGATCTAGGTGGCTGTCCCTAAAATCCTGGAAACAGCAGCTTTGCAGCACTTCTGGTGCCCTGCACCCTGAAAGGGTGTTGTTGTGCCTTGTGTAAGAGGAACCTAATCAAGGTTATGAGTGTTTATTTATGAAGAGGTTGGCATGGTGCTTGTTTTTCTAACATTCAGTTTCCTGCTCACGTGAAGGCAGCTACAGGAGACTGCTGTGCTGACTGGGGGAACACTGTGGTACCCTTGGCCAGGTGAGCTCCTCAGACCTGACCTTCCCTCCACAGTGAGTGCAGGATAGGGACAAGAAAAAAAAGAAAAGAAACATCAAAACAAGAGTGAGCAAACATGTGCACTATGGTTTGAAAAGGGCACAGTGAAAGCCTACAGTGGATTTTTTTATGCTTGCTCTCCATTATTGATTTTCTCCCCACACTAGGAAGGATTGGTTTTTTATCAATCCCTTTTCCCCCTTTCCTACTCCCAGCTCAGCAGTACAGTTGGAGGGGACCACTCACTTCTCTCCAGGTTAAAGCTTAAGGGACATTTTTGTGGGGGACTTGCAGCTGTGTGAGAGGAAAACCTGTTTCTCCAGGATGCACAAAGCTGGAGGTGGGAAGGCACCCAGTAGCACAGCCCTCCAAGCCCTGATTTCACTCAAGGTGCTACAGTAACACCACAGTCTTGTTATTGTATTTCATAATGAGTTTTATTTTGACTGCTATAGGTGATATATTCTTTAAACATTTTATGGTTTAAACATTTAAACTTCAGCAAAAGGAAAATAATTTGAGATTTTATATAAATTTCATAGAGAACAATTTATTGTAGCAAGGCAATCAAAAGGGGTCCTTGCTTCTGGGATGGAGATTTAGGCACTGATTTATTCACTTGATCTACTTCATTTGTCCTAAAAAAAGGAAGGAAAGAGACAAGCAAATTTGTGTTTATAAGAAAGAAGTTATCTGGGCCTTTTCAAGCATGCCTGTGCCATTACAGTGCCCTAATTCTCTTTTAAGATTAACATGCCTAGGACATCATAATCTTACTGAAAACATAACTAGACACAACAAATATGTCATATGATAATCCCAGTGCAGTGATAGTTTTGGATTGATAAATGTTATTAAACACTTTGCTGGAGAAGTGCACCAAATGTTTTTCCTGGGGCATTCTTGAAGGTTCCCTTTGATCAGGCTCAGCAGAGGTGAGGGTTTCCTGCCAAGTTCCAAGTTCCCTGGGCACTATTTACCTTCAGATGAGACAGTGGGATGAACGGCTGCCACAGGGCAGGGAAGGACAGATAAAACCGAGCGTTGCAGAGCCTCTGACTAAAAAGAGACTGGCAGGTGTTGGGTGCCCAACTGGAATTTTCAGGGCTGGTTTGCAGGAGATGTTGGCAGCAGTGCTGGTGTGAGCTCACAGGGTCAGGCTGCACCAAGCCTGGGAAGGAGATGGCCCAAGGAAGGGACTCAAGATGACGCTGAGCCCCCCACCCACACATCAGGTGACATGGGCAGCCCAGAGGACCACAGGACCTCCTGCCTTTTTCACAAAATAAAAGGCACAGGAAAAAGCCCAAATGGCACCCAGGCACTGCCCTCCAGGAAAAGAGAGGAGATGGGCTCATTGCACTGGAGCTGTGGCTCAGCCATTAGTCAGCCCCACCACAGGACTCTGTGGGATGCGGGCTCTCCTGCCATCCCAAACCTCCTGTAACACCTCCCAGGGAGACAGCCAGCAGGTACCAGCTGGGGCTCCAGTCCTTGCTGTGGGGACCAGTCCTCACCCTGCTGGGACACAGTCAGGGACACATTGGGGTTCCTGGTGGAATATGTCTTTCTTGGCTGGACAAAGAACACGAAACACAGCACTTGGCTGCAATGGGCAGCAATTTCCAAAACAGAGGGTGTAATACACACTTGTTATTGGTGGTTGTAACAGTCTCCTATTTAATTCTCCAGTCATACAGTTGTCTCAAGAATAAGACACTCACAATAAATTATTTTATATAAAAATGCAGTGTTTAGTGTCTTCAACACACTTTCTGTTGAAACTGTGAAACTGTTCTATTCTGTTCTGTTCCTTGTGATACAACAACACATCCTTGTGATCTAGTCCAACAGCCTGACCACTTCAGGGTGATCAAAAGTCAAAGCAGATTGCTAAGGTCATTGTCCAAATGCCTCTTAAACACTGACAGTCTTGGGCCATTGACCACCTCTCTAGGAAGCCAGTTCCAGTGTTTGATCACACTCCTGCCAAAGAGGTTCCTAATGTCCAGTCTAAAACTCCCCTGATGATGCAGCTTTGAACCATTCCCACACATCCCATCACTGGATCCCAGGAAGGGATCATCACCCCCATCTCTAGGAAGCTGTAGAGAGCAATGAGATTGCCCCTCAGCCTCCTTTTATCCAAATATTGAACAGAACTGGCCCTAGAGCTGAGCCCTGAGGAGCACCACTGGTGACCAACTTCGTTCACTACAACCCTCTGAGCCCTGCCCTTCAGCCAGATTTCACCCAGCCCACTGTAATCCCACTCATCCCACAGCTGGACATGAACATTTTAAATTCACTGCTACACCTTTAATGGAAACTACTCAGGAAACTTATCATGATCAGGTGCACCTCATGTACCGTTTATGCACATTATCGCTCAGGTACTAACTGTATGTGCTGTGAATGAAGTCAAACTCCACTCTGTGTCTGTGGGAAAAATCTTAACTATGGCATTAACGGGGCAGAACAAGAGGAACTCACATACGTGAGCTCACTCACACGGATGTGAGTCACACATAACTCTGGGACTATGTGATTAAATAAACTATGAAAAAAAGGGGATTTAGTTAATGGTGTCAGCTCTGCTGGATGCCCATGGAGGCTGTTCTCAGGTGTCACAGGGAAGGCTGATTTGAAGTCAGCCCTGGACATCCTGGCTGTACTTGTCTGGCCTGGGGTGGTGGCTGAGTTTGCAGTGTTTTGGTAAAAGAGACTCTCTGGAAAAAATATTGATGTTTCATGCCAGCTCATTGCAGAGCACTGGTTTTGGGAAGACTTGCTGCTTCACTGCAGGGTGCTGTAGTTCTTCACTTACAAACCCCAGTGTATGTTTTACCCATGTGAGACAGGCAGCCAAGTGTGCTGCTGTCCACAGCACTCTAACACACCCTTCACATTCCAGTCTGAAAGCCTCTTCAGACAAGGCACTTCCCTGTCTGAAGGAGAAGTTTGAGCTTCCTTTCCCTGTGATGCAGAGTAGCTGCTGAGGGGACCCAGCAGCAAAGCAGAGCCATTGCCAGCCCTGCTCTGCCCTTGTCATGCCCAAAAGCCTGGGGAAGGACAAACCCACGGTTGCCTCCACGGCTGCCTGTGTCTGCCTCAGTGGGTTTCTCCTCCACTGTGCTCCCACCATGTGGCCACTGAGGCCACAGCTGTGACTCTGGCTGTGGTGTCCCAGCAGGCACTGAATCCTGACTGCCCCAGCTCAGCCCCGCTGCAGAGAAGCAGCCTCAGACAAAGCCAGGCTCTCCTCAAACACTGTTGCCATGTCATAAGACTGCTGGGGCTCAGCCTTCCGGGAAAAGGGCGCAGTCTTGGCATTGGCTGGCGTGGTGTGTGTGTGTGGCAGGTGCTGATCCTGCAGGTGTCCCCCACGCTGCAGCCAGGCAGGTTTTGCTGGCTGCAGTCTCACCAGAAACAACACTAGGAGGATTTGACACTTGGAGCTGTCTGTGGTTGTTTCTCCTGTGGAGTACTCAGTGTGACCTTCAGTGAGAGCAAGTGCTTGGGTACCAAGGGTTTGGGAACGGCTCAGGGACACCTCCATGCCCCTCTGTTCTGTGCCAGCTCCCACGGAAACTCCTCTGAAACATTCTGCAGCACCTGTGATGAGCTCGGTGCTATTTAGAGCTGTGTAAAGTAAGGCCACCATGGTTGAGCTTGGAAAAGATAATGAAAGAAAAGAACCAGCTGCAAGTGCCACTGTCCCCATGGTGCTGGGGCTTTGCACATGCAGGGCAGCCCAGCCAGCTGAGGAGCTGTGTCTGCACTCTGGAAAGGGGTGAAGGCTGACCCAGCACAGAAGCATTCTGTGCTTCTAAATCTTTTACTGCAACTGCAAGAGCCGGAGGTGCATTTTTATTTGATTTATATTCTTTACTTCTGCAAACAGGGGCACCTGATGCTTTATATAACTTAAAGGAAAAGACCATCACTGCTTGGATCCAAAAGGCTCAACAGTTTCCTTAAGAACAAACAGGAGATAATGTCACATCCTCCTTTACACCTCTACTTGCCTTTAGACCTGTGTGAAACGACCTTTCATTTTTGCAGTCCTGTGCTTATTGCAGAAAATACCCCAGCTGAGAAACCAGATGTAAGCCTGTGTAAGGGGAGCCCCAGCTGCCCAAACTGCTGGAGAGGCACATGGCTATGGGTGCCTAGAAGCAAACCTGGCCCTGCCTGGGAGTGAAGCAGGGATGTCTGAGTATGTTGAGCTGTGGGGATGAAAAGTAATTTGGCTTTTAACAGCAGAAAACAGCTTGTTGACACCAAGCCCAAATGGCAAGTAAAGGAGCTCTGGGGTTCTGAGTCCCTGCAGGACTCCTGTAATCACATTTCAAATTGTGGTGATGGCAAACCCAGCATGCAAATACAGAATAATTTTATTACTTTGTGCTGAGAAGGCCATCAACTCATGCCTATAAATCTTGAGTATTTGCTTACGTAATTTATTTTTGTTTTCCTTTGGGATTCTTTAGCCTTGTCCTGACTTCACTGTCATTTGGACCAGCTGTACTTTGTAATGCAGTGGACTTTGGTTTATGACCCTGTTTTACAGTCTGGCAGCTTTACAGCTTTCAGAGAAATGTAGTTATATAAAATGGGTGTGCTTTCTTGCCTAGCTAAAGCATAGCCACTATCCCTCAAAATTTCAGCTAGTTTTGGTTCTGTTTAAAACTGGATTAATAAGGCGTTATTTCTTTGATCCTAGCACTTGTTGCTGCCTTCATCTGCCAGTTCTGCCTGTTGCTCTTCAGCAACAAATAATTCCTGCTCCTACACCACCAAATCCAAAATTAGTACTTGCTAATCCATTAAGTTATGGCTAATGACATCAATGGGAGGTAAAAATAATCCAGAAATTATTAATGTATCCCAAGAATATGCCTCTTAGGCTTCTGATTTTCTGAAATAAGTCTTACAGCTTGCTCTGATTACATTATCTGGAAAGAAAAAAGCCGAAACTGTCTCCCTTGATGCTGCTTCCTCTGCTGGGTGTGTGACTTCCTGTGGCAGGCTGTGGTCAGCCCCTGCACCTGGCCTCCTTCAGTGTTGCAGATCCCTTCTCCTGCCTCCTTTTTAATTTACATTTTCTGCCCCCGTGGCAAAGCTACACCTCTGTATGGAGGTTATGACCTCTAGGAGTGGTGAGTGCAGAGTTTGACCCATCCCTCTCTGTTAACTCTGAAAAAGGCCCGTGTACCTGCGACTGTAGCTGAAACACACCGAGGCAGGGGTTGGAAATGTTCTGGTACATTGTGCTAGGCCATGGCAGGAAGCTGGCTGGGGGAGAAACCCAAATGCTGTCATGTGAACTGATTACAAAAGGCACGAGACTACAGACCAACACCGAGTCTTGTTTCCTCCTGCACAAGGCGTGTGGTGCTGTTTGTGCGTCGGTGACTCAAGTGGGCCAAATCTGGAAGTTCAGGGAGATCACAGAGAGCCCAGACTGGAGTTTCCTCATCATGACAGCAATAAAGAAACTCTGTTCAAAGGTACCTCCACTGTGGTATCTGGGTGTCCAATCATAGTAACCAGCTTTCCAAAGTCTCACCCTGCAGTTTTATCAGTGTGTTTTGAAAATAACACCGCAATATCCAGTTACTTGGAAATACTGAGTAACTGCATAAAGCTACCGTGTCTCTCACGGGTTTTTTTCTGTGTGGAGGAAAGTTTCTAGTAGGAATTCCAGGGATTCATGTCTCATCCCTGCATAGTGGGTTCCTGGGAGGTGATTGTGAAGATGTAAACCCACCTCATCATATTGTACAGCAAGCTCTCAGGAGAGGATGGATGCCTGGTTTTGTTGTACCAAAGCATGTTATTTTTAGTCTGTTTTAGTGGAAAAGGGAAATAGTTAAGAAAACGGTGGTTCCTTTTTCCTTTGAGTAGATGTGACCATCCGACACCTGCTATATCAACACAATTGAAATACGCAAAGTTCGGAACAAAATAAACAGAACTATTTACCTGAGAGCAGTTTCTGAAAAGAGTGTTTGTTTTCCATCCTCACAAGCAAATTATCTCCTGGGGTGTTTTATTTCTTGCTTTGGCCTGAAGCAAATCTGTGAAATGAAACCGAAACTGGTTTGAAGATGGAATTTCTTCCCCCTCACTCACTATTTTCAATTGAGGCGTGTACCTGTGCTTTATTCTGTTATCAAACTGAGTGTTTCTGATCACAGAAGAAGTCAGAGCCTCAGCAGGCAAGGCCTGAAGGTGGGGAGAGGTGCATTTCCCAGTGCTGCATTGGTGCTGGGCTGTGCTCCTGCCCCAGAGCCACATCCATGTCCTCAGCCTCACACCCTCTCCTCACAAGCTCCCGTGGGGACAAGTCTGAGCTCCTGATGGGTTCTGAAGCCCTCCATCAACGCTGTATTTCCCAAAAAACATCTGAACAGCAAAAAAGTTAGCCAGGTCTTGGTGAGAGAAAGATGGTGAAGTTAGAGCCTGCTTTGAGTTTGCAGCAAGATTAAACATTAGCAGCGGGCTCGGTGCTACTTTGCTGCTTGGTTTCAGACAGCAGCTGAGGCCTTCCTTTAAATTGCAGCCACTTCTCTGACACCTGAGGTTAAAAAAAAAATAATTAAGCAATCCTGCCCAGGCAAGCAAAACAACTGGGCACAGCCGAGTCTGTTGCGTGAGGTGAATGATTTAAACGCGCAGGTTTGGTCCCTCGGCGCTGCCGCCCGTCCGTCCGTCCGTGTGAGGGCCCGGAGCTCAGCTCAGCTTCCGCGCCCCGAGGGCCTGGGAGGGAGAGCCCGGGGGAGCGAGCGCTGTGGGGAGGAAGTTTGAGCAAGGCGAAGGAAATAAAGCTCCTGGTCAGCTCAAAGAAAGGAGGCACGACACACACCCTTGGGCTGGCCTCCAGCCCGAGGCAGCGCTGCCTGGCGGGGAATTAGGCCGAGCTTCCCGAATCCTGCTCCGTACGGAGCTGGTGTTTGCCCTGAGCTCACACCTCGGCTCCCCCGGGCCGGGCTCCAGGACGGCGACTCTCCCAAGGCAAAACACCGAGCAGGAATGCACTAAAGCCCCCAAACGCCTTTTCACAGGAAAAGTTTGCATTGGCTTTTTGAATTACATCGACATCGAAGGCTCTTTTCAAGAAGAGAGGAGGGGGAAGGGTTGTTTTTCTCACATATATTTTGTTTTAACTTATGTAGACAAAAAAAGCCTCCTTCCATGTCGTCGCTATGGCTACGGCTCGGATCATTGTGCAGGAGCCTGTGAACAGGAAAAAGCCAAGCGGAGAGGGGGCGGCGAGCCCAGCGCTCCTCTGCGCGGTCCTGACGCATCCTCCGGCCGCCAGTCTGTCCAAGGCCACCCTTCTGTCCCCACCCGATGGGAATGTGGAAACTCTGCCATTGCGAAACGTCCCGCTGGCTGGCTCAGCCCGAGGAGAACTTCCCGGGGCACGGGTTTGAGAGGGAGAGCGAGGAGGAGCTTTACGCCCCGGCTCCCTGGAGATGTTATCGGCCCTGTGACACACTCGCTCCCTAACTCTCGCCCGGAGGCGGGCTCGCTGCAGCCGGGCACAGCACGGGGCTGGCTGACCCGCAGGGCACACCGTGCCCCTGCCGCCATGGGCTCCCACAGGTGGGACACCGGCCACCAGCTCAAAGCCAGCTGACATGGCTCAGCCCCCACCACAGGCTGGCTCTCAGCTTCGCCGTGTGATTGTGGTCCTGAAACAGAAGGAAGTCACAGCAGGTGAAGTTTCTCCAGCACCAAAAGCCACAGAAAACACTCTGCTGTATGTCTCAGTTGTAGTTCCAGAGGCACTTTGGTCCTCCCGTAGCTTGAGGAAAAGTTGTTGAGGGAATTTAAAATTGGTCTGTTTTTGACCCACAGCATTACCACATCACTGTTGGAGACTCTTACCAAAACTGTGAGAATACTTCTGCTGGTTTTAAAAACCCTGCCTCTGAGTACGATCTCAGCAAAAGTCATATCTGAAAGGTTGGTCCTTGCATTTCCTTTCATGCGTGAATGTTTAAAATTATCCCCACTGGCTAGAAAAGGTCTTCTCATTTAGCACTGCCTTGCTTGTTTTCTGTGACTGCCTGAGACTCCATTCCATCAGAATTCATTTAGAAAATGCAATGGTAAGCCACACTGGCAGAAGACGAACAAGATATGATAAACAATTTTAAATTGATTGAAAATTTGACTAAGCTGCTTACTTTCTAATTATGATGCCTAATTAGTTAGCTTGTTCCATTCAGTCATGCAGCTTTGATAGCTTTATTGTGCTCCAGAAGTCTGGGGCCTGAGGTTTAAGCAGGCCTGCCCTAGATATCTAATGAACTGTTAATTTCAAAATAAAACCACTCTTAAACTACTCTACTAGCAATCACCTTCTGGTCTGATAAATGGAGCCAGAAGCACAAGCTTAAAATAACTTCAAAACAGATTGCACTAGGACTGAGATGCAGGAGATGAGATGAGGTTAATGTAGCTCACAGAGTAACCAGTGAAGTACTACATCTTCACCAAGGAGAAGATACAACATCCTAATGCTCAGTGAGAACTGCTAGAGACCATCTCCTCTTTCCCATTCTGCCTCCATCACCAACTCTTGGGCTGGTTCCTTGGCTATGCTTGTTCTCACTTCTTTGAGAACACGACTGGATTCCAGCAGAGAACAGGGTAGCAGCAAGGGTAGGGAGGTTTGTAGCCTGGCATTTAATCTTCATCCAAGTGAGAAACACAGATTTCCACTCCCTTTGGGTAGGAGAGGGATTGAGCCTCAGGCTGCTGTGTGCGGTAGGAATGCTGCCACAGCAGCTGAGGTGCTGCACAGACTGGGGCAGTCCTGGAAAGGGATGTTTCTTATGCAGAACCTGACCTGCTCAATCAAGGTAATTTTTGTGACAGATCCCATTCTCAGTCCAGCTGGAGTTAGTCCAGGTAAGCACTGGAACCATATCACAGAACCATAGAATGGTTTGGGTTGGAAGGGACCTCACAGGCCATGTCCTTCCAAGCTCCTCCATGGTCAGGGAAGTCACCCATTAGACCACGCTGCTCAAATCCAGCTTGGCCTTGAATGCTTCCAGAGATGAGACATCCACAACTCTGGGCAACCCATTCCAGTGCCTCACAGTAAAAATTTCTTCTTACTAGCTAGTCTAAACCTGCCCTCCTGCAGCTTAAAGCCCTCTTGCCCCTGTGAAAGGTCCCTCTCTGGCTTTCCCCTTTAGGTACTGGAAAGCTGCTGGGTCTCCCTGCAGCCTTCTCTTGTCCAGGCTGAGTGGCTCCAGCTCTTTCAGTCTGTGTTCATGGGAGAGCTGCTCCAGCCCTCTGATTGTCTTCATGGCCTCCTCTGGACTTGTTCCAACACATCCACATCCTTCTCATGTTGGGGACGAGAAGGCTGGATGCTGCACTCTGGGTGGGTCTCACCAGAGTGGAGCAGAGCCCCCTCCCCTGACCGGCTGCCCACAGGGCTTTGGATGCAGCCCAGGACATGGATTTTTTTCCAGGCTGCAAGTGCACATTGCCAAGACAATGCTGAGCTTCTTGTCCACCAATGCCCCCAAGGAAGAGCTACCTTCTGCTCTCCTCCAAGAGCTCCTGTATTTTTTATTAGTGTTCTCACTCTTGAAGCAACAACTGACAGCAAAACCTCACACTTGGGCAGAGCTGGCACACTGCTGACTACTCATCAGCTAAAAACAAAACAGAAAATAAGAACAGTTTCATACACAGCTCTCTGTTGGCCCTGGGCAGAGTGATACCTTATTCTTAAAATCAGTTCAGCATTTCCCATGGCTGAAGCAGTCACTGTCCACTACTCTCTAGGATGAGGAAACGTCTTCCATGTGACACATGATTTATGCAGTGACCAACAGGTTTAAAACCTTATTTAAACCAGTTTATGTTACAGGGCAGTTACGTGTCTTCCCTTCTTTGAAGTGAAAGCAATGCTGGCCAAAAAAGCCTTTTATTGCAGGGTTACCAGAGAGCAAGAGGAAAGCAGCACAAAGTTTGCATGCATCCACTTTCATCATCAGCTTCACGAGAAATGCAAACACAGTACTGCTAAGTTGTTAATTTTTTTCAAAGACAACTAAAAAATTGATGAGCAGCATTGTTTTCACTTTCTACTGCACAAAGGCTAAAAAAGAGAGGGCTGGTTTTCTACTGCTTAACACAGCACTTACAGCTCAGCACTGAGGCTCAGCAGAAATGCTGAACCTGATCTGAAATCATGATCAGAAACACATTCCACCTGAAGCATTTGAGTCTAGTGGTTTAGGAATCACATAATTGAGCTGTTTGTGTGGTTTGTAAATATACTTTCATTTCACATGACCAGTCAGAACCAATTTTTTGTTACTCAGGCCTTGAAACCACACCAGGATGGATCTTTCCCTTCAAGACTATGCCCTTCCAGCTGAGGTGCTCTGCAGGTAAGTGGAAGTCCCAAGCTCTGGACTGTCTGCATCAGTGGTCCAGAGAGCAGCAACCTCATTTAGGGACTCCAGCCCTATATAAAAATACAGGTCACAAGGCAGGATGCCCTGCCCCACCAGGGGTTGAGCTCAAACCCTTTCAAACAGTCAGGTGCTCAGAACCTTGCCCCGAGATCCCACAGGCACACAAGAGCCCTTTTATCCCACTGGGACCACAGTAAATCATTTAACTTGTGAGAAGGCTGACACCAATCCAGTCTTTTATTAATCTTCATGTTATTTGATGAAATACTTCATATGAGAATTGAAGTCAAAACTACTGCCATGAAGTGAAAACACTATTTTATTTTTATAAAAGGCAATAATTAAAACAAACCCTACCAGTGTGTACATTGTACACATTTGAATGACACTTACAAGAATGAAGTCTCCATATACAGGGATTACAAGCCCACACTGGTAAAGGATGCACACAAGCACATACTGAACTTCACAGATGCCTCAGCTCCAGATCACAGTACCATTACTCTATAACCACACCTGCACTGCCATTATTAGCATCCACACTACTTTATTCCACTAAAACTGTACATACACAGAAAGCAAGAAGTTTATTCAGAGAGCACATATATTCGCAGAAAACATTTATTTGCTGGAATAATCTCTCACTCTTCTGCTGCCATCTTCAAGAGATACTTCTTGTCAATCTTGAAGAGCCTCCAGCCCTCCTCGGTGGACAGATCCGAGGCACCCCTTCTCTTGTAGAACCTGATGGAGGGCTCATTCCACTCGGCCACGAGGAAGTGCATGCTGCTGCAGCGGCACTTCACAGCCACCTGCAAACCAATGCCACACGGTCACAGTGCCCAGGGACAGCCCCAGTGATAACCAGCCACATTACTCAGCAACTGCACACCACCACAAGTCACTGAGTTCATGCCAGCAGCCACTGCAGCATTTCTCACAGTTTACCAGACTCCAGACAACATTTTAAGCTGTCTAGAGGTTCTGCCACCTCCTTTAACTGTTGCTTAGACTTAGCACTTAGACATACCTGACTCAAGTTCTTCAGAATTTCTGATCCAATACCAAGTCCTAAAAAAACAAAAAAACCAAAAAGCTTAAGTTTTAAATCTATAGTATCTACCCTATGGGTAGTAACTCATCTAATTCTGCAATAGGTACCTCTGTACTCAGCCATCACATAAAAATCTTCAAGGTACAGCAGTTTTCCAATCCATGGATCATAAGTGAAGTAATACATGGCAAAGCCCACAACGCATGTTTCTGAAACAAAGGGTGTAACTTCAGCCAGACAGAATTTACAAGGTAAAAATACAAAGTTTTACATGCATGTTTAAACATACAGATTCTCTGAGACATGCAGACATTTGATACTAGGTTACAATTAAAAATGAAGTTTGCAAATAAGCACACAATTGTAAACACAAGTTTTGATAAATTTTTATCAGCCTAATAAAAAAAAAGATTGTTCTGTTTATACCCTGAAATCCTCAAAAGCACTATCATAGTAAGTACAAACATGGCTTTTTTCTACAAAATAATGCACACCCTACTGATTCATCTCCAGTCTGGAAGCCAAGTAAATACTTTACACAGCAGCTCACAATCTAGGTGATTGCCCCAGCTCTGCTCCCTTAGGAATAATCTGTCAAACCCTGATCTTTCCATGTATATTCCTCAGTAACTGCTGTGCCAGAAGGCCTATTCACAGGCCACCTTTACAGCAGCATTTCAAGCACTTCCACTGAGCATCATGCTGTTTTCTTTACCTTCAGCACCAGGAAGTCAAGATAAGTAAAGTTGCAGTTTCAATTGTAACTCTGTGGCTCAAGAGAGAAGAGAAACCAACTCTTCCAACAAGAGCCCACTTGGACATAAACTCTGAGTATTTTAACTACATCAGCCGTAACACTCTGCACATACTCTAAGAGAAGCGTGCAAACAGCTTTCTGCTATCTACTGTGTCTTTGGTAAAGGTTTGGGAATAGCACTTGTCCCTGTAGGCCTTACCTCATATTATGATCATCTACTTTATTGTGTAACGGATCTTTTAGTTACCTCCCCGCCCATCCATGTACACAGAAGGGCCATGTACATGGCGAAGCTAGAGACTGTAACCTGAAGATTGGGGACAAATTAAAGAAAAAAATGTGATTTAACAGAATTACATATAGGTAAGTCAGGGTCAAACAAGAAAAGCCATTTAATAATTGGAGTCAAGCACATTATGTTATACCTGATCTCCCATGCTTCCAGGATTAGCAACCACTTCAGCAGAGTATCACTACACATCACTGAATTTTAGCAATTAACCTAGTCCTCCTACCCCAGTCCACCGGTGGAACCTCATCTACAATCATTAATATTAAGCAAATGATGCTTTTGTGTATTTAGCGTCCAAAATAAGTATCAGGAAGCCTCACCTTCAGACGACCACTGGTCTTTAGGCACTTCTGCAACCAGACAGTGGTAGAAAGGGTGCTCGCCAAAACCATCCTCAAGCAGCTCTAGAAAAGCAGAATACACGCGCACCTGAGCCACAGGCGCTGTCACTCAGCGGCCAACCGGGTGAGCTCTTGTACCCTCCCTACCTTTCTCAGTTAGCACCACCTGGTCCTCCATGTCCTCGTATTTCGCCAGTTCCTGGAAGAGAAGGAGGATGTGAGCGGCCTCTCCCCACCCCCGTCCCTTGCGCAACAGCTTGTCTTGTTTTGCTCCGGCCCCGGGCAGCGCTGCCCCCGCCCCGTATCCCGCCCGCACCTTGATCAGTCGCAGCAGCTCGGGACAGTCCTCGGGACGCGCGGCGCGGATGCTGAACGAGGCCATTTTCGGCGACGCTTCCCCCTGCGGCCCCCTCGGCTGACAAGTCCCCGGTGTGTGAACAGGAGGAGCAGCTGTTTCTTCATTCGTGTCCCGGGCGCGGCGGCCACCTGCGGTCAGTCAGGCTGCGAGCATGTCCCGGCGGCGTTCGGCTGCTGGCGGTCCCGGTTCGCTACCGCTGTTTCCCCGGCTCGGAGAGTGCAAGCCCTATCCTCGGCCGCCGCATTTAAAGACATCCTCGCCCCGCCTTCCCCGCCACTAGCCAATAGGAGCGCCCGCAGTACTCGCCCTCAGCCAATGGCCGCACCCCTCCCCGGAATGCTGCCCGGGCCTGCCAGCAACAGCTGCGGACGTCTCGTGACTCGCCCTCCCCCCTCCCTCCTCCACGCGCGGCGCCCCCTGGCGGGGCTGGACGGCGCCGCAGGGCGAGACCCCGGCGGCTCTCCCTGGGCGGCGGGAGCGGCCCTCGGGGACCCCCGGCACCGCCGGCCCTGCTTCTCCCGGCACCGGCTGCCGCGGGACCCCGAGAAGCGAGCCCGACAGTGCCCTCAGCTCGGGGCTCTCCCTGCGCGGGCGCCGTGTAAGGGCCGTGGCGCCGCCCTGGCCACAGAGCGCGGGGCGGGTTTGGGGCAGTTCGTGCGCCGCTGTGGGCAGAGAGGGGAAAAGAGCCTCGGTGTTTGCTGGAGACGCGGAGTAGCGATCCGTATCCAGCCGGGGCGCGGGGGAGCGAGTCTAGCGCCCAGGTAAGCCCCCGGGCAGGAGCGGCCTTACGGAGAAAGGTTCAAACCACTGAAGTTCAACCTTGGGACTGGGACGTTTCCCAGGCTGGAAACCGTCCCACCGTAACGCGCCTGACTGGAGAGGAAGGGGCTGTGCTGGGAGAAGCGCAAAGGAGTGGGTTTAACACAGGGGGTCTGCCAGGAGTCTCCCGTAAGGGAGGCTCTGACGCCATCTCGGTGGAGGTATGGATGTCACTGAGGAGAGAGGTGGGCGTGATGAGGAAAATTCCATCGGAGTAGACTCAACAACATGACTTTGGAGTATGAAAGGATGGAGGAATTATCCTGAGCCCTGTGCTTCCTCTGGATATTTCCTAGAGATACTGCTGTATCTCTAGGTAATAGAGATACTGCTGAGGAATGAGCTGGATCATGATCTCAATGACCGTGGGGTCCACGGACCTACAGCTGGGCCACCCAGAGAAGTGCAACTCTGTGATATGTGTGGTTTTCTTGTCACCCTCTTCTATTAGCTGTGCCACTGTCATGTACATTCTTAGATATTGTAAAGGAGCTCTTTAGCTTTCATTTAGCTTAGTTTGATTTAAGAGTGGTTTGGGATATGGGGAGACACTAAGTCATGTTGGTGACTCTCACAACACACTCCCATTTTTTTCATGTATCCAACAAGCTACAAGGTTGGCCCTCACTTAGAGGGACCAGCATAGAACACAATACTGCAAGAGGATTGTATAAAGAAATGTGTATAAAGTGTGTGTTCGGGTGGCTGGTGTTAGCACACAGTGGAAAGTGCCTGAAGGCCTGGGAGAATAATTTAGCATTTATGCAAACACCCTAACTGGCTCACTTTACCCTCTACTGGAGCAAGAACAGAGATGCCCAAAGAACAGAAGTGTTTCCATATCACTAAGCAATCACCAGTGGCTAGTTAAAATTTATTTCATGGGTTAAAAGTTAAAATTTATTTCATGGGTTGTGAGTCTGGAAAGCCCTCAGGACAGGGTATTTAGTAGGGAGAGTGAATCTGAATAAAATACCAAAGAACAGACTCAGCTTAACAACATACCTTTAATGAATACAGATATTTTATTCCCTAGAAATGATTAGACTGGAATCAGAAATGGGAAATACTGTCTCTGTAAGAGACAACAGCCTTTGTGTTGTCTCAACTCTCTTTGTTTTGCATTTCACAATGAGGAAGTCACACTATCAGGAAACTTACTGCTGTGTAAGAACACAAAGTGCCTGGTTTCTTTCTTCTCAAGTCAGAAAAGTCACATGATTTAGAAGTTGAAGTCTCAGCGGAAAAAAAGACCCAAACATTTTCTCCCTTGACTGTTTTAGAAACTCCTGCTCTAATTTGCTCAGAAATATGCTGATATTGTGTGGCTCAAGATAATACAGTTCATTTGATTTACCTTTCAAATTCACAAGGCAGAAGGAAAAAATTTTTAAAAAAATTCATGATGTGTCAAAAAGTTTAATTAAACAATAGGAAATGCAGAGAATTTAGAGAAAAAAAGAAAATTAAAAATAGCTAATTCAGATATCTAGATCTCAGAGACTATGGTAAATTAGTTATGTATTATTAGGGGAATTTTCTCAGAATAAGTAAGTTTAATAAGAATGGTAAGAATATTTTACAAAAAGGCTCCAAAAGAACTCAGTTTGTGAATTAATCAGACTGATTTGGCATGTGTTTTACAGCTTCTTCCTTTGTCTCTGGTCTGTTTGTCTTTCAGCAGGTTTCGTGTCATCTTGACATAGCTGAGGCCGCTGATGAAATCTTTAATGATCTGCACAGGGCTTGGATTTTATCCTTCAGTGATCACAGCCCGTTGATCTGCCCTTCTCTCCAAGGAATGACCAGTGGCAAGTCTCCTGAAAAAGATGAACATTTTTTAAAATTGTGCAAATATGTGTGCTGGCAGGTGGCTAACAAACGTGTTTAAGGTAAACCAATGTTGAAATAATCTGTTATAATGAAATATGCACTGAAGACTGGATTAGCTCTTCTGTACCAGCCAGCTGCTTCTTCCATGCAGAACCTGCTGACTGTGAATCCATCTGCATTTCCAAGAGGGTTGGACTTCGGTGTTTGAGATGGTAAAATGATTAGAACTATATAAAATGTGCATAATTCCTATTATTCTTACTGTATCTTTTCCCTAAATATTACTCATAAGAGAAACAGAAAAACTTGTGCAAAATAGCAAACGGCACTTTCTTTTTTAGCCTGCAACAGGAACTTTTATAAACAGCTGATAATAAAAGCATGTGGAGCATTATGTAGTGACTGAGGCAAGTTCTCCCCACATCCTGCCCGGAGATGGAGGGCTTTTCTAGTCTGAAGATACAGGAAATAGCCAAGCCAGTTCCCCCAGATCCTTTCACAGCAATGCAACTGAACAATTTATTCAGAGAGTTATGGGACCCCATCTGCACTTGTATCAAAAGCATGTTTTTACTTGCATCTAAATTTTCTAATGTGCTCTTTCCTTGGAGGATGGACAGAAAGGCTCAAAGTGGGCACCAACTTTCTTTCTTTACTGTTCAACTAATCAAACTCTCTTCCCCTGTTTTAATTTTTGATTTCCTCCTTTGCTAGGAAGATTCCTTGCATTCCTGTATCAATGCCTTTCTTATGCCTCAGAGGTTCTGTGTTTGTAATAAATAAGAGGAAGAGGAGAAAAACTCCTTATTCCACATTAAAATGTAGTGAGTTAATGATTTTTGATTGTGCTAATAAATATTTCCAAGTATTTCAATCCAAGTTGTATGTCCTGTCAAATCTCTGGAGCAACATACAGAAAATGCAATTAATATTCGGTATTGACCTGTAATTTTTCATCATTTTGGACATTTGGGATTCTCTTATCATTTTACACTGGCTATTTTTTTCCTAATCCTTAGACCTTGTGTTGATATTTATGAGTTCACAATTACTTCTGATGTTTTATTCAAGCCATTTAAAATTAAAGTTTATTAGCACTGAGCTGTACATGGAAAAAAATCTGTCAGAATAGTACAAATACTAAATAAATACTGCATGAGTGATGCTCAGAATTCAGGGCAAATGCGAAATTAACAGTTTCATGTGATAAAGCTACATGAATTTTCATATGCTGGCAATAAAAGGACCATAATTTTTCTTTATTATCTTTGAAAGCATATTTTAGATCATTAGAACCCTATTCCTGTCAGCAAATACGTCTTATCTGCCCTTTGTAATTATGGAGTTTAATGAATCTGGGATTTAGACATAACTAGTTATCTGCCTGAATCCAAAAATCATCTATGTTATGTACTGTCATGGTTTGAGCTTGGCAAAATGTTAGTGTCTCTTATGAAAATACTTTCTCTCTGGTACTTGCTGTGAGATGTGCTTAGGAATAAGCAAAGCAGTCTTCTACTTAAAACTATAGAAAGCAGAACTTTATTAACTACACACTACAATAGGAAAGAAAAGAAAAGACAATCTCAAGGAAAATGAAAACTCTACAGAATACAGTTCCTCCTCCTCCCCCCACTAAATTCCCAATACAATTACATCTTTCAGTTCAGCAAAAACCACCCTTACAAACACTCAATCATGAATTCTTTAAGAGGAGGAGTCCTTCTTGTATGCCCTGGGCTTTTGGTCACATATCCCCACCCGGATTGGAGATCGTGACCCCTTCTTCTCATTTCAGTGCTCTCACCACTGAACATGGACCAGAGCTACTTTGAGGGTTGTCTTTTTAAGGATTCCATCGTCTCACTCTGAAACAAAGGCACAGTCTCTATTTTGGGACATCTGTCCCCCCATTATTTCACTTCTTGGGCCGGGAGGCTCTCACACTGCCTTCTTAACTCTGGGACTCGGTGGCTCCCCCTGAAAATAGTCTCTGTATTCAGGAACAGTTCATGGCTCTACAAAAAGCGTCTAGCAAAGAATGCTACTCCACATCTCTTCCACCCTAGGTTCTTCTTACAATCTCTCTCCTGTTCAGTCCTTTAAAAACTTGCTTAAATCTTCCTTCATCTTCTCTCTAGGAAGGGTCAGTACTCTGCAAAAGCTTTCATTGTCCACAAAAGGGTTAAAAGCTCTCACACACGGCTGGACACATCTCTGCACGGCCTCCCCCCCATTCCGGCATTCCCCCCCCTTCTCTGCTGTCGGGCTGCGCGGCCAGCACAGGATATCAAATTTCAAGATAACAGTTCAGGCTCGGACGCTGGTACTTTCTCTCACTCTCTCTCTCTCCTGGGGGGGGCTGCCCGATGCCTCTGGTATTCTTCCTCCACCCTTCCACCCTTTGGGGGGGGGGGGGCCAGGCCAGGCCTACCCCCATTCCGGTCCAGGCCCAGGCCTACCGCGTGGCTGCCCCTCCCCCTGCCCAGCCGGGACAGCTAGAGCAGGGGGAGAGGTCCTTCCTCTTCCACGCCGAAGTCCCAAGAGGGCTTCCCAGGGGCAGAGCTCTGCTTTTAACCCCTGTGTGTTCTCAGAGGCGTATCCAACTCTCAGTGGTCAAAACAGGTGTCAATCGCAAATCTACATCTCAATTAGACTGACACACTCTCAGAATTCCATTTCCCTTCAAACCAGGACATTCTACTTTTCGCTTCTGAGAACACACTTTCTAACATTATTAAAACTATATACACTTCTACAAGACAAATACGTGCTTTGTTCTTATTCTTTTTTGGCTCAATCTCACAGCCTTATCTTATCAACTTATCTTATCTCGATTCCCGGTCAGGGAACCAAAAATGTCATGGTTTGAGCTTGGCAAAATGCCAGTGCCCCCCATGAAAATACTTTCTCTCTGGTACTTGCTGTGAGATGTGCTTAGGAATAAGCAAAGCAGTCCTCTACTTAAAACTATAGAAAGCAGAACTTTATTAACTACACACTACAATAGGAAAGAAAAGAAAAGACAATCTCAAGGAAAATGAAAACTCTACAGAATACAGTTCCTCCTCCTCCCCCCACTAAATTCCCAATACAATTACATCTTTCAGTTCAGCAAAAACCACCCTTACAAACACTCAATCATGAATTCTTTAAGAGGAGGAGTCCTTCTTGTATGCCCTGGGCTTTTGGTCACATATCCCCACCCGGATTGGAGATCGTGACCCCTTCTTCTCATTTCAGTGCTCTCACCACTGAACATGGACCAGAGCTACTTTGAGGGTTGTCTTTTTAAGGATTCCATCGTCTCACTCTGAAACAAAGGCACAGTCTCTATTTTGGGACATCTGTCCCCCCATTATTTCACTTCCTGGGCCGGGAGGCTCTCACACTGCCTTCTTAACTCTGGGACTCGGTGGCTCCCCCTGAAAATAGTCTCTGTATTCAGGAACAGTTCATGGCTCTACAAAAAGCGTCTAGCAAAGAATGCTACTCCACATCTCTTCCACCCTAGGTTCTTCTTACAATCTCTCTCCTGTTCAGTCCTTTAAAAACTTGCTTTCTTCTTCACTCTCTCTCTCCTGGGGCTCCTGGGACATCTTCCCCCCCTTCCCCCTTCCTGGGGGGGCCTCTGCCAGGCCTTACCCCCATTCCGTCCACTCCATCTTCCTTCATCTTCTCTCTAGGAAGGGTCAGTACTCTGCAAAAGCTTTCATTGTCCACAAAAGGGTTTAAAGCTCTCACACGGCTGGACACATCTCTGCACGGCCTCCCCCATTCCGGCATTCCCCCCCTTCTCTGCTGTCGGGCTGCTTAGGCCCCAGCACAGGATATCAAATTTCAAGATAACAGTTCAGGCTCGGACGCTGGTACTTTCTCTCAAACTCTCTCTCTCTCCCCCCCACTAAATGCCCGATGCCTCTGGTATTCTTCCTCCACCCTTCCACCCTTTGGGGGGGGAGCCAGGCCTACCCCCATTCCGGTCCAGGCCCAGGCCTGCCCCCTCGTGGCTGCCCCTCCCCCATGGACCAGCCCAGCCAAAGACAGCTAGAGCAGGGGAGAGGTCCTTCCTCTTCCACGCCAAGTCCCAAGAGGGGCTTCCCAGGGGCAGAGCTCTGCTTTTAACCCCTGTGTGTTCTCAGAGGCGTATCCAACTCTCAGTGGTCAAAACAGGTGTCAATCGCAAATCTACATCTCAATTGGACTGACACACTCTCAGAATTCCATTTCCCTTCAAACCAAGACATGTACAAATGATTTGGGGTATAAAAAGTTACAGAAATAAATGTTGGGAAAGAATCCAGCCAGGCCTCAGTTTTGGATAGAGTAGAAGTATTGTATCTGGATACAGTAGAAGTCCCTTTGGCTCTGATCCTGCAGTGTACTTAAATCAGGGAGGAATATCTCAGGCCTTGAAAAGAAACCTATGAAATCTATTTTTTTCCTTATAATTAAGGAGGGTTTGCACAATGAGGAGGTGTTTTTATTATGTATCACAGTCACAGTTTGGTCTTTGGCACAGTCTTCTGCACTGCCTAGAGGTGATTCTTTTCACGGCAGCTTGATTTTTGACCTTTCAGCACGCATGCATACCAGGCTTCCACATTTGTTTTCCCACGACCAGATGAGTGAGAAGCTTTGCAACAGCGCCCTCAGCTTTTTCACGGAATCACAGAATGATTTCAGTTGTAAGGTGTCCTGGCTGAGGGCAGATTTGGGAGAGAACCCCCAAAGAGGCTCCTCTAGGAAAGCAGATTCAATTGGCCCCTCCCCCCAACCGATCCAGGAGGAAATACCTCCTTGGAGAAAAGTAGAAAAAACCTGTTTATTAAACATTAAAACCTAAACAATATTAAACAATAAACCCCCTTGTGCTCCAAAAGAGATGACAAACTGAGAAAGTCCCCTCCCTGGGTTGCAGTTCAGCTCACTCAGTCTCTGATCAGTCCCTCAGTGCTGGAAATGTCGCAGGCCAGGCCCGGCCTGGTGGGCCACAGGTGCAGCTGCCGGTGCTCCCCTGGGTGTTCAGTCCAGAGCAGGTTTAAACAGGTTCAAAGAAAAGGGAAAAAAGGACCCACAGTCCAGGGAATTTCTTTGCCTCAGCTAGCTAAACTAAAAGCAAAGGAGAGCTCTGTCCCGCTGTCTGTCCATCTGCAGACAACACAGTCCAGGAGCAGGAATGTGGAGGAGTGAGTGCAGTGTCTGAAAACAAACTGCATGCTTCTTCTCTGCCCCTTTCACTCTCTAGAACAAGTCTTAAAGGTGCAAAACTTATTATTCAGCATAAACAGAGCAAGATGATTTGGGATAAAAGCATCACATAGTCAACCTAGGACAGAAGGTTTCAGTTGGGTCTTTAAAGACCATCTAGTTTTCAGGTGTTACCCTTACATGTAATGAATACTCTGGTTAATGTACTTTGTGTTTGCCAGAACATGTTTTCTCATATCCTCATCCAATCTTAGCTGGTCATTTGCTAAGTCTTTAGCAAGGTGTGCTTAGCAACTTCATTGCTACCTTGTACCTACTGTATACACTGGTGTATACATATTGCTGGCAGGCTGAAATGGCCAGTGAGAGCCACAAATATTGTGGTTGGTGTGGAAGCCACGGGCTGCACCTGGGCACGTGTATAGATCCCAGTCTCTGGGAGGTGCAGCCAGGATTGTGGAACTGTTCTGGTCCTTGTGGGCTCTGGGGTGTCATGGCCCACAGCCAGGGCTGCCCCTCTCACACACCCCAATGCAGGCCCCATGTCATCGCTGCGCTAAGTTTCTCCAGCTCCCAGGAATAAAAAAAAAAAAATCTGATTAATTGAACTTGTTCATTATTTGCCTGTGCAAAGCACATAGCTTATTTAACACAGCTCTATTTTCACAAAATCAATTAGGTTGGAAAAGACCTGAGATTATCGAGTCCAACCTGTGACTGCACACGAACGTGTCAACCAGATCAGGGCATTGAGTGCCACACCCAGTTTTTTTCCTAAACACTTCTAGGGACGGTGACTCCAGCAACCTCCCTGGGCAGTTCATTCCAAAGTCTAAACACCCTTTCCGTGAAGAAATTTCTCTACCTAATATCCAACCTAAATCTCCCCTGGCGCAGTGTAAGACTGTGTCCTCTCGTCCTGTCGCTTGCTGCCGGGGAGAACAGGCTGACCCCCACCTGGCTATACTCTCCTTTCAGGGAATTGTACAGGGTGATAACGTCACTCTTCAAGATTTTAAACCTCTTCTCCTTAGGAAACTCCGAGGCTCTCAGTTACCTTCCCTAGCAGTGCCACCAAGTGACGGGCCAGGACAGGAGGCCGCGTTCCCTACGGCCGTGTGACGGCTTGGGACGCGCCTCAGGCTCCGGGCACAGCGCCCAGCTGAGCGCCGCCAGCCCGCCTTCCTCACGGCACAGTGAAAAAACGGAGCATTAAAAAGAAAAAATAACGATGTTTATTAAGAGCGAGTCCCGGCAGGGCCCGCCCGCTCTGCCGGGCCCGCCCGACGACTAACGGGTGTCCTGCCCCAACCTCCGCCCCGGGGAGCGGCCGCGCTGCCACGGGGACACGGGGCAGGCCGGGGCCGGGCGGTGCCGCCCGGGGATCCCGGTGGAGCGAGGGCTTCCAGCTGCGGCCGGCCCTGAGCCCTTTCTGTGCGCGGCGAGCCGCGAGTGGCCGGTGTGGGAGGACCGTGTGGCTGGGGCAGGCGCGGCCCCGCGGTGACAGCCCCGGCGAGCACCATGCTGCCCACCCGGTAAGGCGCGTCTTACGGCGCGGGTGGGGAATGGCGGCCGGAGGAGACGGTGCTCCCGGCGAGCCCGGGACGGGGACGGGGACGGGGCCTGGGCAGGGAGGCCGTGCCGCCACCCTCGCTCCACGGCCGGGCCACGCTCCGCCATGAGGGGCTCGGGGCGCGGCCAGGGCGGGGCACCCCGAAGCTTGAGCAGCGCCGCGGGCTCGGGCGCGGCGCCTGGGCCGGGCTGGGGCAGCGGGCGTGAGGGGGCCTGCGGGCTGCGGCTGTGGCTGTACCGGGAGGGCGTTTGCTGGCCCTGCCGTGACACACCGAGCCCAGCGGCTGCAACACTCATAGAGGCGTTTCACATCGCCATCCGCGTCATTCCTGTGCATACGGGACTCCGCTGCCTACAAAGTTTTTTTTTGTTGTTGTTTGGTTTTTTTTTTTTTTTTTCTGTGTGTGTTTGTGTTCCCGTTCACTCTTTTAAGTCCTCTATGAGTATCTGCAGACAGTGAAGGCTTGTGTGTACATGATACATATGTGTAGATAGTGTAGATGTATGAAGGGGGGAGAGAGAGAGATGTAAATGGCCTTGCTTTTCTGTTGGTGCCTGAGGGCCTGCCACCTTTCCTTATTTAAGGTGGAACCTCAGTCCCAAAGGAAGAAAATTAAAGGACCAGCAATCCATATTCCTTGTCAGGATGATGCTGTGAACTATCACAAGGGGGTTTACACACACCCTCTGTGTGTTTTTGTGTTAGTTATGCTTGCCTAGAGAAGTAGTGCTGGCTAGTTACCTTGTAGAACACTTAGTGAATTGTGGGTGGATTACATTTTCTGAAGGGTTTCACGGTTGTTCCTTCTTGCTTAGTGGCTAAGAGGTTTATATCCTGCACTTTAGGCTTTTTTGAGTTGCTGCAGCACTAAGCCATGGAGGAGAAAACCAGGCTTAGCTGAATGGGACTGCTTGTGAGAGCTTGTGAAATCCTTTTTGGTATATTCCTCCTTCCACTGCTATGCACACCAGCCAAGTGCAGGAGAAGTGTATGGTTAGGGTCATGGACGATTTCCTGAGGCACATGGACCCCATCTGTGTTAAGATGGTACAGGGTAGAAGCTGGTGTTGAGTCTGAGTTGGTTGTCTTGGGGCATCTGAATAGTCAGTGAAGAGAACAATTACTGCCAGTGAAACATTCTTCTTTCCTTTTTTTAGATAACTGAAGATGTCAGTTGGAATTTCAGCTGTCTTGGAACTGTTGCACTGGTAGTATCTAGTTCTAAAAATGAAGCTGAAAATAAGGACTACTGTTTCTGAAGTCACCAGAATAATTCCAAAATTAAATCCTAAATTATTTTCATGGGATTATTTTTAATGCCACTAAATTCTTCTGCTCTGCCTATAGGTTGTGCATCATGAGGAAGCTTCCTTCTGTTCTGGCTAGGACACTCACTTCTGGGACCAGTGCCTCCCCAGGGCTTCCTGACATGTCTGAAGGTAAGGTAGGTGGCTGTGCTCTGGAAGATTTCATGATGTTACTGAGGAGTTTATTTTTTCAGGTGGTGTCCCTTCATGTATTAGTATGGTTTGGATAATGAACATGCCCTTGTCTGTTAGCTCATGGTAGAAGCGTTCAGGAAGCAGCAGACAATCACTGGGTGTTTGGAGGTGAATGGCACAAATATCCATAATCATTGAAACTGCAGATTTAGAAGCTCCTCTGGTTCTTCAGCCTTGGCAGAGCTTGGTTCTTTTCTGGCAGGATAACTGCTGCTCAGCTTGGGTCTTGTAGAAAGTCCATGTAGTGCAGACAGGTACAATGAGACTGGAGAGAATGGCCAAGAAATGGGGAACTGAGTGGAAATAATGCCTTACAGAACTTTTAATCTGTCAATCCTGTCAATTTTGCAAACTTGTAGAAATCTTTTAATAGGATCAGCAGCATTGCCTCGTGAAATTGCTCTTGTCAATAGAGCTTTGTGTTGAAAGGTTGTTTCAGTGCTTCAATAGTAATAAACCATAATGCTCCTGTTTCAGAAGCTTTTAAAAAGGTTTTCTTGCATTCTAATTCCTTGTACTTTGAAAAAGAAGGAGGTAAAAGGCTGGAGCCAGGTACAAGTAATTCCTTCATGGAGTTCTGCTTATTTCTGAGATCTTCTTTTTCATTTTTTTTTTTTTCTAAACAGAAGACACCAACAGTTACTGATTATCCAATAAAAGAGAAAATGAGGGTTATTTGTTGTTAGAGAACTTATTTTCATAGTTGTTAATAAATGGCAATTTAGGAGGTTAAAAGAGTGAAGCAAGGATACATGATGTTGCATACTTGCAGCTTGTCCTGAGTGTTTATTTGAATATTTGGAAATGATGCCATCTAGAAGTCCAGTAAAAACAGTGAAAACAATGAGGTCATCCTGGTACTTCAAGGGCTACTAATATTTTGTGGACTACAATAACTGTAAACATTTGAGATTCTGTTTCAAAATTGTTCAGATTCAAACTTTTGCTGATATGTAAACTATTGTACTGTTGTGTAAACTATACCTTCAATTTGGTATCCATGCTTTCACAAAACACCATGTACTTTTCCTTACTAGTTTTTCCCTGCTTCCTTTTCACAATTTTGGGTTCCCATTGTGAGTGCCCTCATTTCTTCCATGACTCTCCCAAAAGCTACACAAAGCAGGACTTTGGAATTTTCCTCTGAAAAAAACTCTCATCCCACTTCTTGCAAAATGCTAGAGATAGTGTTAACTTTGGAAAGACTATATCAACAGTACATGGTAGCCCTGAGTTTGAAGAACTATTTGGGGTTACACTGCAAGCAGATGCCACACAGAGTCAGTGGACAGGGAACTGGAAAAATGGCTTGGAAGGAAAGGACAAACTGAGTTGAAAACAAAAGGCCACTGACTGTAAATCAGGGAAGGATAGATTGCCTGCAGTTACTAAAATTAAGGAACATCTGCCTAAACAGAACTGAAGCAGGTAACATAATCAGGTAACTCCTTAGTAGATGTAAATTGCATTGTTTCTTTTCATTGTTAATCTAACCTGTGTTTTGTACTCCACAGGACAGTCACCCATTCATGTGAATAATGGTGTGTTGTGGTAATTTGTACAAATTAAAATATTTGCTATAACACTAAACTTACTCAGCTACTGTTTTTCCTTACTTTAGCATTGATGAAAAATGAGGTGCTGTTATTCTTCCCTGTTGCCTTGCTTAAAGCCCCTTTTCCTTTGGTGAATGGTCCTGGTCTTAATTGTGGCAGTGTTACACTAAATCTCTGTCGGCACACTCTGTCTACAGTGCTGGATAAAACGTTTCTAAGAGGCTTGTGGGATACAAAATCTCTCACAGCAGCAGCTCCTGCAGCGCTTGGCTTCATTTTAGACATTTGAATCTGCGTCCTTCACCTCAGTCCAGAGCAAGCTCTGGACCAAAGCTGATGTTCTTCCTGAACCTGGATGCAGCTGGGGAAGCATCAGCACGAGGGGCATGGATCTCACTGCTAGAGATGAATGCAGTGTCTTGTCCAGCTGCCCTCCTCGTGTCCTCTTCCACAGCACAGTGCAAATAAACTCAGACCCTGCTGCTGTGGCATTGGTGATCCACTGATGCCAGTTTAGGAGATACTGTGCGATATGCTATGTGAGCATGATGGAGAGGTCCCGTTTGCTGTAACTGTTTTACACACTTGAGACATTTGCCAGATAAGAAAAGAAATAGCTTATAGATTTTTGTGCTTAATTTTCTTACTTAAATTTTTAATATCTAGAAGAGCAGGATAGTCTTCCCAGGAGGGAAAAAAGGAAAAAGTTAAAACCCATGTACTTATGAACAGTAAAATGGACTGGATTTGGCTTGACAACATTTAGAAACACTTTGCATTTTGTCCCTTTTATTGTCAAGATAAACATTTTAATGTGTTCTTAGCCTGGAAAATATTTATTTTTATGCCTAAAACTGAAATCAGATGTATTAAATGGGACTAACAGCTTATATAAATTTTTGCAGGTTTGGACCCGAGATTTTTTTTCAGAGCTTTTTACCTCTTTGGAGATGAAAACAAAGATGAATTTACTTTAAACAAAGAGAAAGTGCTGTTTATTCCCTGTCCATCCCAGCACAGTCTGCACACTGTTGAAAAATTGAGGTTTTGTGTTCTAGAAGCTGTAACAGTGTTTCTACTGACACTGTATTGATCAAATACATTCTATGGCAGCTTCACAGGTGGCGTATGAGTAACAAGAAAGTAATACCTATTCTGTAAGCAAGCCTACTGCTGCTTAAGGAAAAAAGAATCAGACCTTCCCTGTTTCCAAAAGAAATCAACTCTCAAGATTTTCAATCAGGTTCTCTCCTTGAATTTTTTTTTGTTCTTAGAATTAGTAGTAGAAGTCTTCTAATTTCAAAACATGTTTTTAGCCTAATTTTCTAAAGAAATGAGGTCTAAGCAATCTATTTTTTTGTCTTTGTCTGCCTATCTTCTTGTCTTCCTCATCTTCCAGAACCTTTTGTTGATACCATCCAAAATAGATGAGCCACCAGTCTCAAAGAGAAACATATTTCCACAGATTTTGTGAAAATTGGCTTCCAAATCAGAGATTTGTTAGGGTGCCAGAGCTGGTGCTGGGGTCAGTCATGGATGCTGGTGTTTGCTGGCTGTTGGTGAGTCACTGGATCTGTGTGCTGGCTGCAGTCATTGCTGTGCCTGCCTCTGGCTCAGGTTGGTGCTTCTCTGGCAGGCAGGCAGAGCAGAAACAGGCTGGGAGTGCAGGGACAGGGACAGAGTGTGCTGTGGGGAAGGAGCAGGGAAGGGAGGTTTGGGGTACAGCAGTAGTGGTGGTGTGGGGGGACTTGGGCAGAAGCTGAAGTGACTGAGGAGGAGGGGAGCAGAGCTGAACGGATCTAACTTGAGAGAGTGGAATGTGATTTAAATCCTAGGAATTCAGCTAGGCTCCTTCAGGGTTTATAGGCCAGCTTGCTGATCACTGAATACTCTGATCAGGCATTTAATTTGAAAAATGCCAAGCCTGATAAAAAATCAGCTTGTGACTCACCAGCAGCTTCTTTCAATTTCACCATGAAATTCCGGATGTTTTTTGGTTGCTCTTCCTTGATGTGTCCCTGACATTTGAACCTCCTGGTATAAAAGATCTTTGTATATAAGCAAGGGATCTCTTCTGTACAATTCTCAGCTTCTATTCTGAGCTTGGGAATTGTTGCTGCTTGTTTTCAGATGTTTTCAAATAGCCAACATTCACCAGCCATGGAGTAGTTTGGTAAATTTGATGGGACCTTAGCACACCTAATAATCTCATCTGAGAAAGAGCAGAGAAGATGCTTATGTAGATTATTCTTGAAATTTAGGAAAAATCTTGTGCAGAACTACTATTAACTCTGAGAGTGCAAACAGGGCCAGAATAAATTGTACAGGCCTATCTTCAGTATCTTAACACTGTGTTCTTTCAGACTGCTAAAAATTTGGGCTA
Source organism: Emberiza elegans (assembly GCA_024865655.1). Lineage (NCBI taxonomy): Eukaryota > Metazoa > Chordata > Aves > Passeriformes > Fringillidae > Emberiza > Emberiza elegans. Next base: position 4,375,485 of record JALJVW010003427.1, on the reverse strand, counting down.
TGAAACCTTGCTGGCAAGAACCAGTCTGCTGATACTGCCTGCCTTCGTGGGTGGGATTATTTAATTGGTATTCTCCTCATTCCATTTCCCAGCTGCACTGTTCCCTTTTATGTTCTTTTATGACTTTCTGATTTGTGTTATCTCCACAGTTTGTGTTTAGGCTTAATATTTTCACATCAAAATTCCCCAATCTAATCTTGATCAATGCTGTCTTTCAGCTGTTAATTAGCACTGGGGGTGACCGATTGCACTAACAAACACTCTTTGTTGACTATATGCAATAAGCTATGGCATCATGTTACTCAGCCCATTCCTGTGATATGCCTACTAACAGCAGCAGTGAATTTGGCCAAACTTTCATTTCTGGGCTGCTATTTGCATGAATTTGCTTAATTTTCCTGTTCTGGGATGAGGATTGTGCCTTTAATATCAGGCAACCTCATGTTTATCATGTTTCAGAACTAAAAATTTGATTTGCTTTGATTTCTTTTTTTTTTTTCAGTGCAGGAGCAAACTGAGGGATATAGTGGGAGCATCTACCAACTGGAGGTACAGTGTGCATTACGTGTATTTTACTTCATTTGTGAAACCAAGGTGGAGCTCAGGGTTGTGGTAGTGGAAGTTAGCAACAGTTAGCTTGCAATAGTAAGGAGAAGTAAAAGATCCCCCTAAAAGGTAATTGAAACAAAGCTTCTGAATTGATACTTTGTGGATCACAAATTTCTAAGATTTCTCCGGTAGAAACAGAATATCTGATCTTGCTGCTTACCAGATTGTCCTACTAGCTTTAAGTCCAGTGGGAGTTAGGAGCTGTAGAGTCTGGCTGTCAATGCTGTGGTGTTGTTGCCTCCTGAGTTATCTCTAGGTGGATTGCCCACATGGTGGATTTCTCCTGCACTGGTTTCAGAGGTAGCCGAGCTTGTTCACTGTGTACCAGGCTGCATTCTGAATGACTCAGGCATTTAGTTTGAAAAATGCCAAGCCTGATAAAAAATCAGCTTGTGACTCACCAGCTTCTTTCAATTTCACCATGAAATTCTGGATATTTTTTGGTTGCTCTTCCTTGATGTGTCCCTGACATTTGAACCTCCTGGTATAAAAGATCTTTGTATATAAGCAAGGGATCTCTTCTGTACAATTCTCAGCTTCTATTCTGAGTTTGGGAATTGTTGCTGCTTGTTTTCAGATGTTTTCAAATAGCCAACATTCACCAGCCATGGAGTAGTTTGGTAAATTTGATGAGACCTTAGCACACCTGATAATCTCATCTGAGAAAGAGTAGAGAAGATGCTTATGTAGATTATTCTTGAAATTTAGGAAAAATCTTGTGCAGAACTACTATTAACTCTGAGAGTGCAAACAGGGCCAGAATAAATTGTACAGGCCTATCTTCAGTATCTTAACACTGTGTTCTTTCAGACTGCTAAAAATTTGGGCTATGAAACCTTGCTGGCAAGAACCAGTCTGCTGATACTGCCTGCCTTTCGTGGGTGGGATTATTTAATTGGTATTCTCCTCATTCCATTTCCCAGCTGCACTGTTCCCTTTTATGTTCTTTTATGACTTTCTGATTTGTGTTATCTCCACAGTTTGTGTTTAGGCTTAATATTTTCACATCAAAATTCCCCAATCTAATCTTGATCAATGCTGTCTTTCAGCTGTTAATTAGCACTGGGGGTGACTGATTGCACTAACAAACACTCTTTGTTGACTATATGCAATAAGCTATGGCATCATGTTACTCAGCCCATTCCTGTGATATGCCTACTAACAGCAGCAGTGAATTTGGCCAAACTTTCATTTCTGGGCTGCTATTTGCATGAATTTGCTTAATTTTCCTGTTCTGGGATGAGGATTGTGCCTTTAATATCAGGCAACCTCATGTTTATCATGTTTCAGAACTAAGCTTGATTTGCTTTGATTTCTTTTTTTTTCAGTGCGGAGCAAACTGAGGGATATAGTGGGAGCATCTACCAACTGGAGGTACAGTGTGCATTACGTGTATTTTACTTCATTTGTGAAACCAAGGTGGAGCTCAGGGTTGTGGTAGTGGAAGTTAGCAACAGTTAGCTTGCAATAGTAAGGGGAAGTAAAAGATCCCCCTAAAAGGTAATTGAAACAAAGCTTCTGAATTGATACTTTGTGGATCACAAATTTCTAAGATTTCTCCGGTAGAAACAGAATATCTGATCTTGCTGCTTACCAGAATGTCCTACTAGCTTTAAGTCCAGTGGGAGTTAGGAGCTGTAGAGTCTGGCTGTCAATGCTGTGGTGTTGTTGCCTCCTGAGTTATCTCTAGGTGGATTGCCCACATGGTGGATTGCCCACATGGTGGATTTCTCCTGCACTGGTTTCAGAGGTAGCCGAGCTTGTTCACTGTGTACCAGGCTGCATTCTGAATGACACCTGCGTCTCTTTGGAAAATTATCAGCTTGGGATCTGGGTCTCCTTAATCAAAAGCATCTTGAGCATTTCCTTTGTCTGCCCTAACTTAATTTTAGATTAATTTACATATACTTTAAATAATTGTTGGTTTGGCTTTCTGCAAGTTACTTTCCTTCCCCTCCTTTACACTGAATAAGCCAGAGTTGACTGTAACACTTTGCTGAAAAGTCACTTTAGCAGTCTGGAGGAATTACACATTGCAGTTTGGTTGGTCCCATGTTTTTTGTTAATTTTGGCTGTGTTTGCTGAGCTCTTTTTTCCCACTTTGTGCAGTGATAGGAAAATGAAGAAAGAAAGGTGTGCCTGGGTGAAGTGTCTGATGTGTCCAGGCCTTCTGACTCAGTTTATCTAAACACAGCTTCAGTCATTCTAACAAAAGTGCCTGAATCTGGGAACCTGATTTTTGCTTAGTAAGAGTAGTATCTAAGCATGAGGGGGCTTGAACTTTTCATCAAGTCAGCTAGAAAGGGCTCTGGAAATTGTTTATGAAAAAGCCTTTCCCACATCCCTGAATGGCTGAGGAGGAACGATGCTATATGGAAATGCCATTTGAAAACTGAGATTTTAGAGGGCTCCGGTCAACTTTGATCTTCCATCTATTTTGTTTCCCCCACTGCTCCCTTCCTGGAGGGAGAGCAGACTGAGGCCAGGATCACCACAGCAGTGTTTTTCTTAGACAGGTGCTTCTCTCATGCTGTACAAAATACAGCAGGAATGGTTTGCAGATTAATGAATCCTTTAGCCAGTGAAGAAGTAAAGCCAGGGAGACAGAGATGGGAGTGCTTGAGGATGACAGGTTAAATACAGAGAGGTTGGGTGGACATGGATTGTGTAGCCTGAGAGAGCCCACCTTAAAAATAGAGTGACAAAGAGTTGATACATGTGGAGACTGAACAGCTGGGGATTTAACTGAGGCAGGCCACAGAATGACTAAAGAGGACAAATCTGAGGAACAGCTTGATAGGGGTTCTGAAAAGAGAGCTGGGGAAGGACTGATGTACATGTCTGGAATGCTGGGAGAGAGGAGGAATGCATGTTGGAGGAACATTTTTAACCATTGATTTTGCTAAAAGGAGACTTTGGTTTGTGATTTCTCTTGTAAAGGCCAGTGGCATTTCATATTTGTTATGAAAAAGAAATATCTTGTTTATGTGTTTATTCTGTTTTTGTACTTCTGGTTAAAACTATTAATCTGTTTATTGTTAAATATAGGCTAACTGGGGTTGTGGCTATTTCAGAAATATATAAACATTCCTCAGGATGTTTAGGACAGGTGCTAGTTAATATTTAGATGAATTATTGTTACTGTATGAGTAGTACTTCAGTGTGTAACAATATTTATCTGTTGAAAAATGTTACTGCATTGTGCCTAATACTTCTGCATATTGAAGAACACATTCTCAAGTGGAAATCAAGAAGAATTCTGCTGCTGATCTCAGAGGAGCCAGGATGGAGCTGGTGAAAACAGAATATAGTTAAAATTTTATTGTTAGTTTCTTTATGTTTGTAGACAAATTTCTGATTTACTTTCTGATTAATTTCTTTTAAGCCTTTCACTGAAAAAACTTGGAAAAAGCTTTCTGAAAAAGCATTAAGATGCATCATCTTGGACCTTACATCTTTCTTTAGTCATCCAGTAATATTCCATTTCTGTTTAGTGGCATAACTTTAAACATTAACCCTCTGCAGGAGGCTGTTATCTTTCTGTTTCCTATAAACTGCACGGTAATCATGTTTCCCTTTCCCAGATGAGGTAAACCACATCTCATGTTTAAAACAAACAAACAAACAAACAAATTAAACTAACTGAAGTTTTCTGCTTGACTTTCACTCTCTTTGATCATGGATTATTTGCATTTCCCTGAAGCTTATTAAACAGAAAGGAGGTAATATATATATGTTGACCCTTGACTTTCTGAAATAATACTCAGCCAAGCAAGCCTTTATATTAAGTGGCTAATACCCAGAATTCATCCAAAGTCAAAACTTAAGACAAAATTTCTTTTTGGTGAAAAGGTTTTCTGTTGTTTTCTTTATTTCTTCTTCTTTTTTTTTTTTTTTTTTAATTGGTTTTATTAAACAGAGTGTTACTGAAATCTCAGCAATGCAGCAAGCACAACTTGAAGGAATGGCACGCATCCAGAAATTTACCATTAAGTTTGGTTGCTTCATGTTTTATGCATTCTCTTGCTCTATGAAATAGATCCACATTTTTGCTTGCTGCTTGGCTTTATCCCAGAACTATTGCATGTTTAACCCTTAGGTTTTTAATAGATGGCTATAGATTCTAAGGGTGTTATGAAATACTTGCTTTATTCAGTCAGGTTGCACTTCTAAGGGGAGGGAACTTTGGAACAGGTAAGAGAGCATGTTGGGCAAGACTGTTACATCTTGTAGATACCTGTGCAAGGAACCAATGTGATGGATTGGAGAGAGGTGACAATAAGCTGGTCTCTTCTCCACTGGGAGAGTTGCAGCCCCTCTGACTTGGTGGTGCTGGAAAAGCAACTGTGAAGGAATTGTTCTCCTTTTTCTGTGTTGTTTCTTTCTGTAACTTTCTGTAATTTTAAGATGTCTGTGTAGGAAGAGAGAAAGAAAAGTAGGTTCATTTTCTTTGTCTTTTAGCTTGCTCTTAGAACTGATGCTGCAAAGGATCCGTTTTAGAACTGAACTCACCTGTGAATGCTGGCAAGTCTTAGCAGATTAGTTCACTTGTCATTAGTGCTAGCCAGCACTGTGCACCTTACTTCTTGAGAGATTGTAAATTGAAGGTCAGTCCTTTAAAATTGGCAGTGTGGAAGATGTGTGGTACTGTAGCTCTGGAAGACATGAATATTCACAAAACCTCATAGGTTAAATTATGTGTGATCTGTTCTTTTCAAAGGGGATGATTTTGGTAGCATTCAGAATTAGATGCATTTTGTTCATCTCATTAGTGTGAAGTATGTGCTCGCCACTTGTACACAAACTATTTAAAATACTTCTGTAGTAGTCTTGCTTAACATCTCTCATTTTGTGCATTTCACTTTCTTTTCAAGGCACGCTCACTGTTTCTTGTTGTATCTACTATTTGGTTTTAACTTTGATAATCATTGATGTGACATATTTTAGTTAGGGTTTCAGTTCTCTTGTTGTACTTCAGAATAAAGTTTTTTTTTCTTACCAGGGATCATGTGCAAGCAATGCAAGAAAGAAAAGCTCTCCATACTTTACTGGCAAAACGGCAGGAAGATCTCCCTCCTAGGAGAATGAAGGATAGTTACTTGGAAGTTATTCTGCCTCTAGGAAGTCAGCCTGAAATAAGAGAAAAATACCTGAATGTACACAACAGTGTAAGGTAACAAAGCAACCATGTTACAGGTACAGGAAACTGTTAACTTCTGTTTGCCGTGTATGTAAGTATTTAATTGTCAACCTCCTATATTGCAGGTTTGGAAGGATACTTGAAGATCTTGACAGTTTAGGAGGTATGTACCTATGCCCTTGTAAAGGCTGCACAAAGTGAGTTTGATTACTGCTGAGCATGTTGGTGTGACCCAGTAGGGCCTTGGAGGGAAACCCTTAATTCTGCCATCTCAGAAGGGAAGGAAAAAAAGAAGAAACTGGTACTGAAGGAGAAGGAAGGATGATAAAGAACAGATGGAAGCAAAAGTGTTTGGCTTCCTGCCTCTGTCAGATTTTTAAAGGACCAGCTACAAAAATAATTTACTGAAATGTGATCCTAAATTATGAAGTTGAATTTTCAGTGTGAACTCAGAGAAAATTTGCAGAGTGCATATCGAAAATGAATTATTATGATTTTTTGAAATTGTAAAAAAACTTAACCAAAATTGCCACAAACACCAACAGTTAATGAGATGCAAATATCTTTATATTCCTTTCGGGGAGAAGAGAGTATAATCTGGAAAGTATGTAATGTATCCATTGAGAACCAATGAAAAACAATTGGTGTATGTTCTGGGGTTCTGCAGATTGTTGTTAAGGGTAAAACCAACTCAGTTATTTAATGAGTTAACGTTCTTATCTTTTTTCTCCTTTTTATTTATTTGTGGTCTTGAAAAGTTCACCATCTTTTTCTTTTATGTAATAAGTGTGAGGTTGTTAATAGAACTGGGAGATACTTTTTCTTAAAACATCACCAGGTGACTTCCTCCTTCATCCTAGTTCCATAGCTGGTTGGGAACTTTTTGATGGAGCTTTTTGACAAATAATTAAGTACTTATTAAGGGCAAGTTGTGAATAGAACACCTTTTTTCTATACCTTCTGAGAGTTCAGATGGACAAAAATTGAGGAAGGCAGAGAAAGAAATGAATGAATGAATAAATGCATGTACATTGTTCGATGAGATGAGCCTATTTTTCATTCTGTGCCCTGTTTAATTTCCTCAGAAATCTGTGAAGATCTAATCTTTTTCCTGTGACAGCACAGAATGTCTTTACTTTGTTTACAGTCATATTTGGGCTTCAGTCAGTTCCACTGGGGATGTATTGTTTTGGGTTAATCAAGATTCTGTCCCAGTTAAACAATATTCAGGGTGGTCATATTGGGACAATAAGTTAATAGGCTTAACAGGTTTTAGAATTGTGAGTTCAGTAAACATAGGAAAAAAAAAATCTGAGATTACTTGGAAGGATAGAGGTCTTCCAGATCACAGACCACAGAATATTCTGGTTTGGAAGGGCCCCACAAGGATTGTTAAGTCCAGCTCTGAAGTGTATGGTCCATATGGGGATTCCTTCTCTCTTATCTCAGTAAGTACAAGACAGATACTTTTGATAATGAAGATCTGTATTGAGTGAAAATTACATGAAGACTAGAAAAAAACTATATCTTTGCAGCCTTGAATTACTCCAAGGAGTCTGTTTACTTGGATGTGCTCTTATGAACAAAGCTAATTAGTTTAAATAGTGGTTTGGCTAGGAGTAATTGCAGTGTGATAAATTCCTCTGACTATGGTTTTGTGCCTGTAAGGCCCAGTTTATTTAATCTCCACCTCTTGAAAGGAATCAGTATTTAAAAAGTCCTCAGATAGCATGTATCCTTGGACAGCCTTCATGAAATCAAAATAGAAGCTAGGAGAGTGTGAGACAGGCTGCTGCAGAGGTAGAGCAAAGAGATTGTGTGGGATTGGAAGTCAAGTGATGAGCTGGTTTAAAATGCTTTGTTAAATTTATCTTTGTAGTAAGTAAATATGCATAAAACTGAGATAGCTGCTGCTGTTTTCTTTATAGCAATCCCATGTGTTACATACATGAAGATGTGGAAGCTCTGCTCTCCTATAATAGGATACTTTAGTTTGTGTTTTCTCATGCTTTGCAAAGATGACTTTGATCTGCTTCACTTAAGTTTTTATTAAAGAGCTGGCTCCATTTTTGATCTCTTCACAGTTCTTATTTGCTACACTCACACCAAGCAGGAAATGCAGCAAAGGTCTCCTTTATCCATAGTTACAGCTCTGGTGGATAAAATCAGTAAGTGGCAATTTAGTAAATACAATAGTTTCTTCTGCTTGTCTTAGCCTTTCATCAGCTACTGCCTTTCCATGCTTGTTATTGAGGATACCTTTTTCACTCCTGTTTAGTTTGCTTCATCTTGTTTTAGCTTTGAAGTTTTCTGGCTTTTGTTGACAAGAGGTGGGAAGAGGCTTCTGTAGATGCTTTTCAACATTTCATGTCATTTCCCTTCAAAATGCAACTTACATGGTTCCTGCACTTTTGTGTTTAGTTTTATTTTGTTGTGCAGATTCTTAGCTTCATTATTGAACAGAGCTTGTTCTGGTGAGTTGGACCTTCCTTATGTTGCCTGTTCTGCTGAACACTCCCTTGGGTCTGCTGTCCACCTCTGTGCCTGCTTCCTACTCCTGTCCAGGTTTCAGAAGTCTGCAGAGGCAGAAACTGCAGACAAGCAGTGTGGTCCCTTGCAACAACTGTATTTTCTGAGCTGTCTTTTTGTGTGTTGCCACTTTCAGATCACATAAAAGCTCTAGGAAATCTGGCCTGTCTAGTATTAGTTGTGAGTGGTCTGTCTCCAGTAACCCCTAATATTTGTCTTGTAGATTTGTGCCAGAAGATTATACATCCAGACTGTGACATCAAATTCACAGGCAATGTTTCTTGGGTTGGGAAGACCTCCATGGAAGTGAGGATGCACATGCTGCAGGTTGGTTCCTGTGACTTCTCTCCATCTTACAATGGGCATGAGGTGCCTCATGGGGAATTTATAGGAGCATATAGTGACAGGACAAGGGGGGATGGCTTCAGACTGAGAGAATGGGTTTAGATGAGATAGTGGGAAGAAATTATTTGCTGTGAGGACAGTGAGGTACTGGAACAGGCTGCCCAGAGAAGTAGAGATGCCCCATACCTGCAAGTGTTCAAGGCTGGGTTGGATGGGGCTTTGAGCCACCTGATCTTGGAAGGTGTCCCTGCCCATGGCAGGGGGATTGGAACAGGATGTCTTTAAGGTTCCTTCAAACTCAAATCCTTCTGTGATTCTATGATAATTCAAGTAAACAGGTACATTTTTTAAATTTAATTGTTCTCCTTAAGTAGAGTCTCTGATGTAGAAGCTAATGTTACACATTTTTGTTCTGAACTCCTTACAGTGCTGGCATTAGTGGCAATTAGTGGTATATATAAAAGAAAAGCTATGGCATTTCTCAGAGTAAAGGTTAAGTGGGTCCTTTTACAATGACTGTGTTGATTTCCTCCCCTCCCTGCTCAAAGTTTTTAATAAGCATTCCCTGGTAAATGTTTACATTGCAGAATTCCTGAAAGGAAAGTTTTAATTATTTCCTTATCTTTGACCGATTGTGAGAGGTGTTGGAAGGAATGAAAGAATGTGAAAGTAAGCAGAATTGACAGTGTGATTGAATACTTTATGTCAACTAAATAGCTTGCTAAGCACATTTCCTATTTTAGAGTTCAGTAATGTATTTTTCCCTGTCTCTTTTAGCAACATGATGGTGATTACAGCCCTGTGTTAGATGCAACCTTTGTCATGGTGGCCCGGGACCCAGAGAACAAACGGTAATTTGTAGGATGGGAAAAGTTTCCTGACTTGTGCTGTGCTGAAAATGGCAAACATGGCAGCTTGCTCTGTATGTGTAGAAGCCTTTCTAATGTAGGTGGTAAATAAACCACATAGTTGATGCTTTCTGCTGGCAAGTGTTAACTTTCCTGTGACAAACTTCAGACTTTAGCAGTCATGATACCAGGAAGTGCTGGTAGTCTTGGGATCTGACCTTTTTTTTTTAAAACAGATTTTTCTGTATGTTTGAGTGACTGGTCTCAATGCACACAGAAGGGAATGAATCTGCCAGAAACCCACCTGCATTCTAGTAGTTGTTTGAATTAATGATTGAGTTTCAGTGCTTAAATAGTCTTTGAGTGATTAATACCATTAATTCCCTAATAGACACTTAATAGGTATCATCAGAATAATTCAGGTTAAAACTTGCTTGTGTAACTAAAATGAAACTGGTAGGTATTCCCACAGAACATAAAAAACCCCCAGACATTTATTTTGTTATTTTTCTGGTTTTACTTTATAATTCCTTAGTATTAGAATAAAAGGCTGCTCAGTTGCCCTTTAGGTTTATAACTCCAGCATCAGAAAAATTGGCTGTAATTCTTACCTGTTTCCTGTATAGCCTGCCCAAGTAATAAACATTTCTCTGTTTCTAGTTAGTTTAAATAATTGCTTGTATTTAACTAAGATGTGTTTAATGAAGGGGTTTTACTTGCTATAATTATATGGTCCTGGTAACATTAGAAGTAGTTTCTAGGTTTTTTTCCTTCAGATTTTTTCTAGAACCAGTGAATATACTACGCATTAAGAAAGCAAATTATATTATGGTTCCCATTTTAAAGACTAATTTTTCAAAATAATGACCTCAAATCTGATGTAATTACACAGTAGCAGATTGACTGGGGACAAGCCTACATGGACTTGTGCAGATAGATGCAAACTTCCTTGCCTGTTGTACAAGCTAGCTGGCCACAGGCCAGCTGTATTTTTGGAAGCATTCTGTCCATACAAGGAGCGTGTTTATGTGAAGTCAAAACCCTCCAGAGAGGTACAGGATATGTTACTTTGGCTGTAGCCCCACAGAAACAGCGTTGTGTGGCTTTGGGAAACTTGTATCTCAGCAGCCTGGGGCTTGGCCAGGAGAGCTGATGTGTGCTGAGCTGAGGGGAAGTGAGCTCTGTGATGGAGAAGGAGCTGGTGGATGTCCAAAATCCAGAGGTTTAGCAAACCAGGAAACATCAGTTTGTTGTAAGAAAAAAGCACCTCTCTGCCTCTTGTTGCCAGCCCAAGTAAAGGCTAGGGGTAGAGGTGAATTGTTCAGCAGGTCTGTGTGTGTGTATGTGCATGTATGTATATTTATGTTGTTCTCAGCATGTGTATAAATGCTGAAAGTTAAAATTTAATAATTAGAAACTATGGGGAAGAACAGTTCTTGAAAATAAGTGTTTGTCTTTACTTTTGCAAATAATTAAATGTTATATAATTAGGTTAAAGTAAACTTGTTTGTGCAGTAGAATAAACATAGAAATGTTGTGTTCAAGGTTTGTCATAATCTGTGATAAGTGGTACACGTGGTAAACAGCTTTTGGCTGTTGATAAGGCTGTCAGGGGAGCATGTAGATTGTAAAAACACTTGCTGGCTACAGCACTGTGCTTCTTCTATTCCAGGAGGAATGGTACCAGTCAAGTTTTGGTTTAGACTATCCTAGATCATCATGGTTCATTTGCCAAGTTTCTGGACAGCTTTATTCTTGAACAATTTTCATTATAATTTATGAGTACAATTTTAGCTTCTTAAGAAGCATAGATGTGTCACTTTCTCTTTCCTGATTGCACTGGGTAGTGGTTGGATCATTTAACTGCCTCTTCAGACTTAAAGCTAATGTCATATTGTGTTGGCAGCCATATTTATTTTTATCATATAGCCTGAAGTATGTAATTTCATCTGTACTGTGTATGTAAGCAGAAATGGAAGACTCTTACAATGTATTTATGGGACAAATTCTTGTAAAATTTGTAACTTAAAAAAAACTTCCTGTCCATAGGCCAGCATTTGTTAATCCACTCATTCCTGAGAGCCCCGAGGAGGAAGAAATCTTCAAGCAAGGGGAATGTATGTTGTATTTCCTGGTAGTATGCACATCTGCCTCAGTTTCAACTTAATAGCTGGGAGGAAGAAAAGTTCCGGAGTTCTGCTACTTAGAAATGTTCCTAATTTGTTTAAAATCAGATTTTTGTTCTGTCTCATTTGTGTCAGTAGAGTAAGAGAGTTGAAAAGCCTGCTATCACATGCTTGGAAGCTCTTTGGCTAAACTGACAGACACTCCTGATGTGCTCTGCACACCCTCTGGACTTCTCCCTTGGCAAGATGCTCCCCTGCATTGGATCTGAGTGCAGCACAGGGGCTCCTCATACTCTGGCCAGCTGATTACCCCATGGTGGGCCTGCAGGACATCGCAGCTCCTCATCTGTCTGGGTCCCCATGTTCCTTTTGGAAAGAAACTCAGGAAAAAAAAAGTGGGAGAGCAGGGGAAGGAGCATGTAGCTCCATTCTCATTTGTTTCAAGCTGGGGTTTTAAAGTGGAGAATTAGAAAAACACCGAAGACTGAATAAACTGGACAGAAGATCTTTTAAGCTAAAATTTCAATCACTGCAGCCTATGGGAATGAGTTCTATCATAAACTTCCATTTTGTGCCATTGGCAAAACCTGAAGCTGATTGTTCTGTAGGGTTTCTTGTTAGATATATTCTGTACTTTGAGGGCAGTACTCAAGTTTTCTGTAGGAACCATGTGTGGGTGTCATAAAATGTGTGTAGAAGTTCTTCATCACATTGGTGAGGTACTAGTGGACTTCTGCTTTATTTTTATTTCACTGCAGTCAAAATTCTCTTTGGAGCCAAATTTCTCTTTGGATCTATAGCACCATGAAGTTACAGCTTTTAACTTATGGGGGAAAGGAAAAATAAATGGAAAGATGGTTGATTTCAGGTTAAAATCTTCAGAGCCATTATTTGTTTTTTTCTTTGAACTTTAATACTATGGTTTTTTTTTTTTTTTAATATTCAGTGAACAAGTTGAAGAGGATTGAATTCAGCACTGCTTCCTTACTGAAAATGGCTCCCACTGCAGAAGAAAGAAACATTGTGCATGACATGTTCCTTAATACACTGGACCCAAGGCAAGAAGGGGAGGGGTGAAGGAGAACTGACATCTTGTGAAAGAGAAAACTGCCTTTTGAGTGGGTGCTTATAACAGAGTAGTCTGGAATAAATGCACATTTAAATTCTGTGGCAATTTATTTGAAATGCAGGTACAAACTTTAATATGAAATCTGCAGCTTTTAGAGCAGTCTTCTGTTGTTCTAAGCAAGCTGTAAGGAATAATTTTGAGGAAAAATGTTAATAATGTTTAAGCAGATAAGAGAATTGAATGGTTTTGCACTCATGACTTGAACAATCAGTTTTCTGCCATGATATCTAATTAAAAAAGCTGTGAGGTCAGGAAATGGTCACCTTTTAACCAAATAACCGTGCAATGTGTTTTAAATACAGGACCTGACAACATTATTTGAGGGAGTTGTTAGCATGCTTTTCTTGTACTTAAGATTGGTGTGAAGTCATCTGATGGTAACAGTGATAGAACAATGTTTAATTACATTAGTGCAGTATTGTATTTACAAGAATTTATAATTTCTTTAACTTATTAACCTATACAATTGTTATTTTTAAAGCTGTTTACCAAAGGTAGACCTGCTTTCTCTTAAAATTAGTGGTTGTACTTCTGTCTGGGTTTGAAAACTTCAAAAACTGTCTGTATGTTTGATGTTGAATTATTCCATTAGCTCACTGTGTGCTTTTATTTCCTATTGTGACTTAAAAAACAGAGAAAGGCTTTTCTGACAAAGAGTGCATTTTGTGGTTGTGATTCATCTTTTCTTTCATGTTCCTTTCTCAAGCCTCTTCATTCACATAAACTTGCACATTAGCAGAAGTTTTTGAAAGATCAGGAGCATAAGTTTATTGCAGTAACAAATTGAAGGACAGGTTTAGATAGGGCTTCAAGGTCAGCTGGAACAGTGTTTAGTGATACCATTTCTGTTTTGGGTTTATTTTGATGTTCTATGTTTTTGTGGCTTTTTAAAATATATGTCTGCAATTGCTGTTTCTGCTTTTTTGGCATGCTGAATTCTGCTAATTCTGTGGACTGTAAAGTTTATTGTCTCTTCCAAAGGACAGTGAGTTTCCGGAGTCGTAAATTACCACCCAGTTCAGTGTGGATGGAAGATGCAAAGCTAAAAGGCCTGCAGATTTGCCATCCTGAGGTATTTTGAAAAATATGAATGAATTACAGAAAGTTACTTAAGAAGTAACTTTGAGAGAATTTTTACAGGGACATAGTGAAAGAACAAGGAGTAATGACTTTAAACTGAAAGAGGAGAGGTTCAGAATAGGTATTAGGAAGAAATTTTTGCTGTGATTGTGGTAAGGCTCTGGAACAGGTTGCTCAGAGAATTTGTGGATGCACCATCTCTGGAAATGTTCAGAGCCAGACTGGGTGGGGCTCTGAGCAACCTGGTCTAGTGAAAGGTGTCCCCTATTGCAGGGAGGCTGGAACTAGATGTCTTTAAGATCCTTTCCAACCCAAACCATTCTATGACTATGAATTTTTGCCTAAAATTAATCAAACCATTATTTTGTTTGCCTTCTGCAGTCCTTGCAATTTAGATCCTAGTTTCTTTTGCCAGTTTTTTTGTTATTTGTTTGGATTACCACTGCAAAATGTACGATTTTTTAATGACCTTGTTTTCGTACCAGACTGTTCATTCTGTGTAAGGAAATTAATTTGCAAAATGTTTGCAAAAACTTTGGTCTTTGGTTGCTGATACAATTTTGAATTGTTATCTTATGCTGTCAAATTAATCAGATGAGCTCCTTTTAAGTAAAGTTGCTTTGGGCATTTTGAATTTTGCATACGTATTTCAGTAGTGCTTTTTATATATTCAGGTGTTGGGACTTCTGTTAAATACTGTGAACTGAAGTGCAGACTTCAACACAAGGCTTTGAAAAGCATTTGGTATTTGTTTCTTTGTGCAGGAACGGAACATCTTCAATAGGATCTTTGGGGGTTTTCTCATGAGAAAGGCATTTGAACTGGGATGGGCAACTGCTTGCAGCTATGGGTGAGTTGTGGACCTGCAATATTTATATAATCCAGAGCATTTTGCTCATACACAGAGGTTGGAAACCCAGGCTAACCAACCTAATGACAATCTGAGCTGAAAAAATTTAGGTGTCTGGTGGAATCGTGCACTATTAGTGCAGAGTGCTGCTTTACTTGGAGCATCTGTCATATTTACAGAGAGATTGGCATCTCGCTCCTTGGAGCTTGGGTTTTAAGCATTACTTGTCAAGATAGAAAATACACCCATTTTCTGTTTTCTTTTATCTTACCAAGCTATTGAGATGGACTTTTAACCATATAACATATTCATTATATCAAATAAATATTACATCTTTGCATTCAGTACACAAGAGGAATGAGTTTTAAACTTCTGTTAACTGCTTGAGCTTAGGAAGTGTGAATGAAGTCATCACCCAGCAAAGGTCATATATAGACCTTTGCTGGGTGATGACTTCAGTTTAATGGGGTATGCAAAGCCTGATATAAAGTTAAGTGGTTTGTGTCAGTGCTTGAAAAACTTATGCCTGAGCAATGATGGTGTGAAGATTGTCCAGCAAGTGTAAGTCCTAAGATACAATAATGGTGCAGTAATGTATCCTTAAGTGTGTACTTCACTGGTGTGAGAGATTTCCTCCAGTGATGACATAACTCCTTACTATTCTTTTGCCTCTGTTTAAGAAATTTATTCTCTAATGACCTTCATTAAAATGCTGACAAGTAGATATTTTAAATTTTTGCAAACATCCCTTTTATTCTTTTATGAGAAGAAATTTCTCTTTTGTTTCCTCAGGGGTTCCAGACCATTTATTGTATCTGTTGATGATATCATGTTTCAGAAGCCAGTAGAAGTTGGATCCTTATTACTACTTTCTGGACAGGTAGGAGTTGATTTCCTTTTGAAAAGGAGCAAACCTTGTCTTTGCTGTCACCAGTGTTACTCAGTGATAATGAACAATGTGTTATGACATTGTGACTTTTCTTGTTAAATGATGTAATGAAGTCTGTTACAGTTTTCAGCACTGCTGATAAATTACAATCTTTAACTCTTGTTTTAACTGTGTAGGTCTGTTACACAGAAAAAAAATACATCCAAATTCGAGTACACAGTGAAGTTTACAATGCAAATACCAAGGAACACCATACTACCAATATTTTCCATTTTACATTTATATCAGAAAATGAAGTCCCACAAGTTGTACCTAAGACATATGGAGGCAAGTATCCCATTAATATGTTGTCATCATAATTCTGTAAGAAATGATGAATTTGTTTCTCTTGGAACACTGATCATTTTAATAACTGAACTATTGGCATTTAAATAATTAACAGTATTTCATAGCAAACCACATAGACTTTATGCTTTGATGACAGTGTGGATTACTTCTTCCTTTTGCCAGTCTGTTTAGTTGTAGTTGCCCAGTATTGATACTAAGGTACTAATGTGCTTCTCTCTGTTCTCCCCTTCCTTTCAGAGTCCATGTTGTATTTAGATGGGAAGCGCCACTTTACTGCAGTCATGAAAGAAATCTGAGAGGCACTGGGTGCTGCAGCAGCAGTGCACCAGCATGCTGTCTTGGCAAGAGCTGTCACTAGAGGTGCCTAATGGACAGGTGCTTGTAATACTCAAAGAAAAATCCAACAACCACCCAAAATCAAACAACCCAAACCCAAACTCCACACCAAAACTTGTCTTTTCAGTACTCTTCATGTATTTGCATATATCTGGATTTTTTATTCTTTACTACTAGAATTTGTTGAAATCTTTTACGTGCAAATGCTAGGAAAAAGAGGCTGAAAAGATGCAGTCTTAGGCTTTGGATAGACTCTCTGTCTACTTTGAGAGATCTCATTGCAATCTTTGCTGTTTTGTCACATCTGCTGCCTTTCCCTTAGTAGCTCTCCTTTGTGTTTCCCTGATAAGGGATAGAAGTTCTGTCAGAAAGAGGTGTGCAATAAGTAGATACACACAGGTGAAGCAATTTGACCTCCATTCTTGTGTAAATTAGGTTAAGGGTCATAATTCCTTTTTGAACAAGGACACATGCATCTAAGCAGCAGCAGAGGCTCAGAAGTTAGTAGTGTGTGCACAATGGAAAGCAGGTGTTTCCCATCACTGGGGATTTTACAAGTTATTGCAGCTTCTGTTTGGATGGTTTTCATGTTTCCTTGGGAGGAAACTGATTTTTGCAATGAAATGAGGTGGCTAGATGGTATTTTTGGCACTCTGTTTGTGTCCTTGCCAACCTCTTCTAATTTTTTGTTTGTTTGTTTTTTTAATGTATAACTGTGAGTTCCTTAGTGAATTATTTCTCATGGCTTGGAGACTAGAGGTCTGACTGGTGAGACTGGGTGGGACTGGGAAATGGCATTGTAGAACAGAACATTTTGGTTTATTAAGGACTGGGAACAAAAAAGGTAAAATGCTGCCCAAATGGTAATGGTGATGTTTGGTGCTGCAGTTAGGGCTCCTGAGAATCTGTGTTGAGCACTCCCAGGTCAGCTGTTGAATGATGGGATCTTTATCCCACTGATGGGTGGTACAGCCGGAGGACAGTCTCCTCCTCAGCTGGATTATTTATCTGTTCCCTTGGTGGACTGAAGTGCAGTATGAATATTGCACAGCTCTAAAAGTTGTCAAGTTTACCTGTGAAGGACAGAGAACTTCCCCAACACAGAGGGGACGCTATGGTGGTCATCACTATGGCAAATACCTAACAGAAACAGAGTACTTGGTACTGAAATGCTTCTGATGTAATGGAGAAAGTTTACATAATATCCATTTTCTGGCACATAAAGCCCAATTTCTTGAAATCAGGAAGCTGAGTGGATGGGAGGCGTTGACTTTTAGCAGTGAGTATGTCACAAGCATGAAACTGGTTTTCTGTACCTTCACATCAAGATTGATCAGGACACCCAAAGAGAAGTTGGGCTCAGGGGTTAAACAGAAATGTGATGTCTTACAATACACAAGAATGGATTCTGGCTTCCCTGTGAGGTTTAAAATCTTTTGAAAAGAGGATGCAGCAAATAGTAATTATGTCAATCAGCACAGATGCATGAAGCACGTTGATAAAATTAAGTAGCATGTTGAGCTTCTATTTCTGAGTAAGAAAGCCTGAGACAGTCACAATTAGGAGCATTTCCTTTGGTGCTAGGATGGCATGAAGTTCATGACCCCTAGCAGCTCTTTGCTATTCCTGTGAGGAATTGTAATTGAGCATTGTAATAATCAGCATGTTACACATCAGCCTTTCCTTCTTAAGATTCAGCTGCTGCATTGAATAAGTTAGATTGCTTTCCAGAGTAGATACAGGGGTGTGGCCTGATCCAAAACAGGTTCTTGCATTGCTCTGATGGTAAAGTCTTGGTTCCTTCCATAGAGTTTCTCTCTTCAGCCACACTCCAGTGCTGACTCAGCTCTATGACATTAAAATCTTTCATGGTTATAATGCTGTGGAGATAAATTATATTTTCTGGGTTTTTCCCTTTTAAAACTGACTCTATTAGACTGACCACATAAATAAAGAATGGAAATTGTATCTCAGCTTCTTTCCCCTTGTTGCAGGGATCAATGTCTGCTGTTAAAAAATAGATCCTTTCATTTTCTGCCTTATTATTTATTTCAGAACTATGTTCTACTCCTGAGTACCTGCAGGTTTTTATCACTGACCCATGATCCTACCTGGATCACTTTTTTATAACCCATATAAGTTAAGGGGATATCAAATTCATCCTCCACTGACTTTTCAGCTGCATTTAAAGATAAATTTATCATAATTTCTAAATTCAGGCTTTGGGAAGGGGTTGGAGAGAAGAAGAGGTAATAGAGTATGGAGGAAGGTGTGACATCAGAACCTCTGGATGCAGTGAAGAAAATTAATGCCACAAATGAAGATGTGTAGAAGAATTGATGTATTCTCAAAGTTCATGATAACATAATCACATACCACAATGACAGTAGTTTCAGAATGTATGTTTAGCCATACAGAATGTGTGTGTGTATATGCACATATGTAAAAGATAAATGCTTTTCTGTTTATTGCTATATATCTGTACTCATGTATTTTTTACCTTGAGATGGTGACTCCAAGCTGTCACCCTCTCTGGTATCTTTGTACAAGGGTATGCATGCTGCTTTGTGCCTTTGTGTGTATGGGAGAAAAATGTTCTCTGATCTCACATTTAGAATTAAAATATTTCAACATAGTAATTCATGTTGGGTTTATGTTGCAACTTCTATCCAGCCTGCCACTGCTGTAGGTGACTAACCATTACCACCGAAGCCTAAAGGAATTACTAGAAAATATTTTTATTTGTAGTAAGCTTAACTATATAATTAGTTGACTGTGGCTCTGTAGCAGGAAGAAAATGTCTGTGCCCATTGTTTCTTGAAATACAGTGAGGAGGAGCAGGATTGCCTCCCCTTACCCTTTCACTTAATAGTGATATAAAAGGAGATTTCTGTAGGATTGGCTGAACTCAGTGCCCAAAGGAGTGCCTGGTTTCAAGTGTTTTCATTTTTCTGTTGCTAAAAAGTACTAAAATTACTCTAACTTCATGTAACCGCTTCTGATAGCCCTTTTTTCAAATAGAGACCATTCCTTTGCTGCCCTGTCAGATTTTGCAGCCATGTCACATTGTACAGCATTCTGGAAAGAAGTTTGCAGGAGCTGGTACAATGTGGGCCACAGTGCAACAGTTTTAGTTCAGAAACCTGCTCTAAACTTACTGCATGGTCAATTGGTTTTACTTCATGTCCAGTCCAGCCTTTGGTGACAGTGGTTTGATTGCTGATCCTGCTCTGAACGCATTCTTAACTAGGCATGGGAGAGATAATTTCTGCATGGGCTAGGCACAAGCCAACAGGAAAATAAAAGGGTAAATACTCAACTTTCATGAAAGAGAAACTGGGGACTCCTTTTGTGGAAGGTGAAGTTGGTTGACGAGAGCTGCACAGAAAATACACTGGAGCACTTCTCTGCCAGCAGAGATCCTCAGCCCTGCAGGGCTCCTGTCTGTGAGGCTGGAGGCACTGCTGGGCATTGGCAGGTTGGAAAATACCTGTAAGATAAACACTGAGTCCCACTGTAAACCTAATACCAGTACAGGCTCCCAGCAACATGGTGGTTATTTTTTGGATGTACTTGAGTTTGCAGAGGAAGAGGTTTCTGTGAGCAAGGAATGGACATAACCCAGGAAGGCTGCTGAGGGCTACATCAGCTAATAACATCAAAAATCTGTGCCATTATTATTATCTGAATTCATGCTTCTTTGATACTTCTGGAATTTACATCCAGGAGGTTACATCCATATGCAGCTTAACAGCTGAGGGGGCAGTACAAGGGTGTGGGGTGTTTGCCCAAAATAGCAGAGGAAGTTGAAGACTGTGTCTCATTATTAGTCATTAGTTGCCTTGTAGGAGCATTTTTGCTTTTTCTGTAGAAGACAAGCTCACAATGGCATCTGCATTTTATGCACTTCCAAGAGAGGCCCCTGAATATATCCTGGGCTTTGGGAAAGCAGAGATGTATGAAATTTTAAGTTTTCCACTACTTCAAACCTCAGTTGGAGTACTGGAAGAACAGAGTGCTTTGTCATTTGTTCATTTCAAATATGTACAATCACATGGCAACTCAAGTCTTTGCTTAAGGACAATAGCCCTATTTCCCTAATACTTTTTATCCCCATTGAACTGCATTAAAAAAAAAACCCAACCCTATGCCATCCCTTACCACGTGTTTAAACTGTAAATGTGCATTTATAAAAACCTTGAAAGTTTACTCAGCTATGCTGCTGTGACTTAAACTTGCAATGGTCAAAGCATGCAGATGGCCCCAGTTTTCTTCAGTTGCTAAGTGTTCTCAGCACAATTTTCTGTTCTTGACTCAGGCTGTGTACAGATTTTGACATGTGCTGGTGCTGACTGCTGCAGAGATACACCCTGTGGCTGTGTTGCTGTAACTCACTGCTCACTGGCTCTGCAAGGAGCCATGAGCTGGGTGGAGCATGTTCAACACATGGCTGATAACTCATCTCTGTCTTTATCAGTGTCACTGGCTGGCTCAGTGCCAGAGGTTCCTGCAGCTGGGACAGCATTAGGTGTGACTGAGAGCCAGCAGGCTGGAGAGGGGCAAGGACTTTTGAGCACCAGGGCACCAGTTCAAAAGGGGGCACAA
Source organism: Emberiza elegans (assembly GCA_024865655.1). Classification (NCBI taxonomy): domain Eukaryota; kingdom Metazoa; phylum Chordata; class Aves; order Passeriformes; family Fringillidae; genus Emberiza; species Emberiza elegans. The sequence goes on along the minus strand of JALJVW010003427.1, from coordinate 4,354,651 downwards.
GCACTGTGTTCATTTTGTGCCTTGGGCTGCTGCTGAATATCCATGGGATATCTGGGCCCACATTTCTCATGATGCAGTGGCTTGGAGTTATTTGAACATTCTGTGTGATGTTCTTGGTGCTTCAGGGTTGATGTAAACAGAATCCAGAATAAAATTCAAGGTGATTTACATTCTAGTCACGTGAGAAGCCACCTCTCTCTACATGCTGCCCTCTGGTCTTTGCTATCACAGGCTGGAGCAGCACAGCAGGAGCCTTTGGGGTTTGGCATTGATGCCATTCTGCCTGTTACCCTCTGGAAAGAATGAGGCACTCCCTTCCCCAGACCTCACAGGAACAGGGAGGCTGAGGCTCAGGGAAGCTCTGCTTGCTCTGGCTGTGGTTCCCTCTGCCCCTGGCATGTGCACAGGTGTTATTTGTATCAGAGCTGAAGTGAAGGAAGCAGCTGTTCCTGCTCTGTGTCTGCAGTGACCAACAAGGAGAGCTGCTCAGTACTCACCCAAGTCCACAAAATCATGTAACTTCACAGGGCAAATGCAAGTCCTGGCCTGGTTCTGCAGAACTGCAGTGAAGAGTCTGTGTATAGGGCAGGCAATTGTATGGTCTGGTGAGGGAAGGGAAGTGAGTTCTCAGGCATGAGGGATCCAACCAAGAGTAATAATGTAGTGGTGCAGATTGGAGATGGAAGGTGCCTGGTGACTTTTCAAGGGTGACCCTGGTGAAAAGCTGACACACATTTCAGTTGCTGTTTTTCCAGTTGCACAGAATTTAGAATACTGTGTCAAAAACAGGAAGGGGTGGGAAGAAGCAAGATGACATCCTCAGGAAAGGGTTCTCCAGTGCACACAAGTATGTCTTACACGGAGATGTTCTTTTCACTTCAAAGAAGAAATTCTTGTCCATCAGCCACAAGAGTTTCTGATTATCACATGTCAGTACTTATCTCAGGAAAGACTACAACTATGCCCTTAAAACTAGGAGCCACAGTTAGGGATTGGATTGGTACAGGACACTATCCCCACATCCATCTGTTAACAGTATAGGGACAGGGACAAAACTCAGAAACAGAATGTGAATGTGAAAATGTGAAACAGAATCGATCTTATCAGCAAATACACTACAAATTTAAGCATAGAAAGATTTACTGGTTCAGTCCTTGAATCACATGAACTGGTAGAGGTGTGGTTTTTTTCAGTGAAGATGTATTGATTTATATAATGTAGGGTATGTTCTCAGTAGTTGAAAAATGTTTTCAAGCTTTACACAGACTGGAAGTTTAATTCAGCAACTGTAACTTATTCCTGGCTTTTGAGTTAGCTGCTATTGCCACTGGACTACAGACAAATGTACCATAGCCAAGTGGCTCTTTTCTAGCTGTAGTTTCCAGAATGTGACCAAACACACAAGATTTTTGTGGCAATTAAAAAATCCATTATTAGCAAAAGTCATGAATCTAAGCCCAAGATGCTAAATGGATTTGGGGAAGACTGAGCATTTAAATACCACCTAAAGAGAAAACATGTTTTTCATAAGAATATTCTCTGGTAAGTAATGAGATACCTGTGCTTCACACAGGTTAGACTTCTGTTTAAACAATGAGCCCTTTAATGTTTTACTGCTGTTACATATTAATCAAACTCACAAAAGTACCAAAATTAATGAAATTTTATTGGCAAAAATCAAGTTGAATGTGACCTATTGAATTCAACAGAAGTGAGCCTTAGTTTAGTTTATCAAAATACTTCAGTTTTCCAGCTGGATCTGGAATTATCTGTGCAAGAAAGAAAATGAAAATGTTAGTCAAAAACCAAAGCCATGAAAACACAGCAAACTATAAAGCCAGAAAAGTATTTCACAGTAAGATGCTACTGCCAACTCACTTGCAACACTGAAGAGTAATTTAGCAGTTGATTTGGTGCTAGATTACTGTTCATCTCTAAAGGTACATAACAGCAGTAGCAGAGAGATTCAACCAACTGAGGCATGAGAGAGTGCAGCTTACCAAAGGAAGAATTTTGACAGCTTGCCCCAAAAGCAAGGTATTTTGGTAAATTAATATCCGTAATCTAGAGGCTCAGAATTTACTTACAGTTCTTCCCTTGGCCACCACACTCTCATGGCTTCCTCTGGTTTGATCTAATTAAATCAAACACATTTAGAAGGCATGACTACATCTTTGAGAAAGGCATTTTCAACTACTCTGCTATTGTCTGCATCTTTTGCACAGAGAAGGTGAAGAATGCTTATGTATTGCTTTACATTACTAAATTGGCAGTGTTGGAGCTGTTAGCATCAGCATTGTCAGACTGTTTGTTACAAAATACATCAATGTCATGTTATCTAGGTGATCCTAGTTATGGAGGGCAGAACTATTCAGTGCCAAAATACAAGTGTTGGGCCAGCCCACCCTCTTTCATTTTACAGTCTTAAATATCCAGCTTCCCCCATTATGATACTCCTCTGCTAGCTTGAAAAAATTGACTCCTAGCCTCAAGTCATCCTAGGAAACTTTCCCATCCAGCAAAGAAACATGGTTTAACATTCCACTGGTTTTTACTATCAAGTACAATGCTCACTAACTCTGCTTAGAGGCTGCTGGGACCTGGTTATTTTGTTGAGCCAGCTCTTTAACAACAGTGCTCTGCCATCACCAGATGGTTCAGAAGGAAGCCACATGCTCAAGTAAGTGACAGTGATCTCATCTGAGTAAGGCAGCTCAGACCTCCAGTGAAAGTTTCATTATTCTGCTGAGGCTTGCTCTGGGCCAGGGAACACAAACAAGTTCAGTGAGTGTTTATGTGAACTCTGGCTCCTCTGCCTCCAGTCACATGGAGCCCAGGAGCAGCAAAGAAGGGAGGGCAATTGCACAGCAAAGCAGTGCTCCCTGCTGGAGTGCTGACAGTGGCACTGGCTCTGGCACATACCACAGCAGCCTGGGAACTTCTGTCTGTCTTTTTTTAGGTAGTGCCCAGGATCTGCAGTAAGAAGCACCAACAATTTATATGGACAAATAACCAAGAAGATACAGCAAACTCAAGAGTTTTGAACTTTCCCTCATCAGGTGTTAACAGGAAAAAGTTCTTGATCACAAACTCACTGCTGGTCAAGTGAATTTTGTTCACACACCAGGAGTTTGAAACAACTGTGAGATGTCTAGTGTGAGGGAAACAATCCCCTAATGAAATCAATAGTAATCCAAATGGTGTAAGTTTAATAATGTGACATTACTCATACCTTCTCACTAAAAGTTGCTGAGATTTTGGGTTTGGCTCTAGTAGAAATGGTAACTGAGTGCTTGTTAGTACTACATGCATGTTAATATAAACAATGACTTACTGTGTCACTGCCAGGCTTCCAACCCGCAGGGCAAACTGAAAAAAAAAGGGACAATGTTAGCTCAAGTATTTTTACACACACAGACTTTTGTGTCCTTAATATTCTCTTTCTGACCTTAAACACCATGAGGTGTCACATGTCAGTATCTGAAACTATTGTATGTGCAGTTTTCTTTACACATGGGATGGTGACTGAGCAGTTTACACCTGACACCACCCACCACTTCAGTTACCTGAAAGCTGCAGATCTCTGGATGGATGCTGTGCCTTAGTTTAATTCTTGTGCCCTTCTACATGAAGTACTGGCAAAGCAGTATTTGAGAATGAACACCTATTCTAGTAAACCATAAGTTTTGCAACAAAATTCAGGTGACTACATAGAGACCTACCATTCTTTCTTTAAAACCAAAACTAGGAGCATTTTTTAGCAAAGAGATCAGTTCAAAGATTTTACAAGACACTAATTTTATTTGTAACCTTGCTTAGGAGCAAAGGGATTGCAGCATGTGCTTACCACAGTGTGGCTGGGAGCTCTGGGACCACCTGAACAGCTGCACATTCTGGAGTAAAGCTCTCATCTATTCAGAACTCTCCCTCTGAGGCTTCAGCCCAAGCAGCTATGTCACATTACGCTGCTTTAAGACAGGCTGGCAGACAAAATGCCCCACATGCTAGTAGGAATTGTGGAGAACTGTTGTTCTGTGCAAAGAAACCAATGAGGTTTCTACAGAGGCTCTCCTCAACATTCATGTAAAAGCTGGGAAAAAAAGTGCAAATCAACTGCAAACCAACATTCTGTAAGCTGGCTTTGCACTAAATGTGTGGAAATTTCCTTAGTCAGATGTGCATAGCCTAAGTATCAACATCTATTTTTTCAAGTCTGTACAGTACTGCAGAATAATGATTTGTACCTTCATATAAAGGTACTTTAAAATGCTTGGAGGCATTGAGTTGAACTGGAAGTTAAGTTGCTAAATGTGTATTCATATCTAAACAAATCTTCAAATAAGTTATTTAAAGAAATGTGAAAAAGTTCACCCCATGCTTGAACTGGAGGAATAAGAATTCTTGATACAAAATAATGATCTGAAGACAGTAAAATTTTGTTGGGAAAGATGATCACACAGCACTTATACAGAAAACACAAGTAATGGTGCTACAATTTCCACAGTATCACCATGTATCTTGACATGAAACATTCTCAATTAGTTGTCCTAGGTCCTCACTGAATAGCACAGGACAAGAATGGTCTGCATCTCCATTATTTTAGTATGCAAAAATGTACTGAAATATTTGGCCTCATTCTTCACAGCCTCATATTTTGTACAAATTTATGCTTGTGACACATGGTACATCATGCCAAAAATCAGACTAGAAGAATGCTTTATGCTCTCATTCTCGTGGATGTGAAACAAAATGTAAATTACTATTCCAGAAACAACCTAAGGACCTGGGACCACGGAATCAAGCAGGGCAATCAAAGTGCTTCAGTCACTGTATGAGGCCAGTCCTTAATGCTACTGAGCATCCTTCCTCCAAAATGCTAATACAGCTTCCAGGCTAAGTAAAACAATCTTCAATATGGCAATAGTTAAAAGAGCACCTTCTCCATGTTTGTCTGTGTACTGGAATGCTTGCACTAAACGAAGTGTTTCATCCACTGATCTCCCAACAGGAAGGTCATTCATTGTGATCTGTCGAAGGATTCTCTTATTGTCAATAATGAAAAGGCCTCTGTGGGTAAAAAAATGGTGTGTTAGGAAACAGAATTAATAATAGTGGTGTTTCATGCATTATTTTATGTCTGCTGGATGGGAGGAATTTGATCTTTGCAAACACCATGTAATACTCACCACCAGTAACCTACTATTCTTTACCTGGGTATCAGAGGATTTGAGCTGAGCTCCAGTTAAAACCAAAAAAATGTATTTCTTTGCAGAACTAACACAGAACTAAGCTCTGACAGGCCCTGCGAGGGGATGCTGCAGATGCTAGGGCATTACAGGGATCTCAAAAGAAACTATTCAGTTTTAGGCAAATGTATCTCTTCAGGTAACCTTAGTCTTGACTCCAACTGGACTTGGGAGGTCCTGAGCAACTGCAGTTGTGGGGAATCCTGCATATTTGCCCTGCCCTAGGTATCTGTTGATGCCTGCTGTTAAACAGAATATTAACCTTGATCCCTCTTCTGACTCACTATGATTACATTTTTTGTGTTCTTCAATATTTGCTACTTGCCATGAATCCCAAGTAAAAGCTGCTTTAAAAGAAAAATTTCAAATGCTTCTTTAAATGTAAAGCAGGAAGTATTACCCCAGCAAAAACCCAACTAAACTGCAACCCAGTGAAATACCTAAGTGTATGTCCTTGATCTTCCAGATATACTCCATAATCCTTTGAAATCTGGTGTGTCAGATCAGAAAGAAGGGGAATCTTCATTGGTCCAAGTCCTCCTTGTTTACGAGGAGTATTAATCCTTTGAAGGAAAGGAAATATAGATGTATTTCTCATACAGACTTATACTCCCTACACAAGTCAGAAATCACAAACTACATCAGTATGGACAGAAGGATATAGTGCAAGTGACATTTTTTCTGTTCTGCACACAAAGGAGATGAACAATATTTGTGGCTTGAACAAAATGTTCAGTAGATCTTTTGCAGTTTTGGCCACATCTGTTAATGATGACCTTTTTCTTATCAGTTCCATGTGCTTTATGCCAACATGCTCATGAACTGGGACAAGTGAAGCATTTACTGACAGTTTCCTTAATACTTTCTTTTTGTATTAGTAATATTTTTTGGACTGAGACACAACATATTGCAATACACATTAAACAAGCTTAAAAAATAAAGATACTTTCACACACTAGGATAAAAATGTTAAACATTTGTGTCAATAGCATCACACTTTCACACATTATGATTTACCTCCACAGGCTAAAAATCTGGGGAGTACTGTTCTTTTGCTAAGTTGCAACTATGAATAATGTTTAGTGAAAGACAAGAGGAAGATACATACCATGCTAAGTGAGTGAATTTTGAGTCCACAGAACATGCTACTACTTCAGTATTTATTGCTCTGAATTCTTCAATTCGGTCACTGAAGGCAATTATCTCAGTTGGACAGACAAACGTACTGGATGATTGAAGACAAGATAAAAGTCAAAATTTCATGAGAAAGCCAGTAAATTCTCTGCCTAACTTAAAATGTGTATTTATCATAAATTATTTCAGCTTTTGCTTATTTTTATTGCTCTTTCAAGTATTTAACCAAATTGCTGCCTGACAAATCCTCCACCCTCAGACTCCAGCTTAGTTACAAATGGATTATTTCTGAAGACTACAAATCTATGGTTATTTTACAATCTGGATTCAGAGCTTGTACAGTTACTTTCTTTTAGACTTTAAAAATGTGGCTGAATTTAAGCACTATAAGCCAATTTTTTTAGAAGATCATACTGTAATTTGTTGTTACTGTGCAAATCTACAACTTTTAACTAATTTGTCTTCAACTTTTTCTATTACAGAAGAACTAAAGTAGTAAAGCTAATGATGATATACTATTAAAAATAGTTATGTGTCTCTGTCCTCTTATCTTCATTTTGTGGAAAAGAATGGGATTGTCCTTTAAAAAGCAGAGATGTTTTCACTCAGTCAATGAAGTTACTGTATTCTAAATCAAGGAGGTTAATGCCAAGTGCTCTTAGGATGTTATGGGATGAGCTTAAAGGGAAAATGCCACCTCTTGGATATATTATATACATTCTAGAAAGGATGCTTTCTCCTACTTGCAGCATTGATTTACAGCATGAAACAGAACATAGATTCTGCCTAACTGGGTAACTACAAAGTTGTTTGTTTTGTGTGGAGACACAAATTAGTGGACACAGTTATTAGGACAAAGACTGTGTTGCAATTTTACCAATGCATGATGAGAAAACAAATGCAAAGAATATATCTTCTTCTGTCACTCCTTTCTTCTCTCCTAAATTCTTACTGAACAAATAAATACAAGACCTCAAAAAAAGACAAGACTTAATGAATTATGAATCTAGTGTAGCTGTACTCAGTGGTATGCCTATGGTGCTCTTACTTACAAATCAAGAGGATAGAAGAAGAAGACAAGATATTTTCCTTCATAATCTGTTAGCTTCAGCTCTTTAAACTCTCCATTAATGACTGCTGTTCCCTCCCAGTAAGGTGCTGGCTTGGAGACTGAAATGCAAAGAATGTTGAATTAAAAGTCAGAATATAACACCTGTGTTCAAACCAAGGTGCCCAAGGACAGCTGTTCTTCCTTTTGCTTGAAAAACAACCTGCAGCACAGTTCCAAGCTGAAACTGCTTTCAGGGGGGTGCAGAATGATGAAGAAATGAAGGCTTTAGTACACATACAAAGTAAATAATTTGACCAACTTTTGCTCACACATGAGCCCTGTTGATCACTGCTAATCAAGGCCACACAAAGCTTATCTGGGCTGACTGAACAAACCCTGTGTGCAATGCCAGCTCAGGGCACCTGCTAGACTGAAGGGGAAAGCTTTTTAATACTGCAGGTACTCTCATTGTTCTGTTAAAAATAGCTGTTGGGAACCACAAGCACAAAATAGTTCAAACTCACTTTGCTACTTTTTAACCATGGAAACCTGTCTGGAATTCTGGTCCACAAAAAATACATGCCACAACATGGTTAAGGACAAATGCCTAAAAATGCAGCATATGTTTCTTAAATTACAACTCCTAAGCAAATTTTAACTTGAAGATAGCTGTGTTTAAAAAAAAAAATCCAGTTGAAAAGCATGAAATATATTTACTATTCCTATCAGAAGGGATTAACCTTGAATTTAAATATTAAAAATTAATCTGCTAGGTTCTATTTTCACACCACTGTGAATTCTGAGACAAAGGATAGGGTATGCTGGATTACAAGGTGGTCTGAATACACTTGCCATGTCAAGGGCACTGACATACAGCTCCAGCAAATTAGGAAAAAGCTTCTGAGAAAAATATATGGAATCTTAAATATTATCTGGACATTGCCTGAATTGTTTGGCTCTCCTTTTCTTAGGATGACCCACAGCTGAAGAATATAGTTAGCAAGGATGTATAACAACGACCTTCAGATTAGGAGGGAGAAGGAAAAGATATTTAACGAAATACTCTGTATCTTGACCCATTTCTAAATTAAGGTAGTTGTTTTTGCAGTTATAAACATCTGTCTGTAATAACTTACATTGCAAAGGGAGAACAACCCAAACAGCATCGGTTACAAATATCTTGGCTGCTTTTCCTTTTTTTTTTTTTTTTTTTGGTAGCATCTGCTTGCAAACGTTTAAAACAGAACATATGCCCTGGTTCAGTAATGGAAAAGGATTTCAAATTGAAGATAGTATCTGTGTGATCTCTCTGTACTCTGTGTCCTGCGGACGGGACTTTGAGCAGTGTCCCTGAACATCTCCCAGCGATGCCATTTACGGTGTGTGTCCCCACGCCTGTCACGTGAAAGCACCGAAACCGCACCAGAGCACAGGCACAAAGGCAGCGCCAAAGGCAGCGCGTTACGAGGGGCGCCCGTTCATTGTTTCAGATCGCGGTGTGAGCACAGAACATTCCTGTGGATCCCCTGAAGCGCTCCCCTGAACTCGTTCGCCATTTCTGGAACCGCGGACCTCGCTGGACGCCCGTGAGGCGGCGGCGGTGACCGTGATGGGGATGCAGCTCTGGAAGGAGCCGCTCCGCGCTCCCCCTCCTCCCCTCTCCCCTGCCCGCCGAGGCCGCCCGGAGGCCGCAGCCAGAGCGGGCTGGGGACGGGAAGGGCCCGGGAGCCCCCGCGCTCCGCCTGACGTGGCGCTGCCGCTGCCGCCGCCCCGCTCCGCAGCCCCGAGCGCACTGCGGGCACACACATCCCCGCCCCGGCCTCGGCGCTCCCCGCAGCCCCGCCGCGCCCGGCACCTACTCTTGGCCTGGCTGAGGTGCAGCGAGTGGTCGGAGACGGGCAGCCGGGCCGCCTCCCCGGGGTACACCTGCCCGCCCGCGTAGTAATGGCACTGCTCGTCCCCACGCTGCCGCGCCGGCCGCGGCTCCTCCGCCTCCGCCTCGCCTCCCAGCGCCGCCGCCAGCAGGAGCAGCAGCAGCGCGGGGCACCGGGCCCCGGCCCCGCCGCCCGCCTCCATGGCCCGCCGAGCCACTGCACGTCCCCGCGGCGCGGCGAGGGGCGGCGGCGGCGGGGAGGAGCTTGGCCCGCACATGGCCACACTCCCGCCGCATGGCCGGGCCGGGCCGGGCCGGGCCGGGGCTCAGGGAGGCGGGCGGGGACCCGAGGGGCTGGGACTGTGGCGGCCCGGAGCTCCGCACAGCCACCCCGGGGCACAGCGCAGCCCCCCGGGACACAGCAGAGCCACCCCGGGGCAGATCACAGCCACCCCGGCTCCGGCACAGAATCCCCATCCCAGCACAGCCGCCCCGGGCCCTGCCTCGGCCGTGGGGCGGGCGCTGAGGGCGGGCAGGGCCGGCGGAGCTGCGGGCTTGTGCTCCGGCCTCGGGGGAAACGGGGAACAGTACACGTCTGAAGAGAAACGGGAAAAGAACGCGCGTGTGTGCTGAGAGAGCGGGCACGTATCCGAGTGATTGCAGCAGGAAACTGATTGTGAGAAGCTCTCCATCTGCTATCATCCTCATCTGTGGCAGCGCGGGTTCTGTGGGCACGGCACCACTCGCGGTCATAGCCAGCTGTGCCAAATGCAGATTGTGCATTCTGGCCTCATGAATACAGGAAATGCAGAAAAGGGCACTGCCTCAGGCCCAAAACCTTGAATTGGTGCCAGGTCGGCAGCAACTCGTGAATGGGCACCATGTAGTGCACGTGGTGACTGTGGAAGAGTATGGCTAGACAGAAATTAAACGCTAAGTGCCTTAATTCACAGAAGGGACCTTTAAAGATAATCTATTCTAATACCCCTCCAATGGCAAGGTCATTTTCAGCTAGATCAGGCTGCTCACAGCCCTGTCCAGCTTGACCTCGAATGTTTCCAGGGTTGCGGCATCCACCTCTGGTCAACCTGTGCCAGCGTTTTGTAATTTGAAACCACTACTCCTTGTGCTGTCACAATAGGCCCTGCTAAGAGGTCTCTTTATCTTTCTTATAAACCCCCTTCAGGTACTGGAAGGCTGCTCTAAGGTCTTTCTGGAGCCTTCTCCAGGCTGAGCAACCTCAGTGTTTGCAGAAGAAATGCTCCAGCACTGTGATCATCTCTGTGACCCAGATGCCTTGGTTCAAGTTTACCTTGTGAGAGGTCATTTTTCCCAGTTCTGAGTGGATTGTGGTTCATATCACAAAACAATTGCATATGTCACAGATAAGCATAGATGGAATGTAATTCCACAGTGCATTTAATAACAAGATTTTGAAGACAGTAAGTAGGCTTTGACAAGCAACAAGCAGTTGCTAAGACTTAGCAGTACAATTTCTGGTTGAACTAGGCATACCCATCGGACAGGGACAGGTCAGGCCATCTGTCATGTGTATCAATTAAATTGTACCCAGGGTCCTTAAAAATAAGGGTATGGAAGGGCTGGAGCTGTCCCTTATCAAAAGTGTTGAGCTTTTGTGCTTTGAGCAGTGTGGATGCCATCCATCCTCTGGGACAACTGGTGGTCCAGTAACAGCTCTCCAGACTGACAATGTCAGCAATGTCTGCATTGCAGCCTGTCTCTGCAGAGGATTTGTGACAAATGCTTCAGGATGCTGTGGTGCCTGTGCCAGAATGGACAGTACACTTTCTTTTTTTTTTTTTTCCCTCAAATGATACAGAACAAGCATGTAAAGAACAGGGCAAAAAAGAATATGCTGAGGGCCATTTTCAAAGAGTAAAGGCTCTGTAAAAGAAGAAAAGAATTAGCAAGACACCTGTGATTATATGTTGTGTCTTGAAAATATCCTAATATTTTTCTGGTTTCCTGTAACAGATTTCACTCTTCAGAAAGATACTTCCCAAAAAATTCACAGGAGTGAGAGAAACAAGATCTTGCAGGCATGCTTGGACTTCTTAACCTGTGATGTTAGTGTTCCTTACTCCCAAAGCTTGGACTTCTCTCCAGAAAGGACTCCTTTTCTTTCCCATCTCTTGTGGTATTTGCCTTTAAGTTCCAGTCTAGGTTCTACAAGTTAGAGTCATGCCACTCATATCCTTACTTATCCATATTGCCACAGTAATAATCTTCCTTGCCCTCCTGAAGGAAGGGATTGAAGATTACTGAGGGTCAGCAGTGTAAGGCTTTGGGACAGCCCTCTCCTGAACACAGAAGCAAAACACCTGCATATTTACCAGGCTTGATCATCATGTGTGGAATTATAAAAAAATTGTATTAAATGTCTGCCTAAAGGGGAAATGGACTTGATGGCACACGAGATCCCCTTGTCCTGTTTCTTTCACAGGGAGTTGGTGGTAGCCATTCTCTGTTTATACCTCCCCAAGTGTTGAACAGGATAAAACCTGTTATTTTCAGTGTTGCTGTTTGAGTTTGACACCCTCCCTATTAAGGTCATGTCATTAAAAAGAGGATGAAGAAAACCTGTTTGCTCATGTTAAGCACTCTGGCTGTGGTAGAAAAAAGCACTTAAACAATCTGTGTATTCTCACTGATCTCAGAATCACACGAGCTTTACATTTAAGCTTTCTAAAATGTGTTGATAGATTACTGTTTTACATGATCTAACTCTAGTAGCACTGACTTTAATCTCAAGAGTTCACAGAGGAAGTTATTTTGGTTGGCCCTGCTCTTTTCTTTGTGCTGGTGTTTTGAGCTGTAGGAAATAGCAGTGATTTGAAAGGTAGACACACAGTAAGGTTGTGTAAAAAAAGGAGCAGTTGCAAGGTATGCACTTTGCATAATGTTAACATCCTTCAGCTGAAAGATATTCCCAGGTATCTGTAAATGAGAGAGAAAAGCAGTAAAATCAATGCAGTAAAAATAGAAAAAAGCAGGCCTCTGATGAGTTGAGAAAATGCTGAAGGACAAAAATGGGTTTTATCTGCAGAATATAATGTTAGTTTAATAGCACTAATTTGAGTTTCATATGTGATTAAGTGTATATAGGCATGGAATGCAGTTCAAAAGAGCAATAAGAAAGACTTTCTGGCTGATGCTGTACTCTCAAGATTTCTGCAAGTGATTAAATAATGAAAAAAATTCATAAATGGAATCCATTATGAAATCCAAATACATATCACTCTTCAGAGTCTAAATGGAGAAGATGGGCAGCAGTCTTTCTTTTCCCAGTGATTAAATACTTGACTGAATGCTGATTGTTGTGTTTGAATTGGTGATATTAAGTGGTGCTGTTAAAATGTGATAAGAGAAACACTGTTACCTTCACCCTGTTACACAGCTCTGCCGAAGCTGGGAAGGCTCAGCACGTGTAAAGGGAAATCTCAATCCTTCCTTTCCCCCACTTGCACTCAGGCACTGTTCCTCCTGTCATGCCCTCTCCAGGCCCATGAGGAAGGTTCAGTTTTGGCAAAGGGCAGGATAGTGGCAGGGTGTCATTGCCACAGTGGCACTGAAGTTATGTTAGCAGAGAGTGATTTAGGTTACTGAAGCAGTTTAAAAGTGGTTATGGAGGTTCTGTGTGGTGATAAAATACCTCACTGCAGTTTAAATGACCAAACATAAAAATATCTTGGAAAAATTAGTGTAATATATTGTAGCAAGATACCCGTCACCATTTCCTGCAACAGATGGAGCAGATGTTCAATATTGTGCTGGTGAAAATAGCAGTTGGTTTTATCCTCCTCATGGTTTACAGGGACATTTTAACAAATATATTGCATTGCTCATCATGCATGACAAAAAATCTATAGCATAGGAAACTTTGGAGAAAGGAGGGTAGAAAACATCTGTTTTGTGAGAGGGATTGGAACAGAATGACCATAATTAAAATGAACAATTAGAGAAGATTTCTCTTTGGCTCTTGCTAAGGGCAGACTGGTGGGGTCAGCTGTGTGTGCTGGCTGCAAAGGGGCCTTGAAGAAAATGTGTATCAAGGTGAGAAGTGTTGGGTGGTGCCATTTGCTTTAACAGAGCTGCATCCTGACTTCTGACTGCTGCCTTGTGTTGTCAGCTTGTGGAAGCAGTATGACTGATTAAACATAAATGTAGACTTTGTAAAATCTGCCACTTTATGCTATAGAAGCATCATAGCTGTGTTTATTCCTGCAGCCTACCTTTGGGGAATGCATTAGTGTTTAGAGATGAATTTATGTTTTTCCTGTGCAAACACACCTGCCATAGGAAAGTTCTGCTTCATTTCTTTCTCCTCCAGCAGCTCTGCTTCCTGTGCCATTGGTGTCAAAACCCTGCAGGGCTGTGGGATAGGAGCAGGGCAGAGCAGGTTACTGATGGGTTTGACTGAGCCTGGCTACAAAGGGTGGTTGGTGCTGCTAGTCCCTGGGTGAGGGGGGACTATGGTTCCTAAAGCACCTCTGTTCCAAGCTTCCTTCTGCCTCTGTAAGTGCTGACACAATCTGCAAGTTTGTGAATAAAAACAAACATTGTGAAACCACCTTCTTGAGTTGACAAATCATGTAGTCCTTGTGGGACCTCACCAGTTTTCCTTCAGCTGTCACCTGGGGGTGGGTTACAAGTGTGTTTGTGCTCTATCTCATTTCTTCTTCCTTTAACAAGTCCATATTCGAAGAAATGCCCAAAACATCTTTGTGCACTAGCACAATTTTTGGCCAGCTGTACTGATGAGGACAAAGTCAGTGCTGACAGCACCTGTTAGACACCTGCTGTTCTCTGCAAGTCAGTGAGCTGTGAAGGACACTTGAGGAATTGCTCTGGAAAGCCAATGCTGGATATCTGGAGCTGCTGCTGTGCCCCGAGGCCATCACAGCCAGGAGCTTGCTAGCCAGGATCACCTTGCTGGCTTTGTCTGTGGTGCTGAGCAAGACAGACCTTCACCTCAGAGCAGTCACCCCACTGTGTCAAGGGCAGTGATCTCCACCAGAGACATTCACAGGCTCTTGCCCTCGGGGTCCCAGCCTCGGTTCTGCCTTCTCAGATCTGAGCTGTGCCTAGAGCACTCTGGTCCAAGCCTTGAGCTCAGTCAGCCTTTGGGAAAAGGTGGAAAATTTGTCATTTGTCTCTCTGTTCAGACAAAGCATAGCTGTGTCTTGTGCTCACAGGTGACTGAACCACAGCCTCATGGATGGAAAGAAGCCCTGTGGCAACCTGATTTCCTATTCTCTTAAACCAGAATGGAGACAGATGATGCTGATGTTTATTGGTGGCACCTGGGGGATGCCTCTTCTGTGGGTAGCCACTAAAGCCTTGCTCAGCTGATGGGTGTGCTACATGCCTTGCATTTGGGCAGTGAAGGAAAACTGAATAGTTAGCTATTGTCAAAAAATTGACCCTACTGTCTAAAGCATGGGTGATCCCTTGATCTGTGTGGGAGAGAGGGCTGCATTCCCAGCATGGTGGGATAACATGGTCATAAAGAACTCCCAGCTCCTCTTGTTATGCTGGTCTGCCTGTGCCTCTTCATTTTTATCTTGCAAATCTTTTTCTATTATTTATTTTCTAGCAGTGTTCCATACCTAAATCTGCTATTATTTTCTATTTATTCTTAGGAAAGGGAAAAATGTCTTGTAATGAGAAATGTTTTTGCACCTTGATGTGTCAGTTGCTTTTACATTGCTCACTAGATGGCAGTACGATGCTTGTTATACCGATGGAAGGAGCTGAAGTCATCTATTCTCCAAGTCTGAAATTCCCTAAAATCTGGGATCTGGTATTTTCTTCTCTAAGATACAAGGTCCACAGGTGTAGGAAATGCAAATTGAAATTTATATTTAGTCCTCACAAACAACACTAGTTCCTGTGAACTTTTTACAATTTATATAATTTTTCAGTAAAAAGTTATATTTTTTTTCAGTAAAAAGCTTATATATTTTTTCAGTAAAAAGTTTATTGAATCAACTCTGAGAGTGAAGATGCTGGTGATGCTACTATAATCCCTTAAAAAGAAGAAAAAATTAAAAAAAAAAAAAAACCCATAAAAGTTCTGGTGTAAGAGGTGAAGATATGTGAGAGAAAATGAGTTTTAACCTGCTCACTATGGAGTACTGAAATCAATACTTGATTTTTGTTTCTGCTTCCTTTTTTGCTAGCTATGCACAGTTTCTGGGAGATTAGGAAGCAGTCCAGGAAACTATCATCTCTGCTTTAATTGGAGTGCACAGGCCCTGGTTCTTCTCTGCTCTTTCAGAAATCTCTGTGCTCCATTTAGAATTGCTGTAAATAAATGAAGGCTTTACCTTTTTTATGGTAACATCCTCACCTATCCCAGTTCAATTTTGCAAATATTTCTGAGGTTCAACTATTTCAGCTTGCCTGCTTGGTCTAATGCAAGGACCTAAAGATTTCTTTATGAAGCAAAAAGCCTTAGTAATTGGAAGTGAAATGGACCCAATATTTGTGTTCCTTGGACCATAGGTATATGACTTAGGTCTCCTTCAGATAAATCCAATAGTCTAATTTAGCATATAAGCTGTGTAGTAAACTGTAAATTACTTTGCATTAATACTAAAATAACTCCTGTTAGAGTCAAAGCTCTTTCTCTGCTTTGATTTGCCAACTCTCCAAGTAGCCTTGGGAAGCCATGCCTCTGTGCAAGAGTAAATATTTGATCAACCACAGCTAAACTTGAAATGTAGTGCTGCTGCTTTCCCATGATTAAAGGAAAAAAAGCCCGTGGTACATAGATATGAGTATTATTTATTATTGCATGTTTACTTATTGTCAAGAAAGGCATCATTCTTAGAAGTTTGGAGAAGTTTGCAAATTTACAAATTCTTAAGTGCAAGCATAGGGATTTTAAGATGTTATAGGTACTATAGGTAGTACACTTGAAGTATAATACCTGTGTGCAGAGCATTTATATGTTTATACCCTACAATCATATTCACCATTACAGAATCAAAATATGGACAAAAATGTTTAGAAAATACTGATATTTGCTACAGCTGGGTGCAGCTGCTTTTCTTTTTTCTGCTGCTCTTGAAGCCTAAAATAAAGCACAGTGTGCAACTTGCACACTTAAATCATAAGACAAGAATGAGAACAGTATACTCTGACTGTTTTCCTCAGTATGGAGTCTAAAGTGATGAAAAGGGGAATGAGTGCAATCTGAAAATAAAATAACACTTCTGGATGAGCACAGTTAATGCTCCCTGTGCCACTCCAGGCACGACCCAAAGCCTATCCCTGGACTCAGAGATGGGTTTATCTGAACCACTCTACAACTGCAGCTGTCTTGTCAGAATTTGTGTCATCTCTGTCATTCACTGTGTGGGAGGTGCTGCCAAATAATTCCCCTATTTTAAAAAAGATTTTAAAACTTCCTAGGATTTTGAGGATGGTAAATGTTGCTGAGATATATAAGATGATGTGTTGACCTTCTGCACAAATAGCTGTTGGAAGGGATTATTCCTCAAGCCTACGCTTTGAAATAGTTGCTGTGAGCAGCTATAGAGTGAACTGAAGTTGCCAGTTAAGAAAGCTGATAACACAGAACAGTTCATGGAGCAGTGTTCCTCTCTTGGACCTGGGTGTTGATTTCTGAGATAAGTTTTCTACCAGATGGTATTTTTAATGGAAACAAAACAAGCAGCATTAAAAAAAACTAACCAAACAAGTCAGATTTCTGTATCTCCTCATCATCCTGTAGGAAAGCACTCTTGAAGGTCGTTTGCAACATTTGCTGCCATTTCTCAGAGGCCTGACATGATGCTTTTTGTCCTGGTGAGTCTGCAGCCTCATTACCAACAGACTGAAGCCTCCTAGTATTTAGCAAGGAATAATTCATTAAAAAAATGCCTTATTAAAAATACCTGACATAATCTCTTTGTGAATTTAAGTTTTATTATCCGCTTGTGTTGCCCTTATAGTGCTGAGGGAGAGGCCAGCAGCTCCTTCCAGCCTGCCCTCCCCAGCAGAAAACTGCTGCTGAGAGAGGCAGCAGGGTCAGGGCAGTTTTCAGAGCCTGGTTAGTTACAGGCATCACCAGGAGGAGCCTGGCATTACCCTGCTCCCACTCAGCCCACAGCTGCTGCCCTGGTTAAATATCCAAAACAGCTGGACCACGCTTGGGTTTGGAGGAACATCATCTCTGAAAGGTTGACTCAGGCACCTGAGGAAATTAGTGTAGAATAAAGACTTGGGAAAACTGAACCGAATCTGAGCATCAGCAATGCATCAAGAGACACAAATATTGCTAAAATATATGAAATGAAAGTTAGTGGAAAAAATTAAATGTTTAGTGAAGCATGCAGAGCTGGAAGCATTGCTATGGTTGTTAGGTTTTAATTAGTTGGAAACTGTTCATTCAAGCTTGGTTTCTGTGCAGTGAATGTCCCAGCGTGCTGGGTTTGGGACCTATAGTTTCTGAATTTTCCTTTCTTTATGAGTTCTAAGTCCTGAAATATTCATTGTGCATGTGTCCTTCTGGCTTCTGGGGTGCTGTGGAGGGAGATATTTTGTACACAAATTTTGCAGTAAATGATACCATTTACTGCCTAGTGGTACTGACTGTAGCCCCAGGGACTTAAGTGGTCCAGCTCAAAAGACATTTCATGTGAAAGGAAACATTTGAGGGTGTTTCACAGCAGGAAAATAGTGCCACCTTAGCTGTTTCAACTTTCAATATAAAAAAGACTGAGAAACTCAGGGCCTGTGTTTTTACAGTTCTCCATGAGCTCACATGGCCTCTGTATGCACACAGACACCTAAGTGTGCCAGTAAAAAAACTCAAGTATTTTTCTTCCACTGAAAAGCTTCACCTCCTCAGTTGAGCATATTCCATTACTATTAACATACTTCATAATATCTGTTTTCAGGAACAGGAACATTTTTAATCCCTGGCCTCGCTTCACGTGAGTGAATACAGATCTACCTGATAACTAGAGCATTGGTACCTGGAATTAAAAAGGCATATTTTGGGCATCACTGTGTGTGTCTGTTTTCCAGTTCCTTATTTGGAAGTCTTTATCTTTGCTATCTTATCTGATGCCTTCTGGAAACAATTTTACCTTAACACCACTTCATAAATTTCAGCATACACTAGACTGAAAGTTCTGGGCCATTTCTCACATTTTGTAATGAATTTTCTGATTGAATTCTTTTACAGATAGCACCTCATACATGCAAAGCAGTGCCTAAGATCCTGGTGGATTTTTTATTGATTTTATGTATACATATCTAAGAACTCCTGATATATTCTGAAAAGCTAAGTTGCCACTGAAATGTGCATGCTTATATTTTCCAAGGCATTAAATGAAAAATGTGAAAAGGGATAAGAATAGGATAAGAATAAACCTATTAACATAAAACCAGGTAAAATTAGAAACCAAGTGTGTTTGCATAGTTAAATTTTATTTGGAATAACCACAACAATTTGAAATAACTACCAGATATGTTGTCAAATAGCTGAATGCTATTAGGGAAACTTTGTCACTTACATTAATTTAATTAATGCCTCAGGCTTTACATGAGTAGCCATAACACTAAGATGATTAATCTCTGATTGTAAAAGGAAGCACCAGCATAGTTCTGTGGCTTCAACATTTTCCTCACTGGGCAACCCACATGAATTTTAATTTGGAGTTTGGTTAAACCTTCTTAAAAGATAGCTCTGTCATGTCATGTTCCTCAGGGATGGCTGAATGTGGGGGAGAAAGGCAGGGGCCTTTCCCTGTGAGAGCAGATCCCAGCCCCCTCCATGAGCTCCAGAAAGGGCTGAGTTCACAAGGAGGGTGCAGCCTGGCTGCAGGAGAGTCTGGCTGCTGAGGGAAGGGTTGTTCTGTGGGGGTGCTTTGGGCACTAAAGGTGTGGAAGTAATTCACAGAACTGAGCAGCTGCAGAGAAAAGCAGGAGTGTTAGTGGGAAAAGAGTCACAGTGAGAGGGGTTCTGCTGCTGTGAAGCAGCACGAGTGGCTGTGTTGAAGGCACTGAAGGGGAATCCCTGGAGAAGAAGCAGTGCTTGGCATCCTTCAGAAGGGCAGGCAGGGCTTTGTTTGCATGGTTAGGGCTGGAGGGACTTTTGGTCATTGCAACCACGGCACACTCAGACTCAGCCGACTTTCAGCAGCAGAACAGGAACTCCTGCACCTCTGCCCCACACATCTACTGCACCACAGAAAGGGAAAATAGCAATTTGTCACCTCTCTTTAAAAAGGACTTTGGAAACATGTCAATGTGGCTTTTGTCAAGAGAAATCGTGTCTGAGAGAAATCCACTGCTCTTTGTCTGAAGCACTGACATGAGTGTGGATTAGGGTGATTTGGTTGGTACAGCGTGCTCAGATTTTCCTAAAGCTTTTGATAAGCTACTCAGTCAGAAGATCCTAAAGAAGCAAAACAGTAGCAAGATGAAAAGAAAGTTCCCTGCTGGAAATGATGTGAGGAATAGGAATAAACAGTCAGGTATTTCAGTGGGAGATAACAAGTGGAATCCCACAGGGATCTGCACTGAGTTCTGTGATGTCTGGCATATTCATAAGTGGTCTGGAAAATGTCCTAAATAGTGCTGGATGCTTCTTTGATGGAGTTATTCAGGGTAGAAAAAATAAAAATCTACTTAAAAAAACCTGGTGATTGGCATTGCAGTAAAATGGCAGCCTGCATTTGGTGCCAGTAACCACGAGATAACACACATGGGAAGAAATAAACCTGACTGTACAGTGCTGAAATGGGCTTTAAACTACCTATTGTGACTCAGGGAATAGAGCTCAAATTAGCTGTCAGTAATTCTAAGAAACGTTGGCTGAGGGCAGAGCAAGGCTCAAAAGCAAATGGTTTGTCAGAAATTGCTAGGGAAGACGCAGCAAACAAAATAATTATTTTGCTGTCTATTCACCTCTTGATTACTGTGCGCTGTTCTGGTCTCCACGTCTAAGAAAAGGCATGCCAGTGTTCAAAGGGGACAGAGAAACCTGACAAGTGTTTTCACAAAGAAAGAACAGCTCCTGAATTGAGATTGATTAGATAGACTCTTTAGCTGGGGAAAGGGAAGGTGGAAAGGCATGTGATAGCGGTATTTAAAATCATGAGTGGCATGGAGAAAATAAGTAGCAAATGATTGTTTGCGTTTCTCCCAGAACAAGAACAAGGGACATCAGGTGGAATTACCGGGTAGTGGCTTAAGCAAACAACAACAAACTTGGTCCTTGGGCTGTGTGATTAAACTGGACCCAGTATCTGCTGGGTGTCAGCAGGTTAGATGGGCTCAAAACCAATGAGGCAAATTAACAGGAAAAGAAAATCAGGCAAGGAGATGAAATTTGTGCCTGAGGAGCTGCCTGTGTGGCAGGCTCTGCATGTGGGGAGGAAAGAGTGGAGAAAATGACTGCATGGTTACCCCTTTTAAAATTGTTTGCCTTGTTATCTGCTGCTGGTTCCTATTAGAGGTGGAATACTGGACTAAGTGGACCTTTGATCTGGTCCATTAGAATTCTTCTGCATAATGTTTCTGTTTAATGGTTTTTATGTTTTACACATAAAATAGCTCCGACGCCCACAGGATCCCAAGGTTTGATCCTTGCTTAAATAATTTAGACTCAGCCTGGATGTCCACTTGGAGTCTTGAGAGAGAATGTGTTTGGAAGGTCTCCTGGATCCAGCCACCTGAGAAAGTGAGAGCCTTGGGGACTATGGTAATGAGCCAGCTTCCTTGTGGGATAAGTAAGTAAAATGAATATCAATTCTGCATTGGGTTTTCCTTCATCCTATAATTCAATGATTTCTCTTTGTCTGAAGAGTACCTTTTGTACAGTTTATTGTTCTGCTTTCTGAGCTTGTTTATAACATGGATGTGCAGAGAAGCCAACATATTATCATTGGTTACAGAATGCCCCTTTAAACAAGTGACAAAATTACTCTGTAGTAAGAAGTGTGACCATGAGAACTGCATTTTGATACCAGGAGAATGTCGAACTAGAGTTAAATTGAATGTCTGTTTCTTCAAGGAGGGTAAATTTAATCAGCTGCTCAAAATCAAATTAAGGGGGAAATCAGTTTGGAAAAACACAAGAATTACAATATAGCTAATGACCTGAGGTAATACTGGCAAGAAATTTGCTTTCACATTATAAAATGAAAAATTGTTTCTCTAAGAGGGAACTGCTTGTAGCTGGTGATTGCCTGCGGTGGTTCAGAGCCCGGTGTTTCCTTGCGAGAACAATTAAACTGTGCCGCCCTTCCACCATTCACTTCCCCTCCGTTATGGCAGTAATACCAGCAGTTATTATACTGTGATCAAGCCTGTCAGGGTTTCTATCATTGTATTATTTTCTAACTTGGATGTGAAGCTGGAAATGTTCTCCCAGCCCAGCCTGAAGCATCCCCCTGCAGCTGGTGGCCTATGAGGGATCCTCAAGTGTCACATCTCTTTCAGGAACACAGGCTCTCCTACAGCATCAGTCCTCGCAGGAGCCATCTCTACAGCTGGGAATAGAGAGTGAATTCTGCATTTGACTGCATCTTGCTGCAGAGAGGGATTTGGATTTTAATGTACAGATTATTTTGATTAACATGGGTGAGTGGAGGGGCTTTATTCAGTGTGGTTGAAAGGGGGAATGTCTTCCCCTGCTGATTTATTTCCAGTATAAAGGGAAGACACTGAAGGAGCTGTGGCTCAAAGGTACTGCTGCTGTTCTCATCCCTGAAGGTGATCCCTTCTGGCATAAATTTGTCTCTCTTATTGACAGAGAATTTGGAGATGGTGGCCAGAAGCTGCAGCCATGACTCAGTAAGAAGGGGAAAAGTGCTGCTCTGATATTACCTACAATTGCATTTAACTTGAACCAGCACAGTGCCTTGCTCTTCTGTGACCTTTACCCATCAGGAGTTATTAGCTAATTGAATTCAGAAGGTAACTCCCTAACTGTTTTCAAACTAAATTAACTTGCTTCAAGGGACCAAGTTGTGTTTGTATTTCCACAGAGATAATGAGTTTAGGCTTCAACTGAAACCTTGCCAGATAATGAGGGAAAAATAAATCAATGACCTCACTCTTATCTGGTCTTACCAGGCAGGCTTTCCTTTGCTAAAAGTGACCCTGAAATGGTCTGGATTGATTCACACAAATACTGAACCCTGCATCCTGCTAAGCAGAGCTGTCCTGGGGAACACTTTGCTCCACGAGGAGATCTAATCTGAGCATCAGCAAAGCTGCAAGGATTTGAATCGCAGCTTTTCTTAGAGTCAAAATGAATGCTTCTGAGAAATTCAAATGAGCAGTAAGGTGAAGAGCTAAGAAAGAATTTAGTTTCAATGCTAATTAGAAGAAAAAAACCACATTCTCACACTTGTCCCTGGGACTGAACAGTCTTCATAGGCATATACTTCTGTGATTCTCCATAGACATGTGCTTCTCTGATTATTTAATTAGCTGGTATTATTAAATACAAAATGCTTTACAGATGTTAAAGGGAGATTGTTTCCTGCTGAGAACTGGTGTAGCTGTATAGGTGGAGATCCTTCCTTTGGTGCCTTGATTAATGGAATAAGTACACAGCTCAGAAATGCTCCTCTCCAAAAGTACCTCCTCACTCCCTATATGGACCTCTCAAATGAAGGTTTAAATCTTCAGGTAATAAATGTGATTAATAATAGTTTTAGAGAATATATAAGGCAATCTGTTCAAATATGGAGAGGTAAGAGGCAGGAGATTTTAATTAATTGTGAAGAATCTGTAAAACCTATTCTTAAAGTCCAAAAAAAAAATTGAAATTTTATGCAGCAATAGCAGCAATAGTAGAAAAGACCATTCTGGTCTAATAAAATCTGTGATGTTTTAGGGAGAGATGGTTGCTTTTACCCAATTTGTTGATACAGGTTGTATAGTGCACCAATTCTATTGTTGAACATCAAGGAAAAAGTGCCCCAAGGCAAAACCCCTCGGAGATGTTCAAAACCCGACTGGACACAGCCCTGAGAAACTGTCTTTTTTTGGCTCTGCTCTGAGCACAGGTCAGGACTGGATGATCTGCCTTCCAAACTCTACCAATCTATGGCTTTGTGAACCTAGGATACATTTTTAATGAGTGGCTGCTGGTGCACCTGGTGCGGAGAGCAGAGCCCAGGTCCCCTGCAGGGGAACAAGGCTCCTGAAAGGGTTTGTCCCTCATGAACCAAACTGGGCTCCTTGTGTTGCTTTGCTTTTTGTCCTTTTGCAAAACCAAAATCCCATGCAGCTTTCAGATAAACTTGCCTCCTGGGCAGTGTCTGTGATTCCAGATTTATCAACCTGCAAACTGTGAGAACTTTGCCTTGTGGACATAAGTGAGTTCCACTCAGAGCAGTCTTCATTTGTGACTGGCTTGGGTGTGCTTACTTCAGTGCTGCATCCAAAAGGATAAATGAACTTATTAGGGAGATGGTTTCATCTGGGAATAAAGTTAATTCATTCTGAAAACATCATAGAATAAAGCAAAATTAAGAGAACATTCCCATAAAATAAATCATATATGGAAATAAAGTGTCAGAAGCTGAAAGCGTTCTATGTAATGCATTTTATTTTTCAAGTATTTGCAGTGGAAATGTTTCTTTTAAATGATCACATTTGGAAAATATTTTGATTAAAGAAATTAAATGAAAATATCCTCTGCCTTATTTAAAGTATTTCAATCTTTTTATATGTTGTTTCTGTGATTATTAAGATTAAAAGAATATAAGATAAAAAAGTAGATGTTTGAGAAGTTGCTTTAGGTCATTGTCTTCAAGTAATTGCCATAGCTCCTTAGTGACAACTTGAAGATTATTATATAGTCAGAGTAGGGATGAGAATTAAGCCTTGAACTGTAGGAAAATTGTGGGATATTTTCTGCCAAGAAAAGTGAAGGCCTGAGTCCTTGCACTTGGTGGAGATCCAGAGACCACAGAGAATGTTACATGCTAACATACCTATACAAAAAGCACCCCCATACTAACAGTGAAGAAGCTGGCTGCTATTTGATTGTAAATGTGATTAAATAGATAATTTTATCAAAGAGTCAAAACTGATTTGTTCAGCTGGATACATCTTTACATGGAAGCAGAATATTCAGCTAATACACGAACCACAGCTTTGATTATAAAGCTTTCACCCTAGTTTTGAGTTGTTTTGTGGTAACCAAACTTTCCTTTTCCTTTCTTGTCTGCTGTGAAAGGCAGCCCACTTGACAACCAGGGCTCCATGGATTTTATCAATGGCCACCTACAATCAGCAATTACAAATGGCAATTCCTCAGTCTCAGGGCAGTTAAAGATACACGACAGCTTCGTGATATTTGAGGAGTGTTTCCTTCCTGCATGAAGCTTACATGGGCTCACAGATGTGCACACTTAGACTCCAAACACAAATACATCTGGTCCCCTTCTCTTTTCAGGTCCTGAAACTAAAATAGATTGGATTACCCCCAGTGGTAAGACTGAGTGTCAAAACACATGAAGAAGGAAAGTTTGTGTTTGTTTCTGTGGTTTTGATCTTTTTGTTTGGGTCCTCTGCAGACCTCAAGCTTTCCCCATACTTGGGATTTTCATAACCACTTGCTTTCTGTCCCTTGTGTGCAATCTGGTTTCTAAAGAGGTGGGAGTTTGTTCACCAGCCTTTCCCCCACAGGCAGTGTTAATGAGCCCTTTCTCTTCCACCCACATGCTATTTTCAGGAAATGTGTAGGAACTTAATGACTGTTAAGACTTCTGGCTTGTCTTATTAGATCTAAATTGTCCAATGGGTTCACAAAAGGTTAGAGAAGAGACACAACAAAAGACAAACAGTGCTGGATGCAGACATGAAGAGCCTTGTTTCCTTAAGAATTGTTAGCATTTTAACTTTCACTCAGAGCTGACTAGAGGAACATCTGGAAAGAAACAGTGCTTTTCTGCTCAGATGGTTCTTCAGCCCTGGGGCTTTCAGGACAGGGTGGTGGCTGAAGGAGCCTGGCTGATTGTCTCACCCATGCTTGATCAGTCTGGACAAGTCTGAGCATCCCTGTCCCTGCTGACCCACAGCAGGGCTTCATGGCTTTCCTCTCACATGGGCAATCTTTGCATTTCCTGGCCTTGGTCCTGGTTTTAGTGTCTGCCAGTGTATCCACTCTGAGCTGAAGGAGGTCATCATAATGTGACAATGTGGAAAACTGTTCTACTAATTCAGTCCTTAACAGATTATTCAGTTTTGCTTTCCTCAGCAACTTGCTTGCCATGATCCTTCTTCTTCTGTCTTCCCTCTCCTAAGTATCAAAAGCCTGGATAGATAAGACCATTTTGAAAGAGCTGGTGTCCAGACGGGTGAGAAAGACTTCCAAAACTGCCACTGGCATCAACCTTCTTCTCTTGGAAGCTTTAAACTGGGCCACTCATTATTCTTTCTCTTCCAGCTACTGAGTTTCCAAGTGCAGGTTTTCTGTGCCAGCAGCAGCTCACTGCCTGCAGTCACACCCCAACACTACCAGCACTTTCTGCTTGTCCAGATGGGTTCTGGATGCTCTTTCAGTCACAGCAGTGTCTGATCTCTGGTGGCTGGCGAGTCCTTTCCAGGTAGCCTCAACACTGAAATACTCATCTCCCTCTTGTTCTTACCCCAGGGCCTTGCCCAGCTGCTGGAGCTGACAAGAGGAGAAGGTCTGGGACACTTCCCAGCCAATGTCAGAGCAGTCTTGTCCCAGCAGGGATTCTCCTTTTATGTAACCAAATGCATAAAATAACAGTAGCTTGAAATTTTATCATAGGATATAGGGGATGTGTGTTTTGGAAAGAGCTGTGTTCATGCAGGTTGTTACTGCAGTGCAGGAAGTCTCAGACCTTAGGGCTCCAAGTTTTCATTTTGCTTAAAAATAATTGAATTGAACTGAAATGAAGCAGTCCATTCTGCTGAAAATATTTTTCCTCTCTTTTTTTTTTATTTTTTAAAAAAATTAAATGGGGAAACTTAAAAAGTATATTTTAAATTCTAAACAAGGAAGGATGTTTCTTTTTAGAATTACCTGAAGATGTGATTTTAGGTCTATTTTTGATGGCTGGTAATTCCTACTAGTTCTGTATGCTATGTAAAGCAGAGTCAGTCAGACTGAAGGCAGCAGGTGGTTACAGATGCTGTGATACTTTCAGTGATACTGTTGAAAGGAAAAGCAGAGATGGACTTATATGTTGTTAAAGTTTAGGTGGTTTAGCGTACTATCAAAAAGACATCACAACAGCTACCTACAACTTACTGAAGATGGAAAACACCAATTTAATATGGAGTTGGTATGCATAATTATGTTCAAATTCTGCTGTAATAATGTTGTCCATATTTGCAATACTGTAAATGTGAAAATGAATTTCAGTCTGAAAGAGTGCCAGTGTGAAGCAGCATATAATTTTGTTTTTGTTTGTGCTGTACTCTGCATAATTACTGTAATTATGCATATTAGGCTGTTCTGTGTAATGGCACCAGAAGGTAGATAATTTTGCCAATGGAGCAGCTTATATACATTTTGTACCAACTACAGAAGTGCTTTGAAGATCACTTAATGTTGCTGATTTGCCCATAATAGGTCAGAAATGATTGCTGCTGCTTCCAGAATGTCGATCTGGAAGAGATGACTTCCATAAAAATCAGGTGCTACTAAAAAACCAGAACTTTGTGTCTGAGAAAACAGAGAAAAGAAAAAGTATAAAAATCTTTAATTAGCTGTTACATCAGCATGATGTGACAAAAAGATGCAGCACAGATTATACTCTGCACAAGAAATTGCAAATAAAGAGCCACAGAATCATAGAACGGCTTGGGCTGGAATGGACCTGCTAAGTGTCATTCACTTATTTTTTAATAAGAACAACAAACAGAACAAACTTAGATCAAGATACTTAATAAAGAACTAACACGAAAACTTAATTTTAAAATGATTCTAAGCAGAAGCACATTGATGAGAGAGAAAACAAAAGGGGGAGGGAATGGAAATGGGAAAAGTGGGGTCAGGCAGGGTGAGGTAGGCGCAGAGTGAGAGGCTACCTGGGTAAACTCAGAGTTTCAAGGGAAAGGTGGTGTTTAGGAGATTGTTCCTTCAAATGTGGAGGAAAAATGCATAAAAGTAATCTTTTTTGCTGTATGGGGTAGTTGTTAGTAATGGTATTAGGGTAAATGGAGACCTCAGCCATTCTCCAGGAGCCTTTTGTGTGCAGCAGTGGGGCTGCAGTGCTGGGACCAGCTCTGGGCAGATCTGCCTCTGGCTGGCACTCAGTCAGAGTGGCCAAGGTTCTCTTAGCATGGGGGGTCCTGGAGAGCCAGCCCTGTCCCTCTGTTAGAGGAGGGGGTTTCTGGGTGGTGCTCTGCAGCTGCTGTGGCCTGGGAGAGCCTGGCACAGGGATTTGTACACTGCTCCCTTGCTCTCTGTGAGCAGCACTCTGTTGTAATAGCTGGTTTTCAGTTGTTGCTGCTGTCCCTCAGAGTGATGGATATTGCACAAGGCTTTTTTTTCTTCTGCCAAAAGAATCATGGGTGGATAGGTAATGACTCATTTGTCAGAAAAGTTTGGGAACTAGTCACTGAAAGCAGAAGTGGAGTTGTTTGGGGACATGAGCAGGGCAGAGGGTCTAAAGCTGTTGTGATTTTCTTTTGTGTTAGGCTCTGCATAGTCATGAAATTAGGGCTCTGTTCTGTGGGAAGGGATGCCTGAGTGACCCTGCTGGTCAGATGCATTCAAAGTGTCCTCAGCCCTGGTGAAGCAGGAATGCTGCTGCTGGATACGAGCAGATTCTCTGGGAGGATCTTTATGGCTCCCCAGGCTGAATGGATTCACTCTGAAGTAAAAACCACATGAAAACCTTCAATGTCATTTTTAGCTCTCCTTCAGAAGGCGTAGTTTGGCAGCACTGATTTAAGACAGCAGGCTGTGTGGGGTGCACTGTTATTTATCTTGTATTGATCTGGCCATCATAACCTGTGCTCTCCTGAGATGCAATGCTTGTGGCTCCCTTCTTTTTGCTAAAACTGACCTGCCACTTGCCATTCTTTTGAAAGGCAGCACCAGACCTTGCCTTGGGCTGGCGCATTCACCCTGCCCTGTTTTGTTTTTTCACCCAAATCCCTCTGGAAGGGGCTGGCTGTGGCTGTATCCTCTCCTTGGTCTCTGTTTGAGGGGACTCTGGACTCACATATCATGTGAGATTCTGAGTTTTGTCATGTGAGATTCTGGGTTTTGTCATCGTGCTAGATGTCAGAGAGTAATAACAATTTGGCCATGGTGGCTCTGACAAAAGGCCATTTATTCCTCTCTGAAATTTGGCTGAATTAATTTCCACTCATAAAAGCAGCCACAGATAAATGTATTTTTCCCTGAGTGATTTGAAATGAAATTGTTGCTTTACTGACTGATGTGCATTTCAGTCCACCCACTCTTCTTTTGTTGACAACTTTGTAGAATATTCCAGGTAATAAAAAGCTGTTTTCTCTTTGTTGGTCACCTCAAATGTATTTGTGTTCTTCAGATAAAATTGTCATTGCTTTGGTTAGTATCTAAAAGAAAAAATGGTTATGGAAGTTGCAGAGCCTTGTTTATCAGCACACAGTCTCAGGGAAGGGTGCTGTCATAATATAAAACTCAAGTCCAACTTTCTCCTTAATAAGGAATGTGAGAAAATCCAGTCAAATGACAGAAAAAAAATTAATCTTAAAACTCAGAATTAAATCAGATGGTGATATTTAGCTGTAGAGTACTCAGCTGAGTGAGATCTTCAGTTTGGAAGGAAGCTGTAGTTCTCAGTGACCTGGAGTCACTGACATGGCTGGGGATGGTTTTGCTCTAGTGTGCACAAGGTCTGAACAAATTTTTCAGCCACTGCCATCCTTATTTCTCCAGGAAGTTTTCTAGCTGAAGTGTCTCTGCACTGCTTTTTTTCTGCTGGCACAATTTGTAAGCTTTAACTAGTGCTGTGCTACTTACACCCTTGTTCTGAGAACATCTTGGACTTGTTTTTTAATCTGTGCTTTCGTTCCTGAGATAATTTTTATCATTCATATAGGAGGGTATGGCAAAGTGGGGGCCACAGTCTCGCTCTGTGCTGCACTTCCCTGGGTGATATAAGTATTTGCTCTACAAGGTCAAGCAATCCAAGTGTACTCGAAGAGTTTGGACAGAGTTTCACTCTGTTTTTCAGGAGATGTCAAATGCAAGTCTGTCTTGTTTTGATGCACGAGACTTTAGCAGTACTGCTCGCCTAAACTAAACTCTCCAGCATAAAATCAATCAGATATTCAGACTTGTATAGTGGAAAGTCTAAATGTCATTCATTTACTTGCAGGGACATGACAGTCTTTATTGATTTCTTAAAACCAGTGAGTTGTTTACATTCCTTGGAATATAAAAAAAAAAAAGGGGGAATGAGGGAAACTTATGTCACCTCATTCTTTTTCTGAATACTGGATATCAGATTTTGGCCAGTAATTCCTAATGAACATAAGCAAAAAAATACATTTCAGACCAGTTATCCTGCCTCTTGTCCAGCTGCAGGTACGTGAGTGAGAGAGGAAGACAAGAGAAAGTACACAGTGATACTTCCTTAACATTCTCCCAAATACTTCCTTAACATTCTCCCAAATGTTTGGGATTTGTGGCTCACTGCAAATCTACCAAAATCTGTGAGCAAATTTTGTACCCCCAGGCCAAAAGTCTGGACTTGTTGCAGAAAGAGCCTTGATGGTTGATGACCTTAGAGGTGTTTTCCAGTCTAACTGATTCTGTGATTCCAAGCTGAGAGGAGCACTCTGGCGTGTTGCAGGTGATCCTGGACACCTCTGTGGCCCACAGGAGGGAAGTTTGCTCCAGTTTTGTGAGAAATGCTGGTCTTGGCCTGGCTGGAGGAGCAATTGGAGCTGCAGGGCAGAGGAGGCCAGAGGTGAAATGTCATGAGCCACCTTGAGATGAGTGCTTGGTCTGATCACCAATAGTTCTGTGAAGTTAATGATGCTACATGGTATAGCAGAGTTGTAGAAGAACAACCTTGTTCTTCTAGAAGTATAGGACAGACTTGCAGAAGTTTTTAAAAAGAGTTGTGACTCTCAAAATAAATTAGGATTTTTTGGTTACAAGCCTAGTGATGCTCAATAAATACATAATTGGCAATAAAATTAGCATAAATAGATAACTAGCAATACTTAAGTTAATTTACTTCAAGTAAATTATAATATATGAAGTAGGTAATATGCTGAGCACATCATAGACAGATACTCTTCTTTTAGTTAAATTTGCCAGTGTGTTCCCAAAGATGGACATTTTAGTTTGTGAGAGAAAAGCAGTTTGGTTTGTTTTTCAATGAGTTACTCAATTTTTTGCTTCCTGCAGCTTTGCTTGCAGAGGATGATAATCAGCTGAAAATTGGACAAAGTACCATGAATATTTTTATTGTCAGTCTTATGGATTATAGCTCTGACTTAATGAAGAAAGTCAATGTTCCCACAATTTCAATATGTGAGAACAATTTGCCTTAAAACCCAGTGTGCTCCCAAGTATTTCTTAAAGAAAGAAGTTTGGACAATTTTTCAGGAAAAGCACTAGGTCTCCTCCATGTGTTCTTCTTGCTAATGTGATTTCTTTTTGTTCCATGTTGTGTATATGTACAGCAGCAATGTATTGTGAGTTGCTTCATTATTCTTCACCTTATTTCTTTTGCCTTCTGCTACTACATCAGCAGGTTGTGGGTAACATTTAAGTGATTTCAAATGTAGGATCAGTGATTGCATTCTGCTACTAGTTTGTGGTCATAGTGATAGAAACTAGAAGTTAAGAAGTTACTACTTTTTTGCATTTGCCTTTAATTATCTGCTTTCATTTTGCAATCTTTTATTAAAATTCAAGTTAATTTTAGACTGACAGAGATCTCCAGACAGACCC
Organism: Emberiza elegans; assembly: GCA_024865655.1. Classification (NCBI taxonomy): domain Eukaryota; kingdom Metazoa; phylum Chordata; class Aves; order Passeriformes; family Fringillidae; genus Emberiza; species Emberiza elegans. Next base: position 4,323,404 of record JALJVW010003427.1, on the reverse strand, counting down.
TGCCATGTGGATGTGATTGCATCAAGCATTTACTGAACCAGTCCAGTTACTACACAGCTATATTTCATTAAAATATTGAATATTTCCATAGAATATTTTCAGATCTTAGCTTTAGTGCTGTGAGCCTTCACATGATTTGAAGACTTTAGTTACATTTTTGTGTAGAGAGCTGGTGCAGCTGTAGGTAGAGGCCTGCCATGGAAAGCTACCAGAGGCTAGTAGTAAAGTGGTAGTAGCTTGACTAGTAGGTTGTCAGTAAATCTCCATGTGAGGAGTGAGTTGACAATAGCAATTGTCCACTCCACTTGTCCTATTCCAACAGTGCTGGAACAATGTTGTTGCAATGATAACATCCCTTGGGAGATTTCTGAAGTCACTTACCAGCAGAATGTACAGCAGTATTATTACTGGGAGTCATTAATAACATATTTATCTTATTTATATATCAATAGAAATGCACATGTATGTATCCAAACACATGTAAAAAAATTGAATTCTCGTGTGCAATTATGCACAAAGGATAATTTTCTGTGTCTATGCACAGCATTGTAAAAAGGATTTCCTCACTTCTATTTAATGAATGCCCAAGTTACAGACTGTTCTTTCAGTCAGGGCACTTCAGAGATGATGTTCAAATGGGAAGGCATGTAACTCTGCTCACACTGAGACACAGCGCATTTTGACTGAGTGCTCCTTTGGAGGCATAAATCTTGTTTCAGAAGTTTTTAAGCTTTTCTCATTTTTTAAGAGAAATCATTACTGTCCCTTCCTAGCTTCTGCAAGGTAAAAATTGAAATTATATTTAGGAACAATAAAAAAACGTATGTATAGCAAAGGAATATTTTACTTTCTGGACTTTATTTTTTTTCTTTAGATGGTTACATTCAAGGTTGAAAAGTACAGGGTTACATGTACTGATGTAAAGGATTTACCAGCTCCCTGAGAGATTGTGTTGAGAAGAAAACAACAAATCCAACAAGGAGAAAAAGCAGGAAGGGAGTGGATGCAAATTTTTATAGGCTTATAAGTGAATACAGATACACAAAATTCATGTTGTGCTCTGTTTTACAAGAATTCATATTAGAAAAGTTCAGGCAATAAGGAAGTACAATTGCTTTAGAACACTGTAAATGAGCTCCTTCTTTTGAGGCTCTGTTGAAAGGAAATTAGGCCTAATGTAAGAGTACCATATTATAACTAAAGTAACTTCATAAAATAATTTCATTTATAGCAGAGGGCAAAAGTTGTGGGGAGGGACCTGCAGATTTACCAGGGTCCATTTCATTATGTACAGTGAGATAACAACTCGAGTTCCAGTTCTCAAAGCAGCTCAGATGGTCAGATAAGGGAACAGAGAAAGAAATAAAAAGTCTAGACATTTTAAACAGACACTAGCAATGCTTTTAATTTTTGATTCTTACTTAATTTTGAAATTTCTAGAATAAATGCAAGGGATGGCCTGCCACTAACAGGGCTTTTCTGTCTACTAGTTAGAAAAGTTTGTGAACAGCTCCAGAACTGGTTTTAAGGAGGAGCCCCAGACCCAGGAGGGAGCAGGACCCAGGACAGCAGGAGGCAAAGACTTGTCTCAGCTGTTGTGTGTGTCAGCTGCAGGTTTGGTTCTGCTGAGAGCTTGGATGCTCCCCTGGTCCTGTGCTGTTGTGGCTCTGGATGGAAGAAGAGCAGCTGTCCCTGAAAACCTCCTCACTGCCAGGCTCAAGAGCCCTGGAGACAGATTGTGCATCTCCTCCTTGTGTGTTTTGTGTGACCCACTGCCAGGTGGAGGGAAGTCTGAGCTCTTGGCCTGAATGGAGGCATGAGTCACAAATGTCCCACACAGAGTCCAACTGTTGTATTGCACCTCCCACTCCAAGGTGTGCAGGAGATGCATGGAAACCAAAGGCAAATCTCAGCTCTCACACGATACCTTCCTCAGGCTGGAAAAGAAGGGCAACACTTTTGACTTTGATAACTTTTTTTTGTGAAGAAGAGGGGATGAAATGCACTGAAATTATGGATGAGTTGGGGCTAGAGAGAGTCTTTGCTGTAACACGAGGCAGTGCCAGCACAATCATTGCTGGTGCCAGTGCAGGCTCCAAGCTGACAAATGCTGACTTCTACAGGGAACTCTGAAGACTGCAGAGAGAACTGAAGTTATGCACAACCATAAATATTTAATTCCTATTACTGCATGCTGAGAATTTCAAGACTACTGCAAAACACTGTAAAACATAGCAGCACAAAATAGATCAGAAATGTAAATATGCTGTAAATATTGGAGGGAAAACAGAAGCATAAAATTAACTCTAAAGCTTATTTATAACTATAGACATCAGGAATCTCTTGTGCATTGTGGTGATATTTTGTAATTATACCGGCAGGTAAAAATGACCAATTCTCTCCTGGCATAAAATATGTTGTGATTTAATTAAAGCAGAAAGCTAATTTAAGTGGAAGTGAGAAAGACCAAATCAATTACAAAGAATGCTATTATTAGATTTGAAAGTCTAGCAAAATTAGTCAAGTACTATAGCACCACATTTTCTCCTTTTAATGTAAGAAAAAAGATTAGTCCATCATTGCCTCCAATGGTTCAAGGAAGGTAATTCACAAAAATTGAGAGGTAACATTTTCAATCAATTAAGATATAATAAAATAATCACTTGAACTTCAATAGCATTTTGGCAGGAATAGGTGCTTTTCATTGAAAACAGAGGTAGTACAGCCAAGACCTGTGCCTTTGGTTTGGAAGTGCTATGCCAAATCCTTTGTAGAGCTGCCATTTGTTTTCCTCATGCCCCCACTGTGCCCTGTAAGCCAGGTTCCCCAGAAGCAATGGTTTTCCTGAGTGAGGAGGAATGGTATCTTCAGGCACGACAGGATGTACAACTGGACTACAGAGCTTGGCCTACATCAAGGGCAGCATAAGTTACTCAAATGACAGTTATTATTCCTGGTTTTGCAGTGGTTTTGGTGAAAATATATTCTTTTTTTTTTTTTTTGAGATTTTGCTTTTCTGTAGCAAAAGTCAGAAATAGTAACTTGCTTTTTAATTCTTTTTGTTTTCAATCAAGTGTCTTACTCAGCCATTTTAAAGAGTTCTCCTCCATTGCCCTCATCCTGACCCTCACAAACTGTGTATCTGGACTGGTGGTTACTTTTCAAAAACATCAGTACGTTAAATCTTTATTAAACATTGATCAAGTAGGTAGTGGAAGTGCTAGAGGTGCAATTATTATTCCTGAACATTATGATGTGCCAGTCTTCCCACATTGCCAGAGGAGAACATTGTGTCTTCTCAATACACATCCTTCTGCTCTTCCCTGCCCACTCAATGGCTTGCATACAGAAAGCTAATGAATGCTTAACTGAAATGAGGACATTATCGACTTTTCTAGGTGAGAAAAACTCCCCAGGGAATATTTTAATAGGCTGGAACTCCTTACACAAGTTGTACCAATGTAGCTTCAAAGAAGCCTCATGTATGGCCAGGGAGCTGGGGTCTGGAAGGGTCAGAGGGGCAGGATCAAACCTTTGCCCATCTGTGCTTTGGGGGCTGATATTTCTGCCTATTCATAAGGGGGATGGAGAAATGACCAGAAATTGTGCAGAACAATGCAAGTGGAGCCGTAGGATGTATCCTCTGGAGTCATGGCCGTAGGCTGCTCTAGAACATTCCGTGTAGTGGAATGGCTGCGCAGCCCAGCCCTCTCATGGCATCAGCAGGCACAGCAAGGCCTTGAAGTGGTTCAAAAGGTTTTCAGTGCTGAAGCTGTGACTGCTTGGTTTGCTCTCAGGCAGAAAGCTGTTTGTTGCGGAAAGGTGTGGTGATTTCTCCCTCTCTATCTGTGCTACCTCAAACCAGCTGAGGTGAAATAATCCAAGCCACTGCCCTTTGTACTAAACTGATCTGAGGAGATGTGAAAAGCCATTCACTGCATCTCAAATAACCTCTGGATGAGCAGTATGTTCATTTCTCACAGTTGTCTAATACAGTTGGAGTTTTTATAAGCTTCTAACAGCAAAAAGTTACAGTTGGCATTGTTATTTATACCAAGTATATCGTAAAACAAGGGATAAAACAAATGAGGTTAGCTAAAGTGATTTTCCAACAGAAATATATCTATACTGGCAAATCTAAAAACGTCCTATGATCTCATTTCTCCTCTCCCTTGTTTCCTCCCTCTCTCTCCTCCTTTCTCCCTTCTTCCCCATATATGCAGAGAAGAGGATTACACTGGCAAATATTCCAAGAGCAGACTTTGCCTGAGATGAGGTGACAACAAAACTTCACTGCAGGGGAAGACAACTCCAAACAGGTATTCCCACAAGGCAGCTTAACTCAAATGTCTGTGTGCTTTCACTTTTTGCAGTAAACCTGTGTCAATCTGACTGAACACTTAAATTCTGAATGCTCTTGCTTCTTATGGGCAGGCTTACCTACCAACACTACTCAACAGTTTTGCCATTCAAGAGTTTATTTCTTCTATAAAAGCAAACAAAAAAACTCCCAAAGTTTTTGAAGTGCTGTACAATGATTGGTCATATGAATTAATAAATTAATAAAAAAAAAAGTGCTTGGAAGTTGATAGATGTTCATTGGCCATTTAATTGTCCAAGCTCAAGAGAATTCTCAGTATCTTTTATCAGCAAAAAAGCCCTTTTCAGTGCAAACTGCTTTGCAGCACTCAAGCATAAAGCCAGCCACAATAAAGTAAAATCTCACAATGCTTTAGAAATGAATTTTAGAAAAGAAATGGCAATAATAACTGTTCTCACAAAACCAAAAAATCCTTCTCATAACTTTATGTATCTTGCTGAGAAGTTATTTTTTCTAGGCTTGCATGAAATCAGCTAATGGTGTTCTGTCAAGGCTTGGATTTCACTTCAGAAATGGTTTATATTAATTTAAAAAACATTTACTATGAACTGTCTTAATCTAAACTGAGAGGAAATGCTCTTAATTGAAATATCACTTTTTACAGATGGTTGTGCAGTAGTGCAATACTGGCTATGAAATTGATTTAATTTAATTGGTGCAACCAGTCCTTTGTGGGCCTCACTACAGGAGACAGCAATATGCATTTCCTTCACATAATTCCCTCTGCTTCCATTACCCAAGACTCATTTGCTGCATTTATTTGGCAGGGGGAGCAGGTTTCTCAGTTCAACTCCTGCTCTCCAGCCACTAATCCTTCTGGATTGGTATGCAATTTCTGCTGCAAATCACCATCCCAGTGCCCAGGCCAAATGAGCTGGTTCAGCTCGCTGAGCCCTTGCAGGATCCAGTTTTAGGTGGTGTTCCCACATCTGAGATGCAGCTTTAATGTGATGGAGGCAGCACATCTGTGTTGGGATCCCTGCTCCTACCTGGCCTAAACCACTGCAGGACCTTGGTATGAGGGACCACTCACAAAATGTCCCATTATAAGCAGGTGTACGAATGCATCATGAACCCTTAGCTGGTATTTAGTTTCTTTTCTTTACTACTAAAAAGCCTGCAGTGGGCAGCATACTTCTAAAGTCCTAAGATTCCTGTTAAATATTAATTTGCCAGCAGGTTCTGAATCTACACTCCAGGTAAAAATTTGTACATCTGACATTACAGTTTAAACTAGTGCTTGTTTCAAGTCATTCAGGGATGGTGGATTTTCCTCTGTCTTCAGTTTACTTTACCACATGAAAAACAGTGACATTCTGGCCAGTGCTAAAGACCAGACATATTTTAATGTGATTCTAAAAGTCCCCCCCAGGCTCTCCAAGGCTGCCTCTTGGGAGACTCCTTGTTGCTGGTGATGACAAAGTTATATGACACAGTTAGTCTTAGAAATTAGGGGAATATATCCACTGTCTGCTCAGAGCTGGCCTTGCTTCAGGCCCTGCCAGGGTAAGAGCTATGGAAGGTTCTTTTGGACTGATGTGAAATCATTAGTAGCAAAATTTATAAGGATGAAAATGATCTATTGAGATTTTTTATGGTTGGTCCATTTGTTAGTGCCAAGTGCTGCTCAGGCTGGGGCTGGTTCGTGGTCTCCCTGCCAGGATGCTGCTCTGTGCTGGTGTCAGTCTGGCAGCTGCTCTGTGCATACAGCTCTGGACATGGCATCTACTGCACTCTTGTTTTTTCTTCACCCTGAAGTACATGAGGGGGCACCTTGTGTTCACACCTCCCTCTTCCTGGGAATGTGTCTGGGTTTCAGGTCCTTCCAAGCTGGGATGTGCCTGTCTAGGGCTCTGCTCATCTAGAGCTGAGGAGGAGGATTCTGTTCCTGGTTTGCAGAAGAAATGTCCCTGCTCAGATCTTCTAGTTTTCACATCTTTGACCCTTTTGCTTCTTTGGTCTCTCTTCCTGCTGGTAGCAACACTTCTAAAAGCCTGAGATGATCTTGTTTTCCTGTACACTATCCTTGTGTGTCCCTTCCAACTCAGAAAATTCTGTGATTCTGTATTATTGTTTGGTTTGTCATCCTTTAGTTTCTGTGCCAACATCCTGCCAGCCCATTAGAACTTGCAAAATTTACAGGGGAAAGTCCACAGTAAAATATGAGAGCAGCTTATGTTAAGTTTCTTCCCTGAAAAGCATTTTCTCCCTGCTTTGTTTTGAAATATTGCATATTGAATGCTTTCCATAGAGGAAACTTAACTTGAGGTGCTTAATGGCCATGCAGCCCCTAAATGTTTCTAGGACTTACTGGATGGTTTCAGGATTGCTGTTTTTCCAGGAGAGGATCCAGTACTCAAATCCTAATTTGAGGGCTGATAAGTAAAATAGGTATCTCTCAGTTTGCTGATATTAGTGTTTTCAGAGAGTTTGCTGGCAGCACCCAGTCTTTACCCAGATGTGTGGAGCAAGCAGATGTGCAGGTATTTATTTGAGGCACTCCCTTTTGGTGCTTTATTCTGTCACTGCCTGTTATTGCTGTTGTTTCTCTGACTTCTCTGACTTTTTTTTTTCTTTTTCTTATCCCTGTCTGTTTTTCTTCTCTTTTTCATCTGCTTCTCTTTAAATTTCCCCTTCTCAAAGGGTTTCACTGAGCACTCACACCCTTTTCTCTCAGTGTTCAACCCCAGATGGCTGGTGCTGACACTACAGTGTTACAACTAAACCTGGTTGTGCTAAAACCAAATAAGCAAAATTAAATGCACATTAGCTCACCATTTCAGGATGCCTCTAGACTACAGTTAACATCTCCAAATCCATTAGTGCTCAGCCAGCAGTAAAACACTCTTCATCATATCCCTGAGAGTTGGAAATGCATATTAAAAGCCATGTGGTTAAGGCTCCTGATGATCCAAATGCCTCCTCCAAGCCTTGTAAATATGTAAAGTTGTCACGTATTTCATGCTGGCAATTTGTCGTGGACATGAACTGCCAGTTTTTGCTTATGCAACTTCATTTCAAAGTCACAAAAGAGGATGGGAAGAATGGGGAAAACACTGAGTGAAGGATGATTTGTGCTAACCCTGGTGACATTTATCAGCTGTTGGGCTGCTTGCTTTTGCCAGCTGCCCTGCCATAGCTGAACACCTCAGGGCTGTGGCAGCTGTCGTGTGTCGTAGCACGACGTCCCCGTTTGGGTGATAATCAGCACTGACTCCTTGATTCCAGAAGGCTGATCAATCTCTTCATTATTCTATACTCTTAAGAAACCCATTGCCTTTAGAGACAACCATGATACAGGCTGACCTAATTGGTCTTTTAATTAAAACACCATCACCATTGGCCAATTAAGAAACCACCCTTTGGTGAACAAATCTCCACAACACATTCCATGTGTTCACAACAATGGGTGCAGCAGGTGAAGATAAAAATTGTTTCCTATTCTTTTCTCTGATCTTCTCCCAGCCTTCCCCAGGACAATGCTGGGAAAGTTGTGCCTGTTGCTCTGTGTGGTGTCTGCTGTGCTTTGGGGTGCCCTGAGGACCCAGCTGAACAATTCCAGCACTTGCAAAGGATCTGCCGTTGTTGAGGTGGAGCATGTAGAGCACATCCAGAAACCAGGAGGCAAATGGTAATGTGAGCTCACCTGGGAGTTACACTTGACCTAAGGTTTTATCCAGTTCTGTATAATGAACTTGAGAGTGATGCTTGATAGCTCTTATTAGGAATTGGGAATTAAAACTGATACTGCTAAGCCACAAATACAGTTGCAACAGAGAGGATTAGAGGAACAGGCACAGTTCAGGACTGAAATATTCATCTAATTATTTCCAATTCCAGTTATGGTCAATGCATGAACTGAATGTTCAGCAGCACCTGGAGTGTTTGCTACCCACTGAGCTCCCAGCAGCAATAGTTTTCACAAATTTGAGAGATGGTTTTAAAAGGAGATGCTAAACTCTATGGTGAAGCTGCCTTTGCTGTAACTCCTGAGACAGAAGAAAAAAACCCCAAAATGTCAAATGTTTCCCATCATGTCCATGGCAGGTGAAACACCACAATTTCCAGCTGAACATTAAAAACGACAAAATCAAAACATTTGTGAATAGGTACTAATCAAAACCCAGTGACACCAAAATAATAACATTCTTGATAAAGATTTAATTGAAAAATGCTAAGAAAATATTGCATCTTCCTGGAAGCTGTACTGGTGCAAAGATGGTAATCAAGTCTTCAGTGTTTTGCATTTCTGTTGGGGTTTTATGCAGCTTTAAAAACCCATATGCATGTGAACTAGTTTTGAGTGCTCTATGTTTTGCACAGGAGGTTTTTTGCAACTATGCTTGGAATGTACATACACTTGTACTTTGTGGCATACCTTCCAAAGGTGGTGTAGAGGACTGAGTATAATAAGAATAAAATTGTGTGAGCAATTAAAAAAAGTGATGGACTGAGCATTATGTTAATGTTGATTTTAGAGATTTGCATATGATTAAGCAAGTTTAAATGTCCTGCAGAAGAGCATTGTTTCGTTTAATCATAACTTTTGAAATGAATTTGTTTTTTTTCTTTTGTTTTTGTTTTTTAAATCAGTAAAGGCAGTTTAGTGTTAATTAATGACAACATAATTGCTATAGGTATAATTCATCCTTGCAAAGAGGATATGGATAAGGGCATGGATGTTTTGAACCCTGCAGAACAGAGCAGTTGTATGTGCTTCACATTATCCACCGACTGTGTCACCCTGACTTTCATGTATAGTGTGCTGTGTGCTTTGCTGGAGCACCACCTCATTCCCAGGAAATGATGAGTCACAAAATCACACAGAATGGGTGAAAGGGATCACCAGAGGTCATCTGGCCCAACCTCCCTACTCCCCTAAAGCACATCACTCAGGAATGTGTTGAAACAATGTGAGCATCTCCAGAGAAGGAGACTCCACAGCCTCTCTGGGCCTGTCCTCTGCTCAGGAGGAACAGGAAGCTTCACTTTCCAGACCTCTGGATTCTTGACAGTTTTTGTGACTGCAGAGGTGAAAGCAGTTGTTACAGATTGCTTCCCTTTCTGGGTTTTTTTTTTTTTTTGGTGTCCCCAAGGCAGCAAGCGTGCTGAATACAACATGGGTACGCACTGCTTGCTGTTCAAGGCCACATTAGGTTGAAAGATGTGGCTTGCAAAGGCAGTGTCAGACCCCAGAGCTGGCAGTGTCTTTGCCCTCCCTGCTGGATGTGGCTGATGTGGCACTCAGCTGTGCCCTTGTGCAGGTGTGGAGCTCATGGTGGCTCACGGTGTGAGTGCCACACTCAGGATGGCACCTCTGCCCTGCTTGGCAGGGATTGCTTAACCTGGCTGGGAGGTCAGTGCTGAACAGCTGAGGAGAGGGAATGTGCCCAGGGGATTTGCTTTGTTTCGTTCTCTGTTGCAATTAGTACAAAGGAAAATATTTCCCAGTGGAAGCACGTGGGAGCAACTTCCATCTCATCTAGGTTTGCTGTTTGAGATCACACGGACCAAGAAGAGTTTCTGCAAGAGTAGGCTCTTGCTCATGGAAACAGAGACTCTGGTGGCAGGTTTCACTGTGCCAGTTTGGACATTAGAGAACTGGATGGGGGGGAGGATGTCTACAGGCAGGGACTTCTGGGACTCTCGTTGGTCAGAGTGACCCTGAGATATTTTAAAAAGTCTCTTTTCCCAGCCTGGAGGTTGAAGAAGGAGTCAGGGTTCTTCATTTCTCGGTCTCAAGGTTGTTTATTGTTTCTTATCTATAAAATTTTTTCTCCTGTCCAGCTGAGGTCTGCTCAGCAGGACAGTCAGAGGCTGTCTTTATGCTAAAAACTACATGTACAATATTTACAATTACTTTCCAATACCTATCACCCATGTTAGGCAGTGAGCTTCTACTCTAAACCAATCTAAAAGTGCCAACATCACAGCAGAAGATGGAGGCCAAGAAGAAGGAGAAAAGCTGGACACGCCCAGATTCCTCCATCTTGCCCCCTGAACCCCATTCTAAAACATAAAAAAATCTATTTTTCACCCTCTGATAAATTCACTATCATTCTACTTAAACTTTCATGGCTTGTAATTCTTCATATAAGGTTGGTAATAGTTTTTTCCAAGGGCTAAATCAAAGGCACAGGGGTCTTGGGCTCTGTGCCAAGGTCTCTGAGCCCCCTGGGCAGGGGCTGGAGTCCTCCAGGGGAGCCAGAGGAATTTCCTGGGTTCCGACAGGGACTGCCTAATGCTTTTTAAAATTCAGTCATGCCCCTGGTTCCCAGAGTGTGCTGTGGGTGGCACAACCCCTTTATCCATTTTCAGTATTGAAATTCAGTTTAAAAAGAGAACAGGTTGAAATCTTAAGCCTCTCTATGCCAGAGAAACCACTCTGAGTAAGTTCAAATAGCCCAGTATTTATTCTCCCCCTCATGCTCCAAGGTTTAAAATGAAATGATACCCTTTTTTCTCCAAAATTGTATCTTGCAGAATCATTTCCAAATTCTGTAGCTGAGATGTAAATGTGATGGATGTGATAGAATTACTGAGCTGACTAACAAGAGCACATTAAGCAGTCATAATGAAACTTGGACTATTTGCTTGGGTATACTTGTTTTTTCAGAGTTTTAAACTTATGAATCATGCCCACACATGATCTGTGTGCTTCACTGATCTTATTCTCCTTTTCTTCTATGGAGAACCTCTGTCCCTGGCCCCTTGAAATAAGTGCTCAGTCACACATTCAGCTGGACTTGTTCTGTGCAGGCTGCTGCTCTACGGTGAGCAAACAGAATGGGAGAAAACAACCTGCAAACCAGCAGTGTGCTGAAGACAGAAAGAGCAATTCCCATAAATTACAGGTATTTGAGGAATATGTCTGCTCTGGGAAAAAAAGGTAAGCAAGTTGAAGGTGGTTCCATGCTGTGCTATTTCAGCCCATATTCAGTACATTCTAACAGCTCATTTTGAGGACCCATTTCCTACCTGATTCAGGCTCAACACATTTCTCCAAATGCCAGGCAAACTGCAAGTTATATGGAAACACTGAGCTGCTGGTATCTGAGGCTGGACCCAGAGACACACACGAGTGGTTGTCAACATACAGAAATGCAGATTTACTGTGTGTAATATTTTTTGCAATGGTTCAAAATTCTGTGATACAGGAATCACAGAATTAAATAATAACTGTTAATAGTTCTAATGATAAAAAATAATTTTAAAATAATAAATGTTAGTAATTCAAATAAGGAAAAAAAGATTACTGATTTTAATGTGTTGTTATAGGAGAAGCTAAAGGCTTTGATTCTACTATTTTTCCCCACATCTTTTAGAGAACAGCCTGCTGCTTTGCACACACATATAGCATACTAATAGGATATTATTTTCCACCTCTCAGATCTCTTTTGAATTCAAATATACCTATTAGCACCTTTACAACTCAGCTTATGCATATCCCAAGCCTATGTGATTAACTATTTCTACTGTACCATTTAGTGGGTGGCATTGCAAATTACAGAATAACACGGGGAAACAGAGTTTTCTGCTGTGGGTCTTAACACTGTGTATGGAAAATGCAGAGAGGAAAAAAAAAGACAGCTTTAAAGTCATTTGGATGTGCGTTATTTAAGCTGGCAGGGATCCAGGGCTTGTAATTTTAAGGCTGTGTGTGGGTCAGGATGGTGACTGGTGAAAGGAAGCCTTGATAAGGGTTTTGAAGGCTCTTTCAGGAGCAGAGGTCAGTACCAGTACAGGTCTGATGGAGGAAATGTGTGTGGCTGAGAACTGTGCCCCAAAGGAAGGTGCAGAGTGAGAGCTGGCTCAGGACGCTCAGCAGGGTGGGCATTGCATCCTCTGACTCTGGCCCAGCTATTTGGCTGTTCCTGCTGTAGCAAGATGATGGTGGAAGATGGAGACAAGCTTTGCATGGGGGACTGAGGGAGGAAGAACAGGAGAAAAAGGGGAAAAAAGAGCTTGTTTTGATGTGACTTGTTTTGATGTCACAGTGGTGAGGCACACCTGCCTGCATGTCCCAGTGCCACCTTTGGGAGCACCCACTTGTCTGGCTGTTGAGGGCTCTTGATGTGGGTGACAAAGGCAGTGAACCCACCCTGCTGCTCCTGGTAAACAGCTTCTCCACGAGCTTTGTGGGAGCCTGGGGCTGTCCTCAGGTGGCTTCTGAGAGCAGCTTCAATACCTGAACAGTCTTATCATGTTTTATGTTTCCAGGCAACTTTGAAGGCTGCACTCCACTCCCAGGAGAGCATCAAGGGTCTTTTTGCTGAAGACAATAAAGGGTGAGTCAGGTCTGCAGGCTGCATCAATCTAGGGCTTTCTTTTCATATTATATATGTTCTTTTCCCCAGCAGACAAAAATAAAATGTTGGCTTTTCTGAAACATGCAGTTGGTTGGGATGATCCGGCTCTGGCAGTAGGCTTGGGCTATGGCAATATTGACTATCATCTGCTGCACTGCTCTCAGAGTCCTGGTGACTCTCCAGCTAGTGTTAAAACTAGCTGAAAACTGAACTCTCTTGATGCTTTCTTGCTCAGAAACTTTGGCATTGTGGCTGAAGAGGAGAGGATTAACTTGTCCAGTGGTGCTGCTGGTTACATTTGAGATATGGGCCTGCACCATCTACTGCAAGGGTATCAAACTGGACTGTTTCCTTACCTCTCCTTGGATTTAGCACCAGTTCTGCAATGTCTTCTGGAGCGATGACCTGCTCTGCTTCTCATTTCTGAGGGCTGGTTTGGATAAGATCTTTCTGACCCTGATCTCCAAGTGTTGCTTTTCATTACAGTGCAGACAGGGCAGGCACTGTGTGCTCCTCTATGGTTACTTCCAAAGGACCCTCCAGAGACTTCAAAGCAGGGTTCACTATGGTTTCTAGCTACCTGAATGGAACAAATGTTTTTAGTTATTTCAATCCTGTCCTCAAATTTTGGGGCCTTTTTTAAAGATATTACTCTTTTGAAATTTTTTTTTTGTCCTTAAAATCCTTGCTGTTAAGGACTTGCTTTCTGGGCACCTTTTGTAGAGTGCTGTTGTCTTTTGTTCTGTAACCTGCTGCCTTGCTGTCATCATGGGCCATAGCCATAGAAAAATGTCTGTCTTTGCCTTTACAGTAGTGGTGCTGAATGGATTTGACAATGGAGTTGCAACATGAACAACTCCTGAAGTTAGGTAAGTCTCAGAGCCTGATTGTTATCCTAAACTCCATGAACTGAGTTTAACTTGGATGCTCTTTAGTCACAGTCTGGTACAATACTGAAGCCAGTGTCAACATTTTAAAGTAAATCCAGTTCATGACTTGTCACTTTATAAGAATAGCCCCATTATGCCCAACCTAAGGCCCATCTAGCTCTGTATCCTGTTTCTGACAGTAGCTGATAATTAAGGAAAGGGTGTAACTGCAGGGAAAGTATTGAGTGATATTTCCCCAATATGTTCTCCCAGCCCTCAGCAGCTTATGGCTTAAAGATTTTCTGATCTCTGTGTTTAATAAGTTTTTGTGGCCTTATCTTTTGTTGATTTGTCAGATTCTACTTTTGCTTTCAGCATCTGCAGCACTTTTGGCAATGAGTTTAGCAATGCAATGATTCACTCTGTCAGAAAGCCCTCACTTCTGTTTGTTTTAAAGCCCTGGCTGAAGATTTCATGTGATGCACCCCTATTTCTTGTATTTTGAGAAACAAAACTTTTTATTCATCTCTTTCATGCCACTCATTCCTAAACAGAATGACTTTTGGTATGATTTAAGGCTCTGTATTATGTCTTATGCTTTCTGGCTGTTTATATTCCATTTGCTTTTACTTTATGTTTATTTCATCTTTATTTCACAAATTTAATCATTTTGAGAAGATTATTTTGTCTAATTAAGGTAGAATTAATCCAGGGGCAGTGATAATTTGAGAGCCAGGATTTGAAGGTAGTTTATTTAATCTATGTGTCTTCAAATCCTTTGGATTCAATTTGCCCAGCTTTCATACTGATGGATGCTGTATTAAATTATTTAAATAGATGAATTAAATTTGGAGCAAACAGCGGCTAATGCATTTCACCCTCAAATAATATGCTTCTGTGGCCAGGGAGCTTTTCTGGGGAACTGAGGAGACAGCAGTGAGCTGGAAGCACTGTATGCAAAACAGGGGGTGAAGGCCACACAAAACCCCCTTTGATTTATCCTCTAGAACTAATTTGTCGATTCCTTGTGGTCAGATTAACAGACTGGAGCCAAGAAAGAAACCTCACAGAGATTGACCATGTGAGCTGAAATAATAAGCAGCTGTTGCTTGAGAGAAAGCCCAGACCAGACCTGCAGAAGTGTAATTAGCAGCGTGCTGGCTGAGCTGTTTGCATGCCTAGAGCCTGCATCCTGCCCTTCTGGGGGGCAGTGGTAATTTTTAGTCTCTCTTTTGAAGACAGCATCTTTCTCACTAAGAATCGGGATGACTGGAAAGGGATAAAAGAGATGGAAAAGAGCTGAATGGAATATGCTCTGCAGTACTCAGGGACACTAGATGGGGATATTTGCTCACTTTGTGGCTCTTGGTATCCTCCCAGCTTTGGTGGTGATGTTCCCGAGGTGCAGGGAGGGCTGGGGACGTGCAGAGGAAGGGACTCATCAGAGGGGGTTGCATGGCACCTGTGAGGGCAATCTACACCTTTGTGGCCATTTCTCACTCTGTGGTTTCCATCTCAAACACAGCTGGTCTGTACAGCTCAGGACATGCTGAGCTCTCTCTTCTGGCTGTGAAACACAGCTCAGCATCATGTGGGATTGGATGGTCATGGTTGTTCCCCTGCACTGGGAGGAAGAAGGGCCAAACCTTTCCTGTGGGAGAGGGAGAACCAAAACCATGGCGATGTTACCTTTGTGGGCCAAAAGCATTGCTGCTGTGGGTGTCATTGGTGTGTTTGTGAGGGCAAAAAAGGGACATGAAGCTACTTTTTGTATTCCTTTCCTTTGCACATGTTTGTCTTGCCAAGCCGATGTTGTTTAAAGCAGAAGATTCCTTCCCTGCCTCAGAAGTCTTGGCTGCCTGATGTGTGAGCCAGGGTGAGGATGGCTGCGGTGACAGCTGTCCCACAGGGACATGACTGTGAGATGTGACTGCAGCCCCTTGCAGAGCCACTGGGCTGGAGGGGGCTCTGGGCAGTCCCAGAGCAGAGCACAGTCACAAGCACAGGGATTCACATGTCACTGGTACTTGGGACAGATTTCAAAGGTGTCCATGGGATGCAAGATAGAGCTGATGTGTTCTGGCTCTGTGGGATGCTGGTGGCAGTGTTGGTAAAGGCTGCTGCATATATTCTGTGCATGGTCAGGCTGAAAAAAGGACTCTAAAGAAAATAAGAAAGCCTTGAATTCTCTTGTTAGGCTGGTGAGTAGAAAATGATGAAAAAAAATGTGTTGTTGACAGTCTTCAAAATCCATAAAGGATAGACCATATCTCTCACTAACCATTGTGGGACAGATGTAATAAAACCAATTCACTTGGATCAAATATCTACATTCAGTGTATTAGGAAGAAGCTATTTTGATTTTCTTTTGTTTTGTTTTACTTTGTGTTGTTTGTTTGTTCCCATATTCACTCAGAGGCAGAGGCTCTGGGTAACAACCATTTGTCAATATCTGCTGATATCAGAATTTGTTTAAGCCTTGAATATACTATTGAGTGGTCAGTGAAGCCAAAGGATAGAGAGGAAGCTCCTGAGTCATAGCTGGGTCCCCATGTTTGCTCATGTTTTGATGACTTTAACCACTCTGACATTAAAAACACTCTCAGTGTCCTCTCTCACCATCTCTGATTGCTGTTATTCCCAGCAAGGAAGTTGTTAAGTTATAGATTCCAGATGATTGTTAAAGTTTCTTCCAGTCCAAACCATTCTATGATTCTACTTCCCAAAGATTGTTTGAGGTAAAGAAAATCAAGATTTTCTCCAAGTTCCATTTTATATTGAGGAAATTTTATAAAGTTTAGGCTTTGGTGTGGTAAAAGGTATAGTTGATTTTCAGAAGCAACAAATATCCTTTTTTTCCCATACATGGGTTCATAACTTCGTTGTACTCCTCTAAAGGCTTGCCTCTTGCAGGTTTTGTATACAGCCTAGCATTCAGCATCCAAACACCTTCTGTATAAAATTAACAACTGATGGAAATGTTTGGCTGAGCTAGTGAAGGTTTTTACATTTCCCTTTTCTCAGGATCTTCCTGAACTAGATTATTTTCTTGGTTTAGTTTCTGACTGTTATTTTTTTTTCTTTTGCTTTGACAGTATATGTTTAGATGAAAAAAAAAGGGGTGGAGGAGCTCTGTGAGTGACTCCTTTGATGAAACATTAATTGGTATCTACACATGCAGAGGTAGCAAACTGCTATTCTTGAAATAGGATCTCTACCCTTTTTGTGTAAGGGCTTGCATCTCTGAAAGGGATGGATTTCTTAAGCTTATTGCTTTGAATTATTTTTTTTCAAGTGGAAACAGAGTTTTCTCTTCAACAAACTCCAGTCTCCAATCCCTGACTTTGGGCTTGCCTAGATTTGGAAATGTACCAAAATAACTATTCTAGAATAAGATCCCAGGAGGATATTTTAGAACTAGATTAAATTAAATTGGAAATAAGAACTCTTATTTTGGAATAAGAGTGTCCGCGTTGGGATTTATATTGAAATAAACCATCTCAGAATAATTGTAGCTATTTTGGTATATTTCCAAGAGCAGACAAGAGCTGAGCAATGTTCTGAAATAATTATATTGAAATCTCATGGATATGATGGATAATGGAGAAAAATGTCAATACTGAGTTAGAACAATTTGGAGTGAATGTGTCTGAAGGTGTCATACACTTGTTCAGTGGGTTTTTTTGAGTTTAAGCAAAAGATCCCACCCTTCAGGCTATGTATATAATTTGTTATTAATATTTTAGTAGCAACACTACTGTGCTAAGAACAGTGTTACAGACACAGGTCCCACCTCTGCACAACCTGCAGTCTAGAAATAATCCATTTGCTTTATAATGCTATAGATGTCAGCATGTCTGTTTTTCAGATAAAATAGGAGTTCTCAACTCTTTATAAAACTCCTTCTTTATAACTCTTGTTTATAACACTCCTTGTTTGTAACATTTATAGCACTCCTTGTTCAGGGAAAACTGCTACTTTGGTTTGGTTTATTTTCTTGAAGGAAAACAGAAGAGGATAGTTACAAGAAGACAGAAATGATAAAAAGCCACCTTTTTGTTCTGTATTTGTAGTTACTGTGACACTCCTCTCTGCTTAGTTTACTGTAGGTGGCACGTGAGTCATTTTGGGAAGGCAGAGCCATTTTTGGGAAGGCAAAATCCAACATGTGCTTCATCACATCCTGTGGCAGGGAGTCAGTACAGATGTGAAATGAATATATCACCCCTATTTACATACACACAGGATATATGGAGTGCTGGTTTAAAGTAACATTTTCTCACTCAATAAGGCATGCTCATGGCTAAGAAAGTTTTGTTATCTCCCTGGGTAAGTTTTTTTTCTTCTCCCTTTGGGCACTTTCATTTGTGCCTTGATTTCCAATGAGTGGAGGTCACAGGGCTTTTCTCTGTGGCAAGAAAAGGTCACACTCTGTATTTACTTAGTGGAATATAATCCCAATATTACTGGATGGAACGTGCCTGGGCTCGTCTGGCCCTTGCTGCTTGACCAGAGGTGGCAACTGAGATGGCTTTCACCTCAGAGATGCCTTTGGCTAGCTGTATGTTGCATCTGGCACTTGGAACAAGTCCAGGCCAGCAGGAACTCAGTTTTACCTCTGGTGGGAAGGCTTCAGATGATGGTGAGGAGGAAAAGGAGACAGATTCTGCCAGAGGGTTTAATCCAGAGTTTTATTCCAGGGTCCCAGATCTCTGAATCTGGTAACAGCCCCCAACAGAATGACAACCTCAAGGTCTCAGTGTCCTTTTAAGCCCGGGGACAGGGGGAGGGAAGGGACAGGTGTGCCACCAACCAGGTGGGAGGGGGGGAGTCTCAGGGACAATGACATGGAGACAGGCCAAAGACCCCAGGGCTGAGAAGCATCTTTTGAACTTCACCAAGCAGACAATGCCCTTGCTGGAATGTACAGATTGACGGACAGCACTTGGCAAGGGGACAAGGGGGAGGTTGGCACACCTGAGGAACTGGGATAGCTGCAGCAGGATGTTGCTTCACACCCAACATTTACTCATATTCTAATCTTCCAGGTACTTTCAAGACTATTTTGGTTCCATGCTGGAGGTCTAAAAAAAAAAAAAGTCATGGAAATTCAGTGGCACAATTTGAAGGTTATCCCACAGGCCAGCAGACCCATAATGGGATTTTTTCTCCCCTTTATGATACGTCATAATAAAAGAAGTTGATATAGTATGAAAGTGAAAGGCAGTTTCTCCATATCAAATTATCATATCCAGCATCAACCCTGTGCTTGAAGGTAATTCTAGCTAATCCTTTGTAGCAATAAATATCTATTACATTTATCACATTGAATTTGTTTCCCCTTCATTTCATCCAATTACCTTTTCTACAACTGGAAAATACATCAGAGCTGTCTCAACACATTTTTTATGGATGTTAACTTACTATTCTCTTCTTGATCTTCTGTCAAGATTTGCTTTAATTAAAATGTTCATGTAACTTGTTCAAGTTTATCCTTCACTCCTTCAATATCCAGATAATTGATGGGTTTGCTTTTAAAAGTGGAATAAAGCAGTCCCAAGAACTGGGCTAGGACTGAAATTCTGTAGGTATGGAAGCTTCTAGGCAGGTTGCTATAATGCCAGAGTTTAGGATGCTGTGGTCAGAGGCCTGTCAGCATTACTATTATAGATATCTTTATCTGGTGTTTTGCTATTAAAATTCCCATAGGAAATACAGATATAAATGGCCTCAATCAGCCAATCTTTTTTCAAGTTAAGAAGACATATGTTTTCATAGTATGAAAAGGCAGTTGGTGCAGCTCACTCACTCCATAGCTCTGGGACAGTGACGCTGTATCAGTATCAGAGTTATGGTGCCCAACGGGTGGGAAGAATGAGGGGCAGAACTCCATGATATCAGAAGGCTAATTAGTTACTTTATTATACTATATTATACTGTAACTATATTAAACTAACAAGAACTATCACTAACTAACTAACTCACTAACTAGAAAACCCATGACTCTCTGCCCCAGCGCCCGCACACACGACACACACACACACACACACACACACACACACACACACACACACACACACACACACACACACACACACACACACACACACACGGATCCAACTGGTCAATGAATCCAAAATACCATCACCAGAACCCAATCAAGCAATCACCTCGGGTAAACAATCAACAAACACATTCCACATGGGTACAAACACAGGAGCAGCAAATGAGATAGGAATGTTTTGATCATTCTTTTCTCTGCTTCTCTCACAGCCTTTCTCAGGAGAATGCTGGGAAAGCTCAGTCTCTCTCTGTTCAGAGGGGATGTGAATCCCACATATCAGCTCCTGGAAGACAAGGGGTTTTCCCACTGCTTTCTCATAGAGCCTGAGCTGTGGGCTCCCCACATGATGGCACCTCAGGGGTTTCTTTTCCAATGGGAGAGTTTGTGAACTTTGTGTGCACAGTGCAGGGATGGTGCTGCTGTCTTACCGAGTGCATCTCATGTTTCTTTCAGCTCCTTACCCCCATGTGCAAATCATGGTGCTAGACAAGATGTTGCTTGTATGTGTTGTTCATATTCAAGACAGGCTTTTTCAGCTGGGGTAATGTGAGGCCAGAAGATGGATTAAGACAGAATGAAACAGAGTGATTCAGAAATCTGTGATTGGTAAAGGGCTGTCATTAAACAGGGGAGTTTTAATTGAACTCTGCAGCCTTGGCTGCTTTCCTCCAAACTACTCACCAATCCTGACAGTAACAAATAAGGTAAAAAATTCTTTGTGATAGGTATCTTGTAGATTTCATGGTGGCTTCCCCATGCCAGTGATGAGCAGTGCACTGCTGGGTGAGCTATCCAAACTGCTTGGCTGTACAGCTGCTTTGCCAGATGTACACAAAGCTATTGTGAAAGCACACTGGAATAAGGAAAGAAAACACTGGGGGCTATTTCAGCCAAGTGACCTTGAGAGAAACATCTACAACACTTTACACAAGTGCACAAAACTGGCTCCTCCTTAAGAGAGGGAAAAGAGTAGATGTCCAAAGCTCAACCATAGGAGCCTTTCCAGCTATCAGGGTGAAACTTCTGTCCTCCTTAGGGCCAGCCTGGGGAAACAGGAAAAGGGATAGGAAAAAGGATTAACTTCTTCAAATGTTTTTATTACCTTCTTCTCAGCATATGTCCTTTAAGGGAGGTGATACAGGAGACTAATTACTGAGGTTAATGTTCTGAAATCCTTCCTTACTCAAGGCTATTTGTGTGGTTGAGGAGATGTTAATACCTGCAATTAGTCACAGATTCACAGGGGAAGGTGCTGACATTTGAAGACTAAGGGGCTTAGGCCCCTGAATTCAACAGTCAGGTGTTGCCTGAAATCCTCTCTTTTTATTTCAACCATCACAGGAATCCCAAAAGAGTTGATTTCAACAAAACATTTGCAATGTGAATGCAAGAAAATGTAAATCCTGCCTTAAAAAGGGATGCATCTCCCCATCTGTTCCGATGCCTATTTAGAAACTTTCAGGTTTTAGGGAGACATTGGCAGCTTCTCAGGGAGGATTCCAGGTGGCTGCTGCTCTGCCCTGAGTTCCTTCAGAGGAAGGCACAGAGGAGGCACTCTGCTGCTCTGGGATCATGTGCTGCTGGAGAAGAAACAAAACTGCCCTAAGGCAGGCTCACAGCCTAAAGGAAGACCTGGCAGGTGTCCAAAATGTCTATTCCCCTCTGCTCTCCTGATGCTTCATCAATCATATCACCTGTGTGTCATGATTGTCAGCATGGAGAAAAATATTTGGTGTGTTCTGGTTTCCTCTTACACTGGCAGGGTGGTTTGCTACTGGAAAAAAATAGTGCCTTTATATGGCTACTAGTTCCTTAAATCAGGAATATCCACCTGGGAAGAGAGGCCTCAGAAACAAACCCACTGTAGTAAAAAGTCTGTGAAGTTCTGCAATTTATATTTTTACAGGAAGATGAATATGGATATGTTAATCCACATAAACATAGACATGGTTACATCAGTTAGACAAAAAGGTGAACCACGTTCAGAACAACCTGATTTTCATACATGCAGACCTGCTCTGGGTGCCAGGTGAGTCTTCTCACCTGGAGCTGTGGAAACTCCTGAGTCCAGAGAGTCAGCAGGACTCTCATGGCTCTGGTTGCCAATGACTGCTCCTCAAACAAGACACAGAAGCTGAATTCTTCATAGGAAAAGCCAGCAAACCCAAACAAGCCAGGCCCCTTGTTCTTGCAGGTGTCTCTAACCCCCAAGAAGCAGCAAGGTAAGGGTACAAGGACCATTTATTTCCCTCCTCACAGGCCATCTTTGAACAGTGATAGAGGCAGCAGAAGAGGAAAAATGCTTGAAGGGAAACTCAGCCTGCACCTTGTCTCCTTAAACCACCTCAGCTCTGGAGCATCACACCAACAGAGCCTCAAGTGTCTGAGTCAGAAGGGCAGCTGTGTCAGCATTGGCATCCCTCACCCCAGAGCTGCTGAACCGAGCACCTTCACACAAGTCTTTTCCTCTGGGAGGTCTGTGCCACACACTTAATTTCATGTTAAAATATTTGACCATTTTTCTGCTACATAAATAAACAGATTTTAGCTAAATTATATGGAAAAATACTATTTTCATATTTCCAAATTTTTAATAAACTAATATTAGATAAGCCACCACTTGGACTGAAGGTAACTGTAGCACATTAATAATCCTGAAACATTTTCAATATCAGAAATGTGTAAAATGAAGATTGCATTCAAAGTTTTTTCCCACCCTTTTAGCCACCCTCAAAGCCTTGAGCAAGGGGATAAGTGTAGCTTCACTTTAGTAGAATTCAATTTTAAATTCAGCAGTTGCTAATTATATCATTTCTGTGCTAAATCTCAAATGCCTGGCTCTCTCTGTGATTCCCTGGCTGTAGGCAGCATTCACCATGTACTTTCCCAGAGATCAGAGGCACTCTCATTGTACTGATTTTGGTGGTGCATCTTCCTCGTTTCTTTCTTACTTGAGGGCAAAACCAGATCTTGTTCTGAGGATCTCTGACAGTGGCTATTCCATGTCTGGCAGTCGCTACAATCTAATTCTGCTGGACATAATTACCATAATTTATTCCCTGTAGATGGTTTCTAAAAATAGAAATAGGTATGATCCTTGCCCTACAAGGCTCACACAAAAGACAGAGAATTAAAAAGACTGGCAGATAGGGGAGAAAAAGTAAAAGCAGCAACAGCTATGCAAGTACGCAGAGAGAGATAAATTAAATCCAAATTAGTCCTTTGGTGTGATAGTGAGACTGAATAAGCAAGTTTATTAAAGGGAAAAAATATAATTCAGCTAAAAGATAGAGATGCATGAATAGCTCTGAGAATAACACACAGAGCAGCAGCGTCCTAATGGTATAAACTCCACACGAAAATTGAAAAATTTCCTTTGGTTCAAATCCACTTGTCTGTGGTGTCACCCTGTCAGTGTGATCCAGTAAGTGGCTTTGTCCTTCCTTAGGAACCCCATCTCTTCCTATAACTGACTTTAAAATGCATCATTATCTCATTTCTTTGTCACATCCCAAATTGTTTTTAGAGTCTGTTGGGCTCTCCACAGGTGACGAAAAAGCTGTGAGCACAGCCCTTGATGTCCAGACTCCTCAACAGACCTTGGATCACACTTCACCTTCCAGGCTGGATGCTTTGTTGCACGAGGATTTCCTGAAGGTAAGGAAGCTCTTTAGTGAGGCAGGGATGGGGATGCTGCAAACCCCAGACCTGCTCCTTCTCTCAGGGTTTTTCATCTCTGTTAGCACCTGCTGCTGCTGCAGTCTCAGATGTGCTCCCGTGTATTTGTCTCCACCCTGTCCCTGTGGTGTGTGGCCCTGCTGCTGTTCCTCTCTGGGAGATGACTGAAAATCCTGCTTGAGGTTTGCAGAGGAAACCTGCATGGAACAGGCTTGAGCCTGGCTCTTGTGTGCTCTTGTGGAGGGGAGATCATGCCCGGCTGAAGGTGCCCTGCAGAAGAAGGGGTACCCCAGGCATGAGCTCCTGTGGTCACCTAGAAGCCTTACCCCCTTCTACTCTGGGTGCAATGCCCATGGCTTTGCTGGTTGCTCTTGTGTTTTGCATTTCTACATCTCGAGTGTTTCCTGCTATTTATGGGATTTCAGGCTTTACTCATCTTGTGCTTCCTGCAAGTCTCTGTGGATGTATCCTTCAAGGATAGTACAGCCACATGCTCATCTGTATGTGTAGCACATTTAACTGGTGGGACACCTGGTGTCTCCAGCACAGAGAGTCCTTCTGCCTTCCTTGGCCTTTGGGACAGGCTGCTTTTGGGGAAAGTCTATGTCATAAGAAAGCCTCCATGGATGGGGAAAAGATATCAATAAAACAACTTACTGCTCCAATTCTGAAATGCCCCTGCCACCTTTACCTGAATATATCACTCTGCTTGCAAGTATATCAGTGGTTGACTTGTCCTACAAAGCCATGGAATTTTCTCCCTTCCTTTGTGTGCAGGAATTTCTGGATAACCTGGGGGTAGGAAAAGGGACGGTTCTGATTTTGCTGTTCAATCAAATCATTGTAAGTGATCACATTCAGGGCTGTCTTTTGTGTGTTGATTTCAGGATGGATCTCCAGGTCTCCTTACTGAAAAGGTGCTCCCACTGTTTGTTGCTTCCTGTGTTCCAGGGCAGTGAAACATCCGGCCCAAAGGCACAGGCTGCTCTCCACAGTGAGCATGGAGTGATGGCCAGATGGAAATATGCCACCTTTCTGTGTCCCCCTGCACACTCAGGGAATGGCATGGGAATTGCAGCCATGGCATAATTCCTACCTGGAAATCTTACCTGTGATTCCTACCTGCCTGTAATTCCTGCCTGTAATTCCTGTCTGGAATTCCTGCCTGCAATTCATACCTGTGATTCCTACCTGTGATTCCTTCCTGCCTGTAATTCCTACCTGTGATTCCTTCCTGCCTGTAATTCCTGCCTGGAATTTCTGCCTGGAATTCCTACCTGTGATTCCTACCTGTGATTCCTTCCTGCCTGGAATTCCTACCTGTGATTCCTACCTGTGATTCCTTCCTGCCTGTAATTCCTGCCTGTAATTTCTGCCTGCCTGTAATTCCTACCTACCTGTGATTCCTACCTGTGATTCCTACCTGTGATTCCTGCCTGTGATTCCTACCTGCTTCCTGCCTGTGATTCCTTCCTGCCTGTGATTCCTGCCTACCTGTAATTCCTGCCTGTAATTCCTGCCTGTGATTCCTACCTGAGATTCCTTCCTGCCTGGAATTTCTGCCTGTAATTCCTACCTGCCTGTAATTCCTACCTGCCTGTGATTCCTGCCTGTGATTCCTGCCTGTAATTCCTGCCTGTGATTCCTTCCTGCCTGTGATTCCTTCCTGCCTGTGATTCCTGCCTGCCTGTGATTCCTGCCTGTCATTCATGCCTGTGATTCCTGCCTGCCTGTCATTCCTGCCTGTGATTCCTGCCTGTGATTCCTGCCTGCAGCAGTGGGGCAGGAGCTGCTGTGTTTGAGGAGGGAGCTGGGGGCAGCACATCCCGTGGGCAGCTGCCTGGCAGGGGGAGCAGTGGGAATCAGGCACTGAGCACATCCCTGCCCTCCCAGCCTCTGGCTGAGCAGCTGCGTGGTTGTGCACCCTGTGGGTGTCTCAGACGTGTTCATAAAGCTGAGGGTGTGAATGGAACTGAGCTGCTATGGCACGGTGCTCCTGCCACTGCATTCGCTGGCAGCAGGAGTTGGTGAGAGGGGGTGCTGTGGATGCACCAAACCTCAATCCCCCTGCCATCTTTACCTTCTGATTCCATTTCACTGGGAATCAAACCAATTTACAGTGTTTTAACTGGAGAATATTTTGATTGAAGTTTCTCTTTAGAAGGACAAAAAACCCTTGATCTTGTGATTAAGAAGGTACAATAAAGGAATTAAAAAAAAAGTTTGCTTATGGGGTGTGTTCCACTGATGGCATATAAGTTCAATATAAGTTTAAGACTATGTCTTTCTTAATGTGGCACATAATTTCTTACACTTTTTTCTTTTTTTGCAAGAAAAAGAAAAGTTATTTATCTTTAGACAAATAGATAAAAATTTAGATAAATTTAAAAAAAGAATACTTACATTTGTAGTTTATTGTTGTAATTTTGTCATGGTAGAAGGCTATAAAACATTGTTCTGGGGAAGAGAGTGACCAAAAAATAGTTTTTGAGGACAAGTAAATAGTGAGGGGAAAGGATGTACTAACCTAAGACCTCACCAAAAGAACAAAGCACCACAGAGATATGTCTGGCTACAAGTACAAAGCAAAACCACAAAGCACTCTGATTAGCCAACTACTCTGCTTCTTGGGTTTATTAAACATGACAAGAAATTTAATAGAGAAATCAAGGTATTTGTAAAACACTAAAGGTGAAACTGCTTGCTGTTTATAACCAGCGATTTTTATGTTGCATTTCATAAGAACTGCCTGTCTCTGTCCAAAGCGGAACCAAAAAAAAAATAAAAAAAAAATAAGAAATGGTGCATTGTGATCACAATCATAGGCTGTTTATATGTACGCTTCAAATTAAGGGTTTGGTGTCATGGAAACAGCTTCTTCATTTGCAAAGCTCTGCGGCAGTGTGAGAAGGAGAAGCCTGGAGAGGGCGAGAGGCAGCGGGAGCGCAGGAGCGCGGCCGCGCAGCTTCCCCAGCATCCCCATCCCTCCCTCCTCCTTCCCTCCCTCCTTCCCTCCCTCCTTCCCTCCCTCCTTCCCTCCCTCCTTCCCTCCCTCCTTCCCTCCCTCCTTCCCCGGAGCAGGAGGGCAGGGCTCCCGCGCTGCCTCCTCACCTAGCCTGGAATAGTGCACAGCATTCCCCCTCTGCTGCTCGTCACTGGCAACACCGCGTGTGGATTATTTTGCAGTTAACGCACAGCGTAGTTCTGAACACTTTTAAAGGGAATTTTCTGCACTGAAGCGTTGTGTGTGTATATGTATATACACACATATAAATAGATGTGTCATGTATTTTTTGTAAATGGACTTTGCCTAAATACAGTATTTATAATATCCACCAAAGAAAATGAGTCCAGAATTTCTATAACTACTGTTTGCTCAGTTTGGCTTGTGTACATATATGCATAGTATGTTTTGTGTAATTTTAGTGCTAAAAAGACATTCCCTGTTGCTCTACATCAAAGGAAAGCAGTCATTTGTGAAAAGAGCTTCTAAAATTTACCAGGAGAGAAACCTCTCCAATGAATACTGCATTACAATAGATGGTTGGGAATTAACACCACCACTTGCATTGTCCTAGCTTCCGTGCCAATTTCTGCTCATTTTGTGGGCACAGTTCAGATTACTCAGTAATTGATTGCATTAAGCAGTAACAGAAGAGCTTTACAGGGACTAAATTAAAGGCATGTGCTATATTTCTGCTGTGTGGCTGTCGTGAACATCACCAAGGAGCAGAAACAGACCAATCCTATAAAACAGATTTTTTTTAAAGCATAGTAAAGTTAGATCTAAGATCCTCAGGTGGGATCATGTGAAGGTGGTGGAGATGCTCCCCACTCCTTCACAAAGCTCAGGTTGGCATCATGGAAAGATCTGGTCACAGGGCAGTGTGAATTCTTTGCTGCTTCCACAGTGGGGCCAAACCTGTCCCTTCCTTGGGCTCCCAGATGAAAATGCTGCTCTGCTCTCTATCTAACTTCCTCACCCAGCCAGGCGTGAACATTTTGGTGATTTGGGCATCTTCCAGAGGTGCCTGGGTCTTGGGAGACCTGTTAGATAAGTGGTTTAATTTCAAAACCAGGAGAGAGCCATGTCCCAGCCCAGGGGGAAATGTTGCCCACACCAAAGCAGGGCTTGAGGCTTGGGCCACAGTGCCTTTGGGAAGGGAAGAGCCACAGTGCCTTTGGGAAGGAAAGTGCCAGAGTGCCTTTGGGAAGGGAAGAGCCACAGTGCCTTTGGGAAGAGCCACAGTGCCTTTGGGAAGTGCCACTGAGGAGCTGCCTCTGTAAGGGGGCAGTCCCAGGGGAATGGGAGCAGTTGCAGGGCATCCATGGTGTGGTTTCTAAGCAGCTTTCTCTGGGTTTGTTTCCTGCTCTGAGCTCACCCCCAGAGGTGTCTGCTCATGGTTTGGCTTTCCTGGCAGGGAGGAGTTTCTGTACCCACTGCCTGTTCTCCAGTCTGGGCATGTGGAAGGGCAGGAGAGAAGTTTCGAAAATAAAGCCATATGTGTTTGTCAGAAAAAGATCACTTTGGTTTAAAGCTGCAATTTACCTTGTCTGTACCTGAAAGAAATGGTGTTTTTCTTAGCACCAGATCTGATAAAGAAATAGTCAGGTTTTTGCGTGTGCTTCTTTTTTTAAAAAAATGATTGCCAGTTTAAGAAATATGCTAAAAAAAGCAGCTGCTCTCTCAAACAACCTGGGAGAAAGAGAGAGGCTGCAATTCTGCCTGCTTTTGTTATGATTCCTGCACTGGCCAAGAGGCATTCCTGTTAATTCTGCAGGAAGGATGCTTCTGGTGCAGCAATGAATTCTGCTGAATGGAATTCTGGTGCAGCAAAATCAACATGCAGCTTTGGCACTGAAGGTTCAGAAAGAAGAGTTGGGTGTTGCTGTGAGAGGTGCTCAGCACTGCAGCGGCAGCAGCTCGCTGGGAAGACACTGCCTAACAAAACCAGCTCATTCTTGTCTGCTGTGCAGAAACAGGTGCGTTAAAGAAACTGGAGGTGGAGTGGTGATTGTGAGAAAGGTGTTAAATTCTCAGATGGAGAAAAAAATCTCATTAATGTAGAGGAAAAAAAACCCAACAAACCTTTAAAATGATAGAAATCTTTGTCTTAGAATAGCATAATAGGTAAGGTAGAAAAGCTTGAAATTCCTTTATTTAGAACCAGGCAATGGAGTGTAGTTCAGTTGAATAGTTCTGCTTCAGACTTTCGTTCCCTTTATCATCAGAGCTACATGAAAGGCATGGAAGCTTGGGCAAAAGAGAAATGACTGTGCAATCTTCTCCTTGAGTTGCGCCTTTGTGCCTGACTTCAGTGTTTTCAAAGGTACTGAGGAACAGGATGAAGAAGTGTGCATTTTCATTTGTGGTTTTATTCAGATCTGGATGCATTTTGAAGCAGCTCTTCCAGTTGCTCACACTAAGTTCATTTGGTTTGTGGTACTGAGTTCCTCAGAGCTCATGAACTCAGCTCCTCCTGGATGGAGACCAGTGCTCCCATTGCTAATCCAGCACATCAGATGAGACTAGACCATGCCTGAATACATCCCCACTCTCCATCCTCCCTGGTTTTTTTAAATAATGTGGCACTAAGTGTTTATCTCCACATACATCTTTTAATTGCAATACAGACACAGCCTTAGGCAATGGAAATGGTTTCAGTTGCTACCCCACTGCTGCCCTTCTACATCATTGAAATATCTTTGGCTTTCCCTCATTCAGAGGGTTGATAGTAGGTGTCCAGTAAAGTTTTTTATTTGCAGGAGAAAATGGCTGTTTAAATAGCAATTATTATTGGTAAGCATTCGTGGTACAACCTTTTGCCTTCTCTCTCCTGAATATTCAGTGCACAGAATTCCCCCGAGAGGCAGGGTTGGTGAAGGAGCTATCTGGATACATATGCTTTTGTGAGTTTTTCATCCAACTCAAAGGTGGGAATGCAAATTCTGAAACTTGGGGACATCCCGTGGCTTTGTAACACTCTCCAGGAGAGAAGTGCTCATTGAGATGAATAGCTCTCACTCATTCATATTCCTCATTTGCTCATGTAACATTTATAATCTGGGTAAGGTTCCTCCTTTTATAATAGCTCAGTGTAAGTTACAGACAGAACTGAGAGTTACACTTCCTTGTGCTTCATTGTTTCAGAGGAGGCTTTGCAGAGCTGTGCAAGGGGCCGAGCAGAGGCTGCTGTGTAGCAGTGGAAGCCCAGGGAATGCTGTGCTGCAGGCAGATGTGAGCACTGGGTTTCCCTCAGTGTGCACACAAATGTGGCGCAGGAGGAGTGGCTCAGGCTCCCCGGTCTCCTGTCCCTGGCCTCTGTCAATGCTCTGGTTTGCTCAGGGAGCTGAGCTTCCTCCTGCTCCTGCCTCCCACCTCCTCCATCCCTTTCCTAGGTCCTGCTTTTTGGGTTGGGAGCCAGCAGAAGCCGTTCTGGTGATGCAGGGAGGCCACATTAGAGGAATACTCATCCTGTGGGCTTCTTGCTCCTGCTTCACACGAGTCTGGCTCCACATTATTCTTCACATGCAGGGATACGTGGTTTGCAAACTCATGGCGTGGGACAGTGTAATATTTTTGATGCAAGAGGACACAAACAGGTGTTGTATCTCAAAGGACACCTCTCCTGTGCCACACAGCTGGATGGTTGGACTCGATCTCAGAGGTCTTTTCCAGACTTAATGATTATATGATGATTCTACACTTAAAACAAAGGGTTCAGGTGCTGCCCTGTTTCTCTGTCAAGCTCTGCACTCCCCTCCTTCATCTCTCTAGAGATGTGCATTTTTACATCAGTGTCTACAACAAACATGAAGTCCTCCTTGAATTTCTTCTTCATTGAGATGTGAACTCTGCTTCAGGGTAGTATTTTCTGTATTATGATTTTTTTTTTTCATTTTCCTAAAGTGGTTTTTTTTTTTTTTTGGTCTGTCTGGTTTTGGAGGAAGATCATGGCTACTTCATGGAATCAAAGCCTGTGAAAAGATTTCTTAGCTAGTCTTTTTAGATGTAAAATTTTCAATAAATACTTTTAAAAGACATTTTGAGACTCCTGCTTGCCTCAGTAGCTGTAGCACAAAGACTTGAAGATGTATTTGAATTAGTGGAGGTCATTAAAATAGTTTTTAAACCATAGAACAAGAACTTTCTTAAATTACAGTGTGATGTCAGGGGTGAAAATGGTTGGTACTGGTGACAGAGACAACAAGAGAGGAGAGAAAAAGGAAAAAATAAAGCACCAGCAATAAAATCAAACAAGTTTGCTTAAGAACAGCTGCTCAGTCCTTACAGTAGATTTTTCAGCTCATCTCTAGGACTGTGAATATTGTATATGTAAAAATGATTTACAAAAAAAAAAATCCACCTTGTTCTGCTCAAGGCAAAAAGGAATGCCTTGGCTGGCTTCATTGCCAGTATAAACTGGGCAGCAAATATAAGGAAAGTAAATTGAAAAATTGTGGAAAAGACTTTGAACAATTGTCCCAGCTCAGGAAGGAGTGAGGAGGGGCTTGGGACGGGACTGGGGTGGTGCTGTTGCTTGGGAAAAAGGCTTTTGTTTTCATCCCTATCTCACGTTGTTAAGACACGTGTGGGAAATGCTTCTGGCATGATGGAATCCAGCAGTTTGATGTCCTGCACTGGCCTTTGTCTTAGCAGAAATACAGGAATATTTTCTATTCTGAAATAAAGAAATAAAATCCATCTTTCCTTCAATCTACTTGAATAGGAGTTAGATTGGACTCTAAGTATTTTAAATAGCTTTGTGTTGAATTTCAGCATGAGCTTGGTCAAAATTAAAAAACCGTTAACTTGGAAACAGAAATGAAGGCATGGGTGAGGGCATAAATGACAGCTGGGGGAAAAAGACCAATCAACAAGTTATTATTTTCATCTTCCCTTTCAGCTTTCATTACACATGACCTGATACTTAGGAGGGATCAGTTTGCAGCTGAGAACTGTAAGCACCCCCTCAAAACAAAGAACAATAACTGTGGAATGCAGAAACCCTCTAGCACATGAGTTCAGGACCTCACTGTATCCATGGTGTTTGTTTTTTTGTGAGTGCCTTGGATGGTGGCACTGTCTGAACCCAGAGTCTGTCGAATCCAGAGTCTCAAGGTCTGTAGATTGCACTAAAGGGAGGAGGATGATGCAAACAATGGTAGACTCTTAGATAATCTATATTTTACCAACTTATATAAAAAAATATTCAAGGAAGACATTTCAGAAAAAAGAAACCCCACAAAAAGTAGCATGATGTGACAAAACACATTGTTCACAGAGCATAACTCAATATTTTAAAAGATGAGCTGCTATTTTAGGCCAAAGAAGCACTGACTAGCCTGCCATACAGGGAAGGACCTGCTGAGTTACTAAGGAAATCTAACGTTTTTCTTCCAAAATAATTAAAGCATTTCTGGAAAATCCTAAAAATCTCTTGATCTAAGGAAATGAAATGCTTTGCTCAATTCTAATTTCAGTTGCTCCATTTCAAATGTAAAAAAGCAACTTAAGTAAAAAAATGCCTTTGGAAAAGGAAGGAAGCAGTTCAGAATAACAACGTCGGGAAAAATCAGATTCCACTTGATTATAAAAAAATTATTGAGAGAAAGGCTTAATGTGTACATTTATCAGATTAAAATGAAAAGATGGGAAAATAATGAAAGAATTTTACTGCACCATAGTGGGTATTTCTAAAAATGTGCACAGTTTTTCTTTTTTTTGTTTAAATCTATGTTATAATATTGGAGGTGCTTTGTCAGACCGTGTGTGTGCATACAAATAACAGAGAAAAGAAACTTCAAGTGCTAGAATTGGCATGCTTAATTTAGGTTTTTAAAAACAATCAGTGCTTGTGGTGATGGTAGTAGTTCTCTTTCTGTGTACTCTTTTTAACATGACTCATTTGTTTGTGATTAAAAATTTAAAAAGCCACTTCAGGCATCCCCTGAGGATTTTCTGCAAATCCCTGTATTTGTGTCAACGGGCCCATATGCAATTGCAGCTCAAAAAATGCCTTTGTAAATCTGCCTTCTGGCACCTAGGATGTTAATAAAAGACGAGGTCATGGCCAAAATTTGTCTCTTCTATCACTGCTGCTGTAAATGGGAGATGAGCTCGTAGTTCCAGAGCAGAGTTTGGCCTTTAATTGGTGTTGGCTCATCCTGTGTGATCGTGAAACATTATAGTAACACATGGGGTTTTTATTGTAATTCCTTTGCAAGGGATATTCTTGCTTTTTTCCCTTCTCTCTAGATTGCTGTTTATCAGCTCTGCCCAAAGGAAAATGCCATTTATTCTGTAATGATAATTTGTTCTCTAGCCCAATGAGTGGGTGCATTGAGATTTGCCCGTTCATGTTTATCTCAGCTCTTTGGTGAAACCATGGAAGCAATTCTGCTAAACCCATCCTCTATATCCATGTGTTTCTTTGGTTTTATTCATGGGGCAATCTTTTTTGTCTGTACTACAAATGTAATGAAAACACCTTTTCCTCATCTTGTAACACAAATCTGCCAGCTCTCAGCCAAAGCAACCATTTGTGTTCAGGACCATGCTCTGAACTTTTGAAGGATTTGGAGATCTGAAAAGGTGATTTTAGTCAACTGAATATTTTGCCCAAAGGTTCTTTGTGGGGCTCCACAAAGGGTTTTTATGGGATGTATTTCCAGATGCTGAGAGGGTTAAAAGGGGACTTGTGTATTTGGAGAACAGAGTAGGAGAAATTGATACCTTAGGAAGGCTGAACACAAGGCTGGGAAGTCAAAGGACATGAGGAGATATTTTGATAAACACTTTTGTCTGCTTCTCATCTGTGATTATGCAGGCCATCTCGTACTTAATTATGCATCTGGTTCTGGTTTTGGAGTCTGAGGTGAAAAGGCTGTTCTATACTGAAAGTGTTTTAGAATTAATTCCTCCAATTTTTTATTTTGTTCATTGCACAATGGTGTTGTGTGTTATTTTAAGATGAAGACTGTGCTAGCATGACTATGCTGAATTTTCTCAAGGGTAAACTGCTGCGTATACCTGAAGCCACACTGAAAATCAAGGTGGAAATCCAAGTCAGGACAAGGCAATTTGTTTTATGAGCAGGGTGATTCACCAGAAGCAAATGAAAGATCCAAGAGAATCAGTCTGATGTCAGCAGAAGATTAGTAACACATGAGGATTTCTCATAAAAATCCAGTTCTGACTAAATGTTTTTGTTGTAAACAACTGCTGCTGAAATGATACACGAGAAGAAATACCCCACTTCATTACAATGCTCCGAGTCTTTCTCTTTTCACAATATAAATGCACCAATTTTCTTTGGCTTTTATAGCTCTGGCAGATAAAGTGTGGAGGGCTGCTTGAAGGATCACCTAGTTTAACCTTCATTAGCACATGAATGCATGAAACAGTATTAAATAGAAAATAGAAATGCCTGAAGATCATATCAAGTGCTCTGTTTGTATTTACAGGTGGGACTGTAATTTGTGAAGATACTGGATGACAGGTCTTTGTCTGCCTGGCTGTTAAAAAGAAGAGGTTGGCATTCTAGAGGTAATAAAGCAAGGAAGATCCTCTCTTTCATTGTTTTGAATGCTTTACTTCTTTTTCCTTAAATATATTTAACAGTTTTTCTCTCTCCTGGAATAAAAATTGTAAATTCTAAGTGTGTCATTTGGCTTTCGTGACATTTTATTCAGTGTCAGAATGTGACAATTCTCATTTGTTTCTAGCCTTTGACATGATAAATATGGAAGTATGAGGTGTAAATCTTTTTCTGGAGATGCTGTTGAATTAAAACCTTATTTTAATATTCCTGAAAATGGAAAGTTTAATTGTAAGTGAGCTGCCTCTGTGAAAACATGCAGCAAATACACAGAATTTTTTTCCGTTTGTATCTTGTATAATGGGCTCTTGAAATCAACCTGTTGGTTGAATAAGTTCTTTATAGTGAGATTTGACTGGTGTGAGTGGGTTCTCTAGTGAGGGAATTCACACAGACATATTGAAGTTATTTTCTAAAATTCACTACTAAGCTCCTTCCTTCCTCTTAGAACCAAAAAGACAGATGTAAAAGAGCAGAAAAGGCTCCCCTATCAGCCAAAGCACATCAGTTTGCAACTCATGCATGATCCAGAGGTGTTGAACAGAAGATTCCTGAGGTAGACAGCTCATTTTCCATGGGATGTAACGAGGCATTTTCCCATTCAAATTCCATTTGCTGCAAGTAATTCAGTTTTCTGCACTTCCTAATTGTGCATGGACGAAAAAGAAAGGGTGGCCTATAAATAAACCTTCCCAGGAGCTGCAAGCAGGTGGGCCCAATGCAGCCTTGCAGGGCCAAGAGACGTGGCAGACTTTCTGTGCCAAACCAGGTTCAGCTGCTTCTAATCCATATCCTGCTGCAATTTAATAGCCACGTCCTCCTGCTCCTTCAAAGTCACTCCAATCTTTGTCCCTGCTTTTCCTCCTGCTCGTGTTCAGGCTGCAGGGCTGGGGCAGTGAGCTGTGAAGCCTCCTGCTGTTCTGCTTCCATTGCAGGGCACAGGGATGCTCTGCATGGCAGTGGGGAGGGGGTGGGGGATTCCCATGCTGGGAGGGCTAAAGGGGGAAAACAGAGCAGAGCTGGGGAAGGATGGGGTCTCCAGGAGCGTCTGAGGGGTCCCCTCTGGGAACACAAGTCTTTTTGAAAGGATTACAGCCCCTCGTCCTTGCCACATGCTGTAATTTCCCAAGTGTGTGTCTAATCACAGCTGTCGCTTACTCAGATAGATGGAAAAGATTTGAGATTTTTTTTTTTTTATTGCCCAGCTTCCAATTTTCCTCACAGAGCCACATAGCTCTGAGTAGAACTTTCTGGTCTGTGTAAAATAAAAGGGTCTTTTGCTTTGTGAGAGCCTGTCCTGCTCTCTGAGGTTTCTGTCGGGGTGGCATGGGTGAGGATGTGTTTTGGTGGGTTTGCTCTGCATTGGGGCAGGAGGGGAGGCAGCCCAGGGGTGGGTGTGGGCACTGGGGCCGGATCACTGGTGGCAGGCAGTGCTCAGGCTGACAGGGTCACCCTGGGGCTTCACCTTCAGCATGCTGACCTCTCAACAATGCCCAGATGAAAAATGCTCTAGTGGGAACTTGACCTTTTCCTTCCTGGTCACCAGAAGTCTGGGGAAAACAATAAACTTTTATCAAAATTGATATTTTCTTGAGAAAAGGTCACTATTGTTTAAAAAAGAGGGATTTTTTTGTTTGTTTTTGCTGGCTGGTTTTGTTGTTTAGCTTTTTCGTGAGGGGAGTGAAAAAAAAAATCTGTCTGTTTCAGGGAATGGATCCGTTTGCTATAAATCAAAGGGAAGGGGAAATGGGCTGGGCACTCCATGAGAATCATAAGCTTTGGCTGAGGAACAGATTTCTTTGTTTCCATTAAAGTTAGCCAGTTCAGGACTTCCACCTTGTCTTAACAAATAATTAGTGAATGCCCCCATAATTTTTTGTATTAAAGAAGAAAGCCCAGCAGAGGTTATTTCTGTCTCCTTGGTGGAGGCTGAGAGAAAGGTTCCCAACATGCTTATCACTTCAGCTGATTAAGATGGTTTTCAATACAGCATTGAAGAACTGGAGAAACTCTCAGAAATTTTCTGTTAGTTGACTGCTGAAAGTCTGAATTTTGAAAGTAAAATAAAGCCAGAGCCACTGAGAAGTCATGAAATGTTCCCTGTGTTTTCTCTTTCTCTGTTTTGACCTTGTCAATGTAGAAGGTCTTAAATAAATCACAGAACTCAAAGCATGAGCTTTTTGGGGACTAATTCTTAGTTACTTAGCACTTTGAGCCTGAATTATTGTCCTTTTTGAAAAACCTCAAAAATGTCAAGTTTTCAAAAGGAGAGTACATGGTAAACATTTGAGGGTGATACCACATGCTTTGCATGTTAAACATGATAAAACATAATGCTGTTTAACTATGGCACAGCAACAGGTCTTCCAAAAATAACTGTGCTAGTTGCAGATGAGGCTCACCAACTTGTTCCAAACTAGGCTGGGGCACCAAAGTATTTTAACCAAAGTCTAGAGAGGAAAACAACCCTTGGATGACTTAGAAATATACAAGAAAAATACAGAATGATGGGAGGGGTTGGTTTTTTAAAAAAAATCAGACTGTTTCTTCTCTCAAGCTGTTAACAACAGTGGGATTTGTTAGATGCAGATTTAATCATCCTAGAGGTCTTTTCCAACCTCAGTGATTGTATGGTTGTATGATTCTGTGACTTGGTCTTGTCAGAGGCATCATCCCTGTCACGAATGCCATTTCATAAGCAGTGCCAAACAGCTGCAGAGCACTGTCATTATTCAAATGCCCATAAACCCAACCTGGTTTTACAAGTGAATATAGAGAATCCTGGAGATGAAAAATGAATTGGAGAGTGACTAAGCAAATTCAGAGTCAAATGGATCTTTTTGGTGCAGAACCATCTCAGCTTGTTAATGTCTCTTATTTAGATAAAATCTTCTGTACTTATGGATCAATGCTGTGTGGTTGCAGGTCTACAATAGCAACGGTGCTGCCACAGGGATGAGCAGCACAGGCAGCCCCAAGCATTTCATGGCACCAGTGTTTCCTATAAATTAAGTGTGTTTCATCATATTTTATTGACATGAAATAGCTAATTTGTCTCAAGGCATCTGGCTCTTGATTTTATTAATCTGCAGGATGCCTAAACAAAGAAGCATATATATAACATTATGTCAAAAGGATAATTATTTCTGGAAGGGTATTGCTTACATATGAGACACACTGGTGTTTCATATAACAAGCAGTGGAATAATTGTCAAGGCTGTACATAAACACAAAGTATCTCAGAAGGGGATAAAAAGTCAATAACTTTTCACTGGCTTGTTGAGAAGAAACATTATGCATACATACATATATATATATATATAATTGTTACTTATCTATGCACGTGCATTCATCCTGTCTTTAGTTCTTTCTGTGCATTTAATAATAGCATTTTATATTCTGTCAAATTCCATCCAAGCAGTTAACAGACATTAATTGAGATCCATGGTCTCACACCTGTCACTTTGATGAGAGATGGTGGAGTGGAAATGGAAGAAAAACGCAGGGTCTGACAGCCAGAGCTGAGAGTCTGCCTGGGATCCCTTCCTGGTGCTGCCAGCTCTGAGACCTCTGCTGCAGCTTTTGGAGTTTTCCTTGAAGTTTCCCTGTCTGAAGTCACATTACTGAACTGCATTATGAGGAGGCTTCCATTGTCAAAGAGACCAGCCTGGATAAGGGTACTCCAAAGTCTCAGAAAACAGAGTGTAAAAGGAGTATCCTTTCTATTTAAAGTATAATGAAGGATATTTCATAGATTTCATACAATAATAGAAAGTTTTGGGCTGGAAGGCACCTTAAAGATAATCTAATTCCCATCCCCAGTGACTTCTGCAAATATCCCTGTTGGGATATTTCCCTGAGCCAGTCAGTCAGTCATGAACCTTGGGAGAGCACTAGCAATTTCCCCCTGAATCCAGAAACAGGCTCCAGACCCCACCTTTTCTTTCCCAAGACTTTCAGTCCAAGCCTGTGGTTCTTGGCTGGATGATGATGCCTTCAAGCTCCGGTTGGATCAGTTCTGCTGGTGACACACAGGGAGTTTGGAATTGGTCCTTTAAATCTGTGCCTGTGGTGCTGGGGCACCGAGTGCCAGCGTGAAGCAGCCCAGGGCACTGCACTGGCCCTGGACAGAGCTCACAGCTGTTTGAGGAGTCTGAGCTCCTTCAGCTGAGGCTGGCACCCGGCTGAGTGGGAGTGAGCTCCCTGCCGAGACAGCAGCTCCTCAAACCTCTTGCACATTACTTTGCAAATGAACATATGTCCCACTTGCAACCATGTTCCAAAGTTCCCTTGTCCTCCTGGGAGCAACCTGGAGCTGCATGTGCGAGGGGTCCAGCCAGAGCACCATGGTGCTCTTCATTTCAGGTGTTTGCTGATGGGTTTGTCACAGTGGTCAGGCAGGCTGGGAGCCTTGCCAGGTTGGATTCTCATCCCAGACCTCAGGGTTAGATCTAAATGGCAGGATAGATGTGTCATGGAAAGCCAGGTCTGTGGCATTTACTGGGGTCCCCTGTGGCAGGAAGGAATGAATCTGACTCCATGTTCTTAGAAGGCAAATTTATTATTTTATGTTACTGTATTATATTAAAGAATGCTATACTAAAACTGTGCTAAAGAATAGAGAAAGGATACTTACAGAAGGTTTAACAAGATACTAATTAAAAGCTTGTGACTCCTGCCAGAGCCCCAACACAGCTGGACTGTGATGGGTCATTAAGTCAAAACAATTCACATGTTGGATAAATAATC
Source organism: Emberiza elegans (assembly GCA_024865655.1). Lineage (NCBI taxonomy): Eukaryota > Metazoa > Chordata > Aves > Passeriformes > Fringillidae > Emberiza > Emberiza elegans. The sequence goes on along the minus strand of JALJVW010003427.1, from coordinate 4,284,753 downwards.
TCCAATCACATTCCAAAGCAGCAAAACACAGGAGAAGCAAATGAGATAATATTGTTTTCCTTTTTCTCTGTGGCTCCTCAGCTTCTCAGGAGAGAAATCCTGGTGAAGGGATTTTTCCAGAAAATATGACAGTGGCACAGGCCTGTCTGTGTGTGAAAGGTGATGCTGCCACCCAGCACTATGACCACCCAGCATTTTGCATTCCAGCTGCAGTGATGGGGTCACTTGGAATCAGTATAACATCCTTTCTTCGTTTGACAGATTTGAGAAAACTCCTAAAAATACACACAGCACTCTCACACGAGCCTCCTCCCCCTGCTGAGGCCATCCATGAACTCTGTAGCCACTACATATGGCAGATGACTCCAGAGAGCCTATAGCTGTCCCAAACTTCTATCTACACCTAAAGATGTAGTTAGGCTAACAGACTATAAATTAATTATCTGAACAAACAAACAATCAATCAATTATGTAATTTAAAATTGCATTATATTATTCTAATATATTATTTGTTAATAATAATAAATAAACACATACCTATAAAACAGACTATATAAATGAATACTATCCAGCTGGGCTAATGGTACAACAGTAATGCTTGTCAGTCAGCCAAAACCACTTTTAGGTGTGGATAGCAGGTATGATGTTTACAGAGCAGATGCTGCTTATGTTGAGTGAAGCTGTCTCCAAGTGCCTCTACAGTACAGACAGGCACAATCATCTGATTCAGTTGGGATTAGGACTGTGTAGTTTAGTACTGTAGAGAGATCAAAAGATTTTTAAGAGGATGCTGCCTGTTAGTGGAAGGGATAAATTGGAAGTGCTGCTAAAAAGCTTTGGGTTTTGCTTCCAGATAAAAAGAAAGGACTCTACAGAGAGAATTCACTTCCTAATCTCTGAGTAGTAGAGACCTGGCCACCTGACAGAGAGAATTAAACTGAGTCCTGTGGTCATTTAGTTACTGTTTTGTTAGCTGAGGTTGATTATCCAGAGATCACGTGCATATTCTTTCTGTTTGTAAAAGCTGTCCTTAAATAATGCAGCCAGGTAATCAAGCCTCACTCCAGGCTACAAAAATATTTACAATTGTTTTTCTATGTTTCACAACTTTGCTAGAATTTAAGAGTTTATATTTAAAACTTTCACTGTCAAAACATGAGCACAATTTGTATTCTCTGAAACAAATTTCCTGATTGCAAGAAAGAGGGGACAAGGGCTGGTGCCAGGATCTGTCCCTTGCTCTCTGTGTGAAAATACCCCTGAAAGACCAAAGTTTCTGCTGACTGATTTCATTCTGTGTGCAGAATGGTCATTGTGTGTGTGTGTGTGTGTGTGTGTGTGGTGTGTGTGTGGGACATGGGGGTGGGAAGGTTGGGAAGGCTGGGGATGAGGAAGGGGGGCAGGATGGAGCCCTGTGGGATGAGAGTGGGGTTCAGGTGGCACCAAAGCTGAGGCACTGAGAGTCACAAGGGGTCAGGAGGGCAGAACCTGGCCTGAGGAATAGAACAGCTCAGGGTGCAAGGGCAAAAATTCACTTACTGCCATTGTGGAGTGCAGTTCCTTTTATTAAGGAGCCAGAGTGGCCATTTGCCATTGTCATCTTCGTGACACCTCTGCAGAGGATTGTTCCTGCCTCAGGGGTGCTTCAGGGCTGCAAGCATGAAACCTGGGAACTTCCTAGCCCCTTCTGCACTTGTCCTAAGGGTTTTCTTAGAGCACCAGAAGAGGGTAGGGAACTAGGAAAGAAAAAAATCAGTTTCAGCTTGCCTGTACAAAGGTGACTCTACAATCCTGAATAGTAACAAGTGCAATTTTGGGTTACTTGCTCACCCTTCACACCACACACAGAGCTTTCCACAGTGCTGTAAATAGTTCAGGGTACATGGGCTGGGAATGTGTCACAGCCATGGGGAGAAACTGTCACCTCCAGGACCTCTGCATCATCTGCTGTGGGAACTGGGAGTCTGTGCAGTGAATAAGAGGGAACAAGAGGAAGTCTTCTGGGATGGGCTGTTAAATACTGCCCTGGAGAACTTTCTTTTCTTCCCGAGTTGCCAGAATTCCACTGGGATTTAAATCACATCACTTCACTGATATTTCTCACAGGTGATGCCTCTGTGTTCTTCAATTTCTGGATTTCTTATCTGAGCCCTTCAGTCTGACTTGTTGAAATGAAATGAGGAATGCTTGGAGTTTCCAATGGAAACTGCATTGCTGTGGAGAAACCCAGTGCAATAAAATGCCTGGTTCCCTAAGAAAGTCAAACTATAAACTTTTAAAGTGACTTAGCCCTGTTGACATTAATATCTCTGTGCCTCAAGCCTCTACTTGTAAAATGGAAGTTTCCTCATTTCACAGGACATTTGGGAGAACAAAGTCATTGTTCTTGAGAAAATGCTCATATGCTGAGAAATGGTAGGGAGGTGGATAATTCTGTCTTACAATGGAATTTGAGTGACTTATAACAAGGGTGGCATTGGTGGAGAGCTGAACAAAGATGGAAACAATACAGGGACTTAACAAAGAACTTTGTCATTCCCCCAGTGGGGAGTATCAGGGGAGCAGTGCTGCCCTGTCTATTCTGTGTAAAAGGACAGGAGCATGGTAGGGAGGATGGTTCATGCAGTTAAAAGATACCCCAATGCACGTGATGGACCTAAGCCAGCTCTGCAGGAGCACAGCCCTGCCTCAGCAGCTCCATGCTTGGCACTGTCCCTGGGCTCTGCATGTGCTGCACAGCACAGCACCCACTAAAAGGCACCAAAAGGAACGGCAAAGAGGTTGGTAACAAAACCTTGTGTAGCAAAGCCAGGTGTTCCCACCCTGGGTGCTCTCTGCACTGAAAGGCTTCTGCCCAAAGGTGCTCCTGCACTCAGAGCCTGTGGCTGTGGGAGCTCAGGTACCAGTGGAGACACACACATGAGGCAGGGCTGAGGTGGAGAATTAATTTGCAATTCAAATGCAGTTACTGAGGTAGATAAATTTAATTATTTAGAGACATCCAAGCCAGATTTCTGAGTGCCACACTCATGTGTATTTGTCAAAAACGATCATTTGCTTCATTTACTCTGCAATGATTTTCATATTTTGAATTGTCACCTCAGCTCTTAAAGTTGTGATGTATGGCTGGCACTGAAATATCTGAGGAACTCCAGACAAAGAGTGAGTGCTTGGGAACGTGGCCGAGGCTGTTGTTGCTCCAGCGTGGTGATGAGCAGGCTGCATTGCTGAGTGCAGAGCTAACACACAGCCCCATCTGCCAGGTGCACATGGGGAGAAAGCCACATCCCCATCGTGCCTGGGTGCCTAACTGTGTGCAGGAGGCCAGGAACAAAAGCCATACATTACAGAAAATGAAGCCTCAGCAGATGAATTCCCCGTGAGGTAGTGAGTGGGAAAATCTTGCTCGCCTTATTTATCTCAGTGATTTCATTGAGGTGAACTTGCAGGAGAAAGGCAGGAGGAAGCTCTGTTGGTCTGATGAAAGACACAGAAGGAGCATGAAATAAACAGGGCAGGAGACTTTCTCTCCTTTTAATGCCTTTATTAAAAAATGATCAGCTCAGGATAGGAGTGGTCCGACGGGTCTGCAGCTTCCGTCGACTCTCCCAGGTGGCTCGCAGGACGAGGATGAGTCACAGCTTTGTCCCCTGGGGGCAGAGTTGCAATCCCCTCCTCGCAGGAGCTGTGGGCGTGCCCGATCTTACTCGGCTGCTCTCCGGGGGTCGGCGGTCCCGGCTTTGGATGACTCTTCAGGGCGAGGGGCTCCTAAGGTTTTCAGTGTCTCTGCAGGTTCAGTAGCTTGTTCCTCACACGTGGACATCACTCTAATTTCTCAATTTCATTTTGGCTCGTTGTTTTGGGATTATTTTCTGTATGTCTGAAGTCGCGGTGTCTCAAAGCACTCTGGTCAATTTGCAGTTTAATTTGCATATCCCCCGCCTCACAAGTTTCGTCTTTCTCCCTTACTGTCCCTGCCCCGGGCAGTTCTCTCACACCTTTAGCGTTACAAAGGCCTTTATACAAAAGGAGTCATTAGCGAGAACGACTGGTAATTTACATAACACAGATAACACTTTAGTAGCAAAAGTGGTTAAATTAGCTATTTGTAACTTGTTTCTCCATACTAAAAATTATTAGTTTTTCTGTTCATAACAGAGCATGCTTAAGACAGTGATGGAAATAGAACCCTTTGGTAGGGCAGAAATGGGAAGAAATTGGGAGTAGATGTGCAGCAAGTTTTCTGAGAGCATACATTTAATTTGACTCCTTTCAGATGCATCATTGTGAGCAGTACACAGTTTTCAGCCCAGGCAGATCTGGCACTAACATATTTTAGAGGCTTTTCAAGTGGAGGGGCACACTGCAGCTTCAGGCCCTCTGTTCCTCATGATTAATGCATCCTGCTTGCTGTGTACGAGGAACCTCGAGCTGCACAGGTACAGCACAGGCGCATAAACGGCAAGGATTCAGAAAGGATTTTTCTCACAACCCTGCTGGCTGAAAAATACAGAAAATTTTCCTTCTTTTCACCTGACCTCATATCTTTGGTGAACTCTATTTGTCCCAAAATAAGAAACCTGCTTGTTTTGCATTTTGATGGATGATTCTGCTTTACAGCATGACATTTTACAACTAATAGTGAGTATTTCTGGAAAGGGTCTTATTGTGCAAATCAAAAATTTGCTTTTGCATCATAACCAAAAATATTGCGGGACACTGTCCTTAAAAGAATTTTTTTTTGTATTTTATCAAATTTGTTTTCTACCTTCTGTACATCATTGTGACACATTCTTTTGTTAAAAGACCTCTAGAGGGAAATACTAAGTTTTCTTTCCTTCTATATTATGTGCTTAGATACCTTGACTTTTAAAAGGGAGAGAAATCCTCTCTCTGTTTCAGGGGCCTTTTTGATTATGTAGGCCACTCAGGAATATATCTGAATTTGTTCTGTTGCTTAGGTGTACAAAGCACACAGTACACGAAACTGCGAGTCACTCCCTCTGGCTAATCAACCTGATTGTCTGTTATCAGTCTTCCCATCCCAAATGAGACATACAGAGAGACCCACAAGCCTGACAGCTCCCTCTGGATCATCATGGCTCTGCTATCTAGACTGGTGTCCAAATGAAGAATCATTAGGTTTTTTGCACAGGCAAAATGGTCTCGAAGACCTGAGCCTGTTAGATTTTAGGATGCGCTCTGCAGCGTTGGTGTTTCTGACCCAGGCTGAGGCGCCGGGCCCTGTGCTCCTCCCCGCGTCCCAGCAGGCAGGCAGGGGCACTGGCAGCTGCTGGGAGCTGTGCCTGCAGCGTCCCTGCTGTCCCCTGCCCGCTGTGATTCCTGCAGGGAATCACCTGTCTGGGAACTGGGGGGGCTCCCCCTGCACCCCTGGGGTGGGACAGGGCAAGGACGGCCTGGCAGCCTGACCAGAGGGCATGGGCTGGGCATGGGCTGGGCTCCCCGAGGGAGCAGGGCTGGTCTGGTGCTGTGCTGTGCCCCTGTTACAGACCAAAGCCCACCAGAGAGAAAATAAACTGGGAGACCTTGTGTCAGCACCTGTGAGATTGATGAAAAGGTAGGAAAGAGGCATCCCCACAAACTCCAGAAACGCTCTGACCACCTGCCGCCCCTTCTGGATTGTCGTGGCCCCTGTGAAAAACGCCAATCACTTGTTTTTAAAATTTCAAAAATTTAATAGTAATAAAATGGTTATAAAAATAATAATACAATTAGAGTAATTACAATTTGGACAATTTGAATGAGGACAATATGAATTAGGACAACATGAGTTTGAAAAATATGAGACAATAGAAACAAAGAGTTATGGATGTCCGGGTACCTTTTTTGGGTGGCATAAGCCCAAAAAAGGACACACCTTAACAGAGGATTAACCCTTAAAAACAATAACCTGTTGCATGTTCATACATCTCATACATGACGCATAAATTCCATTCAAATACAGGATTCTGCCTGGTCATTGTCAGCTTCTTCCTCACAATCCTAACGGCATCATCCTGCCCAAGCGAGGCGGGAAGAAGTTCATTTCTCCTGATAATGGAGCAATAAATTCTCTTTCTCTGAGAGATTTAGGTGTCCTGTGGCTGCTATCTCAGTGCAAGTCCTTTCTTTAGAAAAAAAGTATCCTACATAGCATAGTTTCTGGTTTAACATTTTGTTTTAACCTAAAACTGTATTTAACACACTACTTAAGAGAATTAATACTGCATTACTTTCTAACAGAACACATATAATATTAATTTTAATATTTGTGAAAAGCCAATCATAAAATACACATTTTTCCCAGCCCCCATCAGCTCCCTGTCTCTCCTGGTGACGCTGTGTGCCCTGTGCTCATCCCCAGCCCTCCACTGCCATGATCACCTGAGCTTCAGGTCTGAAAGGAGACCTACCCACTCATTTGCTCCTGTGCTTACAACATTCAGGATTTGTCTAAACTGCCAAGAAATCTTTGAACTGCTTCCACTAGTGAAGCATTTATCTAACTCTTATGTGACACTATTACTTCCTTGTCTGGCCCCTGTTTGCAGGAGTCTCATCAGACCCATCGGGTGGATGGATAGAAATATTACTGGTCCAAGAAACATGGCCTCAGTGTGAATGATTCAAGCATTTGAGTACTCACTTTATGTGATACGTTGTAAGTCTGAGATATTGAAATGATTGAGGAAGTTTGTGCTGCTCATAAATTTTTCAGTGTCTTTTGCAAAGGATGGGGGAGAGGCCAGGCAGGCCTGAGTTGCAGTTAAAGGAAACAGAAAATACCACTATTAATATGTAGTGGAGAGGTGCTGGTTTACTAATTTATTTGGTTTCCCTGCACCTCCAGTTTGCATTAGGTCCAATGAATTAATGAAATTGGAATGAATTTACAATATTTTTCAGATAAGACCAGTCCTTGCACAGATAAAAAAAGAAATGTAAGATGTAGTATTCAATTATGCAAGAATAGAGAGAAAGTACAGAGCAGCTGACTCAAGGCAAATAGACTGAGTGTTGGACAATGCTGTGGTGCTGCCAATCTATCCTTTAATGATTATTTATTAAGAACAGACAATATGTGAGCTCTCCCTCACTGGCTTCTCTTCAGCTGGGTGCCATCAATTCAGGAAGGCTAACAACAGTGGCTTTGGGATAGACATGTTAGGAAGTGTATTAGAGGCTACAAAAGATGAAGAAATGGTGCAGGTATGGAAAGAATATTGTATTTACCTTTTCTACAATGAAAACAGCATGGATTTGAATGCTGCAGTTGCTATTGATTCTTGTTGACTTCATTGAGAGATACATGCAGCCAGGGATGTGGAGTTTGATTTTATGTGGCTAAACATTTAAGCAAAGCTGTCAGTGGCTTTTCAAGGCAAAAATTCAATTACTGGGATTTTGACATCACTATCTATTTTCTCAAAATTATTTTAAGATCTGGTATCATCCCGGCCTTTTCCCAATATCCTCGTTTTTCTTCACTGTTTCTTCCTTTGTACTGATGGCATCTTTATATTTTGCCTTCCTTTTCTGCCTTTTTCCCATTCCACTTATTTCTTTGACTTTCCCCCCCTCTTCTTTTAATCTCTTTTTTCTCCCTGCCAGCTTTCTGTTCTTTCCTTTGCCCCTTTTTATCTCCCCCATGCATGCTCTCTCACTTTTACATTAATAGGCTAGCCACAAGCAGTCAGCAGTTTAAGCTGGCTTTTTATGGCAGCAGAGAGAATGAGCCTTTCCATTTGTGAATAAAAATATTCTTGATAACTTTGAACGACTTCTTCTAGCAGTCTGAGATGGTGACAGAGGAAGTCTGAGGTGAGCTTCTGAGGAAGACGAATCTTCAAAGGCAAATGCTGCAGTGTAATTGGCATTCCGCGCTCTGAAAATGTTAAAGAAGGAATTTGAAGGAGCTGGACACACTGAACTTCTAATACAGTGTGTCTCCTTGTCAAGTGCCTCTAGCAACACAAATATTTCATTGTGTTCAGTTACCAAACCCCTTAACTGTCTGCACTGAAGCCATGAGAAAATTTATAGAAATGTGATTATCAAAAGATCTGACTGCATCTGGAAAAACAACTGCAGTTCAAGCTTTTCTTCCTATTCAAAATTTGCTTGCTGAAGGACCTTGCCAGTTCTCGGTCATCATTTGGCATTCTCAGTGTTTTACAGGACAGGAACAATGCCTGTTGTGTTAGCTGCTCTGTCTGGCATCCCTAAGCTTCATGACAGAGGTGAATTGAAAGTTCTCCACACAAGCATTTAATTCTCTGTTCCAAGGAACAGAAGGAGTTCCATGGACTGTACCCAAAAGGGTGAAGCTTCAAGTGTGGTGGCAATTTCCTTCACATAGGAATTATTGAAATGAGATTCAAAACTAAGGTCACAGTCCTTTACCTACCTCTTGTGTGCAAACCAAGTGCAAGCATACATCTAATACACAGCTGGACTGATTGCCCCTGAAGTATTTTACAACTTAAAATATTCCATGATTCTATGATAATGTTGACTGAGAAAAGCCAGTGAGAGATAGGGAACATTAATGGCAGAGACGGGGTGCCTGGAAGAGTGCTGCTTTTCTTTCCCTGGGTAATCTTGCTTCTCTTCAGCCAGTTAATTTAGAAAGTGGGAGCTCAAGAGGGTCCTTAATTTAGCACTGGCAATAATTCCCACCTGCCAGCCTAATCCAGATGCCCACAGCACATCAGATGCTCAGATTAGGAGGTTAGCCCCCTCCATGGCATCAGTGGACAGAGATATCCTGCAGAGCCTGGTGAAAGTGGGATCTTGAAGAAATCTTTGCCCTGAGGACAAGAGAAATTTTGTGGGACCCTTGCCACATGTAGGTGGTATAAAAACTGAATCATGGAGCAAAGCAACTGCAGTGAAAACACACTCACCCAAGGCTGTATTAATATAATTTTGAATAATGAATATGTGAGAGGAAACCAATTTGCTTTTAGATATCCCACAAACAGAAAAAATATCAGATAAATTATTCATTGTGAATTATTTGCATAGACCGATAGGAACTCATTAAACACCCAAAGTCTGATTTGCAAGAAAGAAATTGAGAAAGTATTTAATCTGGTATTTCTTGTCTCCTAAGCTTCCAATAATTGTCGATTGAACAAATTAATTTGTCTCTTTCTTCTGCTGTTATTCTGTACTTCATGGACCCTTCTAACTGAATGTTTTACAGCAGAGATTTTCTGTGAGCTCAAGAGCTTGAATTTCACAGATACATATTAAAGTGCATCAGGAAACAGTAGAAGACACCACATTTTCTCCACTTATTGTGGCTGAATTGCTACAAATTTTAAATTGCTGTACTTAAAAGTATTAGTTACAGACACGTAAATCTCCCATTTTTTGAACACATCCCAGTCTCTATAGGCCAGAAATACAGCTTTTATGCTAAGTGACATGACAAGCAATTCAAGGTGCCTCTGTTTCTGAATACATAATTTGAGCCAATTTAAAGGGACATAGCTTGGGGCAACCTAAATTGCTATACCATACTTGAGTTGGAAAACACTGGATTTTTGTTAAAAAAGGGGCTGAATCAGTATCTAGGTTGTTTCAAGCAGTTTTTTGTGCAGCCTCTTTAAACCCTGCTAAACAAGGTCCCACAGCCAGCCTAGGCATATTCCCAGTGCATGCCTATTCTTGGAATTAGGATATACAAATTTACTTGTATTTGCTGCGAATTAAAATGATTGTATCTTGTCCCACCTTCAGGGGACACAAGAAACATTTGATACCAGTTCTTATATATCCTTCTCATACAGAAAAGTGTTGCTGTGGTTGTCAAATTCATCTCTCATAGAATAAGCAGGCTTTCCTGAAGAAAGTGCATTTTTCTGATTCATCATTCTCATTTAATTCCATACTCTTTCTAAGGGTCATGCCCACAGTGTTCAGTTGAAGATTCATCTCCTCTAAGGAGAACAGAAAAAAAAGTGTCATCCATGTCTTCTGTATGTGATTCTTTTAATAAATTGGATAAGGATTAGATGTGGTGGCTTTGTAGCATTGCCACAGTTTTTATTCACTGTGAAGCAGTGACCAAGTGCAATCTCTGATACTCTTCTGCAAAACTGCTGTTTAATCAGTTTTTCCATACTTTGTGTTTGCACTACTCTTTCCCCCATGGACTTGGCTTTTTGGAATTTCTTACAGTTGATTTCACATCATTCTTTCTTTCAATGGTCTGAGTGTGTTTTGACTCTGTTCTCAGCCTTCAGAATTCTGCAGTTCTTCCCAACTTAGGCAGACAATGCTTCATTAATATCTTATTTTGTGCATTATCCATGCTGGTAGTAGTAAAAATACTGAGTGGAACTGGCCCTGAAGAGCCCATGTGGGATCTCCCCCCTGTGTGTCTGCTAAGAGTACACTGGGTACACCAAATGTGAGCATGCACACACATGCAAATGTAGAGATAGATTTGAAATTTGACCTGGTAGTTCCTACTGTACCACAATTACTCTGGGATTTGAACACAATTAAATTTCAGAAACACTTCTCTTTTTTCAAAATAGTGCCATTTGACATTGTAATTGCTTTGTATTCAAAGCACGGATCAAAACTGCTACCACAAAACTGATTCTGTAACTATTGTAGAAAATAATGATATGCCCTCTCCACTCATTGTACTTACACTAAACTCACAGCACATTTTTTGTAAAAATTAGTAGCATGCTTGGCTTTTGTTCCCTCTGCAGTATTTTGAATATCCATCGTTAGATCATCTTTCTCTGTTTCTTGTGGTGTATGGAGGAAAGGATAAAAATGATCATTTTGCCAAAATTGTGGATTGCTTTCCTTTGCCAATGGCTAAGGCCACAGGGGCATGGACTGAGATCAGCCTTTTGCATAGGAATCTCTTATGTGTGTGTCTGTGAGATAAATGAGGACGAGAGCAAGCAAGGAGAGAGAAGGAGGGTGGCATTGCAGGAGGGCAAGGTGCCAGAGAATCTTCCTCAGAAGAAAGACAGAGATCTTGAAATGTGCGTTGTCACTCCCAGAGGAGAGGGGCAGTGCTGCTGGAGGTCTGCAAGGCAGAGCCTTTGTGTGTTACAGACTTGGTGGGATAAACCATTGGTCCTTGGGCAAACTGGCAGGACCTGGCTCCCTGGGACTGTGTCACCTCCCTGCTTTGAGGGCATGCCAGAGATTTATCAGTTCTCCAGCTGTAAAGGAAGACCTTTTTCCCCTTTCCTTTTTCCCGCAGACTTTGTAGCCAAAGGAGGAGCCCAGGAATTAGAAACCCTTTGGTGTTTCATTACTGGCACATTGCTGGAAAGATGCAGTCCTTTAGGCAGTGACCTAGTTAAGGCTCCTACTTCTGCAGAAATTTGGCATTCCCACCTAGGCAGCTCCTAGCAAATGCCTGGTGAGCCGTTCCCTTTCTCTCCCACACTCTCTGGAAGGTTGTCTCCTTCTCTTTGCAGGTATAATTCAATTCAAACAAGAGCTGCATATTCCTTGCCAGTCACTGCCTAGTTCCCCAGGCACTGACCGAGTCATTGCCTTTCCATCAGCCTCAATGGGAAGTTGCATAATGCTGCAGAGACACAATGGAGAAAGGGATATTTTTAAATGTGTGCTTTATTTTTAATTTTTTTTAAACCTGTAGAAATAAATACAAAATGACAAAGAGGTTCATGTTTACTAAACATTGCATTTGATTGTATGACATTACACAGTGTGTGTCACAATAGTTCACTTTGTAATTTTGTCCTTTTAGCTGTTGGTGCATAATTCTATAACTCATAGGATACAATTAGTCCTGAAACTGCATCCAGCCACCCCTTTAGTGGAACCCCTGAGTACTTACAATTGCAAGAGTGTGTTAGGGGAGCGCTTGAGTCAACTGGCCAAAACTGGGGAATTTCATAAGAGAGGTCTGGCATAGCAAAAGGAGATGGTAATGGGAGGTATAGGATACATTCTTGAGAAAGGAAACAGCAATAAAGATTTGGAGGATTTTTATTTCTATCTTTTGTCCCCTTAGTGGTTAACAGAAACATACTGGAATTAACCAAAGCCAGCAGAAACCACAGGCTCATTTAGGAATATCATTTTTTTCTTGTTCACTGAGAGCAGGCAAATGGACAAACCTTGTATGACCAGTTTTTACCTGATGAGCTGGTTCATATTTGAAAAGGGTAAAAATATACTCAACCACTTGATGAAATGCTGATTCTCCAAACCACTTACCATCCTCACCCATGGAAGGTCAACTGCCAAGGTTTTGTAGACATTCTCTGGTCATGATTCGCTTGCTTGCTTCTTTAAATTGCACTCCATGTGCTTTTTCACATTCATTCTCTCATTCATTCTCTTCAAAAGGTTTGAATAGAGCTACTTTACCTTCACAGTTTGAGCTTTTAGAAGGATTTGCTGCAAACAATTTTTCAATTCTGTTTGGTTTGTTTAAGGCAAATTGTTTCCAGGTAGGTTAGAATTTTGTATAGATTTTTCCCATTATTCTGTGAAATACATACACTTGATATGTATTTGAGGAGTGGGGGTGGCTGTAAAGGATGACCTTTGACTACTTGAGATCTATGGCTGGCCACCTGAGTATGGTTTATATTTGGTCAATGGCTGAATGTATATTAATGATAACTGTGTCTAAAGAAACTGATTATAGATTTGAATGAAGTGTAAAAGCCACAGATGAGCCATAACAAGAAGTTAAAAACCATAGAAAGTTTTTTTGACAATCTTTCCCTGACTCTATTTTTTCTGCATCAGGAGATTTTTGGTAACATTCAGCCAATTATGCATTCAAATCGGTGTTTCCATAGAAGTGCAATGTTTGCTATTGTTTGCATTTGCTACTGCCTTGATATCTTTTCTCAGCTCACATCTGGACTCTCCTCTCCTGAACAGAAGGTCTTGTATATGAATTTATGTGCTTTGAGTTTGTCAGACTCAAAGACTTCTCCTTTCAGAACAAAGGTAGAAATGTGAACTTTCTTTAAAAAAAGAAAACCCAGTCTTTTCTGCTGAAAATTTAAAGTCCAGCAACTCTATTCATCTCTCCTCCCTTTCCCAATGCTTTATTTCCACTGGGCAACATGGTTTCAACATGGCAGTTATATTCTGCTTGGAGTATGCTGAAAATCCATAGTTCTTCCTGGCTGGGGAGTGGAATAGTGAGCACCTTTTAAAAACTTGGTACTGGAACATGAAGGTCACAAAATTCCTGGTAATTGAGCCTCACAAAACTAGCTGCCACTGAACTGAAATGATGGGACTTTTATTTGCTTTCTAGTTCTCTCCTTCCCACTGTGGCCACCTTCATTTCCAGATGTACTGACAGAGAATAGAGATGGCAGGTGTGGGAACCTGGGGCAAATGGAAGAGTTCACATTTAAAAAGATTTGTTTGTTGTGAACAAAGTCATTTTCACCAAAGAGGTATCTCAATGAAACTTGCAATATGAGTGTCAGAGGGACTGTGTGGCACGGAGCCAAAGGCTGAGGGCTGCTAAGATTTGGGAAAGCACAAGCATAAGGATGCCTGGACAGCATCCATAGCACATCTACTGCTTAGGGAAACCACAGTGCTCCACAGAGGCCAATTTTTCTTACAAGCTTTTAAAGCACATTAGAAATTGGAATGCCCTCTTTTGCACAGCTGTCTGATGAAGGAGGACAAAGCTTTGCCTTGCCATGGCTTAGGTGTTTCCTGTGCTCACCTCTGTGTCTCAGGTCCTTTCTCACTCAGACACTGTCAGAGGGATCATCTGCCTTGGAAGAAGACTGACAAAATGAAACTCAGCCTCAGGCTTCCAGGGGAGGGGGAGAACAGTTGTCTGGAATGTGCTGGGTGGCGCTTTAAACAAATGCTATTAGCTGTAACTCCTGAGAAATCTGTGGAGAGGTGCTGATGAACACAAGGAGTAAGTAATTCAGTATTTTTCCCATAATTTTTCCATTTCTCCCTTACCCAAGTTCCACACTTTAAAGCTCTGTTGGTTGTAGTTGTCAATAATTTAAAACTCTTACCTTATTTTTGATGTGGTGCTGGAACAGACCACCTGAAGAACTCTCCAGGGCTGTGAGTACATTTAGGAGGTTTTCTGTCCAGGTTTTCATGGAGTTCTCTACAATAAATCTAAGCGTTTCTCATCTTGGTTGATTTTATTTGTCTCCCTTTACTTCACAGTTTCCAATATGTATTTGTCATTTCTACCTGTGAAATGTTCTCCATGAATTTATTATTTACTTCTCACTTCAAATATTTTGATATTTTGTATTCTGAGATTCTGGCTTTGAGGGATATGCTGGGCAATAAAAAAAAAAAAAGGAACTCACTGATGTTAGCAATCTTATCCATAATTCTGGTCACATATCTCTGCTCCATGTTTCCCCTTTCTATGCCAAATTCTTTTAATCTTTTTCTGTAAAAGAGATTCTTAATGTTTGGTATCACTACTGACTGTGAAGCAAGAACTCTTCCTTTGATGGAGAGGTTTGGAAAGTGCTGAATGAGCAGTTTAATTGATATTCTCTCTCCTCTCCCTATTTCTGCAAATTCCATATAATAAGCCTGCTGTATAAACATCCTCACAGGTGGTGATATTAAATATCATATGATGATATGATAAATATCATAATAAATATCACATTAAATATCATATGATCATATGACTGAGCTTTGGATACTTCTCCTTGCTAGATCTGATAATGCTGTGTCACTTGTTTATGTCAGAGGCATGGCAGGTCAGCAAATTGCTGTTGGCTGTCCTGTGACAGCCATTTTAGCCACCCTTCCAGCAAGATCCAAGATATTGACAGAAAGGCTCCCATGAGAGGGGATAATGAGCAGGAATAATCCTGAAATTATAATGTGGCCACTGCCTCTGGAGCCAACATCAGGAGATGCTTTGCAGAACCCCACCTCTCTTACCAACATGGGGACGATGTTCTGATTGGTCAGACTGTCAATAGACAGGTCTGGAACAGCCTGCAATAGCATGCAGAGAGGAGAGAAAAGAGAAATGCAATTGCAGATGGATGTCCTTGAATCAGAAATCACCTTAAGAGAAGAATTTCCCACTTCTTGCTATGGGTTATATGCCTGAGGACTCACTTTGTCCAGAGAGAAAATTGATCGCATCTTCAAAAGAAAAGAAAAGAAATCCTTCCAACACACAAGTATTTTGTCAGGAAGGCATGACTGTTTCAGAACATTAAAGTCAGTTGCTCTTCTGTAAATAAGAGCTGCAGTAAAATAGTGAGGGTCAATTTGTCATTTTTAAGTAAGTTATGAGCCAGAATCCATGACCAATCTCTTTTTCTGTATGATACTGTTCATAGATCATGTCAAATTCTTCAGCTCTGGGCCCCAGATTAGATTATGAATGATTTCCTCCTTTTATTCCAAAACAATGAGGTACTGAATCTATATTTGAAATCATATAATTAGGCAGCTGTGATTTTTTATTTTCCTTGTACAGACAGATCTGTCTTTTATTAAACAACCTCAATATACATTACAGCTGCTAGTCTTACATATGTTCATATGATTTTTCTCAGTCTCATACTAGCTTCCTTCCCTTTGCAACTCAGGGTTTTTTACATAATTTCTTTCTCATCCTCCTGACACAATAAAATCTGAGTTTTATTGACAGCTCTGCATTTCTGTAGCCAGTTTCTTTGTTCCTAAACTCCTTAACAAACTTTTCTGTTGCTCCTCCCCTGCTGATCCATTACTAATCTCAGTACAGATAAACTATTCTTCCTACCAGCTTTCAACTACATTTCTAGGTTGGCTTTTCCTCCTCTTCATACAGAGCCAACTTGTGTTGGGCGTATAAGAAATACATAATTGCTATGGGGGTGTATGCACTATATATACATTAGTGGGGCATCTCATTTTCCTGAATATAGCTGACAAATAAAAAATCAGTTTTTACTTGTCGCATCAGGGAACAGATTGCTTATTATGAAATATAATCAGTATGTGAAGGCATCATTTTTACAAACTGTGTTTTCTGGCATCAGTTTGTTTGTATACATTTAAAATCTTGTTTCCAGCAAACTTCACCTGTGCAAATTGGTAATTTCTAAGAAGATAAATGTCAGTTTTGCTCAAAAATATGCCTCCTCACAGAACAAAGCATATTTCAAAGGATTCAATGTGGCCAAAAAGCATGGGATATTTTGCATTCATATATAACATATGCTATGTATAGTCTGGATACCCAGCTAAGGCCTTTAACATGATTCTTACATTTCTCATATGTATCAATTTTCAAGTGGATGATTGGATGGATGGTTGGATGTCTTATTCCCTGGTTCTTTCTAGCTAGTGCTTTGCTAGTGCTTATATTTGTTATGTTTGGCTAGTAAACTGAAGTCAGCAAAAAAATCCTGTACTTCTCAATGATTTCTATATAGCCACTAACCTTTAAAAGTTTAAATTATATTTACAGGATGAATGTAAACATGAGCACACTTCACTCTTTTGGGTCCACAATCCTGCCTAGTTTCTGTGTGCAAATTAGTTGTATAAATAAGGAAATGTGGCATTTGGGAGTGAAAATATTCTGACTTGTATGCAGCAATGTAAGAATTGCATGTGGGATTCAGACATGCTGCTCACGAACATTTGTTGGGCTGAACTGTATTCCTTGATAAGCTAAAAATCAGATTTAACATGCCTTTATTTTGAAGGTACAGGTACAGATGAACTTTCAAAATGAAACGTGCTGATTACACTTTGGAAACTAGATCTGTGGAGATTTGCACAAAGGATTCCAGCTAGTACAAATGAGGAACTGGTATGGGGGTTTTGCTTTTTGAGTTCCTGTGTGATGCTTAGACATAGCCTCTCTTACATTACACTAGCAATTAGAAAAATTGATATCATTTGAGTTTCAGTCTCAGACAGAATTTTTGGCAACAGTGCTTCTGGATTCTGAATTTAAGGCAATGAGAGAAAGAATGACTGAAAGGGCCAAGGCCCAGAGCCATAACAGGTGACAGGAATCACCTTTAAATTGCAGACCCAAACTTCCCATTAAACTAAAGTGGCTGAAAGCCCTTGGTAGCCAAAACACCAAACTCCTGCTATTTGTTGCAGTGACTTGGGATTGGCTCTGGCTCACCTGCTTTTTACAGTAAAGTGATGCATATCTCATTTCTGCAGTCACAAGACAGAGCACTGGTAGCTGTCACCCACATCCCCTGGTGGAGTGGTTTGCTTCTGCTTTGAAGCAGTGGGTCCAAATGGGTCTTAGGGATGCTGCTCCCCTTTTCCAAAACAATAGGAAAGAAGTGTAAATGGGTTATCTGCTTGGGCATGGGAAGAAGATGATTGAGCACAGCCATCAGAAGATTCTGGAGCAGCAGCTGTGGTTCTGCTGGTGAGAGAAGTGGGTCTTCCAGTGATGATGGGGCTTCTAAGTTTGTGAAAGGTAAGGTCTTGGTAAGAAAAATTTTAATAGTAATAAGTCTGTTCAACAGTAATACTTCAGGTCAACAGTAATACTTCAGGTCTACCTACCAGATCTCAGAAGGTTCAGGTTTGTTTGAGGAAATAAAACATAGTTTTTAATCAAATCACTTTCAGATTTTTGCCTTAGCTGTTGGTCTGCCAGCTGAGGCTGGAGTTCTGTGGCTGGATTATCTAGAACACCCGCAAAAAGCACTTAGATCCCAATAACATGGAAATGAATGGATGTGGTTTTCCCTGTGCTTGCAGTGTGCAGCCTGGAACAAGAGGGGCTCCTGCAGGAGCAGCATGCCCATCGTCCTGGGGACACTGCTGGCTCTGTGCTGAGCAGGTGCCCCTGAACTCCTCCACCACCCCTCTCTGTGGGGACTTGGAGACCATGCTCATCCTGATTATTTGGGTTAGGCCAGGAAAATCAGTTTGTTGCATTGGCGATGGGCATGGGATTTCTGTAGCGGTTCGGGAGCACAGGAAGCAAAGAGAGAGACAGCCATTTTATTTTAGGCTTATGCTATACATTGAGATTCATTATACAATTTTTCCCCTAAATTAATACAAAAATAGTAAAAATAGGTTAAAAAAAGCCTAAACGAAAACCCCTGACATCTTGCAAGCCATTTATTTGATGCACAGATTAAGACTTCTTGGAGCTTAAATAATCTAGAATTGTTTATGCCGATTTTTTTTGTTTTGTTTTTCCCCAAAAATTAAAAAAAGGCAATGACTTGCAGAATGCCAACGACATCAGAACAACTTGTGCCTGAGAAGCGGCTGCCCCAGGCAGGCGCACGTGATGCTGAGGTGCCCTCTCCAGGCAGGAAGCTGTGCCAGGACACCAGGGCAAGGGGTGGCATGGCAGGGCATGCCATTCTGCTCCAACCCACGCACCATGGACAGGAATTTGTGTTCAAATGCCCTCCTGGGATCCTTCTGCCATCTCTTTCTGAAAAAACCCAACCCAACAAGAAGTTTCCCACTGCGTTTTCCTGGCAGTGGGTGGGTTTCAAAAGGGCTTCCTGGGGGCCCATCTCCCCCCACAATTTGGAGTTAAAGCTTCTCCCTGCTCTCCAATAAGAGTGGGGAGGGGGGATAAGGTTGTCCTCCCCACTGCACTGAGCTGGGGTCACTGGGGGTGCCCTGCAGTAGTGCCTGGCCATGGTGGAAGATGCTTCCTACCTTTGGGAAAGGGAAGGGGCTCTCCCCACTCCCCACCTCCTTCTCATCAGACTTGTGTGTACCCCAGAAAGGCTTACTTATTTCACAATGTTGATAAGAAAATAAATGACAGGTACTTTTAGTGATAAATGTAGGGATAAAGCCATGGCAGAAATACTTTTCCCTACACAGCTAAATTGTACAATCTGATTTTTATGGATCAGGATTTTAACGTGTGCAAAGGCTCTGGGTAATTCTTTCCAACCAAGAGCTTCCAGAAAGTGGTTTCCTACAGGGCTTGTGCCTTACCACAGAAGCACTGGTTCAGCAAAACCCCCCAGCAGTGCTGCCACAGCTTGAGAACCATGAGGAGCTGTTCCTGCATGGCAGCTGATGCTCTCTGCAGGCTGCACGCCCTGGGAACCCCTGGCAGGGCTGTGGGATGAGGACAAGGGAAATGGCACCACCACAGCCCCTGGTCTGGCATCCCCAGCGCCCACACAGCAGTGCCAGCCCTGCCCTTCCCAATTCCCATCCTGCTGACAGCTCCCAACCATGCCAGAGGAGCTACTGTAACTGGAGTGCACAGCAAACCCAGAGCTGACTCCCGCTAACTCAGCTTCCCTTCCCCATGTCTCCCTGAACAGGATATTTGCTTTCCAAGTTAACAAAGTAGGAAAAACCACCACTTTGCTAAGTTTTGAAGTCACCAGGTCTTCTCCCACAACCCACTTGCTTTGCTGGCTCTCTCTGTTTTTCAGAGAAGCCAGTATTCCTTCTGGACTCCCTGATCTCTGCCCAGTCATGCCACCACTTAGTTTTGTTTTCCCTTTGAATAAAAATAAAGGTGTTGGCTGATGTGGGATTTCATGGCTCACAGGAGGACAGTCAGCCTAGAAAAAAACATTTAAAAGTACACCTTTCAATTTACAGTACATGTTTTACCTGAATTCAGCGCTGGCTCAGAAGACTTCTGAGAGCAGATGTGAATCCTCTCGTGACTCAACATAACCTCAGGCCACTTTGGTACTGTATTCCCTCCAGGTTCATGCAGTTGACCATAATAAGTGTATTTGCTTGTCTTTGGAAAAGAAGCTCTTTTTCTTTCACAGACAGGTTTTTCTCAACAATTCCAGTTCTAATTTTAATCTAACTAGAACACTTCCACATTTCTGCTTTGGGCAGAAAATTCTGTTTTCATCAATTAATGTTTATGGCATAGTTGTTCCAGCTATAACAAATTTTCTTTATTTTTTTCTCCAGTTAGAGTAATTGTAAATTGAAAGTGGACTTGTGCTAACACAATATAGGAAGTTATATTACAAGAAAACTGGATTGATCTTGAGGGCCATATGCACGTAGGTTGGCTCTTTTTCCCCATGCTTACCCTGTAGTAAAAATATACTGTACACCATACCTTACTGTATGGGAATTTTCATGTTTGTAGAAGATATATGTGCTCAGTGAGCCATAGTCCTACATAGTCTTGTTAGCCTTAGCTAAAATTTTCACTGTTAGATTTTAGTCAGTGCCTGACAGTGTATAATACTCTGTTCTACTCACTGCATTTATAAAAAATTGGATCATCTATATTGCAAACAAAACCACAGTGATACCTGGGCTAAAAAGCCACTTAAGAGTATGACAAAAATCTGCTTAAGCCTAGGTAGTCTTCCAAACTGGAGGTTCACCAGAAAGGGTAGAATCTCATGCACAGTTAGCCACAGGGAGTGCTTTGGACTGAGAACAGAGCACTGCATCTGCACCTAGTAATCAATCAGTGCAGGGAGGTCCATTGACTTTGGTGAAGATAATTGCTCCAGAGGAAAAAGTTGAAGGGGAGGAAGGCCAAAGTGGCTTAGCATAGTCTGAAACCTTGAGAACGTGGTTCATGTTGAGGTATTCAAGCTACCTGCAGAGAAGGAGCATTTGGTGCATCCCTCAGACACATCAGGATTCAGGCTGAAGCCTCAGAGACCTGGGCTGAGTGCACCTTGGACACTTCCATGGCTGTACCTTGCCAGTGCTGGGGAACAGAATGGCAGCTTGATGTGAAACACAGTGAAAAATGTATGTAAGTTGGTTCTGGCTCTGTTCTGAGTTCTCTCTTTTAGGGATGCTCCAGTCTCCTGCCTGTCCTATCCCTGTGTAGACAGGGGCACGGCTCCTCCTCTCCATTCCCAGTCTTGGGTGGCTAGCAGGAGTTACTGGTTACTAGAGAGGGTAACATGGCATTGGGGGGGAACTACTGGGAAAGGAATCTGCCCTTAAAAAGACTTTTAGGAATGGGCTGGACAAACATCCTTCAGAAATTATTTAAATGTTGTTGGCTCTGCCCTGGGGGCAAGGGCATGGACTCCATGACTTCTCACCCTGCCTTCTGTGGACACTCAAACCTCTTCTGCAGCACTTTGTCAGAGAAATGCCTCCACATCCTTTTTCTGACAGGTTTGGAGATAGAGAAGTAATTTTATCCCTGGTTTTATCACCTTTCTTGAAGATCTCTGAAGGCCTCACATGGTGAGATTTAATAAGAGACCTGTGAAACTGCAAGCTTGTCTTTGGACATCTCTTTAAAGATGCTCCTGGTCTATGCACTGCAATTAGATGTGAGGAGGTTTATGGTAACTATCTTGGCCTCTGGTGTTTGCAAGTGAATAGCATGAGGGATAGCAGAGGTGTAAAATCAGTGTTTGCCATGTATTCCTGTCGGCAGTGTACAAACAGCCTCTTTGACACACGTCCCATTTCCAAGTGTCACACAAGTCACTGGACCACTGCAGAGGAATTGCAGTTCCTCTGTAGCTCTCAGCTAATTTGCTAATGACCTCAGAAGTTTAAAAGCCACTGCAGCTGCCTGTTGCACAGCCAGGGGATGGGGTGACTGGCATTTAAACAACATACTGATGATCACAGAAAATCTACGGTGAAGTATGTTTAAGGAATATTTTTTGGCCGGAAAACATAGCCCCAAGCCTGAGTCTAAAAAAACCAGGGGAAACAGATCTTTTTCCTAGCCTTACATTCATTTGGCTGTCTTCAAGGTGTCTGCCTGTGTTCTGCCAAGGCTGAAGTTGTTGTTACAGCTTCCCAGCTGCTACTGAAGCAAGTGTTGTTTACTTAAGCAAAGAGCCTGTGCATTCCTGGACACAGCTTCCTTTCTTCTGGTCAGGGAAGGGACTTATCCAGGGGACAGTAAATGTTGCCAGCTGCTCTGCTGATTTGTTTTGCTAGTGAGAATGTAATATTTTGCTTCAGGGCAAAATATCTGGTTATCTTATTTTCTGCTAGGAAGGATGCTTCAGAAATATCTCTTTGCACAAAAATTAATATTCAGTAGGTGGCATTTGCAGGTTTTGTACAGGACATTTGGGGGTCACTGGGATTTGGATGCTAAAGAGATATTTCAAGCAATGAAGCTCATCCTGGTTTTGTGACCACAGATATCCTAGTGACTGTACAGGTACCACAGGCAGCCTCCAAAGCCAGGGTGCTACCAGTGCTCTAAGAAGCCCCACAGCTCTTGCAACACCCCTCCCCCTCCAGATACTGACATTGAAGCAAACTTTGTGCCAAGTGCCGAAAACTTCTCAAGTGCTCTTAGTTTCCAGGCGAGCTGCAGAAGGGAGTCTGGCTGGAATACATTCATGTTGCTCCACAAAGCAACAGTCCATACGAACCCACGCGACACCGGGGTTTCACAGGCAAGGTACGGTCAGAATACTCAGCAAAACCTACAGAACTGGCTTACATATCCCCACTGGGGTTCAACCACATGATAAAACCTTACAGCAATGAGCCTGTCGCTCTTAGGGGTGGAGGGGGCGAAGGAGGGAAGAGATGCTGCTTTATCTGTTTTACTCCACATCACAGATGCTGACAAAATTATTGATTTAGAACTCACGGCTCCAAAAAGACTTGGTAATGTAATCTTTTTAAGTTGGTTTTTTTTTTTTTTTTTTTTCCCTCTCACATGTGATGTTTTCAATAGGCCCCTTAGGTATGGGCTCTTTGGGGACGTTGTTAAACTTGTTGCTGCTAAACCACAGTCCCAACCTTCAGTTTGTTCCACACGACTCCTGCTGTCTACTGTCTCCTGGAAGAGCCCATAGCTGCAAGGTCTATTGCTTTACAGGTACTCTAGGAAGATTGAGGGATTAAGTTATACATTATGTAAAACTACCCACTAATCCTCTTAGTGTGCATTACCAGTGAATGGCCTGAAATAGGCTCTCACTAAAAGAGCCCTAACATTCACTTTCTTGATGACATTTTAGTATTTGAGGTTTGTATCATGGATTTTGGTGCTGAAATATTCAGTACACCATCTTCTGTCTGCTGCTAGATCCACTCACATGTCTTAGTAGAGTGCTAACAAAATTACAGTTGATAAAGCAGATTACATGTTTAACTAGTAGCGAGACATGTACAAAATAGAATTATATATTTTCTAGAGTGACAGAGTCACATGGATTTTTTTGTTCCATTTTTTTTGTTCTTTTTTTGTTTTTATAAGAAAAAGAAACAGCTATAAAACCATGATTAAAAATGTTACAAGGGATGATTTCAATTTTAAAATAATGATACTTTTAGAAAAAAAAAAGTGATTCATAACATAAAGGTGTTTGGAAAGCACTTGGTTGCTGTGTACTGCCTTCTTTCCCAGTACAGTTTGCTATTTTTTATATAGTCTTGCATAAATGTTTAGATTAGGGGAGAAAAGAAATATTAAATGTGATGGCAAAGACTTATAAGAGCTGACTCACTGACTTGAGTTATTGCTGTGCGGAAAGTTTGTAAAGCCTTTACATCCAGCGAACATTTAGTGCTACTTCAGCCTTGACAGTTGACCTTTCAACATGATTTGGTTTAGCCACAATAATTGCAGCATCTGCAGTACAGGCGATGCAGATGACTGCTTAAGAACCAAACTTCTTCCATTAGATCTTACTTCATGCATCTAAAATTTAACCTCTCTTTGCGTGGGTGTGCGAATTCTCCCATATTAACTGTTATAGGAACTGAGCAAGGTACAGTACCCCGGCTCTTGCCTTTTTTTTTAAATTTATTTTTAATTTCTCTCATAATTTTGAATATTCCTGGATTTAGCTTAGAGGAGGGAGGGGAAAACCTCCAGTCTTCCTGTCCCCACACATTTAGTCAGTACTGTTTTTTTTTTTTTCCTCAGTAAGACCTAGTGTAAAAAAGCAACCAACAAATCAAGTTAGACTGTTGTAATTTGGTCAACCACTCGGGTGCTATCCATATCCACCATTTCAACACACTCTATTTCCTCACGGTTTTCAGGATTCTTCTTCTCTTTCCTCTTCTTCTTGGAGGGTGGCAGGAAAGTCAGTATCACAGGTAAAATGGCAAAGCAGTGAAAGAAGGTGACTAATGCTATTAAAAACAAGCACCTGAACAGTGTACGGGTCAGATTTGAAGGCACAGCTGCAAGAGGAATCAGACCAACAATATAGCAGAGGTAGCTCTGCAAAATAGCTACCCCATGCACTTCCAGGGCATTTTTCACCCATTTAGTTCTTGTGAACTCTTTGCCCAGGACAAAGGTTGATAACAGTGGAGCACAGTTGTCAATTGTATAATTAATTCCGTAAATTAAGCACAACACAGAAATACAATCTAGTTCCACTTTCCACAAGGTCATAAAACCTATAACTCCAAATTCAACCGAGGCAACAGTTAGAGTGAGCCAGACATTGATCAGAGAGTCTGCCACCAGGAATGCAGAGAAGAAGAGCAGAAATAAAGCACTAATGCAGGAGTTTTGTAAGGGGGCTCCCACTGAAGAGGCATAACGATCCATGTACACAAATGATGGATTGAAAACGATGAATTTCACCTTGGAGGTGAGAGAGAGCTTCCTCAAGGTTTCCAGGAGGTCATAAAGTTCTTCCCTCTTGGTTTCCATTGTCTTGGCCACCAAGAACATCCTGGAGGCCACAACATCAACTTCATTGTTGTACTTCTTGGAAAAGATGATATCCTCTGAAAAATGGGCAAACTGAGGGGTCTTCAGGAAGGAGTTCCTCAACATATCAGTGAAATTCTTCTTCGGCAATCCAGTAGATATGTTGAGTTTCCTAAGGTAATTTAAGTAGCTCTCGAACCAAGATATCCTCACGAAGCCCTTGGTGTACTCCAGCACGTCCTCCTGGACACTGGTGTTCCAGTACTCGATGGACTCGTAGATGTAGAACCCAATGACCGGGCTGTAGTTACTGAAATACTTCTGCTGGGCAGTCGTGTACTCGATGGTCCGAGTCGCGGTCGCTACGATGTTGCTCAGGTCTGACCCCTCACTGACCTGCAGGTAGCCCATTAAGGCAAAGGAAATATAAACAAGGTAAAAGAGAACTACAAAAGGCTTGACGTAAGTGTTTGTTATCCAGTCACAATAATAGCGTTTCAGGAACCACACCAAAAGATGACTCTCGTAAGTGTTCGTTTCCTCTGAATCATCCGTGTCCTCACTGAATCTGGCTGTCAGAAGAAACCTATACCATGCAGGCTTCTCTTGCAATACCTCTGGCTTTGGTACCTTTCTGCAGAAGATACTATGCTGGTAGTTGTTTTCTATGTAGCCAGTAAACACCAGGCTGGAACCATAAAAGGAGAGTACATAGAGGTAGTTGAAGAAAATTGCAATACAGGAATTGCAGCAGAAAATCCTGGCTGCTTCAATGTTAGTGAAGGGACTGGCACCTATTCCAAAAGTGACCAGGTACATGGCAGTGGTGAGAGAAAACGAGAGCATGGAGTCTGCAAATACAGCTGCAGTCCTCTCTTTAACGTGTTGGTCTTCTCTAGTTTTTCTCCAGGAGGACAACATTTCAAAAGTCCCATACAACCCATGGCCTACAATAGAGAACAAAGGTAGTGGTTAATGTATTCAAATCCCGAATTACACAGAAGAAAGTAACGTTGACATGCTAAAAGGCTCAAAGGAGACACAGCTGGATGCTACCAATACTTGAAGGAAACGTCCTGCAGAAGAGAAATGATTAGGGAGGTGTAAACCACAGGAGCACGTTTGCTACCTGCGCAGCAAACCTTACTGTGAGAGCTTGAGGAGAGTTCTGCACTGCTGGCACAGGATCCATGGGTTAAAGAAACTGATTTTTTTACTCTGCTTGGCTGTTTCGTTTCATTATTTCCAAGTGCCTGTGATGGAAGATGCTTTCAAATTAGTTTTTCCTGGTGATGGTATCTGACCTGTGGTGAAAACAAAGAAATACGACCTTGAAGTGCCTGTGCCGGTAGCAGAGCATTAGTTGGCTGCACTGTAGAAAATCTGTAAAAAATGAAAATTCCACATAATCTGAAAATGATCAATTAAATCAGTTACTGATTTCTCCACTTCCCACACAAATTTTCCATCAGGAAAAAGAAATCCTAGAAATGAAACAAACAAATAAAAGCACAAATAAATTTTAGAGAAGGAGAGTGGTAAAACTGATGTGGACCTGCTTAAGGCATTGGTCTTCTTTATATATCTGAGAGCTTATAAAACAAATACAGCCCTATATTTCTAGGCAATGCCTACATTTTGTAATGTATTTAATTGACTCTTAAAATGGCTATACCATTCACAAAAGGTATGACCTAAAATCCTGTGTTTAACCCTCAAGAGCAGGTAAATCAGGAAAAGTACATGCTTTTATTTTAATCCCTGGTTGGTCGTCTTCCTCTTACAGTTTCTATGTTGTGAAGATGCATTTGGAGGACACAGACCTCTGCTCTCTGGTAGTGATCCAGAGCTGGGAATGCAGCCATTGACCATCTACCAGGTGAGAAGAGCTAAGTAAATGTAGTTTGACAATTTACACAGAGATAAACCGAATATAGTCCTTGTATCACACCTAAAATGTGAGATGGTAATATTTTCTCATAATAATTTATTATAACGTTCATCTTTACTTAAGAGGTCTTTTCCATATAATCCCAGCCTCTTTGCTGCCTTTTAATTCCTAATTCCTCCTTCTCCTTATTATTTTGCTGATTTTGCTGTCACTTGTCTGCTTCTCTGGTATGCTCTTGGAGTATCTCCAGAAATTCCCAAAAGTCAGTCCACTGTGTTTTGCTCTTACACATCTTCTCTGATAGTAGTAGATAAAATGATCAGTGCTAAATTAGTTGCTGATAACACTGAAGTGCAATCACTGAACTTTTGAAGCTGATGCTCCAGTCAGGAAGGTCAAGGTAATTCACAGATCTCTCTTAGAATTTCAGGCTGTCTGCAGAGTACCAAGATTGCTGTATCAGCTCTGTTCTCTCCCCTGTAGACAATTATCACTTTTTCTACCAGAGATATAAATACCAGTCCATAACCCCCAAGCAAATGAGGTATTCTGAAGAACTGGAACACCACAAGATATATTAGGGATGCTGGAACTAGATGATCATGAAGGTCCCTTCCAGCCCAAACCATTCTGTGATGCTCTGAGTCTATAACCACGTTAATTCTTAAATGCCTCATACAGGCTAAATATTAAATTAACTTGACAAAACAACCCTTTTGTGGTCATCACCTTTTACTGTAGGGGCAGTTGTTGCTGATTCACTCCACCCTTCTTGAAATCTGTATTTTGACAGATGGCAGAGCTGGTCACTGTTATGCTGAAAAGAATAGGTATGAAGTATTTTATAAAGAAGTCACAATACAGAGCTCATAAGATGAGACAATAGGACAACGGGTGTATCTCCTTATCACCTGATGCTTAGTGTAATGAAGTCCACACTCTCATGTATATCAGATATTTTAGCTATTTTGTTATTTAGAGTCGTGGCATGGACCTCAAATGTCCAATTTGTAGCAGTATTACAGACCTGGCTTTGGCATTCATCTTAATTTTCCCCAACAGTGTTTTACAGCTGCTTTCAGAGGCCAGGTCAAGACTGTCAATTTGATAACTAGCACTGTGCCCCCTCTTAAAGCTAATAGGGAATACTGGAACTCCCCAGACATAAAATCAAGCAAAAAGCACAATCAGTGACTGGCACCCCGTTGCTAATTATGCTTCAAATAGTTATGTTCTAGGCTCAGTAGGGAAAGCTATTAAGCTTGCTTTCAGTGTTCTTTGTAAAGACAGACTGACCTTTATTTAAATGTAACTGATCACTTGCCAAAGTAGGGAGTGAGAGGTTTAATCCATTTACGGCTCCCATGAGTCCTGTAGACAGACTCGTCTGCGAATTTCACATGGCATCATACGCATTAGCATTGAGTGAGCAAAACAGAATAAAATGAGGTCATTGAATATTACAAATTACTTCCATCATGAGCTTTAGCTATAGCATGTTTTTGTAAAATAACCAAACCAGCATTAATAGGCTCTTGCCTAAAAATACTCAAATAGCCATATGAATTTGGGGAACTTTTGACTGTGCAATGAGAGAAGGAAATTAGAGCTACTTAAATATGATGCTGAACATGACATTTTAACAGGTATAAAGCTTTGGATAATGCCTGATAACATGACTTCTGATACCACATTCCTTCTTTAAGCAGGAAAGATAAAACCACAATTTGCTCTTACATAATCTTCAAGACTACCCTAAAATGGAATCTGATTTAGAGAACTGCTCAAGTAAATGCATGAAGAGGCGTCACCACATGTGCTCCACAAAGTCAAGAGAAAAATATTTGGATACTTTCCTATTTTAGGATAGGTTCCTTTTGTTGTTTGCTACACAATCTGTGTACTAGGAGCTGGTATTTTCCTTCAATTGTACAGTTTGTGATTTCTCTGTCCATTTATATGATAGCTACGGAATTAGCATTTACATTGAGGAGGACATGCCTAAAGTTGCAGACTTCTGCACCAGTGCCACTCCTGACCTTATCCAGTTTCCTCAGAAAAAAATTAGGCCCAAACTCAAGAACAAATTAGGCTTGGCAGTCAAAAGATCAGCTGTATTTAGTTGGGATGGGATTTACCTAACCCAATTTACCTCTAAATACTGACTGCAAACACAACTTGGGTAACAATCTCCAACACTGTAACTCGCTGATGTTCATATGAGTCTAGCCCACAGAGACTAGGGCAGATATCTCCATGGAAGCATTTTGAGATAATTTCTTTCACTTCTCTGTCATTTCAGAATTTTAATTTTTTGCATCCCTAATCAATTTGCACCAATTACCTCTATTTCTCTTGCTGTTGCTACATCTTCTCCATGTAATATTAATGAGACAAAGGGAATTTTTCCTTGTAAATAAATTCTGTAATTGCTTCAACTGATTTTCCCTTTTTAATAGAGATTTAGCCACAAATCTGTAATCATTTAGAGCAACTTGTTCATTATTCACGGTCATTCAGTAAATAATAAATATGAACTCAAACAGCTAATGGGCTACTGGAGATCTTTTCCTGCTGACATTTGCTGTTATGATTCACCGGTTGTGCCCTACAGCCAGGCTGTACAATCACGAGATAACAAGAAGTACACAGAAAGATGGGAGTTTTTTAAGAAAAAAGAAGTTCAGGGTCAAAGGAAAATGTTAAAGGGAGAGGAGAAAGATATTTTGGACAAAATGGGAATCAAACTTTTTTTTCTTATTCTCTTTTTCTGCTGCTTTGCATTTAGGAGATACTCCTACCTTATGCTGGAGGACTGAGAGCAGACATTCTGACTTCTGTAGTTAAAGAAAATGAAGAAGAAAATTACTGTTAATGCTGAGGATCTCCACAGGTTTTTCAGCCTGAGGTGGGCTACCTTTAATTTTTGAACCTGATAATAATAGTAATAATACCAATACACCTGATAAATTAGGCCTAACTTAAATACAGCACTTTTATGAGTAGCCTGAAAATGCTATAAAAAGTTTCATTTGCCTCCTTCAGAAACAAGTCTTGCAATTACACACGCTCAGCAAAATCAGTGCAGAGCCTGCATCAGAAAAAACCATTTGTAGGAAGTTGTGAAAATGAAAGAAAATTTTTTATCTTCCTTAAAATTATCGAATCATTTACCTCATTTTAAAATAGTACTTATATGCAGGCACTGAAATGATTCTTTTTAGTACCATTTTCAAACCTCAAAAAAGAAATGCATCCTTTCCCCTGTTAAGGGGTAGTTCAAGCAAGGGGCCCTCGTGGGTTGGCACGGGCAGCCCGGGCTCAGTGCTGGCTCTGCTCTGACTGCAAGCAGTGAGACCAAGGCAGAGGGAGGAGAAGGGATTTAAGCAGCCCCAGAGGCTGTGAGAGGGCAGCAATGTGACCTGCTGGTCACTGCAGTCACAAACCAGTTCTCTACTTGCTTGGTTTAATTGCTTACCTGGAACAAGGCCTGCTGCCTGCTTTTGTAAAACAAATGAGGGGTGTGTTCAATTTTGCACTAAAATCATGTGAAGTTTTGATCTTATTGTGGTGATATGAGGCTTGGATATCCAAATAGACTTCTTCCATCAGAGAAATTGAGGGGAATGACTGAGAAAGAGGTTTTTGGTTCTTCTTTTTGCACTTTACCCATCTATGAAAGTAGAGAATAATAGTACACTGTGGGTCTCATCTTTTTTGTCCTTACTGTTTTGAAGGTTGTATGTCTCTGTATGTGTTTGATACTTGAGTAAAATCTCTCTGAGTAAAATGCCACTTAAAAGTTGTGAAATTCCAACTTTCTGTGTGGAAGGTGGCACTTCAGGGCTTAATCCCATTTTAATGCAGAGGCACACAAAACACTAACAACAACAGATCTGCCCCTCAGGGAGGCTGAGTACCGCACCAGGGTACATGGTGCCCATTCACTGCCACAATTAACACCAACAAAGCATCAAACTCTCTTCCAAAGGGAGCAGACCTCCCTAGTGGCAAAATTGGGCTATGGGGTGTTTCTCACTTCTCAGGCCTTACTTGCCCTCTCCTACTGAAGTTTTCTGCTCGCACATGGCTACTGATTTACCTGTTTTAGTCTACACTGGACTAAAGGAATGGTGGGGATCAGAAAAGTAGAAAAGTAGCCTTTTTTTTTTTGAAGGTTAATTTTGAAACAAAATCTTTTCCTGATGCTGATGGCCCAAAAGACTGTCTGAAATGGGTAATGACTCACGGTAGGATATATGGGAGCCTTGTAAAACTGGGTGGCTGAAAATTTGAAGTGGAAGCACGCTCTGATGGAATATCTGAGGTTAACTGTGGATTTTGATTTAAGGGTTTTGCTTGCACTGTAATGGCTGCATCCCTGTAGCACTATCAGCTCAGCTGGACCAGTGTTGTCCCACTCAGGTTGATTTAAGCCTGAAATCACCCCACTGAATTGGACCACTTGTCTGCAAGAGGAATTTAGTGTCCTGTGAAAATGGATGTGAATGTACAGAGGGCAAACTATGTTGCACCAGCTTTCTTTGTGGGTCTCAGTGAAGCACAGCTTGATTCACATTCAAAGTGGAGTGAAATATCATCTGCAGGGACAAACACCAGATGAATTAACATGAAATAACTAGGATGCTGTAAATGCATATCCCAGCTTGCTGCCAATGCAGGCAAGGTCTCAAGAACTGCTCTTGTGCAAAAATAGTACATAGGAGATCAGAATCATATCACAGGAATTGCCCTTTCCAAAATGGTACCTGCAATAACATATGATATAATGAAGGTGCAATGAATTTTCCTAGCTGACAGTATTAAAAATAACAATGGACACTGCTCAACTCTAGAACTGCTTTCTACAGTAATGTCAACAAAGAGGCTGAGATAATTTCCCCCTGCTGACTTATTTTTTTCCAGCTACATCAGTGATCTCATCAGCTCCCATCTTCTGACAAGCCAAGTGAAACCACTAATCCAGACTCCCTTTGTCACAAGAGTTGCAATCAACCAGTTGTTGACTGAAGACCTGGCCTGCTTCATGTGGCCTCTCCCAGCAGGCAGGATTTCAGCCCAGAACATACAGCAGGCTCAAACTGCTACCGAGGGTGACGGGCAGAGCAAGAATATTTGCATCCAGCTGAAGCAAACATAGCCTGTTCTCACTGAAATAATACAATACTACACTAAACGAGATCCTTCAGCATGCAGACAGAATCAGCACCAAGCCTAATTTATACAACACTTTTCACTGAGTGCATAACTATTGGCATATAACAATGTTTCGGGGTTGAGCTGACCAGCTATACCATCATCAGCATGCTGCTGTAACAAACCCCAAGCAATGTCCAACTTTGTGGTCCATAAATGGTGCAACACTCCAGTTTTGCTGCATGAATGTCAGACATGAAGGAGGGTGTGTATTGCTGAACATCCCACAGTGCAGACTTGTCTGTCCCAAACATTTGTGCTGAGCTGAGAAATGCACTGTGAATCCTACTTGCTTTTCCTACACTTGCCTGTTTGTGGGAGCCCAGTTCACAGTGCAGAGTAAAATCCTGGAGGATACTAACATCCTGCAAGGTACTCATCTAAACAACTGTGTTAACAGGCAGCAGCGTTTGTCTCAGGGAAATTGTGACTAGGGGACTGCAGGCTGTGGACAGTTGAGTAGCATTAAATGCATCCTCTTTGGCAAAGTGATTGAAGTCCCAGCCACACAAGCTCAGCCTGACCTCATTTCATACCTCCAAGCACAGGTTCAAAGGCCAAGTAAGCCTGAATGCCATGTGCATGGTACAGGGGTTCAGGAGACATGAAGAGCAACATGGGATGGGATGTTCATAAGCACAGGCTGTGCATATTGCAGTGCTTTATTCACCTGCTGTCCCACAGACTCCACATGTCAGGACTGTAACTGCATTTCAGGTATGAAAACACACTCAGAAACATGGCAACAGTACTCTTGGGTGGATTCAGTATTTGCAATTATTGTTTTAAAGGGTACTAAATTTTACACATATTATCACCTAGGTGTACTATGGCTGGTACTAACATCTGACTTGGGATTTTCCCAAGAGAGACATACACTGAAATTAGATCGGTGAGCCTGCTAGGTATCCAGCCATGAAACCATTTGATCAACCTCTGGTTTTCTTTGCATTTGATTATTAGCCATTCATCCTCAAGTGTCAGGCTGATCTCTCCAACCGTGTTTACAACAGCACTGGCCATCCCAGTCACAAAGCCCCATGCATGCCCAAGTATTCCTCAACTTACTACCAGCATCAAAACCACAGTATCTTGGAGCATGCACACCGGATAAAAATCTGCCTCAGTCTCTGGAGAGAGAGCTGTGTTTTGTGCAGTATCTTCTTGGCAACAAAGTAAGAGAAACCAAAATGTTTAATAATATGCTCTCAGAATCTGCTGTGTTTCACAGCTGTGGGTGGCTGTGCCCACAGAAATGCACTGTGAAGAGAAAGTGTCCCCATGCAGCACACGCTGCCTTGGTTGCTGCCTGCAGAGAAGATGTCTTCGGCTGGTGCTCAGTGCTTCACACTGGGAGACCACAATGGTGTTCTCAGTCATAGATCCTGCTGAAAGACTCTCCGGGCCATTAAGCCTGCACTGAAACTGCTTAATGCACAGTCAGGAAAATGGAGTGTGTCTGGAAATCCAGCACAAAGTTGAGGCCTCATTTAGCTCTTGTGCAGCACTCCCAGTCACAAAGGGGAGTAGGTTCCTCCTAAGACTCGTAGGGATCTGCTGCACCGCAGCAATTTAGATCCCAGCCTCTGGCAATGAAGGTCTGCCATAATATCCTACATTTTTAAATGAGCTTTTGCAAATGGAGCACCCAGTCAATTCTTTGCTGTCCTGTGAAACAGTCTGTTTGGGCCAGGTGTAGCCCTTTCTGACCTGTACTAAAAAGTACATTTGCACAAAGCAGGCACGGACAAAATGAAATCACCCCCTCGGTCTCACCCGAACTGTGGGGACACAGAAATGCTTGGGGTACGTGCTGCACACACACTATAAACTCCTCAGTACTGTTTTTCATCATGGCAAACAAACTAAAATGAGCCAATATTTAAGAAAATAGTACAAGTCACAAGCTAATTTTAAAACTATGATCACATATTACGTATATATATATAAACCATGATGACATATAACTATTGAAATGAAAATCATTCTACATATAAATCTCTGTCTTTGAAGAAATACATGCATGTACACAAGACACACATAAACATTCTGTAATTTTTTATCTATTTAAGGAGAAAAGAAACAAAGAGAATGAGAAGTATTTTAATTAAGTAGAATTAAACAATGTCTTGATATTCATAGTCCTAGACCTCACCACAATCCCTAATCAGTGATGGTGGTAATATGGTTCACTACTTTTTATTTTCTAAAGTATTTTAGAGCTATTTACTTATAAAAATATCTTACTATTTAATATTGCATTTTCAAATTATTTTTTTAAAGTATATCAAATTCTGTTTAAATTAACAGCCTCCTACTATAATGATTATACATGCAATTCAGCAATTACATGGTAAATCCTGAACAGACCCATTGATTTCAATTAAAGAAAATTATTGATTTAGGTTTTGGGAGAATAATGGATGTTTTTCTTGTATTTTTTACTTTTGAAACAATGTAATATTTGAGATTTTGTTGTTACAGTGATAGCAAGAATGTCATATAAACACATTTTAAAAACAGATACATTTGAGAGAAAACTTGAGTGGATATTGTATTTTGATAAGCAAACTAAGTTATAGTTCAAAATCCACTTTTATATATAAAGAGAACATTTATTCCACTTAAAAATCAGTAAAGGGTTGTTTTGGCATTTAAATAGCAGGCTGTCAGCTCTATTTAAATGTGTCACTTGCTTTCCTATGTTTTCACAAAAGACCTGGCAAAAGTTAGAAGTCATATTTCTTTCAGTGCAACAGAAGGAGATGTGTGTTAGCAAAATCTGGTTTTAGCTGCTGGAATATTTATGTCTGCATGGCTTGCTCCTCTACTGACTCCCCAGACCTGCTGCAGATGTGAACCGAAAGCATTTGAGCCAAACTGTGCCGTATGTGCCAGTCTGTGCTTCTGGAGCAAGCACCTGACTCTGTCTGGGCTCCAAAGGGTCTGCCTGCCCCAAAGTCCTCCCAAGAACTTCATCCTCTTTAGCTCAGAAACACCAGGAAATCTCCCAGGAAGCAGAGTGCCCTGGGTGAGCTGTGTTTTGGAGAGAGAGGGAGAAAGCCTCAAGGAGGAAGACAAGGGAGGAGGGCAGGGGTCTGCTCACCACTGCTGCTGGCATGGGGTGCAGACCCCAGGGTGTGCGAGCTCACCCTGTGCACCAGGGGAGCTGTACAGGAGGGGAGAGTGCCACGCCAGGACAGCAAAGAAGGACAGGTATGGTTGGCAGGATGAATTTCCCCCTGGTGCACGGAGCTCAAGCCTCACTAGCTGAGGAGGTGGTCACACGTGGGGTTGGTCTGTTAAGAAACCCGGGCTTGTCTCACATATGACATGCTCTGATTCATAGCAGCAGACAAAATTGAAAACTGATTTTCACCACTAGGTAGATTTTATGCATGTTGTGGAAAAGAAGCACTTGAAAGTGAGAGCCTCCTGCAATCACCCGTGCTAGGTTAAGGTTTACCGTGTTACAGAACCACACACACACAGCCAACCTCCTGAAGATGGAGTAAGGCATACTGGGTACATGTGGGGCAAACAGGCTTTCAATCTGCTTTAAATTTCTAAGGCTCCAAGCTAAAATATCATTTGCTTCTAGGAGTGCTGTCCCAATGGAACATGGGCCAGTGGAATATGAATTTGTTTACCACTCTTCAAGTTTCTCCTTTTCTGGCGAGAAAGCTACAACTGCAACATCTCAGGCATACACTTAAATTCTCCTGTTTTAGTGATGTTTGTCACTACCCTTACTCATAATATATAGATCAACCATATGTGAAACACAATGTTCAGAAAGTTGCAAAAATTCAGTTAAAGCACATCCAAACTACTATTTTTACTGATTAAAAAAAAATTTACAAGTTTGCAACTCAGCTTGGGCTTTTCACAAAGCATCCAGACTTATTCCAATTTATTTAATCCACCTCTGGATTGTCTGCCAGAGGTTTCATGACCTGAAAATGACTGGTCCCCTCTCTGCACACCTCTAGGCTATTGCCTGTTTGGGGGATGTCATTTATTTGAAGCTCACAACGTGCACCATCTCTCTCACAGCCAGACCTAAAATGAAGTCACATCAGTTCCTGCTGATGTTCCCCTGGGTTTTCACTGACCACCCAGGCCCAGTACATAAAGTGTACCACAAACAAATATATATATATATATATATATGTATATATGTACATACACACACACACACATTCTACATGTAGCTATAGAGATAGAGACAAGATTCCTTTCTTTAACGTCTGAACTTCCAGTATATTTTCATATATGTGAAAGTTTCTCTTGAGGGACTTCACTACTTGAAGAAAATCAGGATGTCAGTGCCCAACTCTTGGTGCCTGTGGCTGTTTGGGACACCTCTGACAAAGCCTTCCACTGAGCCCTTGCATGCACCGAGTTCCCCACAGTTAAAAGAATGCAGACAGTAAAAGTGTAACAGCTTTCTGTTCCTCTTTGCTTAAATGAATGTTCATTGAACACACTGCATCACCTGTAACATACTTTTCACAAGTGTATATTGGAACACCGAAAATGAAGAGGAAATGGCTGTACAGCACTTGGTTTCAACATTAAGATGTTCTCTGGACTGACTTCCTATGGATACAGCTCCTCTCTTCCAAAAAACATTGTAAATTATCTGAGTCATCAGCAGTGTTCTGAAGCCAAGAAGCACGACCGTGTGCAGGGATTTCACTGGCTTTGTGCTGGTGAAGGGGGAGCCTGGGCACCGTGTTTGCTGCGTGTCTGTCCTGTGTGCCAGCTGCAAGCTCTACCTGCTGCTTTTCAACTGCTCAGGGAAGGGCTGGGGTTGAAAACAGTCTGCCACCATTTGTTTGTCAATTCTATTTCTTTCCCTTGCAATAGTGGCTTCTGTGTCTGGTTCCTTAAGGGGCTGGAGACATCATCCTTCAGGAGCAGAGCTGGAGCGAGGAAGACCAGCAGGTGAAGGAGGTGATTAATCAGCTCCACCTTGGGTGGAAAATGCTGACTTTGGTGAGAGAGAACATTGAGTGAGGAGGGGCGGCCTGGGAACCTACTTCTGCTCTTACTCCCTCTTCCACATGGGGAAACAGAAATGCCATGTGATGCTTGAAGGATTGCAAAAGATTCATGGCTGCTTAGAGATGTCATAAAAGACTGAGGGACTGAGAACAGAAAAGGGAGAAGAAAAAAGCGTGATGAGGAAAGTGACATGCCTGGGATTCTGTCTGTTCAGGGTAGATAAAACCAGATGATTTTATTCATTTCTTAGAAGAGGGATGAAAAGAACAAACCACAAAATGCTTTAGGACTGTAACTGAGCTGTGCAGGGTTGAACTGGGAAAGCTGAGCAGATGGAGTGACAAAAAACCAAGTGTACTTCCAGGGCACTCTTGGAGTGCTTTGGCATCATGAAAAAAGGAAAGGATGAATGGTGGAAACCACAAGCAGCTGAGATACAACTGCAGGGCACAGTGGGGACCTATGTGAGTGCCAAGGAAGTTGTGAAGAATATAGGGAAAATGGTGGGAGCAATGGGCCCAGCTGTGGCTGAGGAGAGGGGAGGATGAGAGAGGAGAAATTTAAAGAAAACCCAACCAAAATGGCAGAGGGGACACACTGACAGGAATGTGGAAAGCAGCAGAAAAGATGAAGGAAGCTTAGCGAGACCAAAAGATGCTGAGAGTTGTGCAGGCATTAGGAAGGAGATACCATGGCCTGGAGCAGGAAGATGGGTGAGACCTGCTGGAGGAAGCTGCCAGATATGGCAAAAGAGATGGATGAGATGGGAGAAAGAGTCATGGGGGCAGCCAGCTGAGCCAGCTGAAGGAGGACATGCTTCCTCACAGCATGAAAGGACAGCAGAGGGACAGTTGGACAGGTAGAATGAGAAAGCTTAGCTGGGGAATAAAAAAACAGACTCAGTAAGCTTCACATTTTTATTAACGGACTGCAGGAAAATTGGTGGAAAAATACTGTACAAAGTCAAACATTTGGGGGTGTGTGTTACTTATGTGTGTGGACTGAAGGGCACTGGGGAGACCTGTGGAGGGGCTGCTTCACTGTCTTTGAAACTCTCTATATGTAACCAATGTTGACTCTTCAGTTTTATTGAACATAGCAAACACTTGGATGTTTGATAGGGAGGATAACGGATGCTCTTTGGGTGTATTTATTTGGCATATGTTGCAACTCCCTATCAGCATGTTCTTCCAGAGAACTAGGCAGCAGCCAGGCCAGGTGCCTTACAGGCACCGAGGCACAGCCCCAGTGAGCCCCATGTACTGGTGTGTGCTGGCCTGAACACCCTCAGGTTTTTGTGCTGCTTGCCAGCTGCCCTGCTTGGTTCAGTTGCCTGTTGCCTTCATGGTCTCTAACCTTCAGCAGTCCTCTCACTTGCCCTCCTGTGCTTTTCACTTCTATCATCAAACACACTGACCTTCCCCTCTTCTTCTGTTGCCTTTTTCT
Organism: Emberiza elegans; assembly: GCA_024865655.1. NCBI lineage: Eukaryota > Metazoa > Chordata > Aves > Passeriformes > Fringillidae > Emberiza > Emberiza elegans. Next base: position 4,246,618 of record JALJVW010003427.1, on the reverse strand, counting down.
TTCCAACTTTCTTTCCCAACTGTCTCTGGCCTCAGATCCCATCTATGGTGCTCCAAGTTTTGCATTTGTAAAGGCCCCATACAGGTACTTGAGCTCACTTCTCCATCAGCACAGCTCTCCCCAAGGCAAGCCACGTGAAAGGTGTGCCTCCAACAAATTGGTGTTTCCAAGAAGTGACTGAAGGAGCTTCTCTGCATCTTTAAGGTTCCACTATGAGCCCTGGTTCCTCCAGGTACCTTCCAAAGTGCTCCATACTTCACCTGCTCCTGAGCCTCCTCCACAGCCCTGTAAGGGCATCCTTCTCCCCCTGACTTTCCTCCACTTGAGACTGAACCTCAGGAGAACCCTGCCTGGGTCCTGCCAGACATTTCCACCTGCTCCTTCCCACTCATCCCTCCCTGGATCTCTCTGCTGACTGCTTTTCCTTTCTCTCATCCCAGAAGGGGCATGCTGCAGGGTGGGATACCATGGGATTGTAAGAAGGGGTTTTCATATACCCGTTTTTGCTGAGTTTCACACACGGCTGCCTATCATTTCCTTTTACAGTGTGCTACAAGCTGAAGCCACTCTCATAACTTCTACCTGGCTTTCCCCTGCCAGCACTGGAGGCTAAATATAAGCTGAGGGAGCTGGCCCCGTGTCCCTGCCCATATCTGGCAGCGCCCGGCGTTCCAGCGCGGTTTCACGGAGCCGATGCTTTTCACGAACTTGGCAGCTGAAGAGAGCCACTTCTCCCCGAGTAAGCTGTATCCATTTCTGAGGGAACAGCAAACACATTGCTAGTTTGCAGTGCAGAGGGCTATGTTGCAATTTTCCTTTGAGTGCCTAGGTTCCCACTCTGCCTCTGGGAAGGGAAAAAAGTCACGCCAAAAACTTGTTCAGACAGCGCTGGTTGTTGTCCAATGATTTGTTTGGTAACACTGTGATTTTTTGAGGAAAACATTATTTTTAAAGGTTTGGCAGTTTTTAAACAGCATTTAATGTGTAAGGGAAACTTATGATGGATATATTAGCATCTGTGCCAGACCAAACATCTGTACTTTTTAATGAAGAAGGCAATAGGAAATCAGAATTTTAATTCTGTTTTTCAGCTGACACTATAAATCAGCTATTTTAAACCCAACCTAGTTGTAGAACTAATTTTTTTTTGGTTCCTATGGTCAAAAATGAACATCCCTAATTCAGCAAAGTATTCACAAGATCTAGACATGTCAGCAAACTTGTCCTTAAATTACTTGTTTGCACACGGATAGATGTGGATGGCAGTTTGAAAAAACCACAGAGACATAAGCTAATTCATACTATGTCCAGACAAATGGTGGGAGCCTGCTAATTTTCCCAGGTTTTAGGTTTCACTTTCAGGTTGGAAGTACCTGTGTTAACCTATAACTGGAGAAGAGCAGTTCCCAGTTTGACTTGACAAGATATCCCAGAGAAAAGAGTGGCTGCAGCCAGCCTGGACTCTGCTGCCTCACCCAGACATCGGTGGGGTTCAGGCCAGCCCCAGCCACAGCCTCTCACAGCTGGACCTCCGGGCACCAAAGGGAACCTTCACTACTTAGTATCTGCTGGGGAAGGGGGTTTCTGGCAACATTTCTCCCAGCATCAGTTCTTGTCATTGAGTTAGAAATCAGGGGCAGCAGAAAAGAAACCTGCCTCACCATAAAAATTGTCACAGAAGTGACATACTCAGGCTATGTAGTCATCTTTTGTAAGATGGGTTACAGTAGTCCGCCTTAACTAAGAGTAAAATAACTCAGAATAAACTACCGTGATTAAAACCAAAGTATGAAGTGTTTAAACTGGCATGTCATATTTAACAGGTGGAGTAGGCAAAAGATATTCTGGCCTACACTAACACAGCCTGAGCTTAAAACTGTAATTTGGTAAATCGTGGTAATTTAGTAACTTTTTAAATTCCCTGTGGATGCAAAAGCTGAGGATTCAACATCTACAGAGGCTGGTACCCTTCACTGTAGCTTGTTTGCTCTTGGAAATGGCTGATGAATAAGGGATGTCAAAGAAAACAGGATGAATGGAAGAAGTATTACAAAGCACTTTGATCAGACTGTTTTCCAGACATACTGCCTATATTTTTAGACTGGGCTTGTGACTGGACAACCTATTCAGAAAGTAATTCTTGAAAATATGAAAAGGTTGATAATTGCAAAACATTGCTGACCAGCTAATACATCTTGGAGACAGTGATGGTCTCCAGATAAACTTATTGAGGAGAAATGGTGTGAGATAAACAAGCTATAATTCAGCAAGGACAGGGGCAAACTTCTACACGTTGTTTGGAATAAATGGCTGTGAAAACAGGGTAGAAAATGACATGAAGGATCTGTGAATTACCATGTACCACCAACCAAATGCCAACCATTTCATACTGCCGAGAAAAAAATGAATGACATATGGCGATGTATGAACAGCAGTGCCATATGCAAGATGCGAAAAATCCTCCTCCTACTCTACGTGCTGCTGAAAGCCTCAGTCTGAATCCTGTGCCTGGATTTAGGCACCACATTCCATGGAAGATGTGGAATGGTCAAAAGTAAGAAGATTGCTGGAAGTCTGGTAGACACAGTCTGCATGAGTCTGAGGAAAGCTGGGATAAAAAGGAAGAAGACCGGGCAAGTGAGAGCGGTACCAAACACGTAAAGAAAAAGAAAATAAATTATTTTCCAGATGCAATGGATAGATAAGGAGGACAGCTGAGTTGCAAAAGGGGAACTCAGGTTAGACATGATGCAAATGCTGTAGTGGTTGTGCAGTGAAACACAGGAGGAAGTGGTCCAAGGAGGAGATAGAGTGCATGATGAAAACTATTTGTTATGAAAGATGTAATCTCATCCTGTGTCAAATGATGTCTGGAGAGTGTCCCCCCGCCTCCGCAACGCTGATGAAAAGTTAAAAATCCTCAGCTGCTGTAAACCAGGGAAACTTCATTAATGATGTATACCAGTAAAGGGGCTGTGCCTGAAATGTGTCCGGTGTAATCATTTTTCTATCTCATTTCTGCTTTTAGCCATGAGATTATGAGTAATAGATACAGGGCTACGTCGTTAGCCAGAAATCCTTTAGCTTTCTAAAGGTCAGTTAATCTATGATCTAATCTGACGGTCACTGGAATTAAGTGGAAGCAGTTCAGCAGTTCAGCTGTAATGGAGGCTCTTGGTGTCTGTAGCCTTCAGTTGCCTTGACTTAAAACATCCTTTATAAGCAAAACAACATCTAGGGATGAAATACATCTCAAAGCGCATGAATCTTGCCTTTGTACTTCAGGAAGAAAAAAAAAAAAGGCCAACCTGCCTTTCTAGCTATCTGCCAGCTTAAAACAGTTCTCCTTAAAAACTCCAAAATGCTGTCAGTGCCTTCTCTTCACCTGTTGATATTCCCATCCCTTGGGAGATTTTATGCAGCTGGGGAAGCGGGCAAAATTTACACGAACTTGGCTGTTCTATCTTGACTTGTTCACAGTGGGAGCTGAGCTGCCCTTTTAAGAGTGGAATACTTCAACCAAGCGAGAGCAAAAAAAAAAAAATCAGGAAAAAGAAAAAAAACCTAAAGAAAAGCAGAATTGACTATACAGCTTGGCACTTAAAGGAGCACTAAAATAGACATGTGAAACTTTTCATAGTTATCTGTAAGTCTTTGAGGATTTCAAGTTTCAGCATTGTCACTACTAGTAAATTAAAGATCTGAAAGGTTGTCCCAGTGAGCAGATATTTGATCTCTAAACAAAGCTAATATTTCATATTTTTGAGTCAGTTTTCCCACGTACTTTCATTCATATGTCTGGACTTCAGACTGCTTTTCTGCTACTCTTGTAACACATCAGAAAATCCCCTCCTATCTAAAGTTACACTTGATATACACTACTTAGTTTGAGGAATTTAATTTTATAATACATGAATAGGCATAAAAACCCACCAAAGAAACCAGAGACTCAGGTCAGAAAGATACCCTTCTTTTGACTCTGACTTTCTGGTGCTGCATTTCCTCTAGATTACAATGTAGTTTAATTTTCATGGATGTCATCTGAAAATGACAGCCGATGTAATGTAGCTGGATTCTGTTTGTCACTGAATATATTCTGTATGTTAACTGGTAGTGTGATGCACTGAAGCATAGTCTTTAATTAAAGTGCAACAATACCACAGTGCAGCAGCACTACAGTACCAGCACAGCACAGGAACCTGGTGCTGGATATAAAAATAGCTGTGCTCAAAACGTGTCATATCACTACATGATGTGACTAAGTCAGTGGAGACACTCTTACACTTGAAACCTGAAGAATTACTGAACACTGATTTTCAGCTGGGGAAGCTGTGATCAAATCAATGCATGTATTATTCTCCACAAATGAATAATGGCGTGAACAAGGACATATTAAACACCTACAGTGCACAAAGCTTTTCACACTGGTTATGAACCAAAAACAAACAAAGAGGCTGTGAACTCTCCAGAGCTCTCGTTTTGTCTCCTGTGAAGTCCTCCTGCCTCTTTGGGTACAATATACAGAATTCCCACAAATGCCCTGGTGCCAGCAGGAGAGGGCTCTGACTTTGGTTTGGGAGCAAGATGACCAGACTCCTGTCCTCCCCTTTCCTACCCTCAACAAAACCAAAACAATCTGAAACCACTCCATACTCCACAGTGAGTGAAGATGGAACAAAACCCAGGGAGATAAAGGTGTCTCTGCTGGCACAGGAGCCAGGGAGCAGCCAGTGCCCCTTCCCTCCATAACCCTCTGCCGTGGGATGTGCTGGTGCTGAGCTTGCAGGTCCATCCCTGACCAGGGGTGCCAAAGTTCTCACCCCAAGGCTGTGAAACTCGCCCTACACTTTCTCAGCCAATACAGGGACTTCTGGAGAAATGCAACCCAGAACCAACACTGCTCTTATCCCACAGGGAGACACCTGGCAAGGCAGAACAGCATTGCTCTGGTCTCCAAAGGAGCCAGCACTCCCTAAATGCCCAACATGGGCAGCCCTTTGATTTGCCAGCACAGCTGATGCTGTCAGTGTTGCATGGGGACCACTGCAAAAGTCTTCCTCCAAAACCAGAATGAAACATCCACAGAGAAGCAGCAGCTGGGCTCCCTCTCTGCAGAAGGCACAGCATTTGCACATCCTTGTTCCTTGCTACTGCACAGGCTCCACATCCCACAGCATTGTGCTCTGCCATACTGGAGCCCCAGGCATGATTTTAATGTCCAGGCACCATAAAAACAGTTTAGGAAAAGAGGCAGTGTGGATTTGGCATGGGGCAGTGCTGCAGGAATGAGACAACAGGAAGCATGCAGTGATGCTTGTCTGCTTGCTGGGAAATGCATCAGGGAGGCACAAACACACAAAAGAGAGAGAGGAGATAGTTACCTAACATGACGAAGGGGATTCCCAGGAAGGTGGAATTGTATTTCCCACCAGTGAGATTGATGATCCCAGCAGCAGTCAGGGTGGCAAGGGTCACTGTCAGCAATCCCAGCAGGCCAAGCCAGGGTTTGCTGCGGACACAATCCTGCATGGAGCAGCAGAGAATGGCCAAGGTGACCACAAGGACCAAGCTCGTGATCAGGTAGCGTTCTGACACCCTGCTCGTCTTCTGGAAATCCTCCTTCAGCGAAGAGGAAGTGAAAGGATACATTTTGACTTTCCTGTTGGATTTCTGGAAAAGTTCAACAGTGTCACAAAAAATGGATTCCCACTTCTCTGCCACCATGTCATTCAAGGAGTTGATTGCCTGCAAGTAGTAGGTGAGCTGAATGGCTTCTGCAGACTTCACCCGGTCCTTGCTGTGCACAGTAACCCCACCGAGCTGATGCCCATTGTACACTTCCCTGCCATCCTTTAAGTGAGTAATCGGGTAAGTGATTGCAAAATTAGTTCGATTAGAAGAACGAGCAGCCTTTAATTCCTCCAGTACATGCACTATGTCGTCCACTATGCATGTCTTGTCATTGTTCAGGATACATATATGGGCAAACGTGTAATTGAAACCAGGCCTTTGAACTTGGATCCTGGTCACTGCAGAGTGCAACTACAAGGGAAAGAGAAATCACACACGTTATTCACCAGTTCATCTCGCACAGCAGCAGCCAGAACCACAGCAGCTCCTCACCGCCGTCCCTTTGCTGTTGATCTAAGCAACAACAACAAAAGTTCTGGTGACTGCAGTATTAATAGCACACTCATTGCAAAAAAAGAAAAAAAAGGAAACATGCATCAAATCAGCAGTATTATTCCCCTGTGTCCTTTGCTGGTAACTCTGACATAATGTGATGCCCGTATGTGCCACGTGCAGCTGCTGTTTGGCCTCTCTAAGTAAGTAAACTCAACAGGTCCAGCTAAAGCCCAACCATGTCCAGGGACACTGTTGTGCTCAGGATTGCCCAATTACCCTCTCAAGACGTCAGCCTGAAGTACAGAAGGCAGAAGAGCACCGTGACCAGGTGTGCCACCCGTGCAGGATGCGCTGGCAGTGCAGGCCACGGCTGCATGTCCTACCTATAGAGACCATAGGCACAGCAGGGAAAAGAGATCTGACAATAAGTAATTTGCCCTCTTTTCTCCTCCCTTTTTCCCCCATGAAATCCTCAGTAGTCTGAGAGCAGGAAGCCATGGCAGAGACAGACACTGCTTTTCTCTTGCTCTCTTTGAGAGGTTCTGTTAATGAGTGAGGGTCCCCTAACTTTAGGGTTTGTAGGTTATTTAGGTCTAGCAGCTCTTAGTGCACCTTCCTTTTTGTTTCTCATCCTTCTGAAATTTGCCACGCCTGACCTCTGATCTCAAAAATATTCAGTTATTTTTGAGCATCAGAAAGCCAGAAAAAATTACCATCTCTTCTTGAAAAATACAGAAAACTCTTGCAACCTTTTCTGCATCCATTTTAGTCAACATAGAAGAAACAAGAAATTTGAGATATGGCAAAAGAATAGCCCTAATAGGCTAGGGTTACAGTGTTTTTCAAAAATAAAATATTGAGTTTGCTAATGTGTATTACTCTGATGATAAACGCTGTTTAAAAAATAGAAGATAGTGTGCAGGACAGCAGTAGAGCTTATACACTCTTCTGGGGGCAAAGGAAAAAATGTCTAATAATCCTGGCTAATCTCCTGTATCTGTTGAAACTAAACAGTCATAGTGACTCTTGCATGGTATTTGAGACTTATTAGCAGCACCCCACCCAGCCACCCTTCCCCCTCCTAATTTATACGGTACTATCAATCTGATTGTTTTGTGATCCGATTGCCCACTCTGTGATGGGTATAAATTTCATTATGCTGCCACCATTCCACAGGATAATATAACATCATATAGACAAAGATTACAACATTCCTATATTCTCATCTTGTTTCTCTAGGAGCTTGGGGGTGTATTTTTCCACCTTTGAGTAGCTTTAATTTTTTTGACAGAAATAACAGTTCAATACTGAAATTAGGAACATAAGTTTGAGAAATGAACTGAACGAACAAATCTTTTCACAGTTCTGTGAGAACATGATACCTGGCCATGGTGAGAAGCAAAATTTTTCATTGTGGTGGGAGAAAAAAATGTAATTGTCTGTGCAACAGATTAGGGCCTTTTGCACAACTTTCTTCTAAAACAAAACAAAATAAAATATTTGCAGGAACATGACAAAAAAATTAACCTCTATGGGGAATACTTCCCATGTTTTCAGATTGGAGTTGCAAAGTTCTGCTGTTTTGGGGTTCAAATTCTATTGTGACTACAATTTGGAGAAAATGCCCCGATTTACCACATCAAAGACAGATATCTGATTTTAATTTTTTTGCAGTGGGAGCTACTGAATGGTTTTCATTGACAACAGCTATAAAACAAGACGTCACATAAAGAAGCACAGCTGAGGGAAACCAGGAGGAATAGAAGGAATTTCCTGCCTTTATTAGATTCACAATACAACTCCTTCAGAGAGGATCTATGGAGTGACACAATGCAGAAGAAACTAAACTGACATGCAACTTTTATCAAACAGTGTGTGTTGCCATTTACCCACCCTGCCTCACTGCAGCATGTGCTTCCTTGCACATCTGAAGCACTTTTAATATTTAGGTTATAAAATAACCTAATTTATTACTTCATCTTTAGTGAAAGGTTGGAAGTTAAATGTCACACCTAAAATACTCCTTTCCTCTTGGAAATGATCATTCCAGGCTGAGGATCTTGGTCTGCAGCAGTGACCTGGTGCTTCCGAGACCGTGCTGGGCTGGAGCGGGCGCTGCGTGGGGAGGACCTGCCCATCCCACCTCTCAGCAGTGGGGCTTTGGGGAAGACAGGGAAGCAGGCAGACAGCTCTGTGTCCTGGCAGCTGAGCAGCCCCTAGAGCTGGCTGCAGGCTTGAGCAGTTTAGAGCAGCTATGAGATATATTCTGAGCTTTGCCAATGGCCACAATGTTTGGTCTCAAATTGACGGCAAACAGCCAAAGAGGAGGAAAGCTTGCCATTCCCTCCATCCCAGCAAAGGATGCTGAGAACTGCACCAGCATGCCCAGGGATTCAGCACTGGGAATTCTGACCCAGACTTTTCTTCTCAAGACAAACACAACACTTTATCTGCACTTTTTTCAGACCTGATGCTAGGAAAGCCCTCAGTGCAGGGGCAGGGTGTGCTGCAGCATGGTGCAGGCTCTCTCTCCTTTCTCCCTTTGCTTGCCGGTGGCAGTCTGTGAGCCACAGGGTGCTGCCTCCTCCCTGATGAGACCTGCAGTCCCATGGCACTCTCCTCTCTGCTGCCATGCTGGGAATTCAGCTGTGCCACAGTCATTACCCTGGGTGAATGGTTTCCACAGAAAACAGAAGCTCCAAGAGCTTACAAGGGCACATCCTGTGAGTTCACAGGATTGCACAGTGTGCAATTTGGCTTGCCTATGGTACACCAGGAGGTCCCCCAGGAAACTTCAGTCTGATGGTAAAGGCTGCTGTGTGATGGGGACAACATTAGCAATACGCTAATGCATAATGCATATTGCACTCCTCAGCGCAGAGGGTTCTAACAACAAGTAACCATTTAACTTGGAATAGACCTGGCACCTAGTCCTGGGACAAATGACTGACCACCAGATCCTCATTTATCCAGCTGTTCTTACTGATCCTATTAGGAGAAGGGGAAATTTAAAGGAATAACAAAATCTGAATGAATGGTTCTTCTTGAAGGGAGACATGCACTGCTTGCTCATCACTCCCAGCTTTTTTCAGCTACCTAACAGTGCAAGGAACCAAAAAGCAGCTCACTGCTGAGATGCCAGAGCACTGCAGCATGAGAACTGCACAGCACCACCCAAGCTCCCTCACCACGGTGGCACACTGAAAGTGTTCAGACATGAAATAACAACATCCACTTCTTCCTTCTGCCATTGTTTAAACAGTGACCATTCCTTGGACTTCCCCTCTCCCTTCTGAAAATGGTATTTATGTATCCTGCACCACCTTAGAGACTTCTAGAACTGTGTTTTCCTTTAGTTTTTAGTCATTTGCATTTGGTAACATCTTGGTCATGGTCTTTGCTTACTTTAAGTCCCATGCTCACTTGGTTATTTATTTTAGACAGACAGGAATGATGGCTTCAACACAGAGACAAATCCCTTGCAGCAAATATCCCCAGGTGAGGGCTGTACTGGTCTCACACCTCCCCACCAAGCCACGTTTAAGCCTGTGGCACAGCTGACAGATGAGAGGTGGTGAAATTGCACTTCCCTGCCAGCTGGTTCTGTCTGTGGGTCCAGGAGGGGATGTCAGGAAGCAAAAATCCTTCCACTTATCCTGGGCGATGCCATTTGCACCAGGGCCTCAGAGAGCCATGGCTGGAAGTTCTTCAAACTGTTTTATTTTTGCTGGTCCTCCTATCTCTGCCACCAGGGCCCCTCAGTAGGGTCAGTTTGGGTGCCCTGGGATGGCCAAGCCCCACACTGGGCTCTATGAGCCAGCTCTCCTCTGAACTGAGCCTGGCACAACTTTCAGCAGTGACATCAAAGCTGAGCCTGAAGGCAAAAGTGTTGTACTTGGAGATGTATGGTCAGGACAGAAAGGAAAGCTTGTTTTTATTCTTAAGTCCCTGCAAAAGATGCAGGAAGCTACAAGAAGGGGTGAGAAAAACCTGTACGCCTTTGCTTTGTCGAAAAATCCTTTAATTCAAAACTGAGAAGGTATTACCAGAATTTTGTTAATTTAATCAGGTAACAAAGAAGTCTGCAGCCTCCCTGTGAAGGAAACAGATCCCTTCCCAGCAGGGATGGGTTAGAAACTGCTGATTCATCTGCACAACGGTCCAATCCCAGAAATCCTTTAAACTCATATTACATAATTTCCTACCCCAATCAAATCTATGGGCAGAGGGGATGAGGACCCAACCACCAGTGTCCCACTTGGATCTCACCTTGCTGGTGGCACAGCTTTGATCCCAGGGAAACTCCACAGTGACAGCCACAGCAAAATGCAGTGGGACCATTCAGTCTTTAACAAGCTCCCAGCTCATGAAAACACATCCTGACTCTCTTGGAAGCTGGGTCGGTCACAGACACCATTTCTAATCATGAGGATGTGTAAAACCACCTCCTGCTTATCATATATACCTCAAAAATATGTTTGGTTTTGCTGCTGAGCAGTGATATGTGGTGTTTATAGAGGACATAACTCATTGTAAGGACTCGACTATACTTTGTGCTTGACATACAGTCAATGAATGGCCAATGAGACAAAACTAGCCAGATATATGGATGTCCTCCTGCACTGCCAATGATCGGGCAGGCAGACGTGTTTTACTCTCAGGAGCATCATCTTTGCAAAGCCGTATTACTTTGTTGTTGCTGCTATTATTTGACTTATTTAGTCTTGCAGTCTCCATCTGATGGTTCAACTCCAATATTAGCTTCGCTTTTCAGTGTTGCCACTCTTACAATATTTTCGCTGTCGTTTTCACCAGGTCTGTTTTTTCTGAGTCCTGGAGCCTGAAGTATTGCCTTTTTTTAAATCACAGCTTTCATTAAAAAAAAAAAGAAAAAAATTCTAAACTCATGATTATGGAGGAAAGACTGAGAAGGCTCTGAACTCATTACCTATTACTGTTTAAAATTTTATTACTGTTTTGGATTCAAGACTGAAAAACTAGAAAGCAGGATGAAGACAATAATTTTAAATATACACTTCATTTTTATGAGAAGCTGGTTTACTCTTTCAGTAATTTTTACAGGTAACTTGTGCCAAGGAAAATGAAGAGGAGAAAATGCCTTTAATGGATAGCTATAAATTTCTCCACTTCTCCTATGATCTCAGTAATCTCTGGCATTTCATACCTTTGCAGTGTACTTTTTTATTCACGTCAAGAGGTGGCCTCAGTCAAAACGTAAAAAGGTTATGAGAGGGAAAAGACTTGCACAGCTTCCAGCTTAATTTACAAAAAATCCCCACTGTGGGTTGTGCAGACAGGGGCAGAATTAAACCTTCAAGAGCGCATTTTCATCAGAAGGTGCAGAGAGGGAGGGCAAGGGAGCCCCTGGCCAGGCTGTGCCCTGCTGTCAATCTGAGACTGTGGGTTCAGGGCAGAGTTCAAAGAGGGCGGTGGGCAGTGGCCTCCTGACCATGCCAGCCTGGCAAGGGGTGAAGAGCCTGCACACAGCCAGCAGAGGAAGCCAACAGATCCTAATGGCTCGGGATAAACATTAGAAGTCACAGCTGGAGAGCAAGCAGCAAGGATTGCTCTGAGTAGTTTGGCTCTTTTTCTCAGTCCTACAATCAGGTTTCCTGAAGAGACGCTAAGATACTAATTATGCACGGGATTTATTTTTGCAACCAATTTTTTTCAGCTGTCTAAAACACAAGGATTTATCTTTTCTCCGAACAATTTTCAGAAAAATAAAATCTAAAAATGGTTCAACTACAAGTCATCAACAGAGGGACAACTATTAGTGCTCGAAGTGGCAGATGTGCGTACATTTACATTTCCATCTGTCTTCTTGGGTAGCTACAGAAAATCGCTAGATATGATTTTTCTTTTCTAATCTGAAGTGGAGAAGCTTTTCTAATCAATACCATCTTAATTCTGACACCCTGTAAATCTGCCTGAATTTGTTCCACCGAGAGAAGCCCACTCTGTTTTTTGGGCTGACTGCTGCTGGATGACAGGACACCTGGGCAGCAGAAACCTCTCCGCGCAGCCTGGTGTGAGGCAACAAGATCAATTTTTCATGATGGGGAAAAAAGAATAAAACTTTGCTCCTCTGTCTGATCTTGCATCAGTTCCACCACGGGTGGCTTCCTCCATGCACTTCAGATGTCTCCATGAACACCCTTCCATCTTTATACTGCTTCTCAGGGGGCTCTTGCCAAGCAGAAGCCTGAGGAACAGCCCGCAGGGAAACCTTAATAGCTGCAGGTTCACAGCCCACGGTCTCAGTTAACAACTCAGCTCCTCCTTCTGTCTTTCAGTAAGAAAGAGGGGGTTCTCTGGCTGTAAACCCCAATTTAAAGGCAGGGCCTTGTCCCAGCTTTTAGGAAGTACAAACATGGTCAATGGGGAGCCCTGGCAGCTCTTCCTCAGTCCTGTGGCACTGCCTGGGGGTGGCCTGGTCTCGGTGGCTGTGATGCACAGATGTCCCTGGCCTCCAATACCTGCCCTGTTGATGCCCCCGGCACACACAACACATCCAGCCACCTATTGAAAACACCTGTCCTCCGTGTGTTCTGTTTGCTAGAGGGGAAGCGAAGTCTGACCTTCCAAGGCAGGAAGGGCAAGGCAACACGGGATGCTGGGCATTCCGAGCACGGGCTGCTCGGCTGGCAGCAGTGCAGGGTGCTGGGGAGCATCACACCATGGAGTGAAGCAGGAGGGAGAGCAGAGGGGCCCTGTCCTGGCTGGTGCTACTGGAGCAGGGCCAGGGGTGGTGGGCACCAGCGGGATGGGGTTGTCCTCCCAGGCACAGGCAACTTTAGGACTTCTGCTCCAGGCGCTGCCCTGCAGAGACCAAACCCTCTTGCCTGCAGGAATCGCTCTGAGGAACTGCTGCTGCTGACACTGGGAGCTCAGGGGGGTTTCTGCACACACTTCCACACTGTCCTTGCAATGTGCTATTTACCTTCCCTCTTCCTTGGCTGTGCCTGGATCTTACCTGCGTATCTTAATTCTCATCTGTTTTCGCATAAGATACATTTTAGCCCTGCAGCATTGTGCTGCTATGACAACAGGCTTGCACTTCTGCTGCTTTCACACCCTTGTTTTTCTTGTATTAGGACTCTTCCCCTCATCTTACAGCCTTGCTCTAAAGACATGACTTCATCCTTTATTTTGTTTTCAGCAGAATGCACTGTATGTTCTATTGACTGTTTCCCAATCAGTGTTTTTAGTGCCCGAGCTACCCTGAGAAGGTGGAGACCTGCTACATCCATTGCTAGATCCACAGCTGACTGCCTGTGTCCAGGCATTCAGGAGTAGCCAAAAGTTTCTAAAAAAAGGATACCTTGTGTTATTCAGGACTGCAACAGACCCAGCTTTCAATCGCAACCCACTTCCACCGACTTTGGAAGTAATGGTTAAAGTGTGCCATGTTTGTACAGCAAAGCAACTGGGAATACCACAGCCAAGGGAACGTGGTTGTTTCTAAACAAGGTTGTTTCCTCCACGAATTTCCTCACACGTACAAAGTGAGTGAGGAAATCCGCGAGGATCATAGACAGAGCGTGCCAACACACACGTTAACAGGAACAGAATAATTAGGGAGCAGAGAGAGGAAATAAAACCCCAACAAGGATGAGGTCTGCAAGATTTTGGAGCTAAACTGTTTTGTTCTGCAGCAATCAGAAGTTCTGAAGTTCTTAAATAAATGTGTCCTTAAACAGAAATACATGACTTCAGTTCATTTGTGCGTACAAATACATATTTAGTCAGTTACCTAGATCAAATAATGGCCAGTTTAGGAGAAAAGCAATCTATAAGCACTACAAATCTGTAGTTAGTAAAGGTTTCTTTAAGAAAAAAACCCCTTGTCATCTACAGATTTTTATAGAAGGAAACTGCAAATACAATCCCCTTCAGTAAGGCGTGTTACATTTCAATCCCTTTTCATCTTTATGTCTTGATATCTTAAGTGAAGTTTTTGCCAAAAAAATATTAGTACTGTGTTATTGTTATAAACACAGTAATGGAAATGGAAAGAGAATATTTTTCTGCAAAAAAGGGCAAATCTTTAATTAAAAAAAGTCTTTAGTATGGTGCAGTTAACTTACTGTAAGCATACAGGAATAAACAGAATCAGAAGGATTGGTGTGTCAAATTCTAAGTTAGAATGTATTTTCTGAGGTTCAAAAATTTGTCTAGGTCTGTATTCCCACGAGTTTGTACAACTGTAACCTAACAAGTCTCTCGCTGCAAGTGAAAATATCACCATGAAATGATAGGGGGGCTGCTCTAACACTATTTTTAGGTGGGATTCTAGGTTTTTTTAGAGAATTTCCACAGACTTTATATAATCATCTGAACCTCTGCATGATGGTCCACACCAAGTATCCCAATTATTTTTGCTTTTCTAAGCACTCATTGGAAATACAGGGGTAAAAGCACACTTTCTTCAACTGGGGGTTTTTACCTCCTACCTCTCTCTCTCAAAAGACAAATCTTGAGGAAGAAACGTCCTGCACAACAACAGCACAGGATGCCAGTTCCCTATGCTCAGCTACAGAGCAGGTACTGCAGCAAGTAAAATTTCATTATTGTCCTCCCACGATATCTCAGTCTCAGGATGCATCTCTTCCATATCTGAGATCCTTCCAAGGCTTTTTATTGGAACACCTATTCAAGACCAGAGACTGAGGATATGTTTAGATTTCTCCCTTCTGCAAATGACTATGGCAGCTGGAAATGCAATGTTGGGATGGCAGGCCTAGAATGGTGTAAGCACTTACAGGGCTCTATGAGAACGATGCATGGAGATTTGCACAAAAATAAGAAATAAAAGAGTACTTGGCATCCTCTCAAAAGCAAAACTATTCTGTAAGGGAGGCACACACCCCTCTGCTAAGGAGGAGAGCCCCTGTGTGGAGGAGCTTGTGCATCCAGCAGGACCTGGGGCTGTGCTGGGAGCAGCCAGATGTGCCCTGCCAGTGGGAGCCCTCCAGCAGCTCCTGCTCTGGGAGCTCTGCCGGAGCCCTGGGCTGAGCCAGCTCTGAGGCTGAGCCCGGCCCAGAACCCCTCCCAGCCAGCAGCAAGGGATCGTGCAGCACTGGCAATGGTGACTTGTCAGCCTGGTAATGTGCCCACCAGGAACTGCACTCAGCTAACCAGAGCGTGTTGGAGATGTCACCATAACAGTAATTTCATTGAATAACGAACTGACTTGGATGTTAGACTGATGAACTTTCGACAGGACCATCTATGTTTCAGTTGCCACCGCTCAGAGCTCAAAACTTTGTATCCCTTTACTAAGGAACAGTAACAGAAGCTGACTTCTTCCTCTGCCTAGATCAGGGAAAATCCCTTTTCCTTGGCACCTCACTAGGGAAGCTGTAGCTGCTCAAGGCTCATTCTTTTCCCTCTTTGGCAGATGAAGTGGGATATGGCAGGTAAAGAAACCAACAAGATGTGCTGCAAGAGCATCCAGCATCTTCCTGGGGCAACCATCCTCCTGTGTCTCCCATCCTCCTGCTCGTGGGTGGAGATGCAGCAACAGCCACGTGGGAGGAGCCAGCATCCAACCTGACATTTATTCCAAAGCAAAACCTCTCCCTTGGGGAGGTCATCCTCCAGAAAAGGAAAGATAAGCAAAAGCTGCCGTGTTGGTTCTCGGCCCTGCCTGTGCTTCCATGGCAGCTTCAGAAATGTGAGTGCAATTTACTCTGTGGTTTCACCCAGGACACTTATTTACAAGCACAGTCCTTTGAGCTGGCTGGCTCTGGACTGCAACTGGGGCTGCCTTTGCTCCCTTCTCCCTTTCATGCAACCAAATGTGTAAAGGAAAGCCTTGATGGCCACCTTTTTCTATCTCCTTCCCTTGGTGGGCCCTGTTAACAGCAGATGATGCAGGCCTGCATCACCACAGATACAACAATTTTGGGAGCTAGGAGCCTCCCTCCTGCTTTGCTGTTCTGTGGCCCACGGGATGGGCCATCCCCAAGGCTGGACAGGCAGCTGCCTGAGCCTGCCTCTGCCCACAAACAGCAGCATCATCAGGACAAGGAACTTAATCCATTCTACAAAACATATCGGAATTAACTAGATAAGTAAAGAGTGGGAAATAATGCATCAGACATGTCTGACAATGTCTAAACAATCAAATGGCAATGGCGTTCATTATCTCACTAAAAGAAAAATAATTTTTTTTTAGTGAATTCTGTCTATTAAAAATGGGGCTGTGTTAAACACTGACAGAACTTTCTAAGTTATACCTATTTGGTTGACGTGATAAATCTTATGCAGAAGTTTGCCTGCAGAAAGATTCTGAGTACCATTTATTTGTGTGTCACTCTGCTATTGATGAAACTACAGATCTCCAGAGAAAGCAGTACAGAGAAAAAATCCATTATCATTATTATCTTATGACTGAGTAAATGTGCATATACTGGATGCAAATGCAATTCACAGTGCAAAAAAATGAAGGAATGAAAATCATTTCTCTGGAGTTTTCTCATTCGCCAGTAACATTGCTGTTACTGTACTTAGTGAGTCGACACTCATTACATGTTTGCTCGTTACTGTTGGGTAATATGTCAAAAAGAAAACAGAAAATACTGTGTGGCTCTGTACCACAGTTCTGTATGTGCCTACAGTGGAAATGAAATATAAATAAATTCACTGTAACAGTTATTTCATTGTTTAGTAAAGAGAGAGGTCTCCCTGAAGTCTCTTACAATAGGTGTTAGCATCTGTTTTTTCATTTTAGAAGAGACACTCCTTGAAGCGATAAAGAAGAATTAACATTGGCTTTTATATGGGCTGACAGTTTGACATTCAGAGGGGAAAAAACCCAAACCAATGCTGAAATCTTTTGGGCTTCCACAGGCAACAGCAAAAATGTGCAGGATTGAGCTAGCCACACCTCTGCTTATTTCAAAACGTTCCTTTCCTTTTTCTTGAGTGAACTTGACCCTCTTAACACTCAAGTTTTTGCATCTATCACCCCTGTTTTTCTTTCCAGGACTGCTCAAAACTACTGGGGCATAAACTAGAGTACCAGCTTGAAGAAACGCAGGTTTCTGACATGTTATCATCTATATAGCACAGTGAGATGTCCTGTCAGATTGTGACTTGCTCACTCCGTGCTGCTCAAGTGGGAGGATGCTGCCCGCTCTAACTTGAACCGGCAGCACAGGCTGCACCATGCCTGCAGTCTATGGCTGGGCTGGATTTTCTCTTCATCTATGAAACCGGTGGTGGTGGGCTGGGAGCGAGGGGGAAAAAAACACTACCCACTAAAAATAAGCTGCTGAGTTATGTCATTTGCCTTGATGAGCAGTGCGAAGAAGGTTTTGTGGTACCCCTCTCCATGCAGAAGTGCAGTCCAGACACAGCAGCAGCCCCCCAAACCATTCTCGGCAGCCTGATAGACTGGTACCTAACTGTTTTTGAAGTTTGAGTTTATGAAAGCCCGAGACGCCCTAACTCGGGAGCACAGCTGCCACGCGCGTAGAGAGACACCGAAAAAATTATTTAAGCAAGCCGACTGCCCTTCTCGCTCACCCAAAGCAAATAAAAGCAAAACGGGAATAAAAGCATAAGGTGGGGGGTGGGATGAAAAAAAAAAAAAAAAAAGAGGGAGAGCGCGGAGCCCGCGGCCGGGCGGGGAGCGCGGTGCCGGCTCCCCGCGGCGGGCTGGCGTCCCAACTGTTGCAGGGAGGTGACCGGGGAGCTGCGGTGGCAGCGCCCGTGCCGGGCGGGCAGAGCTCGGCATGCGCGGGTGGCTCCGTGCCGGCGGGCAGGTGCGGGGAGCGGGGCGGGATGCGGAGCGCCGGGCCAGGCGGGGTAGGGATGCTCGGGGCCGGGGGACCCGCCGGGGTTACCTTGAGGATGAGATCGGTGTGGTGCTGGTCCAGCATGTTGGCCTTGCGGAAGGAGGTGATGATCACCCGGCCGTACCTCCCAGGCGTCTGCAGGTCGGAGTAGAGCCGGTGCTTGGAGCGGTTCACCGGGAAGAGGCTGTCCACCAGGTTCCTCTCGATCTTGGCCAGGCTGTGCGTGGGGGCCAGGAGGTGCTCCACGCTCTCCTCCACCTGGTAGCGGCTGAAGCTGGCGCCCAGCAGGATGGAGATGAGCACGGGTGCCGAGGCGAAGAACACCGGGTGGCTGGCGACGAAGTGGCCGAGCCGGGAGAAGGACGTCCCCAGCCCCCTGTGCAAGACCTGCCGCAACATCCTAGTGCGGAGGGCGCGCAGGAGAGCGAGCGCCGCGCCGGGGCCCCCGCAGCTCCCCCACGGCCCCCTCAAGACCATGGGGCAGCCCCGCCGGGCGCCGCCTCCCCGCCGGCCGCGGCTGCGGGGGGCCGGGGGCGGCCGCCGCGCGTGTGCGTGTGTGTGCGGAGTGTGTGCGCGCCCGCCCGCCCCTGTGCGTGCGCGGGGCGCCTCGGGGATCGTCCTCCCGCAACGCCGCCGTGCCCGAGAGGAGTTTCCCAGCCCCTCGGTGCCCGACTTCCCAACCCGCCGCCCCTCAACGCGGAGCGGCGGCGCGGACACCGCCGGGGGGTGCGTGTGTGGGGGGGCAGCCCCGCCGCCGCCCCGCCGCGGGAAGGGGAAGGGGCAAGCGCCGCTCCCCGCCCCCGCCGCGGAGTTTGCGCGGGAGCGGGGCTGCCCGCAGACTGCTGACTAATCCCCCGGCCGCGGCAGGCGAGGCGAGGCGGGGCGGGCGCGCAGAGCCCTCCGCGGCGCCCCCGCCGCCGCCGCCCTCCGCCCAGGGGCGCGGGGCCACGCCGGGCGGCGCCGAGCACGGGGCGGCGGGCGCAGCGCCGCGCCTCCCGCCGGGGCCCCCGCCCGCCCGCCGGCCGCGCTCGGGACGCCGCGGCGCGCCCGCCCCGCCCGGCCCCGCCCGCCGCCGCCAGGCACCGCCGCCCCGGGACGACGGGACAGCGCAGGCTGCCCGCGGCCCCGACGGGCGGGCGGCGGGCCGCGGAACGGCCGCCCCCGGTGGAAGGGGAGTCGGGTGTGTTTCGTGGGGGGCTCTGTTGCGGGGACCCGCCGCCAGAAACGTCCGGGCGCTTCCCCGGCCACGGGGGCCGGCCGCGTCCCGGGGTGCCCGACGGCGCGCCCGCGGTCCCGCCGCACGGCCACCGCGGCGGCGCCGGCAGCGCGGCACAGCCCGCCGGCCCCGCGCGGCCCGAGTGGGCATGTGCGAGCGCTGCACATGCCCATTAGGGAAAGCGGGTGCCGGCGGCGAGGCTGTCCCTGCCCGTCTCACGGTCCCCGGCCGCCCGGCATCGTCTTCGGAGCCGCCCCGGGCTGCCCCGGCCGTGCCCCGCGCCGGGAGCCCCGCACCTGCCGCACCGCGCCGTGCCCGGGCAGCGCTGCCGCTCCCCGCAGCGCCAGCCCGCAACCCCGGCGGCGGGTGGATGAACGCGCTGCCCACCTGTGCGTAGGTACGGACCGGATGCGATTCGGGGGCACGGCCAAGTTTTTAAACACAAATTGTATCTAAATGGCAGAAAGGAGCACAAATGCTCTTGCTGTTGGCGATTTGGGCGCGCTGATTCCTAGCGCTGTTATCTGGCCCAGGCTGATACTTCCCAATCCAAAGGTGTTGGTAATGGGAGTCCAGTTACTCCCCAGGCCGGTGGTTTTACAAATCTGAGAAAAGGAAGTTTCTGTTCGACAGCTGTTACATGAATTGCTGCATAAAGCGGCAGTGGCTCTCTGTTTTGGCTGTTGATAGGCTGACAGTCATCCTCCCTTTTACATTTCAGTAGTTTCTGACCTAAGCTAATGTTTTGTCATGGACGCTCCATGCACAAAACCTTGACATCATTCCTGTCTCCTCACAGCTAGGTCACACAGCTTGAATGCTAAACTCTTGCCATGTTTCACTTGTAATGTGGCAAGCAAGTGGCTTGATTGAGCATGGCAAAGGTCAGAACCAACATTTCGTGGTCCTTCTGGGTTTCATGGATCATTCCAAGAGTGATCTGCCTGTGAGGTCAGTGCAGCTGCACCTCCAGTGCCCAGGGCAGGGATGCTGGGGTTTGTAACACGATCCTGCTCCTGCTGGGTTCCACTTCCACAGAGGTGGGTCCCCACTGCTTGTATCAGTCCTATATAAGTTTAAGAAAGAAAATCTAATTTGAATATATTTTAAAGAATATTTCAAAGGTGGACATAGAAGCATAGGCATGGGAGAGGACTGGACCCGAGTTTAGGTGACCATTCGCTATTAGGTCAGGCTCAGAGCCCAGGTCTCTTGTCTCCCAGTCCAGCACTTTCCCTTCACTGCCACGGCTGTACACGGATCTGAACACAGCCTTACTCACCTCTGTGTGTCAAGGGAACATCAGGATGTGCCTAGTGCTCTACATCATTAGCAACAAGTAAAGAACTTTTGTCATTGCTGCAGGCAGTATCATCTGTGCTGGTTTTTTTGGGTCTCCATTAAAGATATTTTATCATTATTAAAAAGGAAGGGAGGTTATTAATTGTTTCAGTTACCATCCAGTGGCCAATGCACAGTTCTCCAGGGTATCTCATGAAAACTAGTTTGAGGATCTGACATCTAACCCAGTTCTCAGCACATTGACTTTGAGCAAGCTATAGTGACCCCCGAAAGACTCAAAGAATCATTTGAATGCAACCATTAACAGTGTATATGCATTTTTGCAGGGGCATAGAGGAAAAAAAGGATGCATCAGCAATTCTGCTGGATTTCCTCTGTCTTCCCAGAGCAGTGTCAGTTTTACTGCCTGTTGTAACCAGCATCAGGCTGCACTGTTAGCTACAGTGGAAATGATGTCTTTCCAAAGAGAGTCATAGGATTTCACTCCACAAAATTCTTCGTCCCTTTGGCCCAAGGAATTGCCCTGCCTTTGTCTGTGGGGTTGTCTGTGGGGAGAAACATATGGGGGAATGTTGACATGTGCTACTGGAGCTCAGTTGTGTGTGCTGGAGCTGCACTGAGAACATTACAATGCTGCAAGCACCCTGTGGATGTTCCCAAACCAGCAGGGAAACCTGCATGCTCCTGACTTTGCAGGTGGTGAAATCACCTTGTTACTGAGCATCGCTGCTCTGGCACTCCAGAAATTGCCATCCAAATGCGTTCTGTGGGATTGTGGTTGTCAGGAGTGGAGCAGCTGGACACCTCCACGCACTCTCTGAAGACCAAAGCCTGGTGAGCTCTGGCCTGTGTTGTAGGGGAGAGCTGGCAGCACGTGCTGCACGGTGAGCACTGAGCTTCCCCTGCTCTGCATCTCTTCGGGAGCAAAGGGAAGGGTAGGATTTCTGTCACGTATGTGTGCCACTCTGCCACGGCTCTGAATGGCGCTTTACAAAATAGATAATGATGTCTCATTGCTCCAGAGAGTTCCCAAACTAAATTAAGAGAGAATGATGGGAAGAGATGGCCATACAATGAGGTGCAGATGCTGGGAATAGGCATAATGAGGGGGGAACAATATGATTATGTCCTTTCAAAGCAAACGCCTCGGGGTAGCTACTTTTGGGGACAGAGTATAAAAGGGAGATGGGGAAGATGTGACTCAAAGGCAGCATCTGCACAGGGTTCCAGTCTGCTCTCAAGAGCAGATTTGTCTGCTGGGGAGCATTCGTTGACTCTCAGATCCCTGCAAAAAGATTGCCTTGACCCACGCTCAGAAGCTCTCAAGGACAAACCGGTCATGTGGATTAGCATGAGGCCATGGTATCATGGTCAACCCACAGCCCAGGCCAGAGGGCTTGAGGATGACTTGAACATCCAGAAATGAGCATATCTTTATGCATCTGCTCAAATCTTGTTATGATGGGAAGTTTTAGAACTAATGTGAGAGGAAGAAGTTGACAAGGTTTTATTTAAAATAAATTGTTCCTCTTAACTCCCCAAAAGTGGTCCAATGAAAGAAAAAACTGAGAGAGGGGATGGAGGAGGGGATTCCTGATGAGTAACCTCAGATGAGGGAAGAGGGCCTAGGGGAAAGGAAAGGTGTCAGGAGCAGCTGGGATGGCTGTGGGAGGTATGCAGAGAATCAGGGTTTTGCATTGTTTAGTTAGGCATGAGGAACCACAGAAGATATTTTAGGAGCATGTGCAGGGGATTTAGTGCTGCCAGTGGGGAATGTTTTTTGCAACAGGGCACTGAGCAAAGTGTAATGCAGGTTCCAGCTGGAGCTTGGAGAGAATGAGGTTACCCACAGTGAGGAGATGGGTAACAAAGGGAACTAAGAAGAAAAATTTCAAGGAGAGTTTAATAATCATGGTTAGACTCCTAAAAGCTGCAAAACCTTTTTTATTGACATTAGTTATGTTGTGCTCATTTATACTGGCTGAAAGTCTTGCTGGTGACGTGGAAAGAGCCTGTGCTTTGTGCCAAGGGATCAAGACAACATGTAGCCAGTCCAGGATGGCTGGGGAGAGGAGAAGGAGCTCTCATTGCATCACCCGACCAAACTCTGCTCTATATTTCTTGGCCTCAGGTCTGGGACCTGGGCCAATGCCAATTAAATTGGTAAAGGGCACAGACAAGGTTAATGATAAAGTTAATCTCCCATTGCTGATTGGTGAGGGATCCTCTCAACTTGCAACTTTTGTCCATTTGCAGTTATCAGAAGAGTGAAGCAGAAGGAGGCATCCTCCTTATTTCCAGCTGGGTTCCATCACAGTAGGAATATTATACAGAAGTATCACTCTTTTTGCTCTTATGTGCTGCATTTCTCCCAGAAGAACGACAATTTTCTTATACTAAAAAGAACTTTTTAGAAGTAACCTTGGGAAATTGAAAGCTGGTCTCAGAGCAGTTGGTAGTTTATATTTAATCAATGAAACTTCACTTGCCTCTTTTCCTCTCCTCAGTCCCACCTTCTTTTTGGCTGGGACCAAGGAATGGGGCATTATGGGCACAAACAGCATAATCAGAGCTTAAGAAACCCAAAACTAAGGTGACTTTTTAAACTGTGCAACCAGAGAAAGAAGAAATTAAGTAGAGGAGCAAAGCAGCATCACAGCCTGTGTATTCCCTCTCTGCACCTGTCCTTTGGGTCCTGAAGGATGGGCTGTCTCAAGAACAGCTGCCTTCTTAACCCAGTGTGCAAACCAGAAAAATACCCTGCTGAGGGACAGCCACACTTTTTGCAGTCTGCATCCACAGATTTCATTGCTGGAGTTCAAGATGGCTGATGTCTTACCTCCCTCAAACAGGCTACTGACAAAACCAGTCACGTTGGAGGTTTTTCTTCAGTGTGTGCAAGCCCCTGATGTTCGCCAAACAGAAGGGAAGAGAGGGACAAAGATGAGGAGGAGCTGTGGATGTGCATGCCCTGCTGCCACCCGTGACAGGACACACACACTCCACACATTGCACGTGCTAATGCAGATCTTGGGAGAATTCACAGGAACTGAAATATCTTTTTGCATCTGCTGACAGGAAAGAAATCTTCCCTCCTGCTCCTGCATGACAACATCTCTTCTTTGCAGTCTGTCCTGTAAAATGCAAATATGTAAATGCTCCTCTCTGGCCTGTTCCTCCAAGTGGAAAGAGAGATATACAAAAATGATGTAAATCACCAAGAAATACTTTGACAGCTGGCACCTGATTCTTTCCCAAGTGCCCTGGTGGTCACTCTCTGGCAGCTCTTTGCTGATTCATGAGGACTGCTAAAGGAAAGCATGTGTGACATCTTCTACAGAGTGTAATAAAAGGAGGAAAGTGCCCTGTGTGGCTGGAACTGTGGTCTGTCTCTGAGATGCTCCATTAGCCTGCTCCTGGCAGCGATGATACAAAAACTGGAAATCCCCAATTGTACCATTAATATGAATAGATTGAAAAAAAACCTCCTGGAATGTAACAGCGAGCCAGTGAGCCTGTTCTTTTTTTCTTTTTTCTTTTTCTTCCCCTCTGCTTGTATGAAAGATCAGTAGAGGGGAAGGATGGATCTGTTCCCTTGCATATTGGCATAGCCTGCACAAACCCACGGCTCTGCTTTTATTTGAGCTCCCCCACATTTTGTTAGATCCGGATTTATTTCTTAAGCTGAAACCTTTGGGTCTCTCTCTGGCTATGTTTTTGAGTCCACTGTCTGATATTTGTGATTGACCAGACTATTAATCATGGCCTCTCCCCTGTTTATTTTAAAAGAGTGTCTGCTGACACTTCTGCCAGATCTAGGGAAAAGGTCCTTCCTTCACCATAAATAATAATGGCCTGATAAAAAAGAGTCTTTCTTTGCAGAAAGATGGATTAAGTTCTTGTTTTGAAATGCAGTCTGAATGGTCCTGGTGTACTGAAATGTTACAGCTAATATAAGCAGACGAGTCAATTTACAGCTTTCATACTACATTGTAGGAAACAAAACAAGCAGATGACAACACAATAAATCTGCTTGGTGTCTTGGTCTGGTTGATGTTAACTGAATGCAGTTGTATTAGATAACTGGATGATGCAGCTTTCTAAAAAAAAAATAGGAAATGCACAAATTTTATCAAGAACGTGAATTTGTCTAAAGAAGAGGACAGACCTAAACAACATATCCTTTGGGAAAAATGTCTGTGAGGCAATGAAGAAGCATTGCTGTGTATGTGTTACCCTGGGTGCACAATTCAAAGTTCTTGCTGGAATAACCCTGATTATTCTGATATTGGAATACTGCTAGAAAATGAATTATAATATTCAGGGTTCAAGAGACCAAAATAGAAAAGAACTTTCATTTGTACATAAATTATTTTAAGAAAATAGGTATTTTTCATTTAACTATCATAGTTAAGTGTATAAAATCTCTACTTTAAAGGTAAAGCACTGCTTTAAGAGACAAGTTTTAGTATAAAACAAAACATTAACTGGGAGTTTAGTAAATATGTCTGGAGATACTGGGATTTTTGGCAGAGTGCAACTCCTAGAATAGTGTGAATATTTCTCTTTTGTTTATATGCCTCCATACAAAAATGGGCAAAAGAAGTAGGTTGCAAGTGAAAGCAGAAGAGAACACATGGAGCTATTAAAATAGGTTAGCATCTGATTTCAGATTTAGGAATGAATACACACATATGCACACATAAATGCACGTGTATATGTGAACATATACACATACACTGTATTTATGGAATATGTATAAATGCTTATTTTTATATATTTTATATATATTTACATAGGCTTAAATAAAAGCAGATGTTTGAGTTGGATACTAAAAATGCTTTTTGATGGTGACATTTTTCTAATAGTAATGTGGAGAAGGGTGCAGGCTTTCCAGTACTAGTGGGTTTTAAAAGCAACCTGGATTAATGTAAAAGGTGTGATGTAAGTACTGCTAATCCCATTTTGGTGCAGAAGAATGGACTAGGAATCTTCGAGGACTCTGTCAGACAGCATTATTTTCTGTGACTCCAAGATATGGGCAAAGAATAGGTTAGATGTCACACTTCCACATCTGATGAAGTATAAGAAAAATAGCCTGTGATTTGTGGATGCAGAGAGACTCATTACTGAGCACAGTGAACAGCTCCCTCTTAGCTCATCTACTCTCTCTTTCAAGAGAAAATGTGGGTTTGATGGAAGTCCCTGGCAGAGCAGCCAAGTTGTGTAGGCCTGATCAACCCATTTCTCCCCTGCTTTACTTCTTTATATTCTGTCTTACATCCCCTTTACAGCCTTTGGCTAGGCTTTGTGTCTCTAAAGCTGTTAGTGAAAACAATTATCTAAATATATATTACAGATGTACAGCTTTGGGACAGCGCACTGACTCAGAATTGTCTTCATACTGCTCTGTCACACTATTCCACCTGCATCTAGATTGCATATTGAGTCATATTGACAGCGGTGTTGGCTATAAAGTAAGAGACCTTCAGCAAAGGGCATTTTAAAAAACCCTGTAATTTTTCTCCAGTCTTTCAGAATGTCTTTATGGACCAGTATCAGATTGAGTAGATTTTAGACAATATCACAGGGGTTTTGCATCATTTTTAGGATGCAGCATAGATGACAGAGCAAGGACTGAAAGCTGCTGGAATCAGGTTCTACAAGTGCTGTGTTGCTGTAGGCAATTCACTTTTATTCCCTCCTTGCCTCAGTTTCCCCATCTTTAAAACTGGGATGATAAAGGTTGTGTGCCTCTTAAAGGGAGTGGAATGACCAAAATCAGCAATTTAACATCAGCATTTAGGAAACACAGTATGATAAACCAGTGCAGAGTTTTATTCAGAACCGTTACTGTAAGATCATCCTTAACATTACACTTTGTTATGTTTTATCAGCTGTTTTTAAATGTTGTCATGAGCCAAGTAATAGAATGAATTGTAAAGGGAAAGTGAGTTTTACCCACTCTGAAACCAGCCCATTTTCAACTTCCCACAAACATGGATCCCAGATGGCCATTGTTACAGCCCTGCACCAGTGCTCCCTCAACAAACACCAGAAAATGCACCAGGGATGTGTTTGTCAGCAGTTTGGATGTACCTCTGTGCTGCTGTACCTCTGTGCTGCTGTCCTTTCTGTCTGTCACAAACATCTTTCCCCTGCATTGCTGTAAGTACCCATGGGTGAAGACAGGAACTGGCTATCATCAGGAGAAAAAGAGAAGTGGAGCTTCTTAGGACCTTCAGGAAGCAAAACAACAGACAAAACAAAACAGCCACATTATCATCATGCAAGGGATTTGCCATTCTCATAGTTCCTAAAATGTGCCATTACTTGCTTACCCCACACTGCCATGCAAAGAACACGCAGGACAGTAGGAGAATGTTTCTCAGAGTACTGCATTTAGGGTAAGACAACAAAACAAAACAAGCCTGTTTTTATTTTTAAGCACTAAAATTCTCTCATGACAAAGCATGATTGTACGGTGCTGGAAGAAACCCACATCAGTAAGTCACAGGTGTACCTTTTATGAGCAGGTGAAATGCATGCAGTCTTTGAGAGAGGTCAGTTGTTCTTAAGGCATACATTTTCAGTTCAGAAGCATCAGATGATTAAGCAGATGTGTATTGAAAATAAGAAAACATCGTATTCCTTTGTCTCTTACATGCTTTTCATAGGTCTGGCTTGATTTTCCAATTGTTCCTGATGTTTCTGGGATAAAAAGAGAAGCAGGGAATTATCCTTCTGTATGAGGCACGTTTGATCTTTATAGGGTTTTTGGGCTTGCTTTCTATGAAAGCTGCATTCCAAGCAGCTCTTTGTGCTCATGAATATAGAATTACATTACTGTAAATGTTACATGTTGCTTTACATTTTAATTGAGGAGCTGGTGTTCTACCTGGGTAAGTGCCCATCAGCATTAGATGACACACAATTAAAGCAGAGTGTCTAAACCTAATTTTCTAAGGCAAATGTTTAAAATCACATCTGTGCCTATTTTTGGATCAAAACCCCTTATCAAGCTGTACACTGGCTTTCCTTGCAAATCCGAATGTGCAGACCATGGCAGTATGAATCATCAGCCTGCCTCTGATCAGCATTCAGGGTATATTCTGGTTTGTGTATAATACTAATTGAGTTTGGCTTTGCACCTGAGAGCACACACTTTATTTTGACTGCATGGGAATATCATACAAGGAAAGACTGTTCTATATTTCAATGAAATTTACTGTACATTTGAGGAAATCATTAAGAGTAATTTTTTTTCCCCCTCAAGGCTGCTGCAAGCTTACATTTTGGTTCATGGGAGATGAATTCTATTCCTAAAACTAAAATCAGTGTTTCATTATTCTGTAATACTTATGTCACAGTAGTACTTAGAGCCTTCTCTTGCTGTTCCTGTAAAATCCTTCCAAAATTCGGTAAATCATAATCATCTCCAAAGTCACTATTTGCACATGCTAAGCAGATGGTTCCTAAGAGATGGCTGCTTAAACCACACTGTATTTAGCATGCTCAGTTTGGGGCTTTGCAATTGCTTTTTTTGGAAGCCAGGGGCTGCTCTGGTCCCTGGCAATTCTGCAAAGTTCAGAGAGATTGTTTTCCTGGGTTTCTTTTTCTTTTAATGCATCCTTCTCTGATATGATGGAAGGTGAATTAGCCTGACTGAAATGGAGAGGAAGAGAGGTGCATGAAGATACAGAAATCTTAGGCAGTTGATGGAGAATAATGGTGCAGAGGGGATCTGGGACCAGCAGGTGGGATAAAACAGAGAGGATGAATCCTGGTCTTGAGGAACACATTACTTAAAGGAGTGGAAAATGAACAGGGAGAAGTGTCTTTCACCATCACCATACATCACCCCTCTTTGTGTTCCCGTGCCGCTTCTGTTGCCAGAGAAGACTAGTGACAATCACAGTAAAGGGAGTGTTTTATTCTCCCTTGAAAAGTTTCCTTCTCAGCTTGCGAGGTCAAAGCCTGTGTATTAAGTCTTCAGATCTCTCAGTGGGTCCTGTGATAATAATGCATTCAGGGACTCGTGTGGGGGGTGGGAAGCCATTTGCTATAGAGACATCTGCCCCCAGCCCCATTCCAGAATTTATGTGCAGATATGTATTAAAGAGCATTCATGTTGCAGAGTCAGGCACTGAAATGTTCAGTTTGGGACCTAAATGCAGGTCCCAAAATGACATTAATTTGGCCTTAGTTAAATATACATTTTACTTGTATGCTGACACATTAGCTTTTTTTTTAGGATTAAGCCATTCCTTTTTAGGTGTCCAGGGTCAATTAAGGAAGGAGTCAGAGCTGCATATGGAATGAGTCTGTTCCCTGGAGGCCAGACCCTGTGTCTTTTGCTGTAGGTGCCGGAATCTTGCTGTGGCTGGAATGAGAGGAAAGAAGATTTAAAGAAAAGACTCAGGAGTTACATAGCTGTACACCCTCTTGCACATCCGAATTTGTCCTTGCCTCTCGCTGCTATGTCTGACTGCCTGAAGACTCATATTTGAGAGCAAGGAAGCAGAATTTTGTCTAGGTAAAAGTATGGGATGAAAGGGCTTGAGTGAAGAACTCAGCTTTGGCTTCTGAAATTTGTTATCTGTCTTCTTGTCAGGGCTGGGAGATCCTCTGAGTGAAAGAGAAAATCAAGACAAGTGACACTAATGCCTGGGTCACTAATCTGTAGCCAGAGGTTCTAGGTGGCATGGAATGACCTGGACAAAGGTGAAACTGGCTGCAGCATGATAGAGGAAAGGGAATAGGATATGAAGAGTGGCCAGGCTTTAGCACAATCGAACTCACAGATGTGAGAAAAAAAGTAATGAAAAAGGGAAACCTTCAGTAAGGTGTTGTTCAGGGTCGAGAGTGACTGCTGAGCTCCAGCATCTCTTGGTAAAGCTTTCTAATTTCTTCCATTTGCTGCTGCTGAGTGTCTGCTGCTTTCAGCGTTCTTTGGGGATGCCACCAGCCCGCTGATGCATCAGCGACTGACTGTAAACAGAGGATTACCTGGGAAAGAAAGGAGTCGATTAGTTCTTAAAAGGAAAACAGCGCCTTCCATCTACACTGCGATGTTGTGGGGGTCCCCTTGCCTCCAGTCCTTGGAAGGAGCCTACAAGGGGCTCGCTGGCTCTGGGGAGCGCTCGGCCGAAGCCGGCCGTGTGACGGGGCCGCATCCCCGCCTCTGCCGGCAGCTGCACCGGGCGCGCTTGTGTCCTGCGTCCGTATCAGACCCCGAACATTCCGCTCTTCCTTGCTCTCCTTTCCTCTGCCCTGTTTCCCTCTTCCCCTCGCCTCAGACCCGCTGTAGGCTCCCCCCGCTCCTCTGCCGCCTTCCCCGCGGGACGAGAGGGGAACGCGGGAAGGGAGGCACGGGCAGCTCCCGGTGCTCCGGGCACTCCGGGCACACTGGGCACACCGGGCACTCCGGGCACTCCGGGTACACCGGGGACTGCAGGCACACTGGGCACACCGGGCACTCCGGGTACACCGGGCACTCCGGGTACACCGGGGACACCGGGCACACCGGGCAGCTCTGGGCACTCCGGGCGCTCCAGGCACACCGAGCACTCCGGGCACACCGGGCACTGCGGGCACTGCGGGCACTCCGAGCACACCGAGCAGCTCCGGGCGCTCTGGGCACACCGGGCACACCGGGCACATCGGGCATTCCGGGCACACCGGGAGGCTCCCGGCGCTCCACTCCGGGCACACCGGGCACACCGGGCAGCTCCGGGCACACCGGGTGGTTCCGGGCACACCGGGCGGCTCCGGGCACTCCGGGCACACCGGGCGGCTCGCGGCGCTCCGGGCAGCCCGGGAGGCGGCGGGGCCGCGGGGCGGCGGTGTCGGGCAGCGCTGCCGGGCGCTCCCGCCTCGCCCCGCCGGGACGCGGCACCGCGCAGGAGCTGCCGCCGGACGCGGGCACAGCACTGGTGTGGCACTTGGGGAAAACCGGCCAGAAATCCCTGAAAAAAGCAGCGGGTGGTGCTGGCGCGGGGCTGCGTTAAGCATATGGGTGTTACCCTGCCAGCATAGCGAGCATGAACTCACAGGGTATTTCTGCCCCAAAGAAATGGTCCGGTTTTGCTCTTTGGGGTTTTGTTCACCTTCCACAGATGGAAGAGCAAGGCAGGAGGTGCAGTGAGCCGGGGAGTGCCCAGGTGCGGCACTGGAGTGCAGGGAGTCCGAGGATTCCCGAGCAGCAGCGGCAGCAGCAGAGTGTCTCCGAGCAAGTGTCAGAGTGTCTTGGCAACAGTACAAGATGTCTGCAACTTTCCTTCACTTATGCAGAAAACACGTCGTGTAGGCAGTGCAGTGGTGCGTGAACACAGCAGTGTAGGCTTGGGTTTGAAATATTTGCGTTGAAAGCAAAGGCTTGTTTGGTTGGTGTAGGGAGACTGAAAATTTTGTGACAGAGGCTATGGCATTTCTCTCCCTGGCCATTAATTGGTTGTTACAAATCTGCAGTGCAGTAATTCTCTCTCTCTCTCTTTTCTTTTTTTTGCCCCTTTCCCTCTCCTTTCCTCTCCTTCCAATTATTTATTCTGATAGTAATATTAGTTTTCAGTGGTGTAGAACATGAACTAGTTTCTTTGGTAACCAAGTCAGTTACACACCCACACAAAGTTAGAATCTGCTCGGTGCAGACATTTTCTCTTTCAGAAAAGATGTGGGTTTTGAAAAGCACAGCAGTAGGGCAGCAATATATGTCTCAGGGAGTTGTTTCAGAAGTCCCATATACCATATGCAGATTTATATGTAAGTCCTGGACTTTTGTTTACACACACATATGGAACCTGAATATACTAGCAATGTATTGATTTCTCCAGTGACTTCAGGATTACATACTTCTTGTCCCAATATTTCATTCTTCCCACTTTCTCCCTCACTCCTCCCACTTGTAGAGAATAGGTGGCTGTGAAAGAGCATGCAGTAGGGGTACAGCATGGGTGAATAAGCCTGCAAATACACGCTGCATTTCTTCTTAATTTACTCGGTGCAAGTAAAAATTTGCCCAATTTCTTAATCTGTCCCCTGAAATTAGAGATGAAATTCAGCAGCTTTTGTAGATGACTTCTTTTTAGTGATTTAAGTAAAAAATTGACCTTTCTGTTTTATAGGATTTTGAAAGCAAATAGCTACATGCAGGATTAAAACCAATTTGTGAGTGTGAATTGTAACAATTAATGTGACTAATAATCCCTGTCATATTGTCTTGATCATGATCAGTAGTTTGGTCTATAGCAGAAGCAGAAACTTGTAGACTTTTGTTGCATTTTCTCTAGTGACATACCAAATCCTGACATAATTAAAACATGTACATTTTTCAACATACTTCCCTCGTTATTGTATATGAGGCAAAAAGGCAGTAGTACCTGAGTACTAAAAGTACTATAAACAGAGACTGAGCCTGGCAAGGCCATTTCATTGCTCTTGTCTGAATGAAGTGTTAAAAAGGAAACAATAAATAGGTAAGAGTGAATTAGAAGTCTTACTTTCCTTCCTTTCCTGTTCTGAATCATCATTTATAATAGTAGTTGTGTTTTTAGTTAAATATGGTTTTTATGCTAATGTAATTCCTTTTAACTGCAGTTCTTCCAAAGAGGGAAAAGCCTGACACAAATACAGAGAGCACCTGAAAGTACTCCTATGCAGTACTTGTTATTTCATAATAACCCTTCCTGTGCCACATAACATGCAGTGCAGTTCTGCACTAGAGAGCTGGAAAGGTTACATTTCGCACACTTTTCAGGAGCCTGGTGGAGATTGAGCTGGGTGGTGTGCAGTAAGCACTTTTTACAGTACTGCGTGGTTAAAATTTAATCCATTATAAATAAAAGGTAACGAAAACATTAATGGTAAGGAAAACCTGACTTGAAGCAAACTGACACTTATTGCTATTTTCCTTTGGATCCTTTATTGTCACCCCGTGGCCACATCACTTTCCTAAGCCTGCAGGGAATGTTTTGCTCTGGTCTCCTGCACATTCTGCTGTCTCCTCCTGGTGCCAGACAGTCCTTTCTGCAGCATCTTTCCCAGGCTCTTCCTGTCTCTCATTGCCATAGAGACAGTGTCTGCCTGTTAGAGTCACTGCAGAGATGTGCTCAGTGGAGCCCAGGGATGGCTGGAGAAGGCAGGCCATGGGCAGACCTGGAGCCTAGAGTGCCATGGAGAAAATTTTGTGCCCAGGTCCTGATCTGTGTAGCTGTTTCAGTACATAAGGGCAACACACTCCAGAAATGCTCCACAACTGAAATGAGCTTGTGGGGTTCAGCCAAAAGGCTTAAGGAACTCATTCCCAATGCCTTGGATCATCGGAGGCATTTCTGTTAAAGATGATGCACAACCTGAGTTCATATTCTCAGTAGTAACCAAAAGGATGCCCGGAGCAGGAAGGCTGGGATTGTAACACAAGAAGTAAGCAAGGACTCAAGGTAGCTTTGATTCCTGTCTGTGGCCCAGCAATTCTGTGTGGTTCTGGCCAATTAGTTTCCCTTATTTTCTTCTTTTCAGATTAAGGATGTTTATTTTGTTTTCTCCCTTTGTAGGGTGAGAGCCTAAAGTCATCACCTGACCTAATCTCCACACGCACACATTCCGCATTTGCTCCAGAACCAGGCACTTGCAGACCCTGAACAATCCACAAGCTCAAGCACCTTGGGTGCCTTGCCATGGATGTGTGGGCCTCCTCCTACATCCTGTGTGGAGAGGCAGGCTCAGGCCAAGGTGCCTCAAGGTCCATCACGAGGTATCCTCAGTCCTGCTCATAGTAACGTTGGCACTTTGGGCCTAAAGTGCAGCTGGAGCAGCAGGAGCGTAGGTGCCAAACGCCTGGTGATGGTGTTCACTGAGAATGAGCATCAGCTTAGTTGCAAGGCTGAAGTTGCACCGCTGTACCAGAAGTGTATTGGTTACTCCTGTGGTGGGCAGCAGCTGCAGGGCAGGGTGCTGTTTCTGCTGAACTGCTGCAGGCCCTCTGCAATGTTTGCATGTGGGAGAAGAAGTAGTGGGAAAGA
This sequence comes from Emberiza elegans, assembly GCA_024865655.1. Taxonomy (NCBI): domain Eukaryota; kingdom Metazoa; phylum Chordata; class Aves; order Passeriformes; family Fringillidae; genus Emberiza; species Emberiza elegans. The sequence goes on along the minus strand of JALJVW010003427.1, from coordinate 4,213,127 downwards.
AAGGGGGAGCAGGGTGAATCATGCCCCCACTTTCCCCACCTGGCCATGGCACTGGAGACACTGGGGCAGAACACGGCACCAGGGACAGAGCCAGAACATGTGGCGTGTCTGTGTGCAGGCTCCTGGTGCACAGACCCCTGTCCTGTGCTGGCCAAGTGCTGTCCCTGATGGTGAGACAAGGTTAACAAACATGCACTGAGGCTAATAAAGCTTGACTCTCAGTGGGGCTAATTAGCTTCTCTACAGCCACATGGCAAAATGAGTGGCAGCTAAATCACTGGGCACAGTCCCATGCAGAGCTGCTCTGCCTTCCTTCTCTGCTTAGGGAGCATCTCCTATTCATGCAGCAGCAGCCAAGTCGTGAGGACAAGTTGCCTTTGAGGAGCTGAGGACAAAGGTGGTGCCCATCATTGTTACTCTTTCTGAAATGATAGCTAAAAATAGCAAAGGCTATAATTTACAGATACATTTTAATATTGATATTTTAACACTTTCAGCCCTGGTTATCCCCATTTTCCTGCTCTCTCTTAGTTTCTCCATCTCTTCATGAAACATTTCTTAGTCCACAATAGCCCTTAAAAATGTATAAGGATATGTTAGCATGCAGGCTGCATGTCACTGGTGGTGAAGAGAACCCAGCTTGGAAGAAAACTTGATGTTAGGTGCACAAAGAAGGTGGAGAGAACCTGGGCCTGCAAGGTGGATGAGCTAGGGAGGAAATAAGTTGTCAAAAAAGGAAGGGGTAGGGCTGAGTTCCCCAGTTTTATGCTCCCAGCCTTCTCTTGTGAATTAGCAAATGAAATTCCTTGTACAGCCCTAACACAGAAAAGCTCCAATGTGACCCTTTATTACTTTTGGGTTTGTGTCTACGTGCTCACTTTTGCTTATTTACTGAAGTCAGCACTGTTGTCCTCACCCTGAAGGTAAGGGATGGAGGATGTGGCTCACTCACCACAGTGTGTGGAATCCATCTGGATATCTGGTCCCTGGGTCAGGCCTGGGTTTCCTTTGGTTTGGAGCCTCTCATTGTTCAGGGTTGCCAAACAGCACCTGCTCTAAGTGAAAGTGCCTAACGTCACCAAGGCCTTAGAAGAGCTTTACAGTGCTTTCATCAAAACTTGGATTAAGCTCATAATAATGTCCTTTATGTGCTGCAAGTACATTAACGCACTTCTCTGAGACAGAGCCTGCTTCCATTACTCTGGTTCCTGTGGCACACAGGAATTATTGCCTCCCAGAGAAGTGTAAAGTGAAATGTCGCCAGGGGATTATCACCTCCCTTTCCTGCATGTTTTGCTAAACTGAGCAGGAGAAAAGGAGCTCCCACTGCCCTGCTAGGAAGCCTTCAGGAGGAACTCTGGTTTGTAGTTTCTTTTCAATAAGGGGGTGAGAAACAATGTTTTGCTCAATGTTTTTCTGGTATGAAGGGCTGTTCTACAGCTCACTTCCACCACTTCTAGCTGTCTTTGTGGAAAACAAGGCATGGACCAGGAAGATTCACCTAATTGAAGCTGTCTCTCTCCCCATTTCCTCATATGCTTCAACCAAGTCTCCCATGGGGTTTTTCTGATCATACATTGCTTACAAGAACCAATGGTAAATTTAGTTGCTGGTACCTTTTGGGTTCATTGTATTTCTCATCTGCCAGCCTCTGCTATCAGCACAAGCAAGATCTTTGATCTTGGAGTCTTGTTCCTACCCTCAAAATGGTCACTCTCATTTTCCCTAAGATGAATGAGCTGTACTGTGAATTCTGGTTATTATTCACTGTGATTATTGCCTAATTGTGATTTATGCAAGCCAGTGTTACCTCAAACAAGGTGTATGTACTCCCCAGCTTGTGTACACAGGCTGTTGACAGCATGATGAAAATAGTTGACTATGAAATTTTATGATAATTAATAAATAAATTAATTCTGGAATGTATTTCAGATGTGAATGTATTTCAGCTGTGGTGGCAGGTCATCATAAGATGTTTTCTACAGCAAATAATACTTGGAATGAAGATACATGGTTTTAGGCAGTGATATATTAAAAACTAGTTGTGGTGCAATGCTGATGCCATTTAAAAAGGTTAAGCATTGAAAACTGCATTTGAGCCAAGCTGAAGTGACGCTGGCTGGGGACTATTTACAGACGCGAACGAGACGGGGCTGCTATGGAACGTGTCTCGAGCTGTTTATTTTTCAGCATCAGTCTCCTTACATGATTATGACAATGGGAAGATGCTAATAGCTCACAATCTAGGCAGCAGGCCAGAAAACTTACTGTTACAACATACTTTGTAGGCTTCTCGACCAATTGCACAAAGCAAAAGCATATTGGCAGTAGTTCTATCCAATCACTATAAGCACACATAGCTTTGGCTAAAACAATGCTTGCTTATTTCGGATACAATACCTGTTTGTAACAAACAACGCACAGAGCTCCATTCTTAAGCTTAACCTTCCTAATATCTTGCTAGATAAACTTTCTGAAACTTAGAAGGCTATTCAGACAAGCATTAATAGATAGGTTTATTGTTCTATTTGCCCTTGCCTTTTCTACACTTTAAACAATTTTTCTGCTGACTTATCTCATGACTGTTGCTTTAGCACTGTTCACAATTCTGCTGTATCTGAGGCCTGCCTTTTGCAGCTTTCCTAAAACCCTCTAATTTTATAGATTCCCACACTTCAGGGCTTGCTTGCATTTTTCCCATGTGCTCCCAAACACACAAGGCATCTGATGTACAGGAGCAGAGGCACAGCCCCTGCCTGGGGAGGACCCTGGGGGAGCAGCCCTGGCCTGGGGCTGGCGAGAGAGAGGGCTGTGAGCTCCTGCACCACTCACTCCTGCCACACATGGCTCCTCTTCTTGCCCTGAGAAAGGATCGTCAAATCTTTGTGAGAGAAACCCAGACCACAGGCAGGGGAGTTAGATGTGAGGGAGGAGAGGAGGGGAGGTGGGGAAAGCAAGGATAACACCATTTCTCACTGCAGCATGAGTGCATCTCGGGGTCTGTTGAATTTCAGACTTTCTTTTCCTCCCTGTCTTTACCCTCCCACGCCCTCTCCAGACAACTCGAGTGGGAATTGGAGTGAGGGGATGGGGGTGTTTTGAGAGTGAACTGGATGTTAAGGAGCGTGTGGAGCAAAACACAACAGCTTGGGAAGAAGCACCAGGTGTAAGGAGGACGCAGCAGTCAGGTGTCCTTAGTGTAGGTCTGCAGCTGAGGGTGGCTTTCAAGTACAGAACATAAAACCCTCCATCTAGACCTTTCTAGAATCATGTCCAGGCACACTTTATAGTGGGAAAATTAAGGATATTTATGTTGGAGGTGTTGACAAGGCAGAGGTGATGGGGGCTGCAGAAAAAGCCCCTGTCACAGAGGGGGACGGAGGGTGTGTGAGACCCAGGTTGCTGAGGGTACAGCTGGGGATTTTCAGCTGGGGGTTTTGAATCTGGAACCTGCAGGGTGGAGGAAATTGCCTGCTTGTTGAGTTACAGAACTGACACACCTAGGAAACTTTGGCTTCTTGTAAAGCCTCCTGTGAGAGACTTTATATTCTGTGACTCAGCTCCCGTAACTGCTAAAGAGAACAGCAGTGTATTTGTCAATGTCAGGGGAGTTAGAGCATCAGTGCTGGAAAATTGCTGTGAGGTCTTTGCATGGACAGTACCACGAAAAGCACTTTAGTCACAGAATCACTGTAAAAACACTTAGCCTGGTATCTTACCATTTATGCTTTAAAACAGATTTTTTAATATCATATTCAGCAGAATGAGCTAGTGTTGCTGTTAATTTAAAAGTGACTTGCATTGTCTTTTCTGGTTTTGTGATTTAAAAATATGCCTGCTTTGTTTTGCTTGTTGGTGTTTTTTATTTTTAAAGGACTATTTTGTCTTTCTATTTTGATTTCATTTTTGGGAGACATAAGGTTAGACCTTAAAGGTTTTTTTTCTAATATGGGCCTTTATCCTGTCAAAAACAAAACAAAACAAAAAAAAAATCAACATTAAAGGAATAATTCTCATAGGGAAACAATGAAATGGGCATAAATACAGTTTCTGAATGAAATGCTTTCTAATTTTTTTTAGGCTGTTGGAAATGTTACTGTCAGTATTTACCCCAGCTGGAGCCAAATGTAGGTACTGCAAGTAGAGGGAAAAAGCTATTTTGTGAGAGGAGAGGTGGGACTGCTCAGGAAAAATATCCCAACCAAAGGTGGGTGTGGACCAAAATTCTCACAGCAGGGGCATGTACCATTACAGTGAAACCCATTCAAACTGCTTCAAAACATAAGCATTTTATGTCAAAATAAAATATTTGCCTCTGAACTGGAGTAGAACTAAAAGTTTTTGAAAAAAAAAAAAATCATCAGATCTCCTCCTCCTCACCAGAGTTTTATTATGTAGCTTATGCATTAGCCACTAAAATATCTTCCCAATATAACATTTCTAGTTCATTTGTAGGTAGGATGGACCCAAAATACAGTGGGTCTAGTGACTGCTTTAATATGAAATTGCCAGTCCCTACTGAAAATGAGTGTGTGCTGAAGTGTTGGTGGGGAACATCTGCTGACAAGAAGGGATTAATGTTACGAGAAGCAGTTTGCTAAATTAGTAACTTTGTATTTCAGGGAGAGGTATTTTAATGTTACCTTACACTTTCTATAATTTGTTCAAGATAAGTTGCGTTTAATATTGTCTGTCATGATACAAGTCTCAAATGAGGCCCATGCAACAAGATGTGAGAGTTCAGATATCTACGTATGTGAAATAAACTTATGTTTAAGAGAATTCTGTCAAATTCAAGACCCAGATTTTAGCTACCTGGTATACCACACGCTAAAAATAAATCTGAATCCTAATTCTACCTACATGTCATTGCTGAAAAACCAGAAGGAAAAAGTGGTATGACACCTAGAGTACACCTATAATGATTTAATTTGCTGCAGAGTCATCCATCAGCAAAATGATAACTAGCCAACCCTTTTGTCAACAGAACACTACAAAATTTGTCATTTATGCTGGTAGGTAAACAAGAGAGTTAATGAACCAGAGGCCAGCTGGTCATGATGGGCAAGAATTTAGGGATTCTGCATTTTCTTCTCCCTTGTTCATCCTTTCAGACCTGTGCTACTTTGATTTGGCACCAGCTTTACTCCTGTTTTACACTTGCCTTGCACTGCACTAAATAATTACACACAGATGAAGGCAGCTGCAAATCAGGCTTGACATATTTCATACAGTAAATTGCAGGAACCATAGTTAGGACCCTTTAGGTGCTTGGTTTTGAAAATCACTTTTTATTTGATCTTTGACAATTAAATTTTCTATATTTCTGCTTATCTAACTGTACTACCTCCTGGCATGTTATTAGGTGTATTTATCTATCACTCAATATGCTCCTATGAAATATTTTGAAAAAGACCCAGTAAGTGCAAAATAAAAATTAGAAGGATAATTCACCTATTAAACTTGGTTTGTTCTCTCTTTGATCTACTGGGCTTTATGAACAGAATTGTATCCAAAATTTTTAGGAAGTGGAGATGGAGAAAACCAGGAGAGGGTTATCAAGATCATGGGTATTAAAAAAGATTAAAAATTTCAAGAAGTGGTGAATGGGTCTCTTTAGGCATGATATGACACTGAGTCTTTCAAAACAGCTTAAATAAATTAATATTTGCATGAATATTTATTATTCAGCAAGGTATTCTCAATGTTTCTAACTTGCAAGTCAACCATGAAGAAACAGATAGAGTTTAAAAAAGATCTGTAAATACTGCTAGTCAGAAAAGACAATTTCCAAGCTTTCTTCATATCTTCTAAATGAAAGTTTCAGTCACCTCAGAAGAAGTAGAATTTGCAAGGTACTTTTCTGAGCTCATGCATCTCTCTGACTCCAAGGTTTAAGATTGCAAGTCCTCACCTGAAGTAGGCAAAAAAGCTTTTTTGTTTGCTGGAAATTCTTCCCTGGATGTGCAACATCACCTTCATAGAATTGAATTTTCTAAATAGAATTGAATTTTCTAATGAAGATGATTATTTTTAGTCAGAATTGGTTTTGTCTAGACTACTCTGTGACAACTAACAAACTATAATTTCTGTCCAAAATAATAAACCATAAACTCTGAAGTTTCATTTGCTGAAAACTATCCATTACCCTCCTTACACCAGTGCCAGCTGGGAGGGTTTTGCAATGGCTGCCCAAGAAAGTGAGATCAGCTGGAAAACTAACCCCAAACTCACAGATGCCAAGGGAGATCACAGCGGAATCTATCGACTTGATGAATTTAGGAAGCAAGGTGCAGGTGTTAATGCCATTTTTTTTGTTGTTGTTGATTGGAAAAGCATTATGAGGCAGTCTGCTGGACATGCTACATTGTAAACAGATAATGGAGGAAAAATAGACATGCAGCCATCAGGATGGTTGCTGGAGAAGTTGAAAGAATTAATTTTTATAATGAAGAAAGTATGGAGAAGTATGTATTGTACATGAAATGTCTCCAGACATGATGTTAAGGCTGCATATTTTTTCACTTAGAAATCAATCCTGCATGCTAAATTGCTGTGGTAACATAATTTCTCTCCTGATTAACGGGGCATTTCTCCCTCTTCAGAAGTCACAGCACTGAAAAAAAAAACCCCAAAACCCAGGCAAAACCCCTTTGCTTATTGCAAAATGCAGTATTGGGATTTGGGGAACTTCTCTCCACCCAGGCAGCAGAGCTGGAGCCCTGTGTGGTGCCAGCTCAGGCTGCTGACCCAGCTCTTCCTCAGTCAGCACTGCAGCCCTTCTGCTTCCCACTCCCAGCCCAAGCTGCAACCTAATAAGGTTATTTTCTCCTGCTGGCTGCAAAGGGAGAAAGCAATTGAAAGGGTTTTGTACCTATGCTGAAATCCTTGTGAAGGGCTGATGTATTATGGGATAGGAGGGTCATTATGGTGCATAGATTTAAGAAGATAATTAAACTGATGCAAAAGTGATTTTTGCACTTTGCTCATTCTCAAGCTGAAGGCACATCTTTATCTATAGATCTACCCTGGAAACATCATGGTTTAACAGGAACTTGATTTTGCCTGATTTCCAGTAGAAGTTCTCAAGCCCAGTAGATGAATGTCTGATTCTCTGCCACCTCCCCCTATGGGTAGTCACTAGATTTTGCAGAAAACACCTCTTTGGTCCACCAAATCTGACCCTGCAATTCACTTTTGTGGCAGAATTTTCATCTGGAGTATGGGCACCACCTTGTTTTTCGTTCTGCAAGGCAGTGGAGGTTCAGACCACAGGACAGAAGGCACAGTTATTTGCTGCTCTGTCCTCAGCATGGCACATCTTTGTGTTTCTCATCTTCTTCCTCTAAGCTGGGTGAAAAGTTGTTCAACTCTATAGGAACTTCTATTCAGCCATCACTAATTCTGGTTTAAGGGGTACAAGTTTTAGTCTGCCATGCTTTCTTTGGGGACACAAGCTTTTGAAGGCCAGGCAGTAATAAATAATGTCCTTACAAGCTAGAAGCTTCTGAGTGCTGGTGCTGCCAGGCTGCCACGTTCTTAGGGGTCTCATCACACCCTGGTGGCTGATGATCCTGTCTTGAGTGATTAGCCTGCTGTGGGTGGCTGGACACAGGCAATTTCTTTCATTGTATGGCTGCTCAGAATAGGAGATGGTGGAGGCCTGGATTTCCATGGAATGAAGGCACTTTGAACCCCTCAGCTGACTCAGGATGAGGTAAATCTGTGGGTGGAAGAGCACAACACCAGGCCTGGAGAGGCTTTTGTGCTCTGTGCCAGGAGCCCCAGTCACACAGGGGAACTGCAGCACAGGGAAGCTGCTCTCCTGCTGGCTCACAGTTCCCTCTCCATACACGACTCAGCTCATCGCTATGCCAGGTTTTTTTATCAGCCAAGAAGTTGTAGGAAGTAAAAACCTCTGAAAAACAAAAAAATACTCATCAGTAGTTTATACATTGGTTGTGGAATAAATTATTTGTGAGCATCACTGCACTGCTCTGTTGGGAAGAGTTATAAGCCCCTGGCTTTGCTTACTAAGTCCTGGCCAAGCCTTCCTTGGTCGTTTCCATTCTCTCTGGCATTTCCTTTTCCCATTGCTTTATTCATAAGGAGATGATTTTTATCACTCTCTGTTCAGCAATAATGTGGTTCCTATCCTTCCTGCAAGAAGAAATTTCTTATTCTTTTTATTACATATAATCATTCTTTCCTTAATTTATATCATGTCATGTATTATTCAGTGACATCTCTTGGCTCTGATTACAGGTTCTATATAATCTTACACACTTCAAAAATGATTGTTTAAATTACAATAAAATAATATCGAGCTCATTTATCTGCTGAATTTGTCTTTCATTTGCAGTTATCGGGGCCAATGTTTTATACAAAAGAACTTTCTTGAGGAACCTTGCAGAGAGGTGGAGCTGATGTGCTGGGATTCCTTGAGAAAGAGAAGGAAACAGCTCTGGGAAGTACTACCTGCCTTGGGGGAGAGATGATGAGGTTTGGAGAGAAATGGCAGAGAATCTTTGATTCACTGGATGCCTGAGCCAGGATTCATTGAAGACAGTGGGAGCAATGTCAAATGATGGCAAAAATGTGATCTCAGCAGGTTTTTAAATTCTGGCAAAGGTGGAATGTGACCGTGTTCACAGGGGTCCGAGGATGAGGGAAGAGACAAGGATGTGACTCCATGTTTCAGAAGGCTTGATTTATTATTTTATGATATATATTATATTAAAACTATACTAAAAGAATAGAAGAAAGGATTTCATTAGAAGGCTAGCTAAGAATAGCATAGGAAGGAATGATAACAAAAGCTTCTGTCTCGGACAGCGATTGGCCATTAATTAGAAACAACTGCATGAGCCAATCACAGATGCACCTGTTGCATTCCACAGCAGCAGATAATCGTTGTTTACATTTTGTTCCTGAGGCCTCTCAGCTTCTCAGGAGGAAAAATCCTAAGGAAAGGATTTTTCAGAAAAGATGTCTGTGACAGTGGGAACCAAATGAAGCATCCTTCTACTTACTGCCTACAGACAGAGTCAGAGCTCAGGATCCTCAGGGATACAGAAACTGCCTCAGTTCCTCTGCTCTCCTCTGGTGGCCCGAGCCAGCAAGACCTGAGTGTGGTTTGGTTTGGTTTTGTGTGAGATGAAAAGAAGACTCGTGCAGGAGGTGAGACCAAGGGAAGGACTTGCTTTTAGGAAGTGCACAAATAAGGAGAGGCTTGAAAAATTGCTTTTCCTTGGCCCCGATGAGGTTAATTTTCACATCTTTTCTCAAGGTGAGAACCAATGAATTCATCTGTGTTGCGGTATTTTCCCATCAATCCAGATAGAAATTGCTTTTATTAATAGTTGAGTATTGTGGTAGTGTTATGAAAGCCCTGTTGGAAGTTGGGCTGCTGTGGTTTCAGCAGTGGACATCCACAGAGAACAGCATATCTGCTCCTTTTAACTCTTGGTTTCAAACAAAATTTCTGGTCTTTTTATTTATCCCTTTCCTATGTATTTAGAATATCTCTGCTCCTCTCCTGGATCCCAGCTACCTTCTTTCTGTTGGAGGGAGAAAGAAATTCCTGCTGCGCTGTTGAACAAACAATAAGCTGCTTTGCAGTCATGCCTGGACTAAACCCTGAAATAAAGCTACAAGAAATGCTCAGGCTTTTCTCTTTCTTCGTGAAGACCCACTGAGTCAAGGGAAGAGACCTGTGAGGGGTTTTTCAGGATGCTGTTAGGACTGTGTACAGTTTATCAGAGTCACTGATCTAAGCTGGCTACCCCTTCAGCTACCTGGCCTCATGAAATGTCCTTATGAACTCTCCTCATTTCCCAGAAAGATCTATTTTTCCTTCTTCCTTCGGTATTCCTCCACTCCAGAAGAGGCTGCTGGATGCTCCTGAGGCTGGAGCAGCTCCTCTGGTCCCCTCTGTTCGTCAGGAGCCATTTCTTAGGGAAATCACTCATTCATGCCTCAGCCCTCCTCCCAACCAGTTCCAAGTTCTGATGCCTTCAAGTGAATGCAAATCCTGCCCAGGAATTTATATTGTCTAACTTCATCTTCTCAGGCAAGTACATCTAGGTCCTGAGGCACTGGGCAGGCCAAATTGGTATCCGTATTTTGTAATTTGGGCCTCTTTCTAATGAATATGGTAAAAGCATAATGGCACATACCAAGGAGCAGACAAGTCTCTTCCAGGGTTACTTCAATCTGCTACAAAGATGCTGCTGCTGTGTGATTCCAACTCCAACTTTCTCACCTTGGAGGGGGAGGGAGGGTGCTGGATGTCTGTGCCTAGCCTGAGTCCCTTGGGCTCTCCTTTCTGCACCCTCTGGGGTTGGATGTGAGCTCAGGTGCAGTGACCCCTCCCAGCTTGCATCCCCAGGATGGAACAGAGACCACTAAATAAATTCCTATTAGCAGAGCTGCCTGCTGGAAGCTTTCATTTGCTCTCCCAGTGCCAGGGAAAATAACAAGTTTCTTACCCTCCTCACACAGACAGTTCCTACAGACGCTTTTATCAAATAAAAGCAAGGGATGGTTTTTTTGTTGTTGCTGCTTTTTGTTCAAGACTCCTGAGTGAAAACCTGCAGTACCCACTCTCCTCTCTGGTTGGGATCCAGCACTGCAGAAACTCATTTTCACTATACTTCAGCTGAAAACTTCAGAGACTGCAGACAGGAGCTGGAGCAGTCTCTGGATGCTGATTCTTGTCAGGTTTATAGATGTATTCCTAAGCAAGTAGTTTCTGCTCTCTGCAGGATGCTGCTTCTGTCTCTAAGGGCTAGGTTATGTAAAAATAATGGCAGAAGCCTGCCTTAACCTGGCAAAAAATGGAGTAACAATTGTTCAATGCAATGCTGCCTTTTCAATCAATCCTCCTTCCTAATTAGTGCTGCATGGTGGAGCTAATCTTTCAATAATAATGGAAGAAAAAAAAAGAAAGAACAATTTGGTGGATGATTGATGGGAGAAATCCTGAATATATTATTAAAAGTACCAATCAGTTGTGTCTAGAGGGGATTTAATAAAAAATATTTTTGATGGGAATCATTAGACAGGTTTTTCAATAAGAATATAAACCTTAATGTAATCTGGTGTGACTTGGGGAGAGAGGCTGCTCTCACCAGCTTTACTTCATGCACCGTCAAAAGTCACTGTGGGCCTCAGCAGGTCCTATTGGAAAAAATGCATTTTACTGGGGGCATCCAAGTGTGCAGAGGTGCAGAGTGGGCCAAGTCAGCCATGAGATGTGGTTTTACAACACTAAAAATTAACATAAAGCTGAGTTAATACATCTCAGTACAAAGGCTGACTGTAATTTATAATTTCTCTTTGCTTAGGCACTGGTCTTTTCGTTCATCAGTAGCTCATTAGTTCCAATCCTCATTTTCAGGGTTCATACAAACTAGTCTGAAACTGTAGGCCCAAGATGTTATACTAGCCTGCTGTAGGAAGTATTTCCTGGATTAAAATTCTCTTGTTTGACTGCAATATTAACTCTAACAAATAACAAATTTGCAACTGACCTTCATTTGAGGAAACAGAGCTAACAAACTCATGCACTTCTATCCCACAGTGGCTATCAGCCTCAGTGTGGAAATAGACATTAAGCCAGAAAAATAAATTTCTTTCATCTAGGGGAAAAAAGCAAGAAAATTCAGAACAGGCTTTTCTAAGCTGGTTAGGTTGCTCCACTGTTATAATGTCTTAGGAAACGTAACATTATTAAGAATACCCTAAAAATGTCTGAGCTTGCGCTTTCTAGTCACTCCTCCTAGCTTAACCTCTCTTTTAGGAGGCATTGCAGGTTCCCTGAAAAAGCCCCAGACAAGCCTCTGAAGCCTCTTACCTGGCTTTATTGCAGTGGTGTGGCATGGCCTGGCCAGTTGGTGGTGGCAGCATGGATGCTGGAGTGAGCATCAAAAGGAAATGGGTCTGAGCTATGCATTAAAGATAGAAGCTTTCCTGTGCCCTTTCTCAGGCACAAAGAGCTGGAGGGTGTTGGTTGCAAACTCTCATTTTGCACTGCTCTGAGTTTGGAGGTGTTGAGTCCATTCAGCTTTAACTATTTTAACACAAATGTAAATGCCCCTGTGTTTGTGACATGTAATCTCACATCACAGCCATGGTTCCTCTCTTTGTGAGGAGGAGCAGAAGCTAAATGATTGCAGCCAGGCTTTAAAAAAATATGTAATTAGATGTAAGTCACCATTTCAGAGTGCTGTTGCTGACAGCTAGGGGATTAATTCTACTCTTACTTATTAGGCATATGCTCCAGATTTTTGATATAATTTAAGTTGAAGAGAATATAACATGACAGGCATGCCTTTAAACTTTTACAACTTCTTGGATCTCCTTCCAGTGTTAATTGTAATCCCAAGTGAGGAGCCTACCCATTTAACACAAAGTCAGTAAATTGTTCTGCCTCTGGTGAAATGGTTGCTGGGTGTGGGGAGTCATTCTGCCTCTCCTCTCTGCGTGTGCAGCCAAGGGCGGGTGAGGGACTCAATCCTGCAGTGACTGGGGTGAGCTCACTGGTCACAGGGGAACCAAAACCATCTTGTAAACTGCTTGGTCTTCCCCTCTGCTCCATTCTGCTGTTCCTGGCTGCTCCCCTTCCCCACTTTTTGGGGAGAAGCTTTGGAGCTTCCTCATCTCTTGGGGCTGTGGCACCTGTCACCCTAACAGCCATTAGGGGTTGTACTTATGAGCTGTAAGACAAAAAACATCTTTTAGCAATGCAACTTACTGCTGCAACACCACGAGTTCTGAACTTGGGTTTAGGGTTTTCAAAGGGCTGGGCAAGCCTGAAGGAGCCATAAAACTCATGTAAGCAGCTAACTCCCAGCAAAATGTACTCTATAGTGCTCATGGCACCAGGACAAGCTAGGTTAGAGGACGATGACAACATGGATATTTCACTGGATAGAGGATTTAGAGTTGGAGCTTCTGTTTCCCTTGAAGACACAACAATGGCTGTTGGTTACTTTGCCTGGGGAGGCTGGGGGCTCACATGTGGCACCCAAGCCATGGCTTGCAGTAGGCACCAGAGGCTGGGAAACCATCCCTCTGTGGGCTGAGTGGTCTCCTGAGAGCAGCTCTGTGACTATTTCCCCACATTTGTATAGCCAAAAATGATAGTCACACTCCTAGCTGAGAGAGGGGTAATAAGGAACTTGAAGCTGGCAGCTGCATTATGAAAAGAAGCCTTGGCTTTTTCCCTCAGCAACATGCTCAGCTAGATAATGCTGGGGTAGCTGCATTTGAGCTGTATAACCCACCTCCATATTGTATTATTAATTCTCTAACAATTGTGTTGCAGTTCTGTACCATGGATGGGGTTTTTAACTATTTCATTAGCTCAGTGGGAATGGTACACAGAAACAGTTTAATTCTGTAGGATTATAATGAGTCACAACACTCAAAGGAGCAAATTCCAGGATACCAGAACAAATTTGGACACTGCCAGCCTCCTCACAGCACAGGCTTCAGCTAAGATCACTCTGACTAAAATATGCAGCTAAGGCACAGCTGAACGTGACTCATAGGAAATAGTGTGCTGACCTGAATAGGCATGCTGAGTACATGCTGTGGGTGGGCAGCTTAAACACTTTGTAAAACCATTTCTTTTAGTCCTATTTTTTCCACCAGTGGTGAAAACTGAGCTTTAATGATCTGAGTTTCCCCTCTGCCCTGCAAAAGCAATACATGTGCTGTCCCCCCCACTCCCAACGCCGTGGGTTTCTCTGTTACAGATTTATGTAAAAAAGCTTCTGCCAAATCTGGTGCTGATGAGTGGTGGGAAGGATTTGCAGCTGGGAGATGCTGGAGGTGGTGTGAGGTAAGGGAGGGGGTTTGGGTGAAGTGCTGGGCTGCCAGGGTGGATCTGCAGGGACTGCTACAGCTGGGTGGAGGCACAGGCAGGTCCCTGCACAGACACACAGGCTGTGCGGGCTGAACACTTTGTTTTAAATTATTTTTTGTGTGTGTTGTCTAAGGTAGATACAGACTGCTCACTTACCAGTGCAAAAATGCAGACACTGATAGGATTATTATGCCTATTAGTTTACAATGGAAAAAAGTTCACAATTCCTAATCCCTACTTTGAGTTAGAAAAGAGGCATACAGCGATGAAACTTCTTTTATTCATCCTCTCAGGTCTTAAGCAGCATGAGCATCAGGCAGGCAGTGTGTTTACAGCCTCACACAGCAATTCCCACTGACTGCATTTGGGCACACATTCCACTACAGGCAACACTTGCCTCTGTAAGGGGAATTCAGGGAAAGAGAGGAGCTTATGTTTTCTTGACATTAATGAGAGGGATCTGGCATTAACTGAAGGTAATTGACAACATTAGGGTAATGATAAAGGGCTGGCCTTGTTGCCAGGAAGACAGATTAGAGGGAGAGACTTTTTTTTTTGCATCCAAGAATTATTCCAGAGGCAAGGAAGTGCATTCTTTCTAAACCCATAGGGATATATAATGGATCTACTTAAAATTTCATATTGCTGCACAAAAACTTCCAGTCTCTGAAACAGTGAGCTCATATTTTTTCCCACTGTGGAAAAATATAGATCAGGATTGTACTGGTCGATTGGAACCCATGGTCTGCAGCTGAGCTCTTGTTAAATTAAAGAAAGTGAGTCCATGAACCAGTTACCATGACATAGTAAGTTACTATGTGCCAGTTGAAATGTGCTAACTGGGAGAGGAGATTGCACCAATGGTTGAAAAATTTATTTTTTTCAGCTTTTTTTTCCTTTTGTGTGCTTTTGTGCTAAATACTTACAGAGAATGACAACTTATGAAATGAAATTCCCTGGTGTAGTCCCACATCAGTGGCATTTCTGCTGTGCTTAGGCATTTGAGATATTATATATAATATAATATAATATAATATAATATAATATAATATAATATAATATAATATAATATAATATAATATAATATAATATAATATAATATAATATAATATAATATAATATAATATAATATAATATAATATAATATAATATAATATAATATATAATTAATATATAATATATATAATATAATATAATTTTACATAGACTATATATTTACATTTATATTTTATATATATTTATATATTTTATATTTCTATTTCATTGACTGAACAATCCTAAATGTAGTAGGACTGAAGGTAAATGGGTGCCTCAAGACAAGGGCAGGACTATGCAGCTGGGACTTCATCACTGTCAACATGGAGTGAGTGAATAGCAACAGGTTTACCTGAATTACTTGAATGGACACTTCAATTTAGAAGATACTTATGTCTATGGAATCTATCTGTGTAGCTCATCTAAAGACACCATGTTCATAACTGCTTCTTACAGAATAACAGGAGTGAGGCACTTCTACAGCTTTGGAATATAATCTGCTTTGGTCTTAGCTCAGCTTCGAACTTTTGAATCACCAAAAGAATGTGACTAATGTTAGAACAAGGACAGCAAATGAAAAACAGCGAGTCACCGGGATGAGAGGGTGTTTACCTCAGCATTCCAGGGGAACACGGGGATAAAACAGCTCAGCTGCTACCTGTGGTGTAGAGACTCTCTTGCAGAACCCCTTGGTTTCTGCCAGTTTTTTAGGAATTAAATGGCTTGCTGGTTTTTAAGGGCACTAGGGAAAATCTAGTGCCAAACATCTGTGCTGAGCAGACCTGTTGAATCAGTAAAGAGTATAATCCATGGAAGTAAGAATGGATATCATGTTTGGAGGATGTCACTCCACATGCTGTGTAGTGGAAAGGTGTGTGTGTCCCCTATCGGTTGGTATTCTTTGCATGTAACTGCAGCAGACACCACCCACCCAGATTTCCAGGCTGTTTGATATAGACTGGACTAGAGAAGTTGGAGGGGACTTACAGGGACATCTTTCCCAACAGCCTGACCACTTCAGGGTGACCAAAAGTTAAAGCACAATGTTAAGGGCATTGTCCAAATGCTTCGTGAACATTGATGGCTTGGGGCATCCACCACCTCTCCAGGAAGCCTCTTCCAGCTTTTGACCACCCTCTCAGTAAAGAAATGCTTCTTAACGTCTCTAAACCAAGTCTAAAC
This sequence comes from Emberiza elegans, assembly GCA_024865655.1. NCBI lineage: Eukaryota > Metazoa > Chordata > Aves > Passeriformes > Fringillidae > Emberiza > Emberiza elegans. Next base: position 4,197,037 of record JALJVW010003427.1, on the reverse strand, counting down.
CTCCCCTGACAACACAGCTCTGAACCAGTCCCACAGGTGCTGCCACTGGATACCAGGGGAGGAGATCAGTGCCTCTCTTGTTGAGTTCCCCCAAGATTCCTTTGCGAGCCTGGGCATCCAAGGACAAGAAGGAAGGCAAAACAGTAAAAAGCTGTTTGAAGGATAGGTAACAGAGGGTAAAAGGAGAAAGTTTTCCCAGGGAAGAGAGATCCAGAATGCTTTGTGCCAAGACCTGTGGAATTGAAAATATGAATTTATGAATTAATTTATGTATAATGTTCTGTAAAAGGGAGTGAATACAGACTGTTGACAGACTTGTACTGATGATACTAAATTTTTCAGAGTAGTAAAGTTGAAAGCTGATTTTGCAGAACTGCAGAGAAATATTGCAAGACTAAGGATTGGGCAGTAAAATAGGAAAAAAAGGAAATTTAGTCTAAAAATGGGCATACTGGAAATCAACAATCCTGACTTCATACATAAGAATTATGGACTAACCTGGCCATTAGCACTCACCACTCTGTGGAGGTTGCTGAGTCCATGGAAATCACCTCAGGCTCTGAAAGTCCCTGAGCTGCAGATTGGTGGAGGCTGGAGGAGCATTCAGGGTAAGTAGCTTATTCACCTCCCTGTTAGACTCCACTTTAGGTGTCTGGTTCTGGCTGCTGTTGGAGACAGAATTTTAGCATCTGACCATCAGTCAGAGACACAACTGCTGTTACTTTTATTTCCTTATGCTCTCAAAATCTCCCTCTTTATTGTGTTCACTGTCTGAGCCACTAAGAAATACTTCTCACTTTGGAGATATTTCAGAGGAAACAGAAAAAATATATTCAAATGTATTGGCTAAATCCAAAACATTTCATGGATTTCTTTGTGTGTGTCTGGAGTAAAAGAGAAATGAAATATATTGAACCCGTGATACTTAGAAAAGTACCACTGTTCTGAAAAAGTTCATGTATCCTTAGGTCAATATACATGAAACTGAGTTATGGGTTTATTATAATCCAGTCATGGCACTGAAAAGATTTATTTATATTTAAATTATCTGTCATAATGCTTGCTCATATTTTTCTCTTTTTAGAGTATAGTCATAGAAGAAGATATATTCAATCTTAGTGGTTTTGAGGGAAAAGATATTTTGAGAGGAAATACCATTCTGTATCTCAGGTGCAATAAAAGAAAAGGGTTTTGTCTGCTATTATTTCTCATTTTGATGTCAGACAACACAGTTAAAATGGAAAAAAGGGAATTTTAAAACCTACGTACTGCTTAATAACCAGGAATTTCTGGGTATACAAATGAGAACACCCATATACAAATACCACCAGAAAGTGCTTTGATAATATTTGCCAAAAATGTATGTGCATTTAAATCCTTGTACAGAGAGGATCATGCAATCATAGCATTGTATAGGCAGCCAGGGTGTTTTGGAGATTGTGTGATTAATCCTGCCCACTAAACAAGGGTGACATTAAAAATTGAGACTAGGCCTTGTCCAGACTTTTGAATATTTCCAAGGCTGGTGATCCCTTGAGCTCTCTGGACGCTGGTTCCAGTGTCTGACCACTCTCATGGAGAACTGCTCTCCATAAGGCTTCAACTTGTGCCCATTTCCCCCTGCTCTTTTGCTGTTAACCCCTGATAAGAGCCGGGTTCTCTGTGCCGTGCAGCCACCAGCTGTGGCAATGAGTACATCCCTCCTGAGCCCCCCTTGCCAGCCTGAGCAGCTCCAGCTCCCCCAGGCTCCCCACATCCAGTCGCTGATCAGAAATGCCCCGTGATGTGGTCCCCTGCCCATCACAGTGACCCTCCCTCCACTGGACTGCATTGAGTGTGTCAGGCTGCTTCTTCCACCCCAAACCACCCCTCTCCTCCACCACACCTACAAACCTGGACACAAAAATCTCAGTATTGGCTGAAATAGGAGTTTCATGCAAAATTTACTGAGCACCAGCCTGGAGTAGCAAGCCCTGAAATGCTTGGCCTTTCTGCCTTGATGTGCAATTTTTGGCACTTATGTACTTGCTGAGAGATGGTCACAGATTATGGTTGTGAATATAGTTTCAACATAAAAACGTGTGAATATTATGCAAAGATCATCTGGTCACTTAAAGGTAATAGTCACGAAGTATGAATAGATGTGACACATTTTCAGATCAGTTCAATGTCCACATGGCCACGTTTTCAGAATGGCCAGAAGTGTTTTAGGGTTGCAATAAGGAGCTGGCTTCTAAGCCCCTATGAAAAATATGTCCTGTTTCATACCCTGTGTTGGGAGAAAATCCTGTTTTAATCTCAAAATCTAGAAACCAATGAGGATTTTCTTTCAACTTTCATTTCTCAATTTGCTTTTATTGCTGTTTACTTGTGTGATAAAATTGTTTGCAAAATCAGCCCTGGGCTTACTGAGGTGCTTAAACATATGCCTAATGAAGAAAGTATCCCAATGAAGCCGTCTAGTTAAATCTACTTAAAGTCAGGAATGTGTTTCTACTGTGGGAAGAATTGGTCTTCATCCTTCATATTTAATGAGAATAGGGATGTGTGCAGAAAAGACAGCCCTTTGCTTTTAAAATATTTGGGCTTTTTGTCCCTTGATAGAGCCATTTCCTCAGTATTAGCAGGATATTCCCTTCCAAGAGTGAAGTGTGGCATACTTTTGCACATACATTCAAGCAAGATTTCTTGTTTCAAATGTCACTTAATTTGTCAACTTTATTGCAGAATGGGGAAATGATGCTGAATGCAGCTGCCACCTTCAGTGCTTGGCCTTGGCAGGTTTTCCAGCAAGAATGAGTTTTACAGCTTGTCTACCCTCCAGCCCTGAGTTATCTGGAACTGCTTTTTACCATTATAGCTGCTCAGCTGCAATTAAGAGGGCATCTGAGTGTTTGGGAATTCCTTGGACCATTAGTTTGAGGAACTCTAATTACACGAGGAAAGTGGGGAGGTTTTTTCGGGTTTTTTTTATGTTCTGTCCTTTTAATTACCTAGAAGAAGTTTATTTGCGAGGAAATTATCTGTTTTGTAGGGGAATTTGTGGTTTTTTCAACCCAGTATTTCAGTGACACAACTGTACCTTTTATCTAGAGCTGGGCAAAATCCTTCAGCTTTGTGTCAGTAGACTGTTTGTGAGCATTTCCACCATTTCATACAGCTCTTAATTTCTCTGTTGCTGTGTTTTTTTTTTTTTTTCCGTTTAAAGTTACTACAAAATACACATATTTGCATCAAAATACAGGCAAATGGACACACATCCACAAAGGATTCCACCTCTCCTCCCCAATCCAAGGCTACATAAGTTAAAAGGAAATTCCTGCTGTTCAGGGAAGACCATCCTGCCCTTTATTTTTATTGCATCTTTTTAATATATACTTCCAAGCTGTTTCTGTCCAAAGGAAAGACTTTTGCTTTGATTTTGATGACTATAAAGAGTTTCTAAGCCTCCAAAAGACTACTTAGAGGAGCCTTCCCATTGACATCAAATAGCTTTAGATCCAGGGGTGCTCATTCTGAAGACACCAAAACCCATTCTGACTTTTTTTTCAAGTTCTGCATTGTAACATTGATGTTTGCAACTTATCTGCTCTTTCTAAAATGTTTTTCCTCAGTTGAATGTAGAATTACTAATCTCTTGAGCTATAATATGTATAATATATAAAAAAATAAAATTGATACTCTAGAATTGCTTGTGGGAACCTTTTAATGTACTTAGTAGCTGTAAATATTGCCAATAAGGTTTCTAATAGATAATTATACTGAGACTGTTTAGCATGCATTTGAATACTATTTATTATAAGTTCTGAGTCTTAAAATCACAGGTTTCTGTTAGAAGTTGTTAGCCTTTTACTAGAATGACTTTTCCTGACAGTAGAATTTCCTGCAAGTCCTGAGCAATTTGTCACCATTTCAGTGATAATGAAATTTGCAAAAGCAGTTCATTCTGTGCTTTCTCAATGCACAGCTGTCAGCCAGATATCATCTGGACAAAGAGTTAAATAAGCAGTATTAGGAAAAAGAAGAAAGAAAACTCTGACTGCTAAAGCAAGCTGCTTCTGCTTATCAGAGTGGTGGCAGCAGGGCACTCTGCATTCTCAGCCACTGCAGTCACTGTGCTTTTCTGCCACACCAGGAGAAACCACTGGGCTTTGGAGAAGGAAGATCAAACATGCTTCTCCCTGTACCTGGGGCAGCTTTTTATAAATCCTGTTCTTGGTCTGGCCTCCATGTGCTCTAGCCTCTGTAGCAGTGCAGAGGTGAAGAGGAGACTTTCTAGCTTGAACCTGGACTGCAGTGATTTAAGAGGGATGTTTGTGTGCTGTGCACAGGTGGCTGCAAAGCCAACAGCTTTCCTGATGAACAGAATGAACCCACAAAAGGATAGCTCTGCTCTGCCATCTCCAGAGTGAATGTCCAAAATAGTTCTGTGTTTTAGTGGGCTCCATGTGTCTGGACAGTGAGCTGCGGCTGGTGACACAGGCTGTGCAGCAGCAAGGACAAGGAGGAGCACAAGAGGACCTCTGCTTTCACTGCAGGGACAGCCCTAGTGCTGAGGAGTGACAGAGGATGGGAAAGGCAGGCAGCAGCCAGTCTGTACCTTTACTCCACAGTGGTGTCCTGTGTCAGGGAAACTCATGCCATGGACTGATGGAAAAGATGGGAGCTGGCTATCCTTTCCCCTGATGGGCAAGTCAGGAGACAGGAGGAGAGCTGGAATATTGCATCTCAGTGACAGGTCAGCTGGATTTGCTCCCTGCAGCAGAAAGCCTGCATTGCTTGGTTTTTGAAATGTGAAGAAAAAGTCCCTAGTGGTTGTATTGGGCAAAGGGAGCCTAAAATGCAGCTTCTTTCCTAGGCCAGGGAGCTCATGCCTGCCTGTGAAGCAGTGCCCCATAACCAGGGATGACCTGGATACACCTTGGTCCAGCTAGAGGCACCTCATGGGCTGCACCACTATGGGACCACCTGGACACTAGAATCACCCTGACCTTCATGGTGTGTGCTGCTGCCCTGCTGCTTTAACTCCCTCTCAAAGCATTGAGTGTCAAACTTCAAATAAAACCAGGTCTTTGCTTGGAAAAGAATTAGTTTTTTACCTTTCAGGTAATTCATACTGCTGAATCTTAACAACTGTGAGGCTATATGTCTAATCTGCAATAGGCATTTGGGGAGCCACTTCATGTATTTCCATCATCTGTCTCAGGATAAAATTCATTGCCCTCTGGAAGGCGCCCCTCTCTCTCTGTTGACTTTGCAGGGACAAAACCTGCTGAGTATAGACCAGACTCCCAGACAGCTTTGTGTGATGGATCTTGCCCCTACTGTACTGGCTCTCAGTTGGAAGAAAATGGTGATAAAACAGGCAGGAGCTGGAAAACATCTAATATCTACTGAGCTTATCCACAGCCTAACACAAAAAAATAATTATCCCTACGACCCTCTCCATTTTGAGGAGGACTCACTCTTACAGAGAGCTTTGTGTCCCCAGCTGCTGAGTGCTTCCAACAGCAGCCAGGGTTTCTGTGCAGGGACAGGAGCACACAGCCCTCCCCAGGATTAGGCCTTTGGTGATTGTTGGGAAAGATGCAAGTTTGACAAGAAAGTCTCACAGATGTGCATGCTTAGCAGAAAGATTTTTGAATGTAGAATTTGAAGAAGAAATAGAGATGGAAGCAAGTTTTGATATAGAAGAAAAGAATTGCTGAGCTAGTCTTACTGGATAACTAAGGAGGCAAAGGGTGTGTTAGTTAGAAGGGGTTTTTATGGCTTAGAGCAAAGGATAAACCCACCTCAAACAAGAAGCTGTTTTTACCAAGCAGGAAGATGGCACAGGCAAACAAGCCTGCAGATGTTGCAAGTAGAAAAAAGGTCTCAGAATTTTCCACTGCAAGAAAACTGAAAAACAACTTCTAGCTTAAACTGTAATGTACTGCCTTTTAGTGATTGGAGTATAGTAACATGAATGTGGCAATTACAGTAGTTATGATAGGCTAGAGATAATAGTTAAGGTATGGATTGGTTCTATTGTATTAAATTGCTCAGCAAAGAAAGGTATATAATGCATTTGTGACCTAAACTGAGGGTCTCCAGGCCTGCCTGCAGCTGGAGCTGACAGCTGTAGGCACAGGCTCTGTCACTTACGACCCTGGACTGCTGTAACATCTTGGATACAATAAACTGCATTTTGGAGAGCCCCTGCAGTCCCACATCTCTCACTCAGGCTCTTACAGGTAATCCCATGTTGCTTCTGACGACTCAAAACATCTCTTATAATGAACCTCCAGAACAGTTCAGAATTGATGTATAAGTAGGCAGAGCAGATAAGCACAATTCCAAGAGCAAGGCCTGTTGTTATGGCTGTAAACTGGCAGATAAAATGTTAATCCTAACCACGTGAGACCTGTCTCACCAGAGGTGGAATTGTTTCATATGTAAAAGTAACAGCTTTGGATATGTAAGGAACTGCAAATTTAGTTTATAGGCAAATCATGCAAATGATGAATTTATGGTGTGAATGCAGTCTGTGTCATGTCTAGTCATTGCACTGGCCTAGGTGTTCATTTGTACAGCTTGCGTTGTCCCTACCACGTGTGACATGTGACAACACCTGTGTTCTTCAGTTCAGGCAACGTGGAGCAGTAACTCACCTCTGCATAACTCAACTTCCAAATGCCATCTGCAAGCTGGGACAATGAAAGCAAAAGTCTATTCACTTAATGGCAACTTGTCAAATAATGGGAAATTTTTTTGGGATGAAAAAGGGCCCTTTCTTTGGGAAAGGGTGAACTGTGACTTTTTCAGCGAGCTTTTTCAACTTCTGCTTACTATAACTATAAAATGTATAACTTAATTCATTTGCAGAAGGAGGAGAAATCATCTTTGTTCCTTGCATTGTAGCTTACCCTCTCCCTGGGCTTTAAAAGATATAGAAGTGGTCTGTCAGTAGGAATGAGTTCCTGTGTTGTATGTAGGGCAATTTTTTAAAAAAAGCTCTCCCTGTCTCTCCTTTTCTAGCTTTAATTTAATTTTGCCTATCTTAACCAACTTAATGACACCAGTATTAATCTACAGGCAGTCTTTTTCTATCTGAGTCTGCATTTTTTTCCTGCATAGGTAAGGGAATTCGACCCCAAAATATCATAGTTTGAATCATGAGTATAGAAGAGAAACTGGATGGGGAAGAAGGCAGCAAACTTCAGAGGCACAAAAGGAAAGTCTACTGCAGAAAACAAGGGAGCAGAACATTTTCCAAGTGTGTGGTAGGCATAACAAGAAGTGAATGAGCTTAGCTTGCAAGAAGATGGTAAGAAAACATTTCTAAATGTGCACAAAATGAAACACTGGGATACATTGCCTGGGGATTATATTACTTGACATCTGTAATCCTGAGATCTGCAATCTGTAATTTTTATCTGCTAACAATGAGAGAGGTGTGGCTAAGTGGACATCAGGGTCTGAGTTCCTTCAAGCCCAGTCCTTTGAGTTCTGTGATGTAGACCTTCTTCCTTGCGATAAAAACAATGGATAGGTCCAAATGAATGAATTGATTGACATTTCCTTGGTACAGTGATAACAGACAATGGAGATTAGGATGATGGAGATATGGCATTGCAGCAGGAGCTTGCTCAATGTGGGCTCTCAGGGCTCTAGCTGGGGATGATTTTGGTTCTTACAGCACCTTCTCAGCCCTGTGCCTGAGGGTTGGAGGATGAGGAATTACATGTGACTGCACAGGTTAGTGCCATTCATCAAGGAGAGTGTTTACTGGCTATCAGTGAGCAGATCACAAAAGTGTTTATTTTTTTTCTGAGTTGGTTTGCATGTGAATTTTCTGCAGTTTAGATCTCATATTGCTCAGCCAGCAGATCTGATAGAGGAAATCTGCACAATTAAGATGATAAATTTTTTACGTCACCTGTCTTAAAGTATACAAAGTATACCTGTTCTGCCATGAATGATTGCTACAAATGATGAATCAGCAAGGATGGCTTCATGTTTAACACTTTGGTTTGTGATTTTTGTTATAATCTCTGACATGACTGATTATGCCATGGCCTAAAGCAGTTTATTGAATTAATGAATTACTTACTAATACATGAGTATGATTAATTGAGATGCCTGTTTGGATCCTACTCTGCATAACGAAGCTTGAGCACTGACAGGTGCAGCCTATGGGCCTGTTTCTGTCTTCCAGGAGATGACAGGGAATCACAGAGACAACCCACACCAGCTAAGGCTGCAGGACTGTACTGAGAAAACTCCCACCCAGAAGGTAACAGGCACATCTTTCTTCAGTGACCTGGAAGATTTACCCCTTCCTGCCACATTCTCTGCCTTTTCCTCCTTCAGCTTTTACTCTTTTCTATATTTACTGTTTTATTGTCACCACTGCAATGACAAGCCAAGGGTGGCACTACTGACCTGCTTCTGGAAAGCTGGTGTGAAATCAGGAGTCACCTTCCTGAAAGTCAGGAGCAGAAAAGAGTAACCCTTTAGTGTCTGGTTGAGCTGGGGTTTCTTCTTGAATGTGGGTGTTTTCCAGATTGATACATTCATGTTTTGGGTATAAACAGCACCTGTCATCTGTTGGATGCTGACTCCTTCTGAGGTAAGTTAAAGCAGTGAGTGGCAGAAACTGAGTCCCCAAATATCAATAATATTGTGCCTGTGACATAGCTCACCCCAAGTGTGCAGCAGAAGAGCTGGTGGCAGGATGGACAGAGGGGATGGCAAGGCTGTACATCCCAGAATGGTCCCCACTGCATTCCTCCTTCCCAGCCCCACCTGCTGAGCCCAGGCTTTTGCCGCTGTGTGGGTGGCACTTGGCTGTGAATGAAAAGCCTTTGACTGGCTAAATTGTTCCCTACATTGCTCAAATGAATGATGGAGGAGATAAATCAAGAAGGTCATCAAACTGGGCTGTACGGTAGTAAAATTGTAGGCTTGATAGCTTCCTTCTCAGAAGGGTAATTGAGACCTTTTTGGCTGAGGTGAAAGGTTTAAAGATGTTTGGAAGAAGAATCTGGTGTCTGCATGCTTTCTTTGTGTGGCTCCTGGGGGCTGAAGAGTGAAAAGGGGGACAAAAGGCTGCCTGGACCAATTCTTCGTGCCAGTGTGGAGGATGTGTGTATGGATCAGTGCTGCTTTGCTGAGGAGCCATGTTCTGGTAATGAATAGAAAGCTGCTGAGCTTACAGCTCCACAGAGCAATAAACCTTTTTCTACAAAATGGGCTATTAACACTTGTGATACAATGAAATTACTCTTTTCTAGTCCCTCATTACAATATCTTAACTTCAGTTTTCTTTTTTTGAGTTAGCAAGGTAGCTCTGCTAGGGCTGGCTCTGAGGGGGAGGATGCCAGTAGGGTTGCTGGAAGGGCAATAAAGTGAGGCTGGTGTTCAACTAGCAAAGCACATTTGGGGTGTTTTGTTTCAGTAGGAAACTGGGTCTTGATTTTCATTGACAAAAGCTCTCTTCCACTGAACATCTTTTCTTAGAGGGTTTCTGGTGGTCCATTTCCATGGCAGAGCCATTTTAAACCTTCCCAAGTCTCTGATCTTGGTACTACACTTGCAGCTTTTGCATCCTGTAGTGCTTGTTTTGCCATGCTGGCAGCACAGTCCCACAAACACCCATGTCACAGTGGGTCTGAAACATTACAGGGTGTACAAAGCAGCTGGGAAGGCCCTTTCAGGCCAGGACCCCAGAGCTGAGCACAGGTCCCAGTGAATTACACCAGGAGTTTCTGCTCAGAACCCCCTTTCTCCTATGCTGACTGAATCTGAAGCCACAGCTCTGTGGGACTGAATGGTCTCCCAGTTTGTCACAGACATCTTTTATGAAAAATCCTTTCCTTAGGTTTTTTCCTCCTGAGAAGCTGAGAGGCCTCAGGAACAAAATGTAAACATTGATTATCTGCTGCTGTGGAATGCAACAGGTGGATCTGTGATTGGCCCATGTTGGTTGTTGCTAATTAATGGTCAATCACAGTGAGCTGGCTTGGACAGAGAGTTCGAGCCAGAAGCCTCTGTTATCATTCTTTCTTTTTCTATTCTTAGCTAGCCTTCTGATCAAATCCTTTCTTCTATTCTTTTAGTATAGCTTTAATATAATATATATATAATAAAATAATAAATCAAGCCTTCTGAAACATGGAGTCAACATTCTCGTCTCTTCCCTCATCCTAAGACCCCTGTGACACAGGGGTCACACCCAGTTCACCTGGCCTTTGCAGGAGAAGTGTGGTGAGTGGGATTGGAAATGGCACGGACAATATGCAGAGCAGCTCAGCAAGGAACACTCCAAATAGCCCCTGAGGGCAGCTGGGATTCACTGAGAATAACTAAGCCTGAGATGTCTGTGTGATTCATGGTGGCTTTTTGGATTCCTGTCTAAATGTCAGGACCAAAAAATTCAGACTCTGCAGCTGTTAATGAGATGATCTCTTGAGGGCAGCTTTGCACGTAAGGGATGCTTATTTTGTGTGTAAAATTTGTAAGGCCATGATTAGCTTTTTTCTTGACCCTTATTCCCAGGATGGTGAAAAACAATTTCAATTGCAAATAGTAGATTTCAAGGTCTATGATTTGAAAAATCTTCTTGAAATGGTAATGCAAGCATTGTGCACTGTCTCCGTGGTCCAGGGCTTGCCCGGTAGCGTCCTTATTGCATTAGCACCATTGAGTATTCTTCTCTTGTAGTCATTCCCTGCAACAGGGATATTGACAGAGGGATCCCTTTGAGTCTTTGAGTTTGTCTGACCGTGGAGAAGAGTAGAGATAGGTATTTGGAGAAGAATAGGGGGAATAATTATTTTTTCTATTGGTGCAATGTATGGAACAGGATTTATTTTACCCTGAGCCATGTGAAATAGGCATTGTGTAAACTTTTGGGCTGAACAAAAGATTCAGTTAGCTAGATAAAACAAACTCAAAGGGTGTAATCTGGAGGAAAATAAGCAGAAAATTATAAACAGAGGTGTGCAGTGGAGTAGGAAGACAGTCAACTTCATGAACCACGTGGCCATCTGTGTTTGCAGGGGCTTGTATGCCCTCTGAAATGGATATGTGGCTGAGTGTAATCACTTATTCTGTGTATGTGACCTGGTCAAAAAAAGTTCAAAGTCCCAACATCCTTCAGTTTAAATAAAATACTCTGTTTGTTATTAAGATTTTTAAATGCCTACAGTAAAACAGAAGCATCATTTTGAACATATGTGTTTTGTTATTTTAACATTTATGATTTGAGTGTTTTGCTTGTTGAACCATTGAATGACATGACATTTCACTAAGTGATATAACATTTCATAATTTTGCCAAGCTCAAACATAGATGAAATGTATGGGATGGAGTTCAGGAAAGTGCATGGGAGAAAATATGGAGAAGGAGAAAAGGAAGAAGAATGTTTGGGGACAGACAGTTCTATGAGCTGAAAGACACGTCCATGAAGTACTGCTGGGCCTAGGCTTTGAAGGCTGCATTGACAAGAAGGAGCAGTTCTGGAATTTCTAATAGGAAGCTGTTGGATGAGGAGTATGGAATTAGTCTGAGTGAAGAGTGAAATTTCAGGATCATGTTTCTGAAGAATAGCTGTGATAGGAATCAGGCTGAAGTGGGACAGCCTCAAAATGACCTGCACATCAGAAGTTATGAGAAATTTGTATTTCAGAAAGCAGGTGTTTCTAAAATGAGGGAAATTCAGTCTTGCTGCCAGCTGCTCAGAGCAGATGACATCCTTGTCAGCTGCATTTCTGTCACCCAGCAGCTCTCTGGAACTCTAGTCAGAGGTGCCCTTCTGAGCCCTGGGTATCCTGAGTCCACAGCAAGAAGCCTGGAATGTTGACCTGGCTCATTACTCCTGAGCCCTGGAAAGCGTCACAACTTTCCTCCTGTGGCTGCTCACCTCTGCAGTTTGTCTCAAGTGCTTTAATGGGAACCTGATTTCGATTTGTCAGAAATTCATCATCCTAAGCTACAGCAGTCCAAGTCTTTGGCCCAGTGGGAAGGCATTTACATTTTGAGTGCTCTGTAGAGCGTTGTCCTTGCATGAGGCACATTCCAGCTTCTGAAGGGCATTCGGTGCTCAATAGCCACACAAGAGATTTGTGTGAGACAAAAACTTCTCATATCTACTGCTTGGTCACGAAAAAAACACTTAAGTGCACAAATAAAAAGGTACAAATTATGTTTCCTGGTGCTGTGTTTCTGCTGCATTTCTTAAAATGAGGCCTGAGTTCAAAGCATGCCTGGCACTGCTGTTTGCAGTAGTGCTTGGTGGATCCTCATCCCACTGAAACAGCTGAAAAGCCACTGGAACATGGGACTTGACCTACCTTAGTTAAAGTCAGCAAAAATGGCAAGAGAGAGTGAGACCTGAGACTCCTGCAAAGGTGACTCCAAAGTTCCTCTGCTCTCCTGGGACTTTCCTCAGCGCTGTGCTTTTTCCAAGCTCTCAAGTGCAGCTATGCTTTAAAAGCCCAACAGAGCCAGAGGCATTTTTTCCCCTTGCTTTCATTGATTTTTCTTGACATGCTGATGTTCCTTTGCAGACAGAAGTGCTCTGTTGTGATCTGTCAGAAGCAGGAGGGAGAGCCAGTGTCAGCCACAGCATCTGGACCAACTGCTCGAGAATCAAATTCACTTTTCATTCATGAGTGAACCTGCTGTGTGGGAAATTGGAATATACTACTTCTGATGGTTGCAGGTTACACAGCACAGAGTAATGGCGTGGGTAAGCTAAGAAATAGCTTTCTGTATGACCAGATATGCTTAGAGATCAGAAAACCCAAGAGAAACCAGGGTGCTCAGGCTTGCAGTCAGATATCTCATCTCAGCCATGCCTACCCCCTGTGCTGCTAAGAAGCCTACCAGTTTTCTGAGCAGCAAAATGTTTGCTCCCCTCTTCCCCTCTTCCTCTGGATATGTGATGTGTGGCAGGGTGGGTTGCAGGTGCCTCTCAGCCCAAGCTCTGCCCTGGCAGGGAGGTTCCATCACTGACCTCCTCACGGCCTGAGGGAAGCAGGCCAGGGCAGGACACCTGACTGAGGTAGTGAACAAGGTCCATTTGTCATCTGCACTGTGGCAATTATTCACAGAGCTCAGGATATCTGACTGAGAGAAATCCAGCACCAGATCTGCCGGCCCAGTCAATCTAGAAGCCTCTGTGTCTTCTCAGAGCTTCACAGGCACCCTGTTGTTGAAAAAAGAGCATGTCATCACAGTGCCTGATTGTGCTGCATAATGACAATATCCTATGCTGCAGGGAACTCCCTTCTTGAATCTCTGGGAAGTGACTCAAGGAACTGAAAAACCTATATTGCAATCAGCTGGGGAATCACTGCCATCTGATAGCTCTGTAGCATCTGCACAGATTTTCTGGAGGACACTTGATCTCTGCAGGTAATCATGGAAAGAGTCCTGGAGGAGAGGAAAGAACCTCAGCAGCAGTTGTAGCTTTCTGTGAAGACAGGTAAAATGCAAAAGTGAAGAGCTAGGAGGAGGGGGGAGATGACACCCCTTTCCCTCCCTAGCATGCCATGTTTCAGAGGTGGGATGTGGTCCCTCAGCCAAGGCGTGGTGCAAACCCGGCTGCATTGGTTGGAAATCTGCAGCAGAATAACACACAGCGTCCTTGAGAGCTGGCTCTCTGATTGCCCGTGCTGCCTGAACAGCAGCACATTCTCTGACTGGCTTGGCCCTGCCCATCACAGCTCTCTGAGGTGCTGCCCAGTCAGTTTGTGACAGCTGGCAGGAGCAGCCATGTCCAGAGAGCAGCCGGGCTGTGACTGCACCAAGTTTGTCTCTCTGCACTTTAAGCAGGCCTCCACTGCTATTCTGGCAGGCTTTGCACCTTCAGACACCCCACCATGCCCTCACGCCATCCTTCAGGCATGCAGTGAGTTTTGGCTTCATGGCACAGCAGAGGCACTCTGATTTCACACCAAGCTTCACACCCACAGGTTATGCACCAGCTTCTCTGTTCTCAGTGAACTTATCTGGTCTTAATTCTTCTCATCTGAGTAAATCTGAACCTCCTCTGTTTCCAAAGTCATGGTGGTCCAACATTTGCTCTTTACAGACTCATACTTAAAGACTGGAAGAAGTGGAGCACATTTGAGTTGATGGACAGGAGCCCTCTCATGCTTGAGTCATTTCATTCTAGAAAGTTTTCACCCCACCTTTACAAGGGCAAACTAAACTTCTTCCACTGCCAGTGTCAAGTAAGTACAACACTCCTTAGTGAATCTATAACCTGGGCAAAAAAGGGAAAACTTTGGCTATTGGATAATTCATGGCATCCCTGCAGTAGTTCTTCTCAGTTTGTATGTAATACTTTTCTCAAATTTACATTGAAGATTTTCTTGGGGGTCTTCTTTATGGTGCTATTTTGGGTAATGTAAGATGCTATTAGTAAGTAAAATGCCACTGCAGAACATGAACACTGCTCATAAAGTGATGATGAGTTTTTGTAGCTGCTTCTTTTAGAGGTGTGTTTATTATGCTCTGAACTCCTCACCAAGTTCAGAGGAGCTCAGAACCACGCAGCATCTTTCTGAGTGCAGTTTCTTTACATTTAGCTTCATCTTTACTGTCTTTTCTTCCAGTTGCCATCACTTCTGGCTTACAGGCAATGCAGGATAAAGGGAGACTTTTCTCAATAGCCAGCCATCATGTTTACCTGTGAAACTTCTGTCCTCTGTGACTGCCAGTGCTGCATGTGGTACCCCAGGACTTTGTCTGAGAAGTTCTGCTGTGCCCTGCTGGCTGTCCCTGCCAGGGACATGTCCTTCCATGGGGACAGCAGCAGACACTGGGGCTCAGGGTGCCCCCCTCCTGCTGAATTCAGAGGATCAGTTCAACATCTGACTCATTAATTTCCTTTTGTGATGTGATACTTCCACTTGAAAGTCAATTTTAATAATTTACTGAGAAGGGATGGATGAATATTAGCCTGGGACATGTTTTGCTTAAGGTCTCTAAACAGCAAGAAGTTTTGCTTTTGAATTCCTGTTCTTTATGAAGAACTTGCAGGATAGATTCTGTGGGGCAGAGCCACACATGTGTCATCCTCTACATCCAATGAACAGCTTCTTTTTGGAAGGTGTAGTTATGAGTAAATCAGTTCAAAATGCACCAGCTTCTTCACTGATTATTGCAGCCCCAGAAGGACACCTTGCAGCTTCTGCAGCCAAAGTGTGCTGCCCAAGGTAGGGAGCTCAACTTCTTACCAGCTCCTCCTTCCCTGAAGTTATCGGGGTGACCTTTTCATCACCTTTACTAGCAGACATTTGTCTGCCTGCTGCTGAGTCAGAAGCTGCTGTCTCAGCTGAGAATACCCTGCTTTGTGAGTCATGCACTGTCTCTACAGGCAAACTGTTTAAGGGGCATGGTTGGATGCTGGCTGTATCTGTGCTCCTTGGGCATCATGCTGCCAAGTGGATTGAAAGGTGTCTGGAAATGTTGCATCGTGTATAATTGTTTTTCTGAGTATCCTCCTGAAGCTACTCTAGCTCTCTGTATTGATTAGCATTGCTCTGTGATTCCAACTCATCTCTGGGGTTGAGGAAATGGTGGGCAAGTCCTCCTTCCCAGCGGATCCTGTGATGGGTACACTGACGTGTCAGACAGTGAGTCATCACAAATTTCCTTGATTTTGTTAGGTCAGCCTTCATTTTTCTAAGCCTTCCAAGTGGCCATAGCTGCTTTCTTGGGTGGCTGACTTCTGAGAAATGTCAAGATCTACAAACAAGCATCACACAGAAGTAATGCCTGCCTGTTCTGTGTATTAACTTCTGAGCTCTGCTACTCATTAGTAGCCAAAATGCAATAACATTCAATAATGGGAAAGGTCACATCTCTCTCAAATTGTTAGTGGAAACTTTTACATCTAGAAATAGAAATCTGTGTGTAAAATGTATGTGTGAGTATACACACACACATTTATATATGTGTGTCTGTATATCTGTGTATTGGGGGCATAATCCTGAATATTCATGACCAGGACAGATGTTATAGCTATCAAGCTGAAATCAGTAATATTTTGGAAAGTCTGATGAAGCAAATAATTTATAAGCCCATGATGTAACTTTCCAAAACTATGTAGGAGAAACAGTGGAGAATTTTATCATCAAATGAGCACACATGTTTCTTGGGCTTAGCTACTGTAGAACAAGGTGTGTTTTCTCCCATCTCATAATTGCCAGGCATCTAATTTTTCAACACTTTATGTTTAATTATAAAAATTAGTCTGCTCTAGCCTTTGCATTCAAGTCAAGTGATCAGTCTGCTGCCAATTACTGTGGTCTTTGTTATAGCACTACACCTGACAAATTCAATAGCTAAAATGCTTTGTGTTTCTGCTAAGAAGTACTGGCTTTCACCTCAGGCTGTGACTTGCTGAATCAGATATCACAGGGATCTGGTCATGAATCTGGCTATGAATTCTCCTCTAGTTTGGTAAAGTGTTAAAATCCGGGGTTTTGGTTTTTTTCCCTGAAGAAAGATTTTTTTTCCCAAATGCATATAAATTTATGATGGTTCATTTCTTGTATTTCAAACAGAAATTGATAATATCTGTTGTCAACAACAAATGTTAACTGCACAGAAAAAGCCAACTATTTGCAAAAATATAGAAAGAATTACAGTTCTTTAAAAAATGTGAAGGATTTGTAGGAAGTCTTACCACTGAAGATGTGAGGCTTCTTTCCACAGAGGTACCTGAAAGAGGTAATCTGTACCTTCTTCTAAGCTAATTTGGGATCCAACTGGTTCTTTCTATTCCATCAAACATTCCTAGTAAGCCTTGCCTTTGTATGAAATAAACTCCATTCTGCCACAGCAGAAGCACTAGAAAACAGCAATGTGTTGCTTAACTGTACATCGAAGTCTGCTAAAATGGATGATTTCCCTGCTGGTGAGGGAAACTGGCTGTAAGCTGGGTGCAGCCCCTAGTAAATTGTGATCAAGCCACCTTTCAACCTTCTCTTGGATGAACTGAACAGATAAAGACACCCTTCACTGCAAGGAATGTTTTGTTTTTTGTTTGGTTTGGTTTGGTTTGGTTTGGTTTGGTTTTGGTTTTTTCATAGCTCCAGTAATTTTTGAGATTCCTTCTCCTGGGTTTTAGCTCTGTTAAGGTGACTTGGACACTTGTAGTAGATCTGTACACTATTCCTGGATCCTTGGTGTTTTCAGAACGCCCCTGACTGCCAGGGGTTTGCATGATTCCTTTGAGGCTCAGGAGCCCAGCCCCAGAACACAGGGCCTGGGACTCCCCAGAACAATGGTTTAGACCTGGGCAATCCCTTGGAGATGGAGACAGACAGCTTTCCTCTCTGCTATGTGGGAATTAAGAATATTTCCCTTTTTTCCTCTTAGAATAGCTTCTCATGGACAGATTTATAAAATAATTTTGCTCCATTTCAAAAGAGAAAACACTTTCCACAGTGCTGGTTTTGGTGGATTCACACAGACATTTTCTCCATAGTGGTCTTTGTTTATGGGTGGGTGAAACCTTCTTAAAGTCTTTCAGGACAGTGGACAAATATTGCTGATATCTTTAACATGCTCTTCAAAAATGTGTGTGATGTGGACCAACATATTTATGAGTAATTGGTGAAAATAGGAGTATCAATCCTTTTCACACTCAGGTTTATGAAGTAATTAAATGCCCTCACACAGACACCACCAACAAAATAATGCAAGTTACTTTTGTTTTTGACTGACAGGTATTTAGGTGGGGCAATAGCCTCTCCTGCAGACCATGAATTTAGTTGAGAAGAGCCAAATGATCATTTTGTCTAATACATTTCAACTAAAATACACTTGAATCAGCTTACAGCCCTGGATGGTGGCATTGTGTATGGGTTTGTTCTTCACTTGGCTTTGCCAGCAGTGGCCTGGAAGAACAAAGCTGCTCTGCAGGCTCCAACCAGCCATGTGCTTATCCTGGGCTATGCATGGCCATGTCAGGCTGCATTTTTACTGCTGTTTTGACCTCATCTCAGCAGTTCCAAAGTGGAGAGATATGGCTGCAGGCTACCCCACGCCTGTGATGAGCACATAACATGTGTCATGCAGAAAACAAACAATTTGGAGCTGTCTCCCAGGGTGAGTTCCTATAGTGGACAGGGTTATGCACTGATATTAGCACAATGTTGACTCCTGGGAGGCATCAATACACAAGTCCTATATTCCCTCAGTTTCATGTTGCTGATTATGCAAATTGTGCCCCAATTAGTTTACATTTGGCAAGTAATTTGCACAGATCAATGAACATCAGGTGATAAACCCATGTGTGTTAGTGCAGGTAGAAAACTGTCAGCCCTGCTGAATGCCTTTACACAGCTGAGCTGCTTCCAGGTTTAGCTGCTGGCTGTGCCCTCATCTCAATGGCTGCTGAGCTTTGAGCAAGCCAGGGAGTGCTTATCCATCCCTTCCCTTCTTGCATCTTTCCATGTATTGGCCTGTGCCAAGTGTCTTGATGAAA
Source organism: Emberiza elegans (assembly GCA_024865655.1). Lineage (NCBI taxonomy): Eukaryota > Metazoa > Chordata > Aves > Passeriformes > Fringillidae > Emberiza > Emberiza elegans. Next base: position 4,178,547 of record JALJVW010003427.1, on the reverse strand, counting down.
ATAGGAATGAGATGCAGGGATGTAGGCTGATAAAATGAATTTGATGTTAGGGATCTAAACATATGCCATTTGGGTAGCATGGGGATTTAAATCAGTGATTTGTAATTGTTAAGGTGGTTAACTTACTGGTGTTTGGATGTAAGAGGTGCTTAGTCTGCTTGTAAATACTTGAGTTTAAGGTTTCTGTTTTGTTTTGTTTCAGCTGAGGAATATATCCTTCCAGTAAGTGCTACTTAAAAGTAGATAATCTCTATTTTGAAGACCAAGAATAAGTTACCTAAAGGCAGGTTGACCTATTACGTGTTGTACTGGTGAGTTCCAGAGGACTTTTAAAAGAGCATTTGATATTAGCCTGATTTCTCTTGATTTGTCAAGCAGGCTGTGAGTGAAGTGTTGATTTTATATAGCAGAGCTGGATACTTTTGCTCTGAAAGTCATCGTGACAGAGAGTGTTAGACTCGACCTGCCATGATGAAGCCCTGACTTCTGTTTCCAGGCAGGTGTGAAAAGCCCTCTGGTAATGCTTGCAAATTGCAAAATGTCAAAAGCTGCCTGGGGAAGAGGCAAATCCTAATGTCCTGTTCTCCTGACTGGCAATTTGGTACCTAAGCCAAATGGTTTTCATTCCCTTGTCAGTGCCTGAGATTGCATCTGAGCCCTGCAGAGAGGTGACACGCCTGTCAAATGCACAGATCATGAAAGGTGGGTGAGGAATGACAGCCCTGCACCATTACAGGACGAGCAGCTGATCATGTCACTGCTGAATTCACCCCGGGGTAAGGGAGAAGGGACCCATGGGATGTCTGACCAGAACCTTTATGTAGTTTTTTAACATCATATCTTAGTGCCAGAGCACTGTTCATGGCTGTTCCTTGAAAATCCCCTTGGATCTCCTTTATATGTAATAAGTTGGAACCAAATGAACAGGCTGGGTTTTTTGTCAGATTTTGGCTGAGCTGGTTTTTGTTGACTGCTAACCAGCCATGACAGTACAGTAGATTTTGTGTGCTGCAATGGAATGGCTGGGTTGTTTGGGTATGTGTATAGAGTTGCTAAACTTAGTTTTGGTCTACTCATCTATAAAAATGTTTTGCTTGGATAAGCAGGATCCTAAATGGCACTGCAAAGTCCATGATGAACAGAAAGTGAGGATTTAGGGTGTCATAGAATCACAGAAGGGTTTGGGTTGGAAAGGATCTTAAAGATGTTCTTGTTCCAACCTCATGCTGTGGACACCTTCCATTAGACCAAGTTTCTCAGAGCCCCATCCAACTTGGTCTTGAACACTTCCAGGGCTGGGTCATCCACAGCTTCTCTCAGCAACCTGTTCCAGGGCCTCACCACCCTCACAGTAAACAATTACTTGCTGATATCTAATCTAAACCCACTCTCTATTGGTCTAAAGCCATTTCCCCTATATCCGTCCTCACAAATATTTTCAATCTTGCCTCTTTGCCCCTGCTCTCTGTGCATGTCAAGCTTCCTGTTTTGCTCAGATCCACTAAACAGTTTGAAGATTAGAAGTCTGAGTGTATGCTAGAGGAGCTGCATGGGTTGAGACCCAACTGAAGAATATAGGTATGTGGGCTACTAAAATTTGCTCCTGGATTTCTCAGAGATGGATGAAGGCCCTGCAGAGTCATCTCAAGGGGAGAGGTGCAGCCACAGAAAAGACTGACTGCACAAGCTCTAAGTGCCTCCTCTGCCTTGCTCTGCAGCGTGCAGTGGGCATTGCTGCCAGCCCAGGGGAGGCTTGTCCCTGCTCTCATGGGCAGCTTTCTGTCCGTCCCATGCAGCCCTTGCTAGCTCCACACAGAGGGAAAATCCACATGCAGTTCTTGCCTTTCTGCCCCGTGTCCCTGTCGGTGTGTGTGCAGGGCCTCCTCAGGCAGGGGGGTGCTGCCATGGCACAGGGCAGTGTCTCAGTTCCAAGCCCTGTTATTGTCACAGTCCCTCTGGCCTGAGCGCCAGCAGGGTGTCTTGTTGGTGCAGCTGAAATGCTGAGTGGCTGAGGAGCTGTTGTGTGCATCTTTGCTCTCTGCTGCCTGTTACCATTGGCATCTTTGTTTTGTTGTTGTTTTGAAGCTCAGTCTCATAAATGGCTCTAAAAGTAAGGGGCAGTAAAAACAACTGGTTTTTAATCCTTTTCGGTAATCACATAAAAGAAAGAAGATGGCATTGTCTACAACTGCTAAGTTGTTGACTTGAAAGTAAATGAACTGCCAGTGATTGAGGAAGAAATAACCCATGGCCATTTCAAACTTCATTCATTTCTTACCCCTCTCATCCTGGCGACCAGTGTCTTCTGCTGACAAGGAACCAATTGGTTAAAGGCTTGGTGCTGCCACCTCTTCCCTTCTGGTGTGATGTATCCACATAGTTCACCCCCTGAACTGCTCTGGCAGAACTAGGACCAGGTTTATTCCTCATCCTCTCTTCTTACCCCATTGCTCCTAAAATGCTTTCAGGCCTTCATCAGTCATTCTGAAGGGCACACACTCATGTTGTTGTGCAGTGAGAGATAAAAAGAAAGAAAGGAAAAAATCTTTCCAAGCTGTCTGTAGCTGGAGCTGACAGTGACAGCCAGTGAGTAGAGAAGGTGTATTTTGGTCAGCTGAGCCATTTTTCTGTGAATCACCTTCCCTTTTTCATTCAATCCCATTCTGCTCCAAGAAGCCATCAACAAACTCAATAACTCAACAAAAACAAACCATATATCTGCTTGAGAACAGACCATTAAGTCTGTAGCATCCCACTTGTGAGCTGTACAGCTATGGATTGGTTCCATGTAGTTAGGGATCCTGCCAAAGGCTTTTCAGAAGTGACTAACGGTTCTGTGAGCATCAGTTTTTGGCACCTGAACACCCACCTCCTGAAAGTCTCATCCATTATACATGCTGCTACAGAGCAGGCAGCCCAGTCCTGCCTCAACAGGGCACTGCTCTGGTTTCCAGGGGGAACAGATTAAGTCTTTGTGCTTCTCCCTCCTCGTGTTCACTGAGGCTGTGCTATAAATAGTGTCACCCTAATGTGCAAACCCCCAGAATTTGTCTGGGTATGTCCCTGGTCTTTATGGTAAATTAAATGTTAGGATTGTCTAAAATTAAAACAGACTTTCTGGGTTGGTTATTTTTTTTTCAGCAGAACTGGCAAAATTTTATCTTGGTGACATTTGATTTAAAAAAAATATCCCTTCAGCTGAGTTGTTTGATATACATTTCTCTGCATTTTTTGCATAAATCTATCCATTAGGAATAAAGCAGAGGGGTTGGAATAAACCAAAACAATCTCCCTTGCTTATCCCTCTCACCAGCAAGCCAATGGTGTTTTGCAGAGCCCTTTTCCTAAACACCAGCACTGCTGGAACAGTTGGGAAATCCAACACGGTGTTCAGCAGAGCAGGAACTTCCCTCAGTGCTCTGAACCCAGTCCTGCAGATGCAGACCTTGTGCTGTGGCAGAAAGAAGACAAGAGCCTGACCCAGCTGGGCTGCTCTGGGTGCTGCTGCTGGGGACAGGGCCTGTGGGTGTGCCAGGGGAGCTGCTGCTGGCACTGCCACCCAAAAGGGCCCCAAGCACCACTGCTTCCCTGGGACCTGTGAGCCCCAGCTCTCACACCCCCTGCCTGGCTTACAGACACGCCTGCCAGCCTCCATTTTCCATGGTAGGAGTGAACTTGTGGTGCATCCTTCTTTCCTGGCCAGGTGTGGTGCAGTTTTGCTCGTACTGGCAGGATGCTCTGAGCCCTCTGTGCCTGATGTGGGAACCCTGGAAGTCAAGCTTCATTTTACAGCAAAGTCAGTCTTGTGCTGCAAGAAGGTTGTTACATTAAGTAAAAGATCATCAGATATCTCAGAATGGACCTCTCCAGTTAGATCTCTTAATAAATTTAATGAGGAATGGCTGGTGGTTTTACAAAGCCAGCTGATAATTATCAGTTGAGCTTGACATTTCTGCTAATGGATTAATACAATTTATTGTACTGTGGAGAGGACCTTCTGTGTAGAGAGGCCAATTTCACTTTCAGTTCTATGTGAAAGATAATACCCAGCATTATTTCTAGAGACATCTTAATTTAAAATCACAGATAATTTCAAATACAATTCAAATTCTTGAAAATCTTTGCTCTTCTGCCTGGTCAAAAATATAGTTATTTACTTAACTCCACAATTAAGCTGAAAGCATTTCTTCTTTGCAGAAGACTCATTGCCATTTACAGAGATAAGATTTGAGTTCTGACTATCATTAATTCTTCTTATAATCTTCCTCCAATGAAATGCATTTGAAAAACACACACATTGCACTTTTTTTTCCCCAGCTGTATATATATTCTGCATGTTCTGGTCTGCAGATCATATCTGGTCTCTCATCTTCCTTATGGAATGGTTTGCTGCTAGCTTAATTCCAAACCTCCCTTTGGCACCGGGAAGAGAAGAAAACTCTTCTAAAAGGTTAAAGTGTTGCCATAGAATGATTTCTTTTTCATTTTTTTTTTTTTTTTTTTTTTTGTAAATGCTAGTGATATTAAGAAAGACTCCAAGCCTGATGGCTGCAAGGGAATTTTAAAGTTCAATTTAAGAAAATTAAATGCTTCAGTGGGAAGAAGGTTTTGATTGGAAGTGGATAAAAAGCTGTGAGATAATTATGGAAAAAATGGCTGTCCTATGTTTTTATTAAACTACTATCTACTTATACCAAGTGGTGAACTGCCCTTGTTGGAATCACAAGGCTGTTGAAAAGCAAAACCCAAGGAGTCTCAGCAAAGCATTAAGTATATGGTTGTTCTTAAAATAATTGAAATTAAACCATTAATGTTTTAAAACCTCTATTAACCTTTGATACCCTAAGATATCTTTACTGGACTGTTAACACCAGGTGCATTTTTCTCTCTCTGGGCAGTTATTTTTGCATAAGTTTTTATTGCTGTCATGTTCAGATGCTGTGGATGACTTTTTAAAATACAGTTATTTCCTTGAAATTCCTGCTGGCTCACACTCCACAAGCTTTGTTGCACAAGTTTGTATGTAAGGACAAATTTGATTTATGATACTTTAAAGCAAAATAAGGAGTCCTTTTCTGTTCACATACCATGTTTTATTGCCAGACTATGTCTACTAAATGGGCAGATTTACTTGACATTCCATGAAACAAGGCAACTGGGCAGAAAATGATATCTTTGAGTCTACATGGAGAAACCCACCACTTTCTTCTTCTCTTGGAATTCCTACAAAGCACATAGTTGAATGAAACCTCTTGCCAGTTTGTGTGTGAAGACACATCTTTTTCTGGGCAGTTCTGGCTCCTCCTGCTCACCCTGCAGTTCTGTGATGAAACAGCACGCTTGAATGTGAGGTACATGACACAGGTGCACAGTGTTGGCAGAAGAGTTGATTTAAAAAAAAAGGGCCCATATAATTAAAATTATTACTTTCATCCAGATGTGGCTGATTGGTCAGATGTCCAAACACTGTTCGTCCAAGAGAATATCTTTTTAGAGAGACTTACACAGAACTACCCTGAACATTTAGCTTCCAGGACTTTAGTTTCATATTTTGAGGGTGACAGATTATAAGGGACTCAGATGTGAAGCCCAATTTTTTTTCTCAGTAAAGAGGATTAACTAGAGGAATCAATGAATGAAAGGAATGATGGATTTGCCATCCCTTGATATCTTCATAGGCAGCCTGAGTGCCCCTCTGAATGCTAATCAGAGATGGGTTGGTTGGGTCTGTGGAGGGATATCTGGGCTCTGTCTCTCAAGGATGGGCTGAGCAGAGCTGCTCCAAATGCCACTTCTAGCCCTGAGAACAGGAGCTAAGGACAAGGCTCCCCACTGTCCCCTCTCTGGAGTGTCACTTTGCTGGCACAAAGCCTGGGGGCCCAGCCTCTGGGGGCAGCCCTGGAGGCTGCTGGGCCAGGCAGGAGAGCTGAGTCACAGGAGGCTGTGCAGCTGACTGGGCTGCCTCTGCCCCATGTGCAGGTGTTGTCTCTCCCTGTGTGAGAAGCTGTGTCACCTCCCTTCACTGCCCTTCCAGCTGCCTCCACTTCATGCTGTCCCTATCTGTGCCTCTTGTCTTTTTAGTGTTTTCAGTCCTCTCCTTAATCATCCCATTCTCCCAGCTGATACACCTTTCCCTTCCTGCACCTTCCATACCTGTGACTCACCACTTCCACTCTCCTCTTTCTGTCTGGACTGTCTCTGTCATATTTTCTGAAAAATCCCTTCACCAGGATATCTCCTCCTGGGAAGCTGAGAAGCCTCAGAGGAAAATGAAAACAATAATTATCTCATTTGCTTCTCCCATGTTTTGCTGCTTTGGAATGTGGTTGAGATTGTTTATCCAACAGGTGACTGTTTGATTGGTTTCATGTGAATTGTTTTTCTTAATGACCCATCACCATCCAGCTGTGTGGGGACTCTGGAAGCAGTCATGAGTTTTTCATTAGTATCTTGTTAAACCTTCTACAAGTATCCTTTCTCTATTCTTTAGTAAGTTTTAGTATAGCATAATATAATATAATATAATAAATATAACATAAATATAATATAATATAATATAATATAATATAATATAATATAATATAATAAATATAATATAATATAATATAATATATAAATATAATATAATATAATATAATATAATATAATATAATATAACATAACATAACATAACATAACATAACATAACATAACATTCAGCCTTCTAAGAACATGGAGTCAGATTCATTGTTTCCTTCCTGTCATGGGGGACCCCATAAATACCACACTGGACTATCTGGGCTGTAGATTCCCTGGGGTCCTGATACTTTGAGGGTATTAGGAGGGTTGGCTTTTAGGCTGGTGCCTTAAGGATGCACAGAAATATACATTATCTGATCTGTTTGCTCCAGTGTGGAGCATGTGGGGGTAAGTGCTTGAAGTAGAGGTAGGTAGATCTCATTTATCTATATTAGTGCTTGGTTATCTGCTCATTAATCCTCAATGCCATAGGTCCTGCTGTAGAAAGTGTGATTAATATAACAACAACAATAATTTGCAAAGATTTTTATTTTAGGGGGAAAAAGCAGTGGAATATAAAACTGGTAGAAGTTATTGTTCAGATTATAGGCTGAAAGTTACACTGAAATTAAAGATGCATTTAAAAGTTCTTAACTCTGCACTGCTCTGTCTTTTCTTTTTCTGAGGTCACAGTTTACACCTGAAGCCACCACCACAAGAGGACTGTTTCCTCCTGGCCAGACACTGGCCTATCTATCTGGCAATGAGGAAAGGAAGAGTTTTCAGTGTGATGGTGCATCCTGCAAAATTTCCTTGCTGGAGCAAAAGGAAGGACCAAGAAATTCAGCATTGCAAGCTGGGGACCAGGGCTCCTTTTGTTGTAGCAGCCTGACCACGATTTCTGCATCCACCAGGCAGAGAAAGAAAACCAGCATCACTGGAGCTCCACAGTCTGGTCTGACCCCTGCCAGTCCTGGGTGCCAGGGATCCTGAAATGCTTTCTGAAGCACAGTGGTGTTTCCCTACTGCCAACTTGAGCAAGAGAAGCAGCATGGGTCACTCTGGTGTGCAGGACTTGTGAGGATGTGTGTGAACCCTTGCTGAGAGATGGGGGAGAGAGAAAATCAGACGTGCCAGCAGCAGTGGCTACATTTCCTTTTCCTGCTAATGTCCCCAAACAGCAGCAATATTTAAATGGTTGCCGCTCCATCACACTTTTTCTCCAACTTTAATATATTTAAAGCTGCAGATTAGAGCCAGAAGAGTTCTATTGTTTCTGAGTTGCTTCTGAACTATTATCTAAAGCAAACAGTGCATGTGTCTCCACTGCTTTGTCCTCTTCTATTCCACCTCTCCCCCTCTTCCCCATCCCCTTGGGTGCCTACTGGTTGTACACCTGTGTGTTATCTCTCACTGAGGGGGACAAGGGACTTGTTTTAGTAAGTTTGGGAAAATAATTGACTTTGGACTCATATTTGGCAGTGTGGTGATGTTTGCTGATTGTCTTTCCCTTCCAGGAAATAAACACTGTAGAAAAGATGTGTAAGTGGTTTTTTTTATCATTTCAAAATGTTGATTAGAGAGTAAAAGAAAAGAGATTGAAAAAAAAATATAAAAAGAAAACGACTGGCGTCATAAAATAGATATTTTTTCTCTTGTAATATTTGCAATGTGCTTTGGAAGCTGGCAGATTAATTTCCTTTTCCTAATGCTGTTTGTCAGAATGACACAAGTTGTGCCTGTCTTCTCTCCTGTGTTTCAGTGGTGCCAGTGTAGCCCTGGCTTCCTCAACGTTCACTTTTCATGTAGTATCCTTGATACTATAAACAGTGATGTGTGCACCTCTGGAGTACTCTACAACTGTGGCATGTAGGAAATTGCATGTCTTTAGGAGAGCACAACTGCTGCTTTCTTCTTTTCTTTGTGTTTTTTTAAAGATTATTTTTATTTTTTAAGCTCTTATCTCCATGTAGTGTTAAATATATTTACTTCTTTAAATGGCAAAAATTTAAGATAGGATTTGGTTCAGATTCCCAGCCAAATGCAGTTCTGACTCTTCAGTTGTTTCAACATGTGTACCCTGTGTGGGTACAGTGATATTAACAAACAGTTTGAAGTTAGTGAAACTTTCTGTGCATAGGCAGTTGTAAATTGGTTTCCATTCTCAGAAGATTTTTGATGCATCCTATTTTTAAGCCTAAATAAAATAAGGGTATATAAACTGTATGGGAAACAGGGGTACACACCAGCTAACTATAACTATCTATATTCAGACAGAAATTTGTGCCTCTGGGGTCTCTCTATAGTCATTGGAGATAGAAATATTATTCAAGAGATATTTCAAAGCACTTACTTAATTTAGACATTTTGGTGGACACATTTTCTAATTCAGGTGCAAAAAAGTGGTATGAATAGCCCTCCCTTTTTTAACTTATGGATGCAAGTCATTCAGAAGAAGAAAGTTTTTGCCAAGTAAATTAATGATGGGAGTGCTAACAACACTGGTGGCTCCAACAAGGACCTCCTGCCCCCCTGCCAGATAATTAACCTCTCCACCTTTATCCTGAAAGATGAGCACTCCGGGCTTTGCAGGGCTTTCATGAGCTGTGCTCACTAATATTGGAAAGGCACCCTCAGCCCCTGTGAGGGAAGGTGGGAGAGAGCAGGAAATGTGACCTGGGATGGGAGGTGAGGAGCACCATTCAGAGGGGCAGGGATAGAGGGGTGCTGGTGCTCAGCTCCCTGCTGGCTTGGGGAGGTGGTGTCTGTGTGTCTGTGCCTGTCCCGTGTGAGGTGCTCCTCCAAAAAGAGTGGGAAAACTCAGCCTGAGCACACCAACTTACCCCAGTGTGCCAGACAAACCCCACCTGTGTGTCCCTGCCCCACTCTGGGCAAACCTGCTTTAGATGGATAATGAGATTATTTTCTCTCGCAATTAAAAGATAACTATTGTGTGAATATTAAGAAAAGCTTTAGTGATGTACAGTTATGTTGTTGTAGTTTAGATGTCCTCTGTTCTCCCCACAGCCCCCTTTCCCCCCTGTACTGTTGCCATCAGACAGCCTGGGCTGTCCAGGACAGGTAAAATAAGGCTGCACATGTGTCCCTGGCATGGGGCAGTTGGGAATGGAAAAGCTTGGCGCTTAGGGGGTGAGGCATGACAACACCTGAGCTCCAATCCAGTGACAAGAAAACAGTTTCCACTGTTAAATGGCAAAGAAGAGCTGATAGACAGACTTTGGGAGGGGCCAGGGCTGGCTGATGCAACCCCCAGGGGTATAAAAGACTGAGCATCCATCCTGAAGACAAACTGGCCACTTGGAATATGTGAGTGGCAGTTCCCAGCGCTGCAGCTTTTTCCTTATGCAGTCCTTCTTTGTATTTTTGTTAAGATTTATTAAACCTCTTTAAATTTTCAAAATAAGCAATTGTTTCTCACAAACCCCACCTGTGTGTCCCTGCCCCATTCCAGACCAACCCCACCTGACTGTACCTGTCCCACATGGTTGCTGGGCATGGGCTGTATCCCAGGGGAGCCCTTTAGCACACTGAATCCCAGAAGTGCCAAGCAAAGAGATGACTTTGCTCTGCAACTGCATCTCTCATCCAGACAGGGACAACTCTTAATGAGTTTGGAGTCTGATACAGCCTCTAGCATGAATTTTTTCATAGCAGAAAAATATGGTGGCTGCTGTGCAGGCAATGGCACTGGGGACCAAAACACGCCGGATGAGGGGCACAATGAAATTTATTTCTTAGTGCTGCAGGCATGAAAATTAAGTCTTTTATTCTTGGAAATCCCCTGAGCAGAACAGTGATCTGTGCCCAGCAGTGATCCTTGCTGCAGAGCAGAAGGTGAGTTGTATTTTTTTTCTGTTTTCAGCCTCCCAAACTTTCATTTTGTCAGCTGACTGTGGAAAGTGTTGGTTGTCTCTGAAGCAGCATGGGCAGGCTCACGCTGCAAGACTTTCTCCTATGGAGGGATGAGTGGGAGGACTGGCACAGAGTTGAGCTTGATTAGTATTGAGCGTAAGTTTTTCCTTGACAAGTTTTTGGCACATTTCTCATTACTTTCCTCTTCTCTCTGCCAAGTCCTTGCAAGACTTGTACTGAGTGTCCAGTGCCAAACAATCTTTTAAAATATTAATCACTAGGAAAGCACATAAATTCTGTGGTTCAAAAATTGTGTATGTGTCATTTGATCTAAACCAAAACAACTTTGTACCATGCTTAGTTTCAATTTCTTGTTTTCTGTGGTTTAGACCTTTCTGTTCCTCCCTGTAAGCAACTTACCCATGCAGACCAGATAATGGCTGCCCTTGCTTGTCTGTAAACAGATGCAATTCTATCATTAACCTCGTGCTAAGGGCAGCTAAATTCCCAACCTTTATGTTAGGAAGGATGGCAAGAACGAGTGGAGCTGGATCAGCCAGCTGGGTCAGGGCTTTCAGGGGTCACAGGGTGCCTGCCCCACAGGTAACTTCAGGCTCCCACCCTACCCCTGAGGAATCTGACCCCAGATGACAAAGCTGCAGGAGGCCCTTTGTGGTCAAATCTAAACAGAAGAGAGGATGCAAGGAATGCCTGTAGTCTTTACTCTGATGCTGCTCTTAGGGATGAGGTTTGACTGGATACCTGAGCAAAGATCTGGAGGTGGTAAAAAAAATATGACCTCTTTTGTCTTGCCTGTTTCAAACAAACAGCTTTCATGCTTCACTTACCCTGGTCTGGACTCTCATCTGGCCTGTTGGTGAATTGCTTTGCCTTCCTAAACTGGCATAATAAAAAAAAAAAAAAAGGAAAAAAAGGGAAAAAAAATTATTTTTCTGCTGTTTTTTATGTCAGGGAAGAGTCATCTTGTGAAATGTCACTGTGAGCTTTACAGCTGAGCAAGGTTTCCTCTGGTCAGCTTCCATCATATGTTTTTCAGATCTTGAAGTCAAGTCTGGGGGAACACTTCAGACAGTTCAGAGCAAATCTCAGCACAGAAAACAAAACATAAAAGGTTAAAATGCATGAGGTGAGCCTTCCTACACTGGAAGGGAATGCATTTGCTGGATATGGCTGGTAAATAGAAGATGCCAGTGTTTTCACTTTCTTCTCTTTTCATTCAGATCGATCGACCTCAACTCTCTCGTGCTCCTGGAGGATGAGACCTGAGGCAGGTCCCACCTGACCTGGGACACTTACAGCCACAGAGAAATAGTAGAGGAAATCAGCCCAGTTTGGAGAGTGACTGAGAAATAACTGGCCCAGTTTGGAGAGTGTCTGTTCTGTCATCAGAGGCAGGGCCCTGTTGTGGTGCCTTCGCAGAACTGGGTGACAGGCACTAAGGCTTGGAAGTTTCAGGGCACTGGTGTGCTGCCTGCACAGACAGTGAGTGGAGAGATGTAAATTAGCAGTTCCTCTATCACTTCTCATGTCTCTGCATTCTTCCTATTTCAAAGGCATTATTCAAATGTATTTCACAAAGTTCCCCATGCTCTTTGATGCCCTCAGATCCACTTCCTCTAGGGACACTACAGAAATCTCTAGCCTATTCCCTTTATTTCTGCTCTCTCAGATTATTTTGCCTATAGATAATAAGGTTTCTTGGCTTCCCTCTGTGGGCAATGCCTCTCATAAGATGTGAAATAATTTCAGCCTGGTTTTGCAAGGCAAGTGCAAATTATGTCACTGAAAAAGAATATGGATTCCCCCACCTCTGTTATCTGTGTCTGAAGTCTGCTAAAAATGTCTCAAAATTTCTCTTTAAGTTGGAGAAGTCATCTTGATTAAAACATCCCTCTCTCCTATTGACCTAAAGCCTGTCTGGGAATCTCACATCAGTTCACACTGGTGTTGTAGAAGCTACTGCTTTCAGGAAAATCACCTTGGTGTCAACTTTCAAAATCTGCACATAATGAAATTAATTTTTACTTTGACTTTAGAACAAAATCCAAGATTTTCAAAATGCAACCTTTCAAAAAATTTAGGGTTGGACAAAGTTTCTAAGTTTTTAATTTAAAAGTCCGGAAGTGTGTTGTTTGGGTTTTTTTTCCTCTATTTGGTACTTTCATTTGTACTTCGTTTTGATAATTTTCATTATTTTGTGACCTGGCAACAGGGACAGTGAAATACTGTGTCAATTTGTTGTGATGTCACAGTAGAGATGTTCTAACCTTTTATTTTTTGCCTAGGGCTAACATCACAGGTGCACCTATATGGGACTGAAAATCCATAATAAACTTTCAACTACAACTCATAATTAAAGTGTTTAATTATATATTGGTGCCTGGGAAATTAAATCAAAAGCCTGTGCTTGGTGGGTGGGTTTATTTTTGTTTGTTTGTTTGTTTTTTTTTGACTTTGGATTTTTTTTAATGGACACTTCTCAGTTTTGATTTTTGCTGATGCAACCAAAGAAAAGTGCAGATAAGTGGAAATAATGCACATCTATTTTGAGCAAAATTTGAATGTCTCTTTCCAGCCAGCCCACACAATGGGTAACTCTACACTTCTACTTAGCTCTGTACAGTTGCTAAAGCTGCTGTAATAGCAAGGGGATTCTTTTAAAATGTGGTTACCATGATGGGACAAGAATTCCAAAGTAATTCACTGTGGAAATGCAGGTGTCCTGTTTGTGGCCAAGAAATTGATCCTGATTTCTGTGGCTGTTGAGTGAGCTTAACTCACATTCAGCTTTCCAAGTAAACTTCAGGCTGCTGAGTTGATGGAGTCCATGAATACTGTGGAGCAGCTGTGGGTACAGATGTTGTATGTGGAAACCCAGGAGCAGATCCCGTCATATCACATTTGGGTCTGCAGAGCCGTGCTTTTCTTTGGGACTGACACAGTGTGTAAGTGGAATAATTGTTACAAAATCTTCAGAGTGTCTTGATGAGCATTATTTTGTTGCTAAAATTAGCTGTATTTGAGGGTGTGAAAGGGAGAGAGAAGTGGAATTAGTCAGAGTAATGTCAGTTTTGGGTTAAATCCAAGGGAAATTCAGTGAAGCATCTCTGTAGCTTTGTGTTTTCCAAAGGCTGTACACTATTCTTTAAAGAAGTTAAGTATTGTAATTCTTTGACATCTCCAAGATGCAGAATTAAATTTAAAGAATCCACCATCCATTCATCTCCATTTCTGAAGAAGTTTCACTCCCTGACACCCTTCCAGCTGCTTGACCCTGCACTGTGGTTATAGGTTGAGTCACTTCCCTGGGAAGAGTGGTGGCCACTGGCAGAAGGAGAGGAGCTGGAAGTTTTGGGAGCAGTTGCCAGTCTCTCCCTTCCTGCCCCATGCCGGGGGTGGCCATGGCTTTCAGAGGGCTGAAGTGCCCAGCCAGAGCCCTCAATGGGGTGCCCCAGCCTCAAATGGCCCAAGGCTGTGGGGAGAAATCTCACTTCACACAGCACCGTGATGTCCAGGAGGAGATAAACCACCCCCTCACCCGCCCCCTCCCAGCAGGAAAAGTGCTGATCTCTTTCATGTCTCTGATGTCTTATCACATTTCAGATGCTGTCACTACACCCAGCTGGGATATTTTCAGTGGAAATACCTACAGAGAAGTGAGAACAGTTTTGCTAAAAAAACAAATATCCTGAACGCAGCCTCCTTTGCATTGCAATGTGATGGGAGTTGGAAAGAGTAAAAAGATGTGTGAAAGAAAGAGCTTGTTTATGCACGAAGCTGCTGTGAAACAGGACAAACCAGGCTTCATAGCTCTGTGCTGCTGTGCTGGAGCTGTTTCCAGTGTTGGAGTTAGTCATTTGGAAACCACCTGCAGTGTGAAATAGCATCCTTTCTGCTGGGGCTTTCTGAGCAAACCTCTCACCAGTGCTGCCACGAGACAGGCAGGCAGCCCAGGTCCCCAGCCACAGCGTGTGGCACCACAGGCCTTCTCACTCCTTTAGCCAGTGTCTACTTGGCCAGTTAAAAGTTCTTTGTGTTTGCTGTACTGCATGGTTGGAGTATGTGTGCCCATACTTTGCTAGTAGTTTGCGGCTTGTAATGATTCACACAGTGGGGATGCTGCTGTATTCCCACAAAATGGGAATGTAGGCCCTGATAAACAAGGCAGATGGAAGCTTCTTTGCACCTATTGGTGTACCTGCATCCCTCAGAAGGGGCTCCCTGTTGAGAAGGGTCTGCAAAAAAGGCCTGGTGGCCACAGCTGGGTGCATCAGCTGTCCTCAGAAGCAGCCTCCCAAGAGGAGGGATATACACTGCAGTGTCTGTAGGGGCTTCCTTCAGTCTCCATGGCTCTCCCACTTGCTTTCCCTGATTGTTGAGAGCATTGTGAAAATGGCAAGTGCTGACTATCTAAGTAGACACTGGATAGAAAATACTCTCATCTCCACAGATCTCTTCCATTTCACTCTTTTCACTCTTTTCAACATCTCTCTGTTACCTTTGTGGCATTGACAGGTGCACAGGACCCCTGTGATAAGCAGTATCATGCTCTAACTCTTGAGAACTAACTAACTTTTTTTGGACAAGGGGGCACATTGCCACAGCAGAAGATTGTGTGCCTGCCAGTTACCTAAAGCTCCCCACATGCTCCAAAGTCACACACAGCCCACCTAGAGCAGTTGGTGTTGGCTGGCCATGGAGAGGTGAGGTCTGTGGTCACCTTGCAGCGGCAAACAGAGGGTGAGCACAGCCCTGCTGGCTGCTCTGCTGACTGGCTCTGTGTCTGTTCTCCCAAACCATCTTTCAGACACCAGCTATGGAGTTAGGGCTTCCAGAGATGCTGGCCAGGTGATGGTTACACCAGAGAGCTTCTAGACATCGCTGGGACCAAGGACACGTCAGAAATATGGAGCAGCTGAATAAGTAATATAAGTTTCTTTATATTAAATTGCTTTCCTTCTCCAGGTTGAGTGACTTTCAAAGAAGTTTTGGCCTTTGTCTAAGCCTTGCAAACCTGGTAGAAACCAGACCAAAATATTGTGTTGCACTTGAGAAGCAAATCAACAGCAGCACCGGTATCTGCCCTCCTACTGCAGCAGTTTCTGCAGAAAGATAAATAATATTTGCCAGATTTATATGTCTGTCTCTAAGGAGTTCTGGAAATGCTTTCAGAAATACCTGTCCCTGTTTCAATTATCTCTGTTCAGCAAGTAGCACTATTGCCACTCAGTGGGGTCTGAAACATTAATGACATTTCCCAGCAGGGGTCCAGATGGATAAGACAAAGTAGAAAGAATTGGTTTAGTCACAAAAAAAAAAAGCATTAAAACCAAAAATATCAAAGTTATGCTAAGTTTTAAAATTTTATTAGTTAATTTGACAGTTCACTTAACAAGTGTTAATCAGTTTTTAAAACTAACTCTTCTCTCTAATTAAAAATGCTTAATATTATATTGGTATTATTTAAACCTCATGACTATCAGATCTGAAACTGTCAATTTAACCTTTAATATTAGACCAAAGATCCTCACCATTTTAGAAATAGTTTTCTAATACAGCTCTTAGATGTGCTATGTAATTAATATTCTTGAATGGACATGATCTTAGATTTATCTGTGAACTTGAAGAAGATTTTTCAGGTATGTTTAGTTGAGACAAATTACTGATCCTATAGATTTTTAACTCAAATGAGCTCTGTAATAGGCTCTCCCAAGTTTCAGTTCATGTTTAGGCTTTGGAAGAGGAGTTATTTATCTGTTTTCTCAACTGAAAGTGATCCTACTGCACCATACTCTGGCCTACTTCCTGGAGCCAGATGTAATACCAGAAATATGTTGACTGTACTCTGTTTACTAACACTAAACTAACACTTATTGTAAGTTTGTTCTTGCTCTTATCCCCTTGCCCTACAGGGAGGATTGTTTGAGCTATTCACGTTCTAAATTACAGCAGATTTTATCCCCTTTTTTTCTATAGGTACCTGTCACTTGGTTCTCAGGGAAAAGGATGATTGCAGACTTGCACCTTGCAGTAGAAGCATAGTTTGCTGAGGTCTTTAAGGGTCAAAAGTCTTGGAGTTCCTACTCACACATAAAACCAATTTGAAAAAAACCCCTTTATCTCCACATAAGTCAGCCCTTGTCCTCGTGCAACAAGACTCTGCTGGGTCTAGGAGCTGAGTTTCTCGACGTTACAGGGGCAACTGAGTCTTTGGGAACTTTATTCTGCAAAATACTGGTTGTCCTGAGTCTGTAGGGAAGGGAGCAAGCTGTAGATGCTCCCTGTTTAATAGGGTGAATTTAAAGCCACTGCCCATGTGGTTGTCTTTTTCTTTCCCGAGTAGTTTTAAAGGCTTTCTATCTCAGTATCTCATAAATACATTATTAAAAAATCACAGTTTTTACACTGCATCCTGCTGAATTACTGTGGAGAAAACACCACCCTGATGTTTTGCTGCTGCACAGAGGAGGGCCCAGAGCCATCCCATCCTGTGGCACTGATCACCTTCCCACGGAGGATGAGAAAACAGAGGTGGGAATACAGCTTCTGCAGTCCTGTCCAAAGCAAGGGGGACTGAGGGAAAGGAGCAGCTGGCAGCACTAACCTGAGATGTGCAGTCATTGCTTGCTGGCCATTTCCTTCTTAACTCAACAATAAACCAGTCCTGAAATTACTTGGGCTTGGCATTGGCAGGTGCACAGGACCCCTGTGAATTGTTAATGAGCTTGTTGAAGTTAAAAAGATTTGAAGAGGTGACATATGGCCTAAGAAATGCTAAGGACAGGGTGCCTCTCACTCACAGAAACACCGGGAGATGGTTATAACACTCAGCAATGATGTGGAATTTCTTGAAAACCTGCCTTTTTTTAACCACCTGCAATGGGGATCAGGATAATACACCCCAGGGAAATCTCTCCTACCATCCTGCTATTTCATGTCAGCTCACAAAGGGAATGTGGCTGGAAACAAACCAGCTCCTGGAAGTCCCAAAGTTGTCTTGGCTCCTAGCTCTCTGGAAGGCTTCTTTGCTTGGATATCTTATCTCCATGGAAGTAAACCCCCATTCTTTTTGTTTTTTAGAATCATTGCGGTCACTTTGAACACTAGCTATGCATTCAGATAAAAATCAATAGACCAAAGGGCTAAGTTCTTGATTATTTACTGGAAATAAAGTTACAGTAGAGAAAAATGAAGAAATAAATAAATGCAAACTTTAAATATACTTCACATCTACAATTGCTCCATCTGTCATACAGAATTTTCTTTGTGAAAGCTGGAGATATTTCTGTTCCTGTTTCAGAACTGTTCCTCAGATGGGGCTTCTCTGTGTCCTATTGGTGCTACAATGCCTGATGGGCAGAACTCCATGATATCAGAAGACTAATTAATTACTTCATTATTCATTATACTATAACTATATTACACTAACAAGAACTATCACTAACTAACTAGAAAACCCATGACTCTCTGCCCCAGAGTCCTGACACACACATGTGGGTCCAGTTGGTCAATGAATCCAAAACACCATCACCAGAACCTAATAAAGCAATCACCTCGGGTAAACAATCTCCAAACACACTCCACATGGGCACAAACACAGGAGCAGCAAATGAGATAAGAATTGTTTTGATCATTCTTTTCTCTGCTTCTCTCACTGCCTTTCTCAGGAGAAATTCTGAGGAAGTTCAGTTTCTCTCTGTCCAGAGGGGATGTGAATACCACAGTGTCCCTTCCCCCTTACACTGCAGACAGAACTTTTTCTTGTCTCTGCTGATGAGTGCAGATGAGGGACAAATAATTCCCAAAAACTTCCGAACCTCTGTAAGGAGATCACAATTGCCTGTCTCAAACAGTGTTAAAATCACAGAAGGACTTTGCCCTGCCATAAACACAGAATGGCTTTAACTCCAGGCCTGGTGAGGTTTGGCTAGTACATCCTGGGTAAATTCCCCAATTATGCTAAAATGTGTGGAGGGACACCTGCCCCTAATCAGTTTTTAAAACTAACTCTTCTCTCTAATTAAAAATGCTTAATATTATATTGGTATTATTTAAACCTCATGACTATCAGATCTGAAACTGTCAATTTAACCTTTAATATTAGACCTAAGATCCTCACCATTTTAGAAATAGTTTTCTAATACAGCTTTTAGATGTGCTATGTAATTAATATTCTTGAATGGACATGATCTTAGATTTATCTGTGAACTTGAAGAAGATTTTTCAGGTATGTTTAGTTGAGACAAATTACTGATCCTATAGTTTTTTAACTCAAATGAGCTTTGTAATAGGCTCTCCCAAGTTTCAGTTCATGTTTAGGCTTTGGAAGAGGAGTTATTTATCTGTTTTCTCAACTGAAAGTGATCCTACTGCACCATACTCTGGCCTACTTCCTGGAGCCAGATGTAATACCAGAAATATGTTGACTGTACTCTGTTTACTAACACTAAACTAACACTTATTGTAAGTTTGTTCTCGCTCTTATCCCCTCTCCCTACAGGGAGGATTGTTTGAGCTATTCACGTTCTAAATTACAGCAGATTTTATCCCCTTTTTTCCTATAGGTACCTGTCACTTGGTTCTCAGGGAAAAGGATGATTGCAGACTTGCACCTTGCAGTAGAAGCATAGTTTGCTGAGGTCTTTAAGGGTCAAAAGTCTTGGAGTTCCTACTCACACATAAAACCAATTTGAAAAAAACCCTTTATCTCCACATAAGTCAGCCCTTGTCCTCGTGCAACAAGACTCTGCTGGGTCTAGGAGCTGAGTTTCTTGACATTACAGGGGCAACTGAGTCTTTGGGAACTTTATTCTGCAAAATACTGATTGTCCTGAGTCTGTAGGGAAGGGAGCAAGCTGTAGATGCTCCCTGTTTAATAGGGTGAATTCTTACTGCTTTTAAAGCCACTGCCCATGTGGTTGTCTTTTTCTTTCCCGAGTAGTTTTAAAGGCTTTCTATCTCAGTATCTCATAAATGCATTATTAAAAAAATCACAGTTTTTACACTGCATCCTGCTGAATTACTGTGGAGAACACAACACCCTGATGTTTTGCTGCTGCACAGAGGAGGGCCCAGAGCCATCCCATCCTGTGGCACTGATCACCTTCCCACGGAGGATGAGAAAACAGAGGTGGGAATACAGCTTCTGCAGTCCTGTCCAAAGCAAGGGGGACGGAGGGAAAGGAGCACCTGGCAGCACTAACCTGAGATGTGCAGTCATTGCTTGCTGGCCATTTCCTTCTTAACTCAACAATAAACCAGTCCTGAAATTACTTGGGCTTGGCATTGGCAGGTGCACAGGACCCCTGTGAATTGTTAATGAGCTTGTTGAAGTTAAAAAGATTTGAAAAGGTTACATATGGCCTAAGAAATGCTAAGGACAGGGTGCCCCTAACTCACAGAAATACCAGGAGATGGTTATAACACTCAGCAATGATATGGAATTTCTTGAAAACCTGCCTTTTTTTAACCACCTGCAACGGGGATCAGGATAATACACCCCAGGGAAATCTCTCCTACCATCCTGCTATTTCATGTCAGCTCACAAAGGGAATGTGGCTGGAAACAAACCAGCTCCTGGAAGTCCCAAAGTTGTCTTGGCTCCTAGCTCTCTGGAAGGCTTCTTTGCTTGGATATCTTATCTCCATGGAAGTGCAACCCCCCCATTCTTTTTTGTTTTTTAGAATCATTGCAGTCACTTTGAACACTAGCTATGCATTCAGATAAAAATCAATAGACCAAAGGGCTAAGTTCTTGATTATTTACTGGAAATAAAGTTGCAGTAGAGAAAAATGAAAAAATAAATAAATGCAAACTTTAAATATACTTCACATCTACAATTGCTCCATCTGTCATACAGAATTTTCTTTGTGAAAGCTGGAGATATTTCTGTTCCTGTTTCAGAACTGTTCCTCAGATGGGGCTTCTCTGTGTCCTATTGGTGCCTGATGGGCAGAACTCCATGATATCAGAAGGCTAATTAATTACTTCATTATTCATTATACTGTAACTATATTACACTAACAAGAACTATCACTAACTAACTAACTAAAAACCCGTGACTCTCTGCCCCAGAGTCCTGACACACACACGTGGATCCAGTTGGTCAATGAATCCAAAACACCATCACCAGAACCTAATCAAGCAATCACCTTGGGTAAACCATCTCCAGAACACATTCCACATGGGCACAAACACAGGAGCAGCAAATGAGATAAGAATTGTTTTGATCATTCTTTTCTCTGCTTCTCTCACAGCCTTTCTCAGGAGAAATTCTGAGAAAGTTCAGTCTCTCTCTGTTCAGAGGGGATGTGAATACCACAGTGTCCCTTCCCCCTTACACTGCAGACAGAACTTTTTCTTGTCTCTGCTGATGAGTGCAGATGAGGGACAAATAATTCCCAAAAACTTCCGAACCTCTGTAAGGAGATCACAATTGCCTGTCTCAAACACTGTTAAAATCACAGGAGGACTTTGCCCTGACATAAACACAGATTGGCTTTAACTCCAGGCCTGGTGAGGTTTGGCTAGCACATCCTGGGTAAATTCCCCAATTATGCTAAAATGTGTGGAGGGACACCTGCCCCTAAGCACGCTGACAGTCACACAAAGATCACCCCAAGGTATGGGACCTGGGACCACCAAAGTGTCCCCTGGCCCCTGAATATGCCTTTGGATTCCTGAAACTCGGACTGTCAGTTAAGGCACTTGATGGAAGCTTGAAATAAAATAAAAGTGGTTCCATTCCCTGTGTGTTATCTCAGGCCTAGAGGGGAGGTAAACGAGGTGGGGAGAGGAATGAATCACTGCAAAGAATCCCCAAGGGAGGAAACCTCAGCAACTGTGCTGAGGGCAGCTCCTGTTGCCCACAAGAAAGGCTTTATAGAGGAGAGGCCTTGTAAAGTCATGGCTCAGGCCTGTTCCTTCAGCTAAGTAGAAAAGGACAGTGGGAAAGAGACTCAGCTGAATTAGGGGTGGAAAAACAAGTGATGTAACCATGGTGTGTTCACATCCTGGTGTGTGGTGGTTGGTTAAATTTCACTGTTATGATTTTAAACTATGTAAACTGATAACTGGCTAGCTGCTTAAAAAAGGCTGAGTTTTTGCAATAAAATACATTATTAATAAATCACAGTCTTTACACTGTATTCTGCTGTGCCTCTCCTGAAGTGGCTCTCCTTTGCACTGCCTGGGGACTCTGTGTCACTACAGACCCTCACCCCAAAATCTCCCACTGGCTAGAGGTGCTTCTGGCAGAGGGAGATTGTGCTCAGCCCACGGAATCCAAAAACCCGCCTGGTCAAAAGAATCATGGACTGATTAGCATTGGAAGCAAGAGAATAATTTAACTAATAGAATCAGAAAACTGTGTATCCAGTGAGCACTAACTCTTTTGTTTGCTAAAATGTGTAAGTAGTGAAAAGTTTTGAAACCTTGGGAAGTTTTGAAGCCTTGTGTAACCCTTCACTGAGAAGACCAGGGTGAAGAATGGCAATGGGCTGCTGCTGGATTCATGGGTGGGGCATGTTTCTATTTAATCTGTCTCTCTCCACCGCCCCCCCTTCCCCCCCCCTCCATCTTTCCTATTTCTTTCTGCCTCTCTCTCTACCTCACATTTATGAGTAAATAAAATCTGTACTATTTGACTTCATCCTGTGGTCTTGTTTGCATCTGAACTTTGGTGGAGTCACCTCTCCAACAAAAGGATCGTAACACCCTCAGCCACCCTCTGGTTTATTTTGTTTTTAAATTCTGATATTTTAGATTAAACTGTTCTACATTTAAGATAAATACAGAAAATTTGTAGTGCTTACTCTTCACCCTTACCCCTTCCTCAATTCAATGTGGCTATGCATCTATAATGTAACATTTGTCCTAAGGTTTCTCAGACACGGTTGGGGTTTCTTTTCTTAAGGAAGTTTAGATTTGGCTTTCTTCCCTTAACCTTTTACGATACTGGCTTTAACACAGATGCAAGGAGCATGGGGCATGGAACAAGTACCTGTCTCCAGTGATGTTAAGTTTAAGAGATGTTGCTTTACTCAACTCTAAAGTGGCTCAATCCTTTATTATTTGCATGCCTTGATGATATTTGGAACTTGCAGGCCAATCTTGTTCTTTATGATGATGTGAGATCCCATACCTTTGTGATGTTATCCTAGAATTACAGATATTTATGGCCAGAAAAAGTACTTTTAGCATTTCCATCTGGACCTTTTAGGAAACAAAATATTGTTCTGAACTTCAGCTAGAAATCTTGATCACCAGTAAAGCTTTTATTTGATTTTCTTGCCTATGTCTACATGGCTTCCTACAGTACTACATCTCTACTATATCTGTAGTTCTGTAAAAATAAATTTACCAATGATGTCACTGTAACTTTGTTAATTAATACATATCACACCATCTTTAAGAGCTGCTTGTAAATTTTTATTCCTCCAGCACATAAATTTGCCACACACTGTGTAGTTCCTTTCCAAAAAGGCTCAGACATCTCGCTTACAACTCACTCACAATCACCCTTCCAGGCTAGTTAAGGTAAGGCAGTTCAAGATATGATTCATCATGATATATATGAGATTATGCTTTCAAATTTATCCTTGGCTCCGTCTCTTAACATTTTAACTAAATGCTGAGCTGACAGCTGGTGTCAATGCACAAGCTTTGCATTTTTCCTTGCTTTTATGAGACTTTACAAGATCTCTGCAATAGTAATAGTATTTTCCCAAAAACCCATAAAATAGTATTGTATAAGGAAAAAATATTATGTTCCTGAGGGGTCAAAAAATAAATGTTAATGGAAAAAGGTCTGATGTGCCATGTAGACCATTTTAAATTAGCTGTTACTTATTTGTCAGAAATAATCCTACACATTGGAGAATGAAGCCATGATTTGGGAAAAGGTGGAGAGACAGGTTACCTGATTATGGCATAATTCCTTACAGGAGGAAGTACTAAGCCAGTTTTAGTATACATGGGCTCCCAGGAATTTTGACCCTGTTAACAACATGTTAAAGAAGAGACAAATATGAAAAAAAAAAAAAAAAAACAAAACCAAAACAACCCACAATAATTTGGAGACAAAATCTCTCTTAGAATAGCAGTTTTGGTATTATTAATAAGTGATTACATCTTGGAGAGGGACAAATATACAGAAAAATCAATGCTAATTCATTTGGATCACTCAGTGACATTAAATATGATAGACTACAAATCCAGCTGGGTTCCTGGTGGCTCTGCTAGGAGCAGATATTTCTGTGCTTCAGTTGCTCTACTGATTCCTTGAAATCTCACCAAAATATAATCTGAAGCAAATGGGTGTTTTGACCTAAATATTTATTTCTGGTAAAAAAAAAAAAAAAGGGGGCAAATTTTGATTTGGCTTTCACAGGTATTTAAAAGCTGTTAGAGAAATAAAAATTCTCTGTGTTCTCTTCAGTAGGTTTATTTCTCTCATTTCCTGACCTTGGGAGGGTTCTATCAATGGGTGGAAGTTCATCAAATCATTAGGCATGCTGATAGCTTCCCAGTAAGAGATCTAGAAATGACAGAAGATTTCTGGTCTATCTGCTGAAGTGGTTTGAAGCCCTTCTTTCTCTGTGGGACTGTTTGCTGTTCTCAGACACAGTCAGAGGCTGTTGCTTTTCTCCCTGTTGATACACAAACTCACAGCTGTTCTTTTTTCTAGACTGTCTTTGCTATCTTTGGCCATGCATCAGTAATCCTCAGAAAGACTGAACACCACCATAGCTAGGGCTGAGGAAAGCTTAGAAGATTTGACTAAGCAGGATGTGGGTGGCAGACTTATGTGAGTACTGCTCAAAGTGGTTAAGAACAGATTTGGCATCTGCATTTTCTCATGGATTAGTTGAGGGAATAACTTTGGCTTGTGAGGTTGTTTAGGAACACTTCATTTGAAAATTTTGCACTGTGTGCTAAGGTCATATGACATTTTATTTCCCTCATGGGATTACTGAGATGTTGCTGGTTTAAAAACTGTGAAATGAAAGCCCAGTGACAACTGTTAGCAACATATTAAGCTCAATAAATCCTTATGAGAAAGATCTTGCATCCTGTAAGTTTTACTCAAAGACTGACACATCTGTCCCTGGTATCAGTTGTCATAATTCTACTGACACCAATGCTGTTATGCTCTTCTATGCAATCTGAAGAACTGCCCTTTAGAATAAGATCAGTGTGGTGTGTTTGCTCCTTTTCCTAGCCATAGTTTTTCTGTTGTGAACACTGAATTATCTGTGTGAGTTTTCAGTTAACTATTAATTTGTAGCCAAGCCTGAGAAACCCCTGGGGGTTTAGCTACTGATGCTGCTATTGACCCTGACCCATAGACCACGACCCACTCCAGTAGCTTATTGCACAGGCTTGGGAAGAGTTTGCTGTGGGAAGAAGGAGCTTGCAATCCTGGGCTGGGATGTGAGACAAGTGGTGTTGACAGCATATTGAGGAGCCCAGGAAAACAGGCAGGCTCAGCATGGTACAGTGACCTCAGCAGGCACAGAGCTCAATGCTGACATATTTTGTAGACATCAGGCAAGAGAGTGCTTCAAAAAGGCATATAAGCATGTCTTTTGTTGTTGTTTTTTTTTTTCCCCTAGCAGCAATAGAAGGTGCTTAGCTGAAAACCTAAGTGGAAAATAAAAGTGGTATCTTGGACTAGGTGGTTGTAAGATACAGCTACTGATGCAAAGAGAATAGGTGTCACCGTGATATTTTATGAAAAATTCCTTCACCTGGGAAGCTGGAAAACTTCAGCTTCTCCATGTTTTGCTACTTTGGAATGTGATTTGGAGAATTGTTTACCCAGCATGTGAATTTTTTTAATTTAATGACCAATCCCAGTCCAGCTGCTTTGGGACTCTGGTCAGTCACGAGTTTTTATTGTCATTCTTGTCTAGCCTTCTGATGTATCCTTTCTCTATACTTTAGTATAGTTTCAGTATATAATTAATATAATATAATATAATATAATATAATATAATATAATATAATATAATATAATATAATATAATATAATATAATATAATATAATATAATATAATATAATATAATATAATATAATATAATATAATATAATATAATATAATATAATATAATATAATATAATATAATATAATATAATATAATAATAAATCAACCTTCTGAGAACTTGGAGTCAAATTCTCATCTCTCACCTCATCCTAAAGACCCTCTCAACACCACAACAAGTAGGGAAGGAATAAACTGAAAATGACTTTGAATTTCTATTGTATTTGATAAAGCTGATGTTTAGCAAGACCTAGAAATGTCAGCTGGCTGAACTCAAGGGCTAAGTGTGCAAATATATTAATGAATCATATTACATTAAACCCAGCTAGCTCTGTCCAGTGATAAGAGTGAGGCAGGAACTTCTAGCATTGATTCTGCTTAGAGAGACCTACCTTGCTGATGCCTTTAAGATGCAGTTCAATGTAGTGATTTGCTGCTGAATGGGATTAATGTATTGGTATTGTAGATCACCCTTTCTCCCAGTTTCAGGGTTGAAATAAGGGACATTTCAGCTGGAGTTTGAAGAGGTATCCAGCAGCTGAAGTGTCAGTGCTATATAGCTCTTACTGCAGAAGGTTCTTCCTGCTGGGCTCTGCCAGAGCACAGCTCTCACTCTTAAGGCATAAGACAAACTCCTCTCCCCTGAGGTTTTTCATGTACTGAGTGTCAGCTGATTGAACTCCTGCAAATGCTTCCCATGTTTTGCTCTATGTCAAGTTGTTCTGGAAATGCTCCGAGTACGTACTTATCACAAACAAAACAGCAATGAGAATTTTTAAAATAAATTACAGAATCAGTGCTTTATGAGGGCCATTTACATTAGACAAGCACTGACTGATCTTATGCCAAAGCACTCTCTTTTGGACTATTAGCAAAATAAAAGGTTCATATGTTTCAATATCTATGGTCTAGCTATTTTTCCAGGCTGAAATATGCTGGAGTTAGATATAGCCATAATATTTTCATATGGGATGTCAGTTAGGAAATGCAAGGGCTTCAGGAAATGAAATAACAAGCTTAGTAATGGTGGGAGATTAGAGGGAGAATATGGTTAATGTAATTAGAAATAGTTTCAATCAAGGAACGAGTTCATCATACAAGTGTTCTTCCAGAGAGAAGGCACTTTCCATGAATGACTTTTCCTGCCCTGGCTTCTTGATCTTCATGCAAAATTAAGACTCATCAAAATTACATGGCCTATAAACTAAGCCACTTCAGTTTAGTGTCACCCAGATGAAATATTGAAGTGTGACCATGGCACTTGGTAATAAACTAATTTTAAAAGAATAGGTAGGGAAATCTGTGGTGCTGAGAGAGCAATTAAAAACTATATATAAAAGAGGAATCAAAAGAAGGAATCAGGCTTCCAATGAATGACAGGGAAATTCAGGGAAAATTGCTGAAGAAAGAAATGTCATTCTAACCTTTAAAAATATTAAAAAATTAATATATTTGAAATATCATCAACCCCCGAATCCTGTAAACAAATCTATATTTATGGGCCTTCGTGTCTGTCTTCACAATGTTCTTTAAATGTGAAAAGCATCACTGTGGTGGCCTAGGGTGGACCTAAGGGATGATGTGAGATGAAGTTACAACCACTGGGAAAAGAATGCTGAAATTTCCATATCCTCTTTTCCTTCTGGATTACACTTTGGATTACATATAATTTATAACCTAGGATGACACCTGGGAAACGCTTCAAGAAATTATAGTCTGAAAAGCCTCTTTACAGCTGACACAAATCTGTTTAGCAGGCATGTTTATCAGATTTACTTATGCTCCTGCACAACTCAAAGGTGTTGATAGATGTAATAGAGCTGGTAAGCTCCAAGGGCCTGCTTTCTGCTGCTCTAGCAGGCGTGGATGGTAGCTGGTAAAATGGAAAGGACTGACTGGTTGATTATCAGATCTGATTTTTTCAATTTATTTTTAATGTGAGTATTTATTAGTATATCATTATCTATGCTATCATCTTTGAGCATTGTTCCCAAACCATCAAATACTGCTGGTGGTCTTCTGGCAACTTGCAGCCAAATTCTGTTGAAAACCCAGTGAAAAACAAGTTATAAATCCCTGTCTGATGCTGTTCAGTGTCATATGGCATTTGCAGTAGTTATGGATGTAAATCATTCATAATCCAGTATGAAACTGAAAAGAGCAAATGGGTTTGCCTCTGTGGTTAAAAAGAATAAAGTATTGATTACCATAACAAATTAACAACTTGAAACCTGATATAAACCCTCTGAGTACTGAGAAGCTGTGGGCTGGAGCAGTCATGTATTACACATGGGTCTCATGAGATTTAAAAACAATTGTGCTACAAAAATAGCTAGTTATTAAAAGAGTTCTGTAAAAATTATTTTAATGGCATTTTCTGCAGAGCTAGAACAATTACCAACTTGCAATCAAACTAATAGCTTTTCATTAACTAAGTTGAGAAAGACCCTGCCTTCACAGATTTGTTGTCAAAACTGGTGCTGGGAGTACTTTCAGTGACAGGGTGACAATGTGAACTATTGCAGGATGGCAGAGGGAGTTAAAAAGCACTTGGCACTTCCAGAGGCTTCTACACTGAGATAGAAAATGAATGGGAAAATGAACCTTAAAAATCTGTGTGTTTGTTTGGAGGTTTGGTTAAATCCCTACAGATAAAGGATTAGAAATATTTAAGGATGCTTTTATCTGCTTTGGATTTTCTCTGCTTTCCTCCCCTCACTGCAATGAGTGAGATCCCACCAGCTGCTATAAGAAGATGACAATGTAAGAGTGCACTAGCTTCAATCAATATCTGGCTCTAGCCAGCAAGCAGCTTTCAGGATAGTGCTTCCAACTGATAGGAGCCTGGAAATAACTATGGGACAGGGTGAATATTCATTCACATTTTTAAGGAACTTCTCTTTGACTGTACTCACACTTACTCCCTTTTTGTTTACTCAAATGTTTTTGTACAGTACTTTGTGGTATTCATGGAAATTGACAATTATAGCAAATACTGCAAATGATGATAGATTTCTTTTTTCAGATCCACAGCAAAGCTTGCAAGGAAAGCCATGTATTACATTCAGAGTCACGGAACAAAAACATGTATTGCTTTATTATTCTGTAAACCAAAATGCTTTTAGCTGAAGATGCTCAAAACTGGTAAGATATATTTTGCTGATCAGCTGAAAGAAAAAAATCTACACAGAGGCTATTGTGACTACATCACAATGCAGATATTGTGGTATGCTGCTGGAAAATTTGAAAACAGAAAAAAAAAAGGATATGTTTGGTTGTTGAACTGTGTGTTTATACTGAAAAGTGCAGCTGACCTTATGAGGGATATAAAGATCCTTTTTGCTTTATTGGGTAATAAAAGTTGGTGAATCTGTGAAGACAGAGAACCTCCTGGAAGCCAAAGGAGAGAGGTTTTAGGTTTACAGCTAAAGGTTTAAGCCATCTGGGCCCTCCTTTCACCCTGCAGTGTGAACATGTATGAGGGAAGTGGGAGGAGAGAGGTCATTCCAGGTGTCTGAAGGCAGAAATGTAGGTTAGCATTTAACCCACCAGGAGCAAAGTAACGTACTGCTGAGCAAAGTCGAGTTTTGTGGTGAATTCTGGGGAAAAGCAGGGCATGATGGGGCTGGGGAAGCTTGGAGATACTTTGATGGGTGGAATTTCTCTCTCCCTTTCCCCTTTGCAAATCCCCTGAACTCCTCATCTGATCTGGCCTTGCTTGAGTGGAAATTCTAATGGTAAATTGTTGTCATATTGACGTTGACAATGTGTGTTTTAATGCTTCTTATTATATGAATATAAACATTACATGAAACCTCATTGGGATCCACTGGACATGTTGAAGACCCCTGTAATGATGTACACAGATCTAGGAGCACTTGGAAAAGCAGCTGCTGTGATTTTAAGAAACTTAAATGCCCTGAAGTGTTATTTATTTGGGGACATATGATAAATTGTTCTGCAAGGACTAGATGATTGCAACTTAAAAATAAATTAAAGCCCCTCTCTGGGTGTCCTGCTCAATTTTGGAATACAACACTCTCAATAGGAGTCTTGGCTGCCTGGGGTGTGCAACATTTAAAGAATCAATTGACATTATAGAACTCTGGCAAAGTTTCCTATCATCATTTCTGCATCTTCACTTTGTTACCTCGTATTTTGCATTTTGTCCCATGCTTTATCTCTTATACATCTGTTTCTAATGTTAATCAAAGCAGATTTAGCTCTCAATGTGTGGAAGTATTTATTAGTTTATTTGATGGTGGGCTGATGGGGCAATGATCCTGCTACATCCTTCTCTTCTTGGCCTGGCCACTACACCGGGGTACAAGAGAGAAAGATGAAATGGCTTCTGGACTGCTGGCTTTTATCCATGGGTGATCCAGTCCCACTTCAGACTGCAGGAGCTTTGTCAGCAGAATTCATCTGAATTTGCTTCTATCCCTACCTGGATAGCATCAGTGCCACCCCAACACATAGAGAGAGAACTAATATTGTTTCCTGTGGCTAATCCTCAATAAAAGAAGATGCTGAAAGTGGATTAAATGTTCTTTGCCACTATTGTCTGCAATTGGAAGTAAGAGATTGAACAGATCAGTTCAATGTAAGCACTTTTATACTTAGAAATGATTTGGAATGACAATTTACGCAAGGGAAGATTTTGGCACAGTAGCGATCACATCCATACAATCTGATAAGCTACAGGGGAAAGTGAGGGGCTTTTTTTTTTTTTTTGTAAGAAGATCACCTTGCTTTATTTTTTCAGTATTTCCTGGGGCTACTGCAGACTGGATGAGGTTTTGGCTGTAGCAATAATATCCACAGAGCGTAATGATCGGGTTGTGCACAGTGATTCTCTCATTTGAGGCTGCAGCCTTTGTAGATTAAGCTGCTGGTTGGTGGAGCTGCCTTCCCTGTGGGAATCAAAGCACCCACTCATTTCCACTTCTGGTGAGGAAATTAATATCCTATTCATGTAGCTCTATATTGCTTTTAATTGGTTTAGTATTAAGCTACCAACTGCCTGAATGAAATGTTGTGGGGAAGTTAATTTCTAGAAGGCAGTTTGTCTCTGGACAATTAGAGAGTGTTTATTTCTGTGTAACTAAACCACAGGAGGGAATATCTCCTGTAGAAAATGGTATTTTCAGCAAAATTAATGACCTTTTAATAAAACAATGAGGTTTTTTTTTTTTTTTTAAATAAAATTACTGACAAGAATAGTACCACCAACTTGGGTAGCAACTTATCTGGCCAATAAAAAAGTTGGTAAATATTTATGAATTGCGCAGCAGGAGTAATCAGGGAAAACTGGCAGCATAAAACATACAAATAATATTTTTTAACATTACAAGCCCTTTCATTAGCTTCTTAAAACAGAGACTGTTTGGGGCAGAAAGCCCTTGGAGGTGGAGTTCTCTCCTTGCATCCACTTCAGCTGTCAGCCAGCTCTCTTTTCCTGAACTTTGGGCTGCAGGGCCAAATGGAAGAGGGTCTGCCAGCTGCTGTGGAGTTTTGCTGGAGGGATGGACTTTAGTGTCCTTAGCAAATGACTGAGTTGATGTGGAAGAGCCACATCCACAGGTTTGGTTAGGTCTGCAGCTGACAGGCTGGATGGGGCATGGAGGAGTTAAGAAACTGTGAATTATGATGAAAATGCAGGAATTTTTCCCCTCAGTACCTCTTTTCTTTCTGCTCTGCACTCAGAAGGGGAATATCCCCATTTCCTCCAGTACAGATGGAATAATAAAAAGAATAAAGCAAATTCCACTGCACCTTCTCCATGACTGCATCCAGATCTCACAAGGTGGTCAGATGCCTGATGTAATTGGTGTCTGCTGGATCAAACTGTTCCACGAATGTCTCTGATGCTGCTGGTAAATTACATTTGGAATTCATTCAATGGCATTCTGGTCAGAGACAGTGGAGTGCTTGTCCCTCAGCATGGCATCAGGATGCAGTGCTGCTGTACAAGGTGTGAAGCTGCTCTCAGACCATCTGTAGGTATCAGACATCCCATAGCTTGTTCTGTAAGGTGTGGGAGATCTCACAATCCTGCCCACGTCTCAACAAACATACACACATCCTGGGAAATCAATCCATCCACAGTGTTTTCAGTTCCAAGGAAGAGGGAATGCAATGACATAACCTGCTAAGATGACTGGGACATGCAGGTCTATCAATGTATCTTCACCCAAACACTCCTATTTAGGTATGTTTGATAAATCAGGTCTCTAGAAGAGCATCCACTCTGTATTTAAAGACCTCAAGACACCAAGAACATCCCCCACCACTTATTCTACTGGTTAATATCTTCACTATTAAATCCATGGCCCTAATTCCTGATCAGCCTCAGCTTCCAAGCATTATTCCTTTACATGCTTTTTTCTGGTGGATTAAACAGTCCTCTCCCACCTGGAAAAGCTTCCCCCAGAGGTCCTTAGATACTGTAATCCAGTAATGTCTGAGTCTTCTTCCTGGCAAGCTTTAAAATGCCTTGTGGTGCAATGTTATCTCCAGCTCTGGAATAATTTTCACAGTTCTTTTCTGAGATTTCTGCATTTTCAAAATGCATTTTAAAGACTTTGCAGGCGTGATGGGATATATAGTGGGGGGAGAGTCATACATAAATACATACTATACAAGTAATATATTTTGGACTGATTTTATGGTAACTACTACATGGAATAAAACATAAGTGTAGCTTTTTATGGTTTAGATAATGTTTAAAAGTAAGTTTTCCACCCATGGATCTGAAACAAATGTTACATCTGTATGACTTGAAAAGGTGTATCAGAACAATGCTAATGAGGTCTTTGCTTTTATAACCAACCAACAAACATGGAGAAGTTCCTCTGGTCTGACCCAAAATACATTTATTTTTCCTTTTGGCAGCATGTATTAAGAGAAACTCTTTCAGGGTGGCCATGAAATTTTCTGAAGCAAGCAGTTTTGTTTAAAAAATGCTAATGCAATTTTACCCTTCTAAAGTTTTTTCCATTTTCA
This sequence comes from Emberiza elegans, assembly GCA_024865655.1. Lineage (NCBI taxonomy): Eukaryota > Metazoa > Chordata > Aves > Passeriformes > Fringillidae > Emberiza > Emberiza elegans. The sequence continues at coordinate 4,146,105 of JALJVW010003427.1, read as the reverse complement.
ACTGCAACTATTTGCAGTGTTGGATTGTAAATAGACATGCACATCAGTTGATAAGATTTCTTTTATGGTAAACAAAAGAAGTTTGTGCAACTGAATACATAGTCTGGTATGAAAGGCTGCTTTGAAGACACAGGTCTCCTAAGGGAGGGTGTAGGCAGGTTCTGGGGGCACGACGGGGGCAGAGGACATCTCCCAGTGTCCTGTCCAGGCAAGGCAAAAGAGGCTCTCTTTGGTTTGAGTCTGGAGACAATGAAGCTGGCAGAAGGGGGGAAAGAGACTGGGAGCAGAAAAAGGCAGAAAGAAAGGGAAGGGAAAAAAGCCCTGAGCAGTTCAGCAAAAAGAAAAAGTTAAAAAACCCCCAAGCTTCAGCTTTCCAGAGGATGGAAAACAGCAGCTTGAGCTGGGTCAGGTGCTGGGAGTGTCCATTGAGAAGGAGAGGAGACACAGAGATTCACCAGGCAAGCAGAGGGGCTCAAGCCCCACGTGGCTTCAGTGAGGCTTTTGGTGGCCTGGGGCTTTGCTGGAGCTCAGGAGGGGACAAAACCTGAGAAAGGAGATTGAGGAGCCTGGGCTGAATGTGGGTATGGCACACAATGGGACAGGATGGATGGGATAGGGCAGGGGACACAGGCTGAAAGTGAGGTTTGGTATTTGGTAGGAGCCTGGTGAGACTGGGAGTGATGATCAGGCAGGGTTAAATGTAGGGAGGGAATCAGGGCCTGGAGGCAGAGAATAAATCACAGATCTCCATGAATTCAGTGTGGCAAATGCATGACTGCTATGAACACTTAGCTGCCATCACATGCTCCATGAACCACTGCCCCTGGCTTCAACTGTGACACTTGCATCTGTCAGGCCTGGGGGCGTCGTGTCACACCAGCAAGGGGTGTGTAAAAAACCATCAGGGAGAATGCAACTGAGTTCAAGTGACTTGCCTGATGCTGTGTCAAAACTGCAATGGGAAGTGGATGCTGACAAATCCAGTTCTTCTCTGGCCAGGCTTGTATGCTCTCAGCTGGGTTGAGGTCAGTGAGGTCCATGACAAGCAGAAAGCTAATTTTAGGTTTTGGGATCACTAAGGACTCAGCAGATTGTAGGTACCCAAAGCTGTGAAGCCCCATCATTGTCTGTGGGTGTTTCTTGGGCACTGGTTGAATGGTGACTGCCTCTGCTGCAGCATTTTGTGCCACCCTCACCTTCTCCCATTGCTTTGATAGGTTCAGTCATTACAATCTTAATTCCTAGGCAGGGTGCAGTTTGCATAGCAAAAGGCTGCTTCTTCAACAGCACTTTGCCCTGGGTATCATAGATTAGCTCTCAATCCTGCTGAAAAGACAGAGGCTAGAGGGTTTTAGAGAGTTGCCATCCATAAAGAAACCAGTGATTGCATTATTCCCCTTCATCCTCCGCCCTCCCCAGCCAGCTGCTGCTGCCTAACTGGGTCCAGATGGTTTCATCTCAGCTTGATGGTTTCTCCTGGTGTGCATTTATAATGCCTTCAGTCCTGCAGCAGCCAACTGTTGTGATTGGGCACTGTTCCCCTCATTGCCTTCCCCTGCCTGGCACGTGGGATGGTTGTGTTTTGTCCCGAGTTAGATTGCACATTTCTTCTGGCTTTTCCCTGTGCACTTGGAATGGGTCATTGAAATTGTGCTTTTTTTCTGCCCACAGCTGTTTGTCCATGAATTAGGCTGTGGTGAGAGAGGGAGGACAGGGAGCAAGTCAGTCTGGATTTGCTGTACTGCCCCATCCTCAAAGAGCAGGGACTCCCAGTTCAAGCTGGAGCAGCAGGAGGTGGCTGGGAGAGAAGGAAGAACCTGCAAGCTGAGGTGGAGGAGGAAGGGACTCTTTAATTTGAAACAGTCATTCAGTTTCATTCTTTGGAAAAGACGTGTGCTTTGTGGATTTAACTTAACCATCTCCCTCCTGTGGCTTCCTTCCCCTAAAGGGATCTCTTCTGGACACCACAACTGTGTGTGGGTGAGCTGAGGTCTTGCACACACTTGTACTGAACTGGATCAGGAGCCCCTGTCCCTCATTTCCATTCTCCCTCTGGGGCAGCAGTGAGAAGTCAGATTTCTCCTATGACAGCAGACATGTAAAGCAGGAGTCTGCCTCCCTCCCTACAAGCAGCCAGTGGAGGAATGTGCAGGAGCACAGGAAAGGCTTGGATCTACAGCATGCTGTTTAACTGGCTCTGAGCCTTCCTGCTGCAGTGATCAAGGAACATATTTACTTGATTATGGCCTTGTTAATTCTTTATTTGGCATTTATTAAAACTCTAAACTGTGCTTAGAAAATACCCATGATTAATGATCACTCATTAGGGACCAAGGAAGCTTGAAGGAATTTTCAGTTACTTTTGGCAGAAGTAGCAGAGATTTTACCTTTTTTTACCAATGTCCTGTTGGAAATGACAAAGTTTGAGTTACCCAGTGATTTTGGATGCTGTGGTAAAGAGTTTTGGGGTGAAGGTGTGAGGCCTGTGGCTCCCCTCCATGGCTGCTACTACTTTCTACATGGATGACACAGTTTATTATCAAGGCCCAGGTCACTTTAGTAAGTCACTGGAGCTACTTCTGCAGCTTGTTCCTGACTTGGTAGAGAGCTCATGCCATGCAGTCATCATTGTAATACTTCTGGTATGACAATACTTCTGGTATTCAATCTGTGGCTCTTCAGTGTGCACAGATGGGAGAGATCCCTGCTGGATAGGACTTATAAGGTGCTCTGCCAGAGCAATGTGCTTTTTCATTTCAGAGAATTAAGTGGGCTGCTGATTTTGTTTGTGTTGCCCTGCTGAGTGCTGGCAGGACAGCTATTGTATCACCCTTCCCTCCCTCCATCCCATCCCTTCCCTGAAGAAGGGCACAGATGAGTTTGTTTTGAGTGCAGGTGTGCATGGAAGTATTGCCAGGGAACAATGGTTTTCAAAGTTATTCAGGAAAATGAAAAGTGAGACAGGATAGCTATACTGACATACCTTGGTTGCACTAAAATAGGGGAGGAAGACCTCAGCATCTGGGAAAAATGCAATGTCAGACTTCATTTCCAAATAAAGGTGTGCTACGTGTACATGTTGCTGTTGCATGTGTTTGGGTAGCACAAGTTGTATTCTGTAAAAATAATTCATGTTTTTCTGTTAAAATAAATGATGTTTTTCTACAGAAGGCTTAACTGTAATATTTTCCCCATCCCACAGAGAACGTTGCATGGAGCAGTAGGCATTCCTTTGAGCACAACTTTGAAAGAAAAGCTCTTTAAAAGAAAATACAAAGAAATGGAAAAAAAAACCCCACTCTCCCTCAATCTTCTCATGGGCAGCCAATAAACCAGCCTTCAAAGAGACTTCTGAGACTGACTGACAAGAGGCTGCCTTTGGGCACGGTAGCTGCACAAAGCTGGCTCCCGATTGCAGATATCTGCTGGAAAAAGATACTTTGTTTTCTGAGCAGGAAAGAGGGATGAGTGGAAAACCAGTGAGATGATCCTCGGGAGTGATGAGCTATGCAGGGTTTGAGAGGCTGGAGAAAGCCAGGCACAAGCTTGGTGTCTGGCATATTTTGAGTATCTCAGAATTACAGCTTGCGACAGCTGCAGAGCACAGCTCCCTCTCGCAGGGCAGATGTGGGCTGTAGAGGGTGATCTGTCACCAGCACAGCACATCCATCACCCCCAGGCCCAGCAGGCCCTGTGGGTGGAAGGAAGGTGGATATGTCTGTGGATTTGGGCGTTGTGTCTCCTTTTGTTTGTGTCTGCTCTTTTTTACTGTTGTGATATCACAGGGGAAGGGCTGCTCCCTTGATCACTTTTAATGACAGATACTTGGCAGGTTTCTAGATTGGCTGTGATCCAGCTGTATGATGAGGGATTCCCTAAATCTCACCCTGAGATGAGCCACATACATTAAGGAAGAGATACATACATATTACATTTTTCCCCCAGAATATAAACCTTCATCTCACCCACGCTAGTTTCTAACACCATTCCTTAAAAGTCCATGGGTTCTGCAGGAGTGTGTTTGGTCAGGCCAGCAAAGATAAGCACAAATTAATTGATGCTTCATGGTACAACCTTGACATTCATGTACTTCAAACCTTCCACACCTCACTTAACAAATGCCGTATTTATTGAAGGCTAGAGATCAATTGTGATCAATAATGATACCCAAAGTTTTCTTGCCAAGGTCCCATTTCTGTCTGACAAGAGCCTGACAGATGTGGGGCCTGCCTCAGCCTATATTTACAATGTGTAAAAGGACATGGTGTTATCTTTTTTGATTTTATGGGTCTGATATGTTTGTGCTATGACTTGTGCCAGCCATTCTCAGGGAGCAGATCACCCTGAGTGCCCTCATGTAGCATGTGATTGACAACTAGGGGATCAGGCCTATATGGGTTTATGAAAAGCAGGTCCTGTGTGACCAGCCTGATCTTCTGTGACAAAGTGGCCCACGGAGTGAATGAGGAAAAAGCTGTGGATGTTGTCTATCTAGGCTTCAGTAAAGCATTTGACACAGCTGTTGCAGTGTGATGTCATGGTTTGTCTCAGATACCTCGGGTTTCTCCCTGTAGATTTCTTCCCCAGGTGTGTCAATCACCTCTCCTTTCCACACCCTGACCCCTGCTGAGTACTGTCTGTCAATCCTGGCATTCCAGAAGGGTGTCGAGTGATTGGCAGAGTTCAAAAGATGCCTTACACCCCTGGGGGACATTGGGCCATCCAGGTGTCATTTGTCCCTTGAGACTGCCCCTGCCCTTACCTGGTTGGTGGGATCCCTACCCCTTCCCTCTCCCTGGGGTTAAAAGACAAGGCAACCACGTGGATTGGGAGCTCTGTTAAGAGCTGTTGCTGCATTCAGAGGCCTGTGGGCCAGGAATAAAGCTGAATCGAAACCCTCTAGCAGAACTCGACTCCTTTCCTTCACCTTGCCTTAAAGCTTCTCCACCAGAGGTAAACCTGAGCTTCTGCATGCGTGGACTTGCCTCCATGCACCCAGCTGCACATCCAGATAGCCAAAGGTGTCTCTGAGGTAAAAACACCACCATTGCCGCCTTTTGGTCAAGCAGCAAGGGCCAGATAAGCCCAGGCATGTCCCATCTGACTATATTGGTATTACTCCAATACACAGTGTTCTCCTGGAGCAACTGCCTGATGGTTTGGGTGGGGGATTGAGTGCACCCTCAGTAGGTTCATAGATGACACCAGGCTGGGTGGGAGTGTAGATGTGCGGCAGGGCTGAAGGGCTCTGCAGAGGGATTGGGACAAACTGGATCTGCTGGCTGAGGACTGAGGTTCAACAAGATCTGCGTGTCAGGTCCTGCATTCGGGTCACAACAATCCATGCAACACCCGGGACTTGAGGAGCAGGGCCTTGAGAGCTGCCCAGCAGAGGGTGACCTGCAGGTGCTGTTGGCAGTCAGCTGAACATGAGCCAGCGTGTGCCCAGGTGGCCAGGAAGGGCAATGGCATCCTGTGACCAGTGGAGCAGGCAGTGATTGTTCGCCTGTACTTGGCATGGGTGAGGCTGCACCTCAAATCCTGTGCTCAGTTCTGGGGCCCTCAATTTAATAAAGGGCATTGAGGCGCCGGAGTGTGTCCAGAGAAGGCAATGGAACTGGTGAAGGGTCTAGAAAACATGCTCTGTGAGGGGCAGCTGAAGGAGTTGGGGCTGTAAAGTCTGGAAAAAAGGAGGCTCAGGGGAGACCTCATTGCTCTCTGCAATAACCTGAAAGGAGATTGTAGCCAGGAGAGGGTCAGCCTCTTCTGCCATGAGAAAGAATGAGAGAAAATGACCTTCTGTTTCTCCAGGGGAGGTTCAGATTAGATACCCAAAGTTTGTTTTTCACTGAAAGAGTGGTCAGGCATTGAAGTAAGTTGCCCAGAGTAAGTTTCTGTGGAGTCACCATCTCTGAAAGTGTTCAAAAGGCATCTGGATGTGGCACGTGGGGTTTAAGGTTGATTATGGTGGTGCTGGGTTGGAATAGATGATCTTGAAGGTCTCTACCAATCTGGATGATTCTAGATTCTGTGATTCTGTTGAGAATTCTTGGGGCATTTGCTCATAGCAGGAGGGACAGAGATTCTGCATGGCAGAGCTGAGAGAGGTTTCTTGCTGGGAAAGCTCCCAGTATACCCTGTCTTGCAGATGTTGCATTTGCTTGATCATGCATTAATGCTTCAAGTGGCTTAAGGTAGGGTAACAGCCTTTGGCATGGATACAGATGCAACAGGTGTCTGCTCTCAGCCAACACATGTGGGAACAAATACAAAATGAAATATTTTTGGGAGACACCATTTTCCAGCTCCTGATTCCTAGAGGAGTCTGAATTCAGCAGGAAGGATCTGGCTTACTCTGAGCCTTACTCCATTGCTGAGTTTGTCATAGCATCTTCCACCTTTGAGGAAAAGCCCTTCCTAGCTCCCATTGTATATTCACTATGACTGTGCCACACCAAAGTGCCACAAACCACTGGACCGCTGGACTAAAGCTGGCAAAGCCCCATTTCCTCTGCTCTCTGTGAAGGCTGCTCTGACTGGCGTGCTCTGGAGCAAGACAGGACTGGCTGTGACTGACTGCACTACTTCAGATGAGGTGGACATCAACCCGTAGGGACATTTGTGCTGACATGGACAGATGAATCCTGAGAGCACTTCACTACTCAATCCTTCTGGGTATCCTTCCTTAGTCTTAGATGCTCGTCTTGTTGTGAGCATTTGACCCCGCAGTGATCACAGTTCCTGGAGGAGCTGTTCTTCACAGGACGTCATTGCTATTGGAGCTTTTCAGATTGTGAGTGTGGCAGTAATTGTCCTGGAAGTGCTCCAGCACCAGTCACTTTGCAGAGCTAAGGATTTTGCCCTGTTTGTATAGCCGGCAACTTCAGCAGAGTATAATGAAGTTGGAACTGCCTTTTAATTTTCTTCGGTAGTCGGGCTAGAGTTACGATTATGATTTGGACCTGATTCTGAAAAGAATCTTAGGCCTTTGTGATCAGGCATATGATTTAATTCAGTTTAATTTAATTTTGACACCAGCAAGATTCTCATTTAAAGTGCACATTTCCAAGTGTATAAATCTATAGAAACGACACTGGCTCAGAACCTTTACCAAGCGGGCTGTCATAACTAATGCCTATTAGTTAAATTAATGTAACAATGTGCACTTTTAGTACTTAGGAAGGAATCTGCTCCTCAAATATAAACCGTAAAGACCTGAAAATCGCTGTTTAATTAAACTAATTTGTTTTTTTCAGATGCTTTCCCTAAAATTTCTTTCTTTCCTTGGGTAAGGTGTTCTTATAAGACAATGTGAATTTAAAATGCTGAAATCAAAAAAAGGCCAAGTTATGGCATAATGAGTATATTAAAGCTTGCTCAGTACTCTGTTCTAAACTATGTGAAACTCTATTTCTAGTATAAAATGCAGAGGAAATTGAATTAATTTGAAAATGTTTCTGTGGTGAAAGGTGAACAATGAAACCTTCCCTGGGAGCTGATGTATATGAGTAGCAAGTGGGAAACGTGTCCTTGCAATCACTTTCTGAATTACCTGTAAGTTCTTTGAATTGTTATGTTATGTTAGAGCATCTTAACTTTAATTTCATTTTTTGAAATCTGTCCATTTTGCTTCACAGCAATCTTCAAATGCTCCTTGTTTCTAAATGCTTAAGGGTGGCCCAGAAAATCCAGGGAAGCTGGGATGTGTCTGGAGTTCACGTGTCTGGACATCCCAGGTACTCTCAGCCAACAGAGCACTGTGAACTTCTGGTCTCTGCCACTTAAATCCCCTGGTGCACAAGAATAAGAGCTCTGTACTTGTGTGCTGTGCTCGTGGTTGAAGAGCAGTGTCTGGAGTTAACCACAATGCTGCTTGATGATTAATGAGAAAATGCTTTTGCCAGACAAATCAGAGCAGATACATCTACTGTAAACCTTTAGCTCTCTGAATTATTAGCAGTCAATTAGCAGCAAGTATTTAACACATTTAATAAAGCCTACTATGGACACCATTTCACATTTCCTCAAAACAATTTGAAAAAATAGTTTTTTACATAAAGATTAGAAGATCCTTTTTGGGTAAGAAACAGACGTCTATAACTATAAATAAATATGTAGCATGTCCATTGTGGGCTTTACAAATGTGCTAAATACATTGAGATAATTGGTAATTAATTCAGAGTAGAGCCTACAGATAGTCTAAACATATTGATTGCCAGCTCTTCCTTTTCCGGGAACAGAATCACTGTGCAATGCTGAACTGAATTAAAATAAAAGAGCACTACAGAATATCATTTCTTCTGCACACTGAAGATATTTTTATGGCACAGAATGCTACTGGAATAGAGCAGTAGTCATCAACCATTGCTTAGGGCATGCAGCACATTTTGTCTTCTAGAAATCAGGAAAATCTGTAGGAAGTACACATAGTTGAAGAATATAGGGTCACAATAAAACTGTGATTTTATTATAATTATAAATGACCATGGCCAAAATAAACTCTCCACATCTGTTAAAAGGCTGAATCTCAGATAGAAAAAAAATAAACTGACTACAGAGGTCATGCACTCTGAATATTAGATGTCCAAGCTAGGGCATTAGAAACTGCAAGTAAGGACTGATGCATGCTCTGAGAAACTACAAATGCCAGAGGAGACATAAAGAGGTGCTTCAAGAAATTATACATTATTCTGTGAGTTTTTTCAGGAAGAGTGGGTATTTGGCACTTTCCTTGTAAATAGACTTGGAACTGTATATGGCTCAGCTCAATAAAACATTCGCTGGTGAAAATTATAGTTATGGTGTCCTTTATTTTACATGAAGGGGGTTGTATTCTATGCTGCATTACCTTGAATCATGTGCAAGTCTAATGCAACTCAGCCACAAAAGGTGACACTTTTCTCACTTAATTTTATAAGCCCAAAAAGAAGAAGTCTACATCTGATCTGGTTGTCTGGCCTCCTTTATGACTCTGGAGACAATGGAGAGTCTGGAGGCGCTTCTAGAAAATGATTCATCTGCTCTATTTCAGACATCTCTCTGAGGAGGACATGAATTATGCCCTGGGAGCACCTATTCCTCCCTGAGTTAGACAACCAGCCCAGATGAAGATGTCTGTGCTATAATTGTCTGAGAGCAAGCAAAACAAATCCGGTTGTGGGGGCACAAATTCACGCCATGTGCACCCTGGCCATGGCACACATCCCAAAGCCTCTTGCTCTGCAGCTCCAGCACGTGTGCTGGCTGAGCCAGCTGCGTCTCTGCTTCCCCTGACTCTGGTGGATGAGGTTCCTCACTTTCCCATGTAGGCTTCAAATGCAAACCCCCATGGGCACCAATGACCATGAGGTTGCTGCCTTGAGGAGGCTGAGCCCACTCCTGAGGCATTCCCTTCCAGGGATCCTGGGGCTGGATTCCTTTCCATCCTGCGGTGAAAGAATAAGGGGCTTCCAGCACCTCTTCAGGCCATTGTTAAACCACTGTGGCTACTGCACAGTACTTGTGGGTTGCCACAATTTTCAGAGTTATCCACTGGTCCAAATTGTCCCATATTGAGTAGCTGTCACCCTCCTGAAGCAGCATCTGTAAAGTGTTTTGATGGAGCAGGGTTTTGAAAAGTCCTTTGGGCAACAGCAAATAAAATAACAAGCAAACCAGAACTTGGCTACCTGACTTTTCAAAATATACTGCTAAGACATCTGAAATATTGTCTCTTGCACAGCCCTGCTCCTCTGAGACATCCAAAAAGGAGTTCATTTTCATACTTGGTGTGTACTTTTGCTGCTTGAGATATTTCTTTCTGCTTCTCATTAATGCCATTTCAAATCCCACAGGGAGAATGCTAGGTAAAGTGATCAAGAAAAGCTTTCTTGATGGTCTGCCCAACTTCATGAAATATTAATGCTTATTGTATTTGAGCCTTTTGTTTATTTAATATTTGCCCAGGGACAGTATAAGCTGTCCATATTGTTTTCCATCAGAATTACTAATGCAGGGAAAGGGAACACTATAACTTAATACTTATCTTATTAATATTTTCATTACAACAAAAAGACAAACAGAAATAGCCCAATCTTGCTACAGATCATTCTTGTTTATATGTGCATTGAAGATGAAAGGGTGAATGTTGCTCAAGATGTTTTCCTTCTGTGGCTATTGTGATCTGTGGATCTGTTTTTTCAAGATAAATGCTGGAGTGAGGTGTCTACAATGAAAGAGCTGAACAATCCTTTGGAGTACACAGTCCTTCCTCCAAGTGGGAGAGCACTCCATGGTCTTTTGGCCCCTTGAGAAACTTCACCACGTGTTCTCTCAGAGACAGAGTGATGCTCTGAGAGTTGGCCTTGCATTCTGTAAAAGGCCCACAGCAGGAACATGAGGGTTTCAGCCCCAGCTCTGGTTTCCTTTTCTTGGTGAAGATGAAAGACATCAACACAGTCAGCTTCCTGGAGGAGTTGATATCTGTCCTTTCTCCTGCCTGCACTGCCATTAACAATGAGTGATTCCCAAGCACACGTTCAATTGTTCTGTTCAGGCCACAAAAAGTCTGATTCTTTCTCTCCTGAAGGGAGATCCTCTTTAAAGGGACCACCTTAGAAAATGCAAGGTCGGAGGTGGGATGGTGTCCTGGACACTTATCCCTCCATGAAATATCCCTTGTAGGCAAGCATGGCAAAGGAGAAGTATGAGAGTAATGGGTGCCAATTAAGTTTCATGAGTTTTCAGAAATCTTGGGCTTTCTGGAGAATACCTCAACTCTTTGGAGTCATTGGAAGTAATGGTCTTCAGTACTTTTGGCACTGAAAAGCCAATTCAATTCATTCTGAAGTCAACATTACAGTTAGATGCTGACTCTAAGAGGATATATTGTCTTTTGCTACCTTCTTTCATCCCTGTGTTATGCACATCCTCATCTACTGCACTTGGAAATGGTCTGTCATAAAAGAAAGCTCTGGAACAATTTTGAATGAATACAATTGCTGAGATTCCCAACCCTGGTCAATTCTTACCCCATCATGTAAGAGCTGGTTTTTTTCTGTACATAAAACTTTGAAACTTCCCCTGCTTTGGGTGTTGTAATACTGGTGTTATTATTAGCAATAAAAACAAAAGAATAGAGTGATACTGTCTGAGCTAAATACGTCACTGCAATTGAGGCTTTCTATTATTTTTATGATATAAATTTGTGTACAGTCCTCAGCTGTTTTCCCTAAATAGATGCTGAGCTTGAAAATGAGGGCCAGTAAACTTGCACAGTTTCTCCAGCTGCCTTGGCAAAAATTTTACCTGTGGGAGCCAATGAAACATTTATTACACATTGCTCCTACTGTGCCCACAATGACATTGCTCCAAATGTGGCTGTACAGATTGAAGATATATTTATTGTTTTTGTTTGCTGCAGTATTATCATAAATTAGATTATCTTGTGCTATATGAAGTGTGGTAGAGTCTGGTGAGTGTCTAAGTCTTGGAAAGTTGCTGCATAGTGTGTGCTTGTACTTTCACTGCAGGCTGGGGCTGAGGCTCTCTGGCTTGTCCGTGTCTCTGCAGCACCTTGTGGATGGCCTGGGACCCGCAGGCTTAGTGAAGAAAAGCAAGAGGGGTTTTCAGTGCAAGAACTCCCTGGAGGTGGAATTTTAAAAATTGTGCTGCAGAGTGTGTTAAAAACACTTGCAAGGTGCTGTTTTTTGTTTTGTTTTGTTTTGGTTTTTGTTTTGTTTTTTTTTTTTTTTTTTTTTTTGTTTTTGTTTTTTGTTTTTTTTTGTTTTTTTTTTTTTAGAGTGGTTTATACTCTTAAACCAGCAAAGGAAGGAAAAAAGTAAATTTTAAGATTGTGTGAAGTCAGTGGGAAGGAACATGCACTGTAATTAGTAGGAAGGGGAAAGAAAATGAAAATCTGAAGAACCTCAGGATCAGGAGTCTGTGAAGAAAGAGGCAGTTTTCAGTAGGCTACCAATAGCAATTAGCTGGGGAAAAAAGGGGAAACCCCTCCATAATTGGAGGGAAAAATCAAATTATTTTCTCAGTAGTACTGTGGTACTCCCAGGATAGCTTGCCAACCAGAGATCTTGTTGGAAAAGTGAAAGTATTTTGTTGCATAAATTATACAGTGAAAGAAACAAATGCATTCCATCCAATGTGTCCATCAGCTGACACTGCCATTTTGAAAAGGAACAGTTTGGGATAATAAGAAAATTGCAGCAAAATGAAACAAATTTCTTGCATTTATCTTCATCACAGTGGACAAAGGGGAAATACCTGCTCTAGAGTTTCTTTATTTTTTGTAGATAACAAAGATGAGGAACAATTTAAAAATGAAATTTATCACTAGGGCCAGATAATACTCACCCGTGAGCTTTGAAAACATTTTGGTGGTTCATCTGTGAGCAAAAGGACATGAACTACCACTAAAGCCAGCTACCATAAAGGAGGACTGGAATTTTGCAAGAGTTATAGTTCCCTTATTACAAAGAAACTTTACCTCACTATTAGATAAATTAGTAAAGAAAATAATTAGGGACATGTACAACGCTTAAATGATCACCACAGGCAAAATGTGTCTTCTTCCAAATTCCTCAGGGGAACAGAGGATGTGGTAGGTCAGGTTGAAATGGCACATGTGAACTTTGGAGTGGCCACTGACAAAATGCTGTGCTGGCAGGAGAGAGGCCAAGGCAGTTGCAAAGTAGAAACTAATTATGCCAAAGTAATTAGGGAGAACAGGAACAAATCTTCAACTCTGCAACTGGAGGGCATCGTACTGAGTGAGCTCCAAGCTGATTTAATAGCCTGCCACCACTGAAAACCGAGAAGTTAAACAATTAGCCCCTCCACTGTGTTCTTGTCAGCATGAAGGTGCCTGTGTGCCTTTAGGGATCTGAAATAATTTTTACTTGCCATCTGATAATACACATCAGAAAAGTAAAGATTAGGGGGAAATAGGTGCCTCTGAGCACATATTTGGATTTTGGGCTGCAGTTCATGTTTTTGACTGGAAATATTTGCACAGCCTTAGGTCTCCTGTGCAGCAAGGGATGTTGCTGGCCAAACATTTTGATGCAGAGTGCACAGAGAATGCTGCCTGTCAGGTAGGTTGCACTTTCTCAGATGCATTTCCAACTCCTTAGAAACTCACCTGTAAGTTCCAGGTCTGTGCCCCCTCTTCCTATTGGAGTGAATCTTGAAATCCAGCCTGTTTTCTGAGGATTTGGCTCTACTTGCTAGTCACCAGTTGGTTTTTTCTTATGCTGAGCAGGCTTGGTGCTTGCCTACATTTCTGTAGGGAACCTGTGGAGAATAAAACCCATCAGTGATAGAGAAGCAGCTTCATTTTGTACCAGCTAGAAATAGCTACTAAATACCTTCCTCGGGGATATTGTAACTTAAAAAATATTATTTAACCCTCTTCCTCCACATTTTTTCATCCCTTCAACACTGCCATAAGAGTTGGGAAAAAAGTGCTGTTTCTTCTGTGACCTGTTGTGTTTTGTTCTCCCAACATCACTGTCTTGGTGAGACATGGGAGAGGCTGTGGCAGTGCCATGTTCCAGAATAACTCCTTGAGCACTTTCCATTTTCTGGAGAATCATTCCCTTGCCAGGAGAATGGGGTAGCAGAAGTGGAAGAGCCTCTCACTTCCATGTGAGAGGTGCCAGTCTCTCTCTGTGTTTGGATTCCTGGCCTGTGCCTGGGGGGACAGGGCAGAGCACAGAGGGCAGTGGGGTGGAGCACCGGCAGAGCCCAGGTGGGCTCTCGGCACAGTCTGTGCTGTGTCCTCCACATGGTTTGGTCCTCCAAGTCAGGCTTTTGCCCAGCTTGCCCTTTGCCTCTGGTCTTACATACAGGTATCTTTCTGCCCATGGGTGCCAAGGAGAAAGCACATGGGCCTGGAGTGTCAAGGGGTGGCAGTCAGAGAGGGTGGATGTGCTGACTGAGGGAATGCCCTCCACCAAGGTCTTGGGGCTTCCCAGCCTCTGCTGCTGGATCCCTTTTCCTGGGCAGCCACAGCAGTGGCAATGGCATCAAGCACACCTCTTTGCACCCTTCTCCAACGAGGGCCAGATCTCCTTTTGCTTATCTGTGCTCCGGCTCTAGAGGCCATGACTTACTCAGTCACCATTAATTTTTCAAGGATGTGTGGCATAGCCCTGTGCACTGTGCACACCAGGGCGGTGCTCTGTGCTGCATAGACATTGTCAAGAGGGTGAAAGAATACAATGGCTTTCTCAAAATATCTTGATTACAGTCTGTCTTTTAAGGGTGCAGAACTGTAAACAGCCAGAATTGTTTAGCTGGTTATTGCATGAGTTTCTTTACTAAGCTATGAAAATTAACACCTACAGGATGTGATTACTGTTTGATCTTTCTAAAAATTTTGCTGTGGCAGGGACAGGCCTCTGTATGCAGTTGAGCCTAGCTGTTTGTCCACATCCCAATTACACATTCTAATTATAAGTAATTACAGGCGCAGGCATAAGCTGTATTTCTGCCATAGATGCTCCAACAAGATTCAGGCATATTGTCAACATGTTTTAGCAGCTTAATTGTAGAGCTGGAAAGCAGAGACTTGTGAGCTTTATTCTTAGTCCTGGCACGTCCCTTGCATCCCCCTCACCCAGCAGTAGCTGTGTAAAGTTTAGGGCGTCCAACCCAAGCTCATCACAGAGGTTCCCTCTGCAGCCTAGGAGGAGAGGAAGGTGCCCTCTGCACTGTGGGTCAAGGGAATTGGGATATCTGGCTTGGGATAGACACTGAGCTTTTAGGTAGGCAGCTCTGGTGGCATGAATGTCCCCCTCACACCCATGGGTCTGGAGCTGTGCTGTCTTGCCGCTGTGCCTGACTTTTGCATCACTGTTGCTTACCTGCTTGTGCATTGTGATGGTGTTCCTGATGTTTCCCAGCTGAGGTCTGCTCACCAGATGGGCTCTTTGACACTAATGGCCTCTTAACTGGCCCTTGAGGACACCCCCAGACCTCCCCAGCCCTCTCCACTCTTTCCTGTGGATATTTATCCAAAAATGATATTTCCAAAGAGAAAAAGAGTTTTTAAATTATCCTCAATCTGATCATGCCTTTCCTTAATGTAAAAATGGCATGTCAGAATATTTATTCTCATCAAGAAATGTGGAAAAAACATTTCCCAATTTTGTCAGTGGCAGTCTGTAGTGGAAGTTGCCTGTGCTCCTATGCTCTGCATTTCTGGAGACTGGTGCATAGCACTGCAGACCCAAAAGTGTTTTGCCTTCTTCCTCAGCTCAAATGAAAACTGTTTTAAAGTTAATTTTCATATATTTTCAAAATGTATTTGTGCCACGGTACGGCTGCCATCCTGCATTAACAGCAAGGTGTCTTTTTTGTTTCATTTGGATTTAGGAGAGCTTAGTTTTGCTTTCTTACTGCTTTGTCACAAGTCATTGTAGCAAACCTGCAGTTACCAAGATCATGGATGGCAACAAGCACAGGAGCTGCTTTTGTTGTTCTTGTTTGCCAGCCTCAAAATTCCTTGTTAATATCGACAAGATCCCAGCTCCTGTGGTACTTATGAGCTTTTCTACCAACATGCCCTACAAAAGGCTCTTAGATGTATAAATTATGCAGCAAGCTATGATCAAGTAGCTGAAATAAAAGGCAACAGTTTCTGAAAACAACCTGCACAAAGCTGCACTGTGCCAGTTTCACAATGGTATAGTGAGACTTGGAGCTAATTAATTAATATTTCATACGTGGCTTCCCAAGGCTTGATGAAGCATTTTGCACTGAAATGAGGGACGGATGTTCCTCGCACAACACTCTTCTGCCATCCAGAAACACAGCAGGCACACCTTGGCGTGAGCTCCTCCATTAAAGTTCAGTTTTCCACAGTCTGCAGCACTTTATCTTTCTGCCTTGATAAGATCAGTAAATGTTGTGCTGCAGGAGAGGGCAACACAGCTGTACAGAGGTTCTGCACTGAATCCAAATGGGAAGGGAGAGGTATAGAGTGTATATCTAATGCATTATGTACACAGCAAGCAATCAAATATGCAGTCATTGTGGGCAAAGAGGCAATTCCAGCTCTTACCGGGCAGACATTAAATGCAGAACACCTGCCTATTGCATCTATAAATAAAACCTCTGCGGTTCTTCCTTTCAGCCCGAGCAGCCGGAGCATGTGTTTTCTGGAGCAGCTGTCTGCTCAGGGAAAAGAGCAGAGAGTCACCCTGCGGTGGTAACTGTTTAATTTACATCGGGAACGACAGCCCTGGCACAGGCCGTCCTCCTCGCCAGCTCCCAGCGTGGTGGCGGGGGAATTGAGCTGCTAGAGCCGGGGAGAGGAGATTCCTGCTCCTTTGGAGCGGTTCCCGCCGCGCCGGCTGCTCCTGCCGCGGCTCCCGCGGGAGCGCCCATCCCGCTGGGAGAGCGGAGCGAGGGGCTCTGTCCCAAGGAGCCCCCACAGCCGTGTGACCGCAATCGCCAGGCAGCATCCATCCCGACAGGCCAGGGCGTTGTAGTGTGTTTTTATACTTTGTAATACTTCGTAATAGTTGGTTTTGTATCCCCGTGTTTTCCCCAAATGTCTTATCCCAGATTGTACCCCCCCTCCCTTTACCTGTGTAATCCCTTTCTGTCGGGATCTCTCGCTTGTCAGAGTGACCCCGAGAAAAGTTAGAAAGTCTCTTTTCCTGCCCGGAAGTTGAAGAAGGAGTCAGGGCTCTTCATTTCTCGGTCTCAAGGTTATTGTTCCTTATCTATAAAAAATTTTCTCCTGTCCTGCTGAGGTCCGTCCAGCAGGACAATTCCAGGCACTCTGCCTGCCCCCGGGGCAGTGTTATGTCTTTATACTAAAAACTACATATACAATGTTTACAATTACTTTCCAGTACCTATCACCTATGTTAGGCAGTGAGTTTCTGCTCTAAACCAATCTAAAAGTGCCAACATCACAGCAGAAGATGGAGGCCAAGAAGAAGAAGAAGGAGAAAGGCTGGACACGCCCAGTTCCCTCCATCTTGCCCCCCATGAACCCCCATACCAAAACCCCTAAAATCTACTTTTTCACCCCGTGATAACTTCACTATTATTCTACTTAATTTGTCATGGCTTGCAGATCTTCATCTAAGGTTGGTAACTTGCTCCACAGGTCATAATCAAAACCACAGGCATCTTGGGCTCTGTGCCAGGGTCTCTGAGACCCCTGGCAGGGGTCTTGGCTACTCAGGACAGCCAGAGGGATGTCCTGGGTGCTGGCACCTTTCCTTTGCTGAGATCATCCCCAAATCCCCACCCTGGCTCTCTGTCAATCACATCCCATCCCCTCCATCTAGAAGCTTTGGTCCAGGAGGTCAAGTGATTAGCCAGAGGCCCCAAGCCTTGCCCCATACCCTGTCCTAAATGTCTATCCCCCAGTACCCATCCCTTAGGGTCACTTATTGGTTAGTAAAACGTTATCTACTTTGGGTTTGCACCTCCCTCTAAATGTGACCTTGGCGCATCTCCCAGGGCTCTCAGCATGATGCCCCTTGAGGTACAGGAACTCCTTCGGGACTCCTAGAATGAAACCTTGGATTAACCCCTGCTAAGAGTCGGCCCTTTGTCTTCTGCCCATGTCTCTGGTGTCTCTCCTGCTGCAAAGGGCCCAGCCCAGGTGCCCTCAGTGGGGACAGTGTCTCCCTGCAGTCGGCCGTGTTGGGGCTGCCCCTCTGGTGTCTGCCGACCTGGGGCTGGCCGGGGTTCCTGAGAGACTCCCAGAGAGTCAGAGACACCAGGGGAACCTCAGGTATGTTTTTCCTTTGCATAAATAGCTCTGTGCTGTTCCACTTTTCACGCTCTGTGTCTCCAAAGACAGAATGAAACTTCTCCTTTCCCCCTCTCCTTGTCAGTCAGGGCTGGAGAACCACTGTGGACAGCGAGGAGGAGACTCGTCTTCCTTGTCCTTCTTTTCACCAGACTCTGGGAGGGTACCAAAGAAATCTCAATTTCTGAAATAGTTTTGTTTGTCTGGGACAGTATATGTCTATACCCACGGCTACACCTACCCCTACACCTAAACTTGTACCTATATCAAAGCCCATTTTGTCTCTAGAGTTTCTTTCCACAGCCTGTCAGGTAAATATGATCTCCGCTTTGTAGCCTCAGCACAGTGCCCAAGCAGAGAAGCTCACAGAAGACAGGAATACCCTGGAATGCTTGTGGGTAGAACTGAAACACTGAGCTGCAATTCTGAGGTCACATTATCAGATCTGTTCTCATGCCAGAATAGTTGGAGGGAGTATTTGCAATGATCTGTGATAACAAAAAGAAGTACACTTGGAATTTCTAATTCTCCATCATTTCTTAGATGTTTTTCCTCTCATTCAATTTGGAAGTCAGCCAAACAGGTAAAAAAATCAAACTCATTACTCAGATGACCATTTATGAGCCATTATGATTATCAACAAGTAGTAGAAATAAGCAAATTTACAGAAGGTCTCAATATTATTGTTGACTCTTTGGACAGCATGGTATTAATAACACAATATTTCATGATAATTGTGATTTATGACTGTGTAATTACTAGTCAAATAGAGGACTGGAATTTGTGAGGAATGTGAAGATTTAAATAATTTATTTTGCCATGGTGTTAGAAGTGATTTCCTATACATATGTCTACACTGGAAAATACATGAGTTGTATTGAATTTGCCCCTTAGAAACAAGTAGCACAACAGAACTGATTACAGAGTTTAACATTCAGACTGTACATTTTCCCTAAACTACTAATAAATAATTCTTAAGAATACAAGACATGCCACATAAAATGGAAGAAGTCATTTGTGCTATATAAACACACATGTTCATGAAATTCAAAATGTGTTACTCCATCTTTGAGTGTAACATATACAGATAAATGCTTAATAAACTTCCATCATTTTAGAAGAATTACCTACCAAATTAATTCAAATATTACTTTTGTTTTCCTGACAGGGAAAATCTGCCTCTTCAGTGGTATAGCTCTTCATTCATTCTTTCTTCAAATCTGTTTTCTTAGGGGTGTTTAACAGCCTATATAAAACATCACATATTTTTCCATGAGAAACAGTGTGTTTCATCAAAATAGAAAGTTGCCACAGGAAAAAAGACCTTGATGAAACTGTGCCCGTGAAAATGAGAAACAATGGCTGTTTCTCCTTGAAGCTGAGTCAGTGTGATACATCACAGGATTGTCCAAGACCTCTGCTCTGTGGTGAGGCCATGGAAAATACATTTTGGTGGGGAAGCGTGCCCATCTGAGGGACACGAAGGCATGAGGAGTCAGCTCCCCAAAGGCTCCTTGGCAGCTGGATTGGACACAGATTCATGTTGACTCCGATCACTCGATGATCCCTGTGGGTCCCTTCCAACTCACACCATTCTGTAAACTGTGAATTGTTTCTGTGAAAACAAAAAGTTTCATTTCAGGCCAGTGAATCAAAGATGATAGCTTTGGTTTTGGAATGCCAAGAAATGCTTTATTTTAATCCAGAAGTTCAAAAATCATGGGTATCCAAAATATTCCCTCCATTCATGCATCCTATTTTTCTGTGTCATTTTTGTAGGAAACAAATCCAGGGTGATTAACATCTCCTGCAACATGGAAATCCTGTGTTTTTGTTCTAGTTCCTTTGTTGTTAAATTAGTTTAATGAAAGCACTTGAAGCATTTTCATTTCTTAAAATGGAAGGAATGACAAATATGAAAAATTAACTGCTCATACTAGTTTCTTCCTTCAGACAGAGGATGTTCTGTTACTCTGGGATGCACAAAATTTATATTCCCAAGGCTGATAATGCCAATTTGCTGCTGCCTTGTGGCACAGAGAGCTTGTGAGCAGTTAAAACTTCACAAGTGAATCGTGAACAGTCTTTTCTTCCTCATTTACCTGCTGATGTCTTGAAGGACAGGTTTCCAGAGCCTGCACACCAAGCTTTATACAATCCACACAGAATAACTGATTGCCCTCTCAGGCAATACAGAATCATTAATGTTGGAAAAGACCTTCAAGATCATGGAGTCCCACCTTTGACCAATCCCCACCTTGTCAGCTACAGCAGGATGCCAAGTGCCACCTGCAGTCTTTGGCTGTGATTCCAACCTCCCCTTGGGCAGCCCATTCCTATGCTTGAGAGGCTTATAAGAGATTGAAGACTTGAGTAATTTTCTTGGATTCTTCAGTTGGAGTGGGATGTGCTGGACCTAAAAGACATGAAGAGGTCTCCTGAACACTCTCCACGCAGCTGAGCTGAGCAATGACACAACAGAACTGAATAGCCACACACTACACATAGAATGTGCCTCCATGGAAAGGCATGTTTGTCAACAGCTGATCCCATTCTAGCTTCAGAAAGGGTATTTTAGTCTCCTTTATCCAGGTGAGCTGACTACTCAGAGTTTTCAAGCTGTATCAGTTTAAAATTACCCATGGGATGGTTTGGCACCATTTTCACACGTATTGCTTTCATGTGTGTGTAAGGCCAGAAGGACTCTCACCTTCTGTCTGTTATTTCATCCAGTGGGCCTTGCATTGCACTGAGAATAAAAACAACACAAGAAGGATTCCTTGTGTCAGGAGAAAGACCAAATAATAGGACAGCAAATATATTATGGGAGATAGATATTCATCAGCTGACATTAAATCAGCTGTGTCTTCCTACATGCTACATCTTCCTATGAAGTCTGTAGGACTTCCTTTAATGTGCTTCAGCAACTGTGGCAACCATCACTAAAATCTTCAGTGTTTCAGGTGATGACACCATGCCCCTTCATACCTTTCTAGACTGTTCTGGGAATAATCTGATGCCCAAAGAAACTTCTAACTCTGTTGATCCCGGTGTGTGGAGCTGATTTTTTCATTAGGCATCTCAGACTGGTGGAGTGATTTGCACATTATGCCTAACAGGTTAAGGAATCAAATTCAGGACTGGGGAGCACAAGGAGACTTGCACCACACTTTGTAAGGCAGGTTCACTCCAGAGCAGACTGGTTGCACTTACATTGCACAGCTCTGACCTTCAGCTGAGCCTGCAGCCTTGAACTATGGGTGTTACTGCATGTGTTTCATTTCAACGTGCCCGAGATCTGATGAGCTCTGTAAGGTTTGTGCCACAGGCCAGCTGAGCAGTGGTCTCACAGCACAAAGTGTGGCTCTGTGTGTCCAGTGACATGGTGCTTCCAGGGCAAGCTGATGCTGATGGATTCTTGCCCACACTCCCTTTGGGACCAGTCCTTGGCACAGTCCTTGGCCCCAGTAATGACCCAGGCGTGGTGGCAGGAGTGAGTGAGGAGACGGGCTCAGTTCTCCAGCCCTGGCCCTTTTCTGTGCAGGGTAAACGTGCACAGTGTAGGCACTGTTGCAATTTTAAATCTCACAACCATCTACTATGATTTTTTCCTTCAAGAGCATTGTTTTTGTCAATGCTGATGGACAAATATCAGATTGGGAGAGGCATAGGATGAAATACCAGCCTGGACCCCCTGTGCTGGGGGCAGCCAGTAGTTTACAGCCTCTGTGTTAAGTGCCATTTTTAAAACACTTTTTGTGATAACAACCTAAACTTTAAATTTTTGCTTCTTACCCTGAATACAAGGGTTTCTTTTTTTCCTTTTCTTTTTTCTTTTTTTTTTTTTTTTTTTTTTTTTTTTTTTAGGGACAGAAAGGGGTTAAATAATGAGGTATACCCACTGCTTGCCCAAGCCATGTATTGAACAAAAGCTTGTGTAGGCTCCCTTGAAATCCTTATTGCATTCACTGTGGAAAATTAGATTATTCTCATATCAGTGAGTTTCAGCTGCAGATTTCTATTTAGTTCATTAACTTGTCTTGAAGTTGGATGGAATCAGGAATATATTTCTCACTTTGATTGAGTAATTAGGGTTGATACTTTTTTGCTTTCATGCTACTCCTTTTAAAACTCTTTCAGCTGTGTTTTTGAAAATAAAGTGAGTGAATTTATCATATTTAGACATCAGCAAGCACCACATGGCAGAGACAGCTACTCTGGAATCCTAACGGGCTCTCAAGAATTATCCTCTGTGATTATCTCCACGTCTGAAGGACCATATGTCACCGTCTCTGCAAATGGCATCTGGTTATATCACACAAGGAGGATTCTTCTATCTATTTTGAAAGCAGCTGAACCTAAACTGGTGAACAAATCCCTGAATATATTGAAAGGAGCAGGATTCCTTTGAACTGTGTTATTGAAACTGATATATTCTATGAGCTGGATGCCTATTTCCTCTAAAGACTATCCAAACCTCTGATTATTTCATGTTGTGTCAGAAAGGACACGTGATAAATCAAATGAGTAGCTAAGCCAGTATACCTGAAAAATAATTATGAATGACCTTTTTCTCTTCTAGCTACAAATGTTATCCAGAAAGGGTACAACCCTTTCAGCTCCACAGTAGACCAGAATACCTCTAATCTATCAGAACAGAAATCTTGTAATGGGAAATTACTACCATCTCAGCAAACAGTGCCATAATTACTCAAACAGATACCATACTGATCTGAAATTTCATAGGCCAAGTGGATGGCCTGTCTCTGAGAGATATGGGATGATGATGTTTTTTTGCAAGCTCCTTCTTGACTCAGTCTAGGTGAGTCCACAGACCTTCCTGACATGCCTTGAGGCACAGGAGCTGCATGTACATCCCCCACCAGCTCTGTGCTCTGACCTATGGCCTGCCTACATGTATCAGTAGGTGAAAACTCTGGTGATAGTTCTGGTGATCTAATCACAAAATTCATGTGATATAGAAATCCCCTTGAACCTTCATTAGGAAATACTTTACATGCTCACTGATGAGAGCAGCACACCCAGCACTTCCTCACGTCCTATCCAGATAGCTTTCCCGCAGGCATGCAGTCGTTGTGGCAGGGTTATGCCACATTTTGGCCTGCACACAAACCCTGTCACTGTTTTCTGGATGAAAGGGATGCAAAGAGTAGGTCTGACTCACCTCTCATGCTAAGGTCCATTAACAGGAGCCCAGTGCAGAATCACTGTGAGCATGCCAACATCCTTCCCACATACGGGCTTAAAGGTGGAGAGGATGCAATGTTGTAAATCTGTGTCTAAAACCAACTGTGCCTCGTGAAAACATGCCAGAGGGGAATTGGACAGAAAACTGTCACTGTGCTAAGTTTGGAGCATGGCTTCTCTGTTTGGTGGCACTCTGACATTGAGGCTGTGGGCCACATCCATCAGCCCTTCATGTTTCATATTGTCCAAGTAAAATTGGAGATCTGGAGACTTCCAGAAGAAACAATGAGGTGCCCTGGTTGCATGGACAGGCTCTGCCACGTGCTCTAACACGAGTGGTTTGGCTGCTCTGATATTGGCACACCACACAAACTGTTCTCAGTGCTGGGAAAGCAGCAACGTGGCCAGAGGCAGCTGTGAGAAGAATCATCCTCAGGCTTTGGGGCTGCCTTTCAGCTCCAGGCCTCGTGCTGTGGTACAGCTGTACCCAGCCCTAGGAATCCTGTCTGCTGATCCCAGACTTGCCTCCCTGACTGGTCCCAGAGGTGCCCTGTCCCCATGGCCAGCCCCAGCCTGGTCTGCTGTCACCTCTGGGTCTGGGGAACAGGTCCCTGCTCCAGGCTGCCCCACTGCTGGCCAGCCCAGCCCCAGTGTGCTGACAGCAGGGATTTAGGGTAAGTGAGGACAGGCAAAGTTTGTTGAAATACAGAGAAAGAAAACCCTCATGAACTGGGCAACTCCACTGGCTCTTCAGACCTATGGGTGTCTGTGTAAGGCAAAAGCTATGGGGCTTTTAAATCTCTCTTTACAGGGATTTTTAAATAAGGAAGATTATTGTAGCATTTAAAATAATGTATTCATATAAATTTACATATTTCTTCAGCTCTTTCCTACAAGCAATATGTACATGTATGTGTATATATGCATATACTTGAGTGTGGAAATATTTACTCTGTTCATTATTGTGAGCACCTCACCAGTCTTTTAGCTGTCATTGTATCTAGCAAAATGCTGCACTTAGCAGTAATTGTTATTTTAATTAATATTTGTCTGTATGTTGCCTCTTACATTTAATGTTAGGCTTCTGTGACTCACTGGAACTGATAAGTGACCTACAGTTGCATTAACAGCCTGTGTAATATATGGCCTGTCATCACTAATACATTTTGACGCATTTTTCTGTATTTTGCTGTTTTGGGGATTATGTCTGGTTTTACAGACAAATGGCCTAATTCTCAGCGCTTTGTCATTTATTTGTATTTCATGCCAATTTTTTGCACAGATCTAAATTAAAGAAAGGAAAAAATATACTGCAGAAACTCAGTGTCTCATAATAAAAGGCTGAATCCAGGCCTCATAACTCTCATTTCAATCAGTCACAAAGGGACAGGTTCAGACCACTCATTTAAAAATATTTGTCTTCTTCTCTCTCCTGGTAATATCCTAGTGATTTCTTATTGTCATGAGGAAATTTCTAATATATCTGTTTGCTCCAGCATACACAAAGCCTTTTGTACAACAGGTTGAAATCTATCTGTGCTTACAGATAACTGGTCAGGCCCAGCATGTGTCCATCATCTGAAGGGAACCTGGGAACTTCTGGCCTTACACTATGATCACCTTTTAGTATAAGGAGCTTAGAGAGGCCATTCAGAAGTTATCTCAGAGGGGCCAGAAAAGAAGATTAAACAGCTTTCAAGCTTCAGGAAAGTGCCTTGTTTGGTGGGCCCAGGCTCAGCCTGTGGGGATGTATGAAACAAATTATGTGGATAATTTTAAAATTGAATGTATTCAAGAGCTATGTGGAATATCAGTATTGTATACTAATGAGAGTTTTTTACTGGAGGGTTTCAACAGTTTTAGCTGTACCTGGGAATTTTTTTTCACTCCTTTCCCCTTACTAACAATTGTATATGGGTCTTGAAATTAGCTCTGTCTGTGTGGATGCATTTTCAAGCACATATAGTATTTATATATGTGCACACATGTTTGTGAAGAGTTGTGATGCCACGATGTACAGCAAGGAAGAGTGGCCTGAGAATCAAGAAATAACTTCGATTCTGTTCATTTGCAAAATCACTCTTCCCTTCATTACCATGCTGGTAACTCCCAGTTTCCAGCCCTGCAGTGAGAAAATACCTAGTGTGGGTACGCTGGGCTCCTGCCACTGGCTTCCCCAGTCCTCAATATCCCTCAGCCAGCTGCTGTTGGGATCTGGTCTGTCCTTTCTCATCCTGGAGGGTCAAAAATGGTCACTTGAATCTTGGCAGAGATAAAGATGAGTGGACAAGCAACAGTCAGTGGATATCACTTTCAGAGAGGTATTTGTTGTGCTGTCACCAGTCCAGTGGGCACTAAAACCCTCAATATGCCTTAAAACAACTGTATTTGCTTTTCAAAGCTGCTTCTTGATAGAGCTGATAGAACAAAAATCTGCAATTAAAATTCACGTTCATGTCACACCGTGATAGTGAGAGGTGAAAACAGTGCTAAAGACTCTTCATCCATGAGTCCTTCTAGAAATCTTTATGGAGAGGAGAATTTAGCCCATAAAAGATCAACTGTGAAAACTGCTTGGAATATGGTTGGGAATTCTGATGCCCATCAATAATGTATGGATAGCATGGCTGATAAATACTATAAATTTGGAACTCAGACACACACACATGCCCATGTTCTCACTGTTTGTCCCAAGTGAACACATACATATGTACATATGCCATTCTGGCATAGGGTCACACAAGTTTAATTTTTACTTGCTCTGGAAAATGCATGCATATTGTTGAAGTAAGCCTTGCCAAATCAAATGCATTGCTTTGGGAAAAAGAAAACTTCCAGTTCAAAAGTAGAATTGAAGGCCTCAAAAATGCTGCATTACACATCTCCCCAAGTCTGTATTCATCCAATAATCAATCAACAGGTTCAGCCAGATGAAGGCTGAAAGCAATACCAGCTGATGAGGATGATCTGCAGAGTCATGAGCGCGGGTGGCAGACTCCAAGTCATTCAGCCAAGCTCTGGTGTGAGTGCAGCCTCCAAAGACAAGTTCAAGAGCATGGACAGACTTTGCAAGCAGCAGAGCTTCTGCTGGCATTTGCAGCAACACCAAGGAGATTATCAATAGTACTCTCTGTAGGATAATCATTGATCACTGTCAAGGGTCGAGACATGACTCTGCACATCGAGGGACTCAACACTAAATCCCAGAGCAGGTGAGTGGGAAACCTTCTCTGTCATTCTGTGCATTGCCAGACTGCTGCCATCAGACTGCTTTGATGTTTGCAGCTTCTTTGGGAAGGAACAGTCCTATGAGGTGTTGGGTGGGGCTCAGCCCACTAGGACTGGGAAGGGTGATTTAGTCCTGTCCAAGAGAAAAGCTCTTTCTATTAAGCTGATTATGCATCATCTGGAGGAGACTGGTGAAAACTTTCAGCTAAGATTCTGTAACATCAGTAAAACCATCCAGGAACAAATGTTTCAAAGTAAGTTCCCCATTTTCTAGAAAGACTTATGTTTGAATAAGAATAGAAAAATGTTTTTTTCAGAAGCATCATGGGAAAGAAACACCAGTGAAACAGCCATTCAAGATTCCACAATATGGCATGATTGGCCAATCCAGAAGCCTAATTAAAAAAAAAAAAAAAAAAAAAAAAATTTGTAATTCAGATGATTTTTTTACTCACCAAGTGCCTGGCATTTAGGAAGAATAAATGCAGGCTATGCATCTTGGCCTCTGAATATGACATCACTTAAAGATGTTTATTTGTGACTCAAGCATCTTGTTCTGATACACTCCCAAGCTCTGTGATAAATTCATTACTACCATCAAGTTATGGCATTAGTCACTGAAAATCTCTTGCTTGGTTATGATGTGTTGCTCTGTTTTTTTCCAACACACTCTCAGTCTTTGGATTTCTATGCTGTTTTCAGCCAAACCTTTCTCTCTAAGAACTAAGTGACTTCTGACTGAAACAGACATCTCTGCAGTACATTTCTTTACTTTTCTGCCAAAGTAAATCTAGATAAACTCCACAGAATCTGGTGAAATTGCTAAGTCTTTATGAAGGAATGGAGACTCAAAATACAGGTGGTGACTATGGTATATGGTACATTGATGTATGATCCACTTTGAACGGGTGTGGGAGTATGCACATCACTGTGTGATGCTCATGATATGTCTTAAATGTTGCAGCTGAAATGGAATGAATTATAATTGAAACACTTGGGCTAGTGGTGCTAGCTAGCTTGCTAGCTAGCTGTTTTTATTAACCAGTCTTTTCCTGTTTTTTCTCTTCCTAAGGAGAAGATTGATGCTTCCTTGGGAAAAAAAATTATGAACCTAGCCCGGTCTTTGTGAACTGAATTATGCATGGAGCCACTGTAATTGCAGCCATCAGTCAATGCCTGCAGAAAAATGCAAGGCTGGGCGGGGAATGGCTGTAGGTAAACACACATTTTGTCTTACATTGGTTGTGGTAACTGAGTGTGCATTTTGTAATGCACAGTTGGATGAATGTTGTTATGACAGCTTTCACAGCTGAGTTCATTGCAGTACTGTGAGGTGTAGGAATATTGCTTTTCTTCTGGGACTGGCTGAGAAGGAAAACTGCTCTTCTATTTCAGTCTAATGCTTTAAGACATGTTCTGTCTCAGAGGTTCATAGACAGCCAGGAGCCTGAGAAGCCACCCTTAGTCTGTCCCCTCATAGATATGTGTACACAATTCTTGGCAAATGTTTTCCCAGTTCTTCAAAATTTCCAGCATGAGAGGGTCCAAATCCTTCTGAATTACCAGTGCAGTGACTTAGGAACTCTGTTCAGAACAATTTTCCTACTATCATCCAGTCCAAATCTTGCTGTAATTTGGGCCTAGGCAACTACCCCTAGGTACTCCTATGACCATGGAGAAAAGATGGATTTACCCTCTTTGCAACAAAGCAAACTGCTAGTTAGTATGACAAAAGTGCTGGGAAGTCCTGAAGTCAATAAAATAACTCTAACAGCATTAGAAGAAAAGTATTGTTAGCTCAGATGCTGCTTCATCAGGAGTTGGTGGCCTTTTTCAAGCATCTTTGATAATTTAGGTTTTAAAATTGTCCCCCTAGAAATGTAGCAGGTAAAAATTACATAGACTTTCTCCTGCAAAATCCATGACTGCCCTTATCAGAGGCTTCCTAGATGCTGGCTTATAGTAATTTTGAAAAGCATTTCATATATATTTCATATACTTTCATCAAGATATAGACAGAGAGAAGCATCATTCCTACACTGTAATAGCTTCCAGCAATTTCAGTTCAGCAATTCCCTTTGTGGGCACCAGATTTAGAGGCTTAATGTGAAATATTCCTGGCTACATTTAAACCAATAATTGAGACAGAAGATGGAGGGCTGTTGCACACAAACTTCTCTCCACTGAGGTCTGCTAAAGGTGTTTTGTGCCTGTTTCTTGAATCTAAAGCTTTTGAAACATACTCATTAGAAGATAAGGGGTGCCTTAGCGGTGCTTCCCCTGTGTCCCCTGTGCCAGTGCACAGCTTGCAGATGGCACTGCCAGCAGTCCAGAGGGGTGCTCAGAAGAGTCTGATGTGAGAGGGAGTGCACTGGAGCTTGTCTCATCTCAGGGTGGGTTGTGGAAGCCTTACAGGAGTGGAAAAGGGCAATGCCAGAGGGGAAGGGTGGCTTAGGCAACACTGCTGTGGGGTGAGAGAGGGCAGATGTGCTTCCACTGACTGCACAACAACAACCTGGCACAGCAGGATCAAAATCTTTGTTAATAAATAGCTCTAAGGCTCTAATAAGGGATTGCTGAATGCATGTATAGGATGAGTAAAGGCATATGAAGAATGGCAGAAACACGAAGTGTGTGGGTTAGGAGCCAAAATGAACAAAATATGAGATCTTTCCACAAAATGCCATCATTCATGAAGAGGGATATGAAGTCATTCAAGAAGCCTCTTCTCAAGGAGAAAGATATTTAAAAATTTATTTCTGCTTGAGGCATTATGTTATGGTTTTCATAGCATTTGTGAATACAAATATCAGATGAAGGACATTTATGGTCATTCTTATTACTGAATACTCTAGAAAGATGGGGGTCACCTAATTTCATATTTGTATTCTCCACCCATCCATAAAACTTTTGTCCCACCCTCAAGTGGTTTGTTGCTTGCTGTATGTCCAGTCACTTACCCTGGTGTTAATAGCAGCCTTTCTCCCAGATTTGTTTCTTTAATCATCAGAGTGTGTTTCTTCCCAGAGCAATGAGTTACCCCTTCATATATTTGTTACTACATGGAATATTAATATGCTAATCATGTCTGTCTCCTTAGGGGACTCGTATTTTATGGCAGCAATTCAATACTGTTCACTATTCAGAGTTAAAAGAAAAACAATAGTTGAAGACGTTCAAGGCCTTTTCTACAAAACAGGCAAAAAGCATACCAGAAATCGCATTTTTTAGTTGAGGAAAAAAACCCAACAGCCACAAAAAACACAAAGAAAAATATAACTCGTGATCACCAAAAACATTAACTAATGTTCATGATCACTCTTGAGTGTTTTTTACACAGAGAAGAAAAAGTGTCTTCTAAAAGATTTAAAGTGCTTCTAAAAGATGACGGAGTCCTGAAGAAAGGCACAGCCCCAAAGTGTTTTGAGAAGTGTGCCCAAGGCCAGTGCTGCAGGTACCGTGGCGCAGCAATATGAGCTCAGGGGCAGAGCTCTGTGAGAGAGGCTGCAGGGAACCTTCGTGGGGCCAGGATGCCTCCAGGAGCTTCAGCTGCATTTCAGCTTCAGCCCTCACCCCTGGTCACTGCCTGAGCTTTCTGCAGCTCTGCCCACTCCTGCCCACATCTTTCACTGATTCTGAATCCCTGATGGCATCAGAACTGGGCCAAGCCCATTCAGAATGGGCTCCATTCCCATGTCTGGGGCCACAGTCCCCAGTCCAGCTCCTCTTGCCGCCTCTGGGCAGCAGGATGGGGCTGTGGCTCCCTGCTCTGACTTGCCCTCCTGCCCCCTGCCCCGGCAGTGCTGTGGCCAGACCCTTTCTCCCTGTAGCTAAGGCATTGCTAGTGTGAAAAGGGAGCCATGACAGCTGTATAAAAAAACCTCACAACTGATTTTATTCCCTTTTTTCTTCATAAAAATATTTCTCAGTCAAAACTGAGAGAAAAAAACATATTTTTAGTTTAGCCTAATGGCGAGGCAGCAGCTCTCTGTGTCTGTGGTACCTTTGAGCCTTGATTTTGTAAATACTTACACATCTGGGTATCATACAAGGGATCCGAATTCATGGATGCAAGAATATGTATGTGTGTGTGTGTGTACATACATACATATATATACACATATATGTATATATATGCTTATCTTTGCAGGAAGTGGACCATGTTCCATGGAGAATATATTGCCTGAATGCTCCTAAGCTAATCACTGCCAATATTTTAAGCTCATTTTGCTTGATGGCAGATGGAGACAAAGAGCTTATAACATCAATTTTCTTATTGGATCTCATCTGACAAAATCCCCCTTTGCTTTCATCTTGCACGAACCATTATTCTTTTGTAGATATGGGCCTAATAAGCTTAAATTCTGAAAATGAATATTTACACTTACTAATGGCAAGGGATAGTTAAAATCAAACATGCTGCGTGGTCTTCTGGGAAAGTCAGCATTAAAGCACTGCCTTCAATAATCAATAAGTCAACCAAGCAAATCTCTAGACTGTTGTTACAAGGGAATCTGTCATCATGCAAAGGGAAGATTTGTCTGTGAAACTGCTAAGTAAATGCTTCTGCCACTTAGTAGTGGTTAGGCAGTTTGTATTTGCTACAGATTAGAGTGCAGCCATGCACAGGTTTGTTTTGCATTCCAAACAGAAGTAGTGTCTGGATCAGAGCACCTGTAAGTGGTCCTCACTCACTTGGATCAATTTAAGGATGGGAAGATACCCTCTGTATTCCCTGTACTCTTCCTGTACTGCTTCCTCTCCCCTTTCCTTGTGTCTTCTTCATTTTATATCTCTCAGCATTAAAATACTGGGATAAATTTACCTGACGTTTTTACAGACTATCAAACAAATAAATGGTCTTATATCTCACTGATCTGTATCCACCTGTGACAATTAATACCCCCCAAAAGGGACTTCACTCCCTAATAAATGTCCAAATTCAAGGCAAGAACTTGAGCTCTCTATCATAATTTTCTTACAAAGTGTATCAGAAAATACTTACCAGAAAATAATAAAAGTATCAGTATAATATGAAACCGAGCTTCATTTCTACAAATAATGCATTGTGGGCTGTAATGTTTCTAGATTTCACCACAGTGCTGGCTCATTTCCTAACTTTGTTGGAATATGAGCTTAAGGCTTGGGACCTAAAATCCATGGTAGACAGGTAACTGCCCCAAAGGGTCATGTTCAGAGGCTCAAACATTGCACATTATGGCTCCCTTCAAACCCTCTCCATTGGCATTTATGTTCCTTTCTGCAGCTGCTGAGATTTGCCTCTGTCTCAGAGGGAATATGAATGACTCATTGTTTATAAACCCTTTTCAATTCTGTAAATCATCTCTCTCTTTTTGGACATCCTTCCCAGCAAACGTGGCAGGTGCTGTGGTGAGAGAATGGAGATGCAGATAGGATGTCAACACAAGGGTACTGCTTCCAGCTCCTGGACACATCTGTAAAATGTAAATGGGAAACAAGGTGGGCCCCAGTGGCAAACACAAACTCTAGCATGAAAATTGTGTTTTATGTGGCCAGGTTGGCCCTGTGAGTAGTTGAAAATGGAGCTCCTTGTAGTTGTGACATGTACTGTACATAGGGCACATAGATTCTATGGATATTGTGGCACAAACCCAACAGACTCAAAGATGAAGGCAGTCTTTCCCTCACAGGAGATAGAGAGGATTTGAGTTGGGGAGCAGAACCCCCATCCGCACCAGAGCCCATTGATATGCAGCAGTGTAATATCTCCTGTGATGGCACTGGCCTGGAATTTTTTTTCCCTTCTTGATCTGGGACCCTATCCTTTCCCTGCCTCAACATCTAGCCTTACATGATGGCTTTGCTGGCATTTTTCAGTGTCTACTTGTTCTCTCCTTCTGTTCTGCTTTCTCTAATCTGTGTACAGGAGACACAAGTCCTCCTGTCCATGACCTTTGCCTTTCCCTTGTCTTATCCCATTAACACCCACTACCCTCATCAGAAAAGGTTAATTCCTTTAGATAGGCAAGGCCAAAGCTTTGTGAAATCAAAGGTGAGACTTCCATTGACTTCAGCTGGAGCAAAAAGGGGATCAGACAAATCAAAGAACTTGAGAAGAAAAGCAAAACAGAACGCAGAGACAGTAAGTTCAGCATAAAACGAGCTCCAAAATGATTAAAAGCTTCCAAAGATCTTACACCTTCCTAGATGTTCAGGTGACATTTAAGACATTTTATCCTTAGGACTGAAGCCTGATACAGATACCACCCACCTCAATAAATGCTGTTCTTCTAATTACAAGGCTTCCTTCAAAGCTGGACTGTGTGGGCACTGGCGAGGTAGCCACTGGCTGTAATACAATTTTATTTCCAGGGACTGGTATCCATTGGTTGCTGTACAAATTTCCTTCTAAAGTTATAACTCCTGAGCCGTGTCCCCTTTCAGGGAGAGGACAAATGCTGGCATTTGGTGGGACGGGGTATTGCTCACATCCAGCTCTGCTCTGAGGGCACAGCGCGGGAGCCAGCCGTGCCTGCCGGATCCCGGCTTCCCCAGGGCTCAGTCTCATCCTGCAGCACAGCTCTCACTTAGAGTGAATGAAATCACTGAAAAGGTAACATGCTGATCTGCTGAATTATCTATCAAGTGGAATGTTCAAAGCAGAAATAGGGCCAACTGAGAGCAGGAAGAAGCACACTGCCCTGATGGCTGGGCTAATTCTCCACTTGCGAGAGTTTTATTGCCTACTGCTGCATGAGGGGGTTCAGGCACAGAGCTGTTTCCACTGGATGAATGAAAGGGTTTGGGGATCTTTTAGAAGGAAACATCACATTTTACAGTGCCAACTTTTTTTTTCTTGCTAGTGAATGTGGACATTATTTTTTATTTTCTCATAATTCTTTCAAACATGCCATAATAAGAGACCCTGATGAGTAATCCAAATAGCCAGTAATCTTCTGGTATATCCCTTCCTGCAAAAACTCTGTGGTAAACTATTTTATGGAGGAAATGAGAGATGACCTTCTGTGCCTTAAGACATTTTATATCACGAAAGACATGAACAATTAAACTGCCGTCTGCTCAGAACTGCTAAAAGGGTCAAGAGGAGAAATAGTTCTGGTGCCTCATACAAGGCCAGTTCTTTCCCATATGAGTCAATTTCTTTCCTTGCCTGACTGTTCTTCATCCAACTTATATATATAGCCATATATATGCTCATGCTGTAGAGGAAATTTCAGAAAGTAAGTCCTTTTTAGGGAGATGTGCCACCTTCTGGATTGAAATTCTAAATGGTATTTTTAATAAAATAGAAAATAAGTGGTCTTTGTCTTTATGAGAGTAAGAGTGATCTCCCATACAAAGATCCTTGAGGTCTGTTTATAAAGAGTGCCACATAAGGAAGTGATATTGATTCTTATTTATTAAATTTATGCATATCTGGCAGTTACATATTTTATTGCCTTTAGATTGAATGACTAGGCCTCTTAATATCATGGAATCATGGAGTGGTTTGGAATGAAAGGGACCTTGACAATCATCTTGTTTCAATCTCCCTGCCAGGGACACCTTCCTCTAGACCAGGTTGCTCATAGCTCCATCCAACTGAGCCTTAAACATTTCCAGGGATGGGGCATCCACAACTTCTCTGAACAGCCACCACCCTACCAGTGAAGAATTTCTTGCTAGTATCTAACCTAAACCTACTCTCTCTTATCTTAAAGCCATTCCCACTTGTCCTCTCCCTACACATGCCCGTGAAAGGTTCCTCTCCAGCTTTCTTGTAGCCCTTAGGTACTGGAAAGCTGCTACAGGTTCTCCCGAGAGCCTTTTCTTCTCCAGGATGAACAAGCCCAACTCTCTCAGCCTGTCTTTGTAGAAGAGGTGCTCCAGCTCTCTGATCATCTTTGTAGACTCCTCTGGATTCACTCCAGCAGGCCTGCATCCTTCCTGTTCTGGGGAGCCTGGAGATGAATGCAGCACTACAAGTGGGCTTTATTGAGAGCAGAGCAGAGCAGAGGGGCAGAATATTCCTCCCAGGCCCTGCTGCCCACACTACTTTGGAAGCAGCCCAGGATGTGGTTGGTTTCTGGGCTGCAAGGGCACATTGCTGGATCATGTTCAGCTTTTCACCAATCAGCATCCCCAAATCCTTCTCCCCAGGGCTGTTCTCAAGCCATTCTCTGCCCAGCCTGTGTTTGTGCTTGGGATTGTCCTGACCCAGGTGCAAGATCCTGCACTTGGCCTTGCTGAACTTCATGAGGTTTGCACAGATCCACCTCTGAAGCCTGTCAGGTCCCTCTGGATGACATCCCTTCCCTGCAGTGTGTTGACCACCACACAGCTTGGCATTGCCAGTGAACTTGCTGTCAATGTCCTTGCTGCTTACAAAGATGTTAAACAATGCTGATCCCAATACCAACTTCTGAGAAACACCACTTGTCACTGGGCCTCTACCTGGAAATTGAAACATTGACAAAGTTCTTTGAGTGTGACCATCCAGTCATTTTTATTCACCAAGTGGTCAATCAGTCAAATCCATTTCTCTCCAGTTTATAGACAAAGATGTCATGTGTGAGTGTCAAATGCTTTGCATGATATGTTGCAATAGGACTTGTTTTCCAAACATCACTTAATTTTTATTATTTTTCTCATTTTAAATTTTTTTCCTCTTTTTCTTTATTTTCTTTTTAAAGCATGCAGATCTTTGAGAGTTAAAAAGGTCTTCTGTACAATAATTATCTTGTCTAGAAGGAGATCAACACAAAGTTGAGAATGAAAATAAAATGTGAAGGTGACACAAAAATTCCCAACTCTGAAACTGTGAAACTTTCTTTACCAAACTTTAACTAATTCTTGTTGATGAAGATTTACTTCCCTGTTATTTCCACCTTTGTTGTCACTGATTAAAAGAATATCAGGAGGGCTTGTGGAGGTAAATGCAAATGTTTTAAGTATCATAAACTACAATTAAGAAAGGAAGAAGAGAGCAATGTTTTTCAGTGAGAGAGCCCCTATGGTGTGTATGGTGCTATCCCAGCATAGCCAATAACTTTGTTTGGCTCTTTATCCCTTCCGTGAAGGGGACGAGCTGTGACTGAGGCTGTGGCCATCCATGGAAGTATGTGACACCCTGGGGAGTCCAGAGCTCTGGCATCTTTGCTGACAGGAGCAGCACCTGCAGTGGGTGGCAGAGGGGAACCAGCTTTGCACTCTTCTTCTCTTCATTGCAGCTGGAAACACTCCAAAGTGTGGAGTGAACTAGGGAAGCAAACCAAACACAGGAGAAAAAGCCCTTTCCAAAACACAGTTTCTAAGTTGTGACAACATTCAGTAATGCTGTGTCACTCTGTGTCATTCAAGGATGAAAAAAGAAAGGGAAAGGGAGGGAAATTTGCTTGTGAGATATGTATTTATTGAAAATTTTGAAACCAGCAAGACTTCTTTTCACACTCTGAAATGGAAAAACTGTATAAATGTTTTATGGATCTGGAGGCCATTAGCTAATTTACTTGTTTAGAAAACAAACCTATGAATTCAGCAACTAGGGATGCCCTTATGAAAATCTGACCACATTGGCTTTTGTGGTGCATACCAGCCAGTGAACAGGTATTATAGTGCCTGTATTTTCAAGAACAAGTTACCATTCCTTCTTTGAGCAGTGATGCCCATGGTTAATTTAAGGATGATTCTGGAACCAAAATGAGAGTGCTGTGCAAATACAACAGTTTTCCATTGAAATAGGTCAGTTCTCCAACATGATCAGCAGCCTGCTTAATTCCCAGACATTAAGCTAATTGGATTGTCCAGATACAAGATACAACAATCTTTTGTATTCTTAGAAATAACTGTGGAATTACAACTTCCCCATAGGTTTAGCAGTTCTCTCCCCCGTCTCTTTCCATTAAAAGAATTCAATCCTATTTCAGAAGATAACCTTAAGAGAATGAGGAAGGTACAAGCTTTGCCTCTATCTTAATAAAAGTCTGATATGAAGGTTTAATTAAGAGAGAGAAAATATCCAGGAATGAACACAGGATTTAAAGAAAAATAGACCTCAAATAAGTGAAGCAAGAATCACAAATGTGATTCAAAAGGTCCCCCTGCTGAGACAGAGCAGAGTTTCTCACTGAAGCTTGAGATCTGTCATAGCTGTTTTCCATTTTCCATCAGTTCTTATCCTCCCCTTTTCCTTGTTCTTTCTTGGTTTAAAAGGCTGTTTTTTCCAGCTTGTTTCTTTTTTTGAGCTTGGTGACACTTTTCTTGTGGCATTGTGGTACTAAGGCTTTGCTCTTGGGTATTTTTTTTCTAAGAGTTTTAAACACCTGACATTCCCACTAGTCCATCTCGTAGGCCTTTCATCGCATTAGAATGAGCAAAAGAGAAGCTGCTACATCTGCTGTGTTACCCTTCTATACTCTGTTAGGGACACAATGTTTTCTGTAAACCGTCCTACCAAAGAAAAAAAAAGAGGGATGCAAAGAATGGAGAAACTTAAGTTGCCTGATCTGATGTCTTCTCTGAAGATTTTGGAGTGGGCTTGTTTTGTTATGCATGAATATATTAAACCTCTCCCACCTTGTAATTTTAACTCTACAAATCTCTGAGAAAAAAAAAAAAGTAAGTATATTGCACTCAAGGGATTTCTGAGCTCAGAAGGTGAAATCCAGTCATCTTGTTTGTTCATAGATGCATCCTTCCCTTGAGTTTTTGAGGTTTTGGCAGTAGGGCTCAGTGAAGGAGTCCTAGGAAAAATTCTGCCTCACTTCATGTGGCAGGTGTGACATTGAAGACACACTACATTTCATGGAGATGGTCTTGAAGTTGTGCATATACAATTGTATGTTTAGTCAACAATTAGTCCTTCTTTCCAGAATTTTAGATTTGGTCTTATAAAATCTCATGGTGTTAAAATAAATTTACACTTTCATTTGAGCCTAACAGCATTATAGTCACATCTTTGTCTGTACTGAACTGAAGATAATGAGAAGCATTGCTGGGATTCCTACATGATGCTACTATGATGCAAATGTATTGCTTGAATTCCTAGATGATGCTACAGTAGATATAAATGCTAGGAAGCATTTTCAATTTATCTTTGGCTGACAGACTACTTTGAAAATGTGGTTGGCCACTAAAGGGGATGTTTTTCCCAAGCTAGATTTATTTGTTCTAAGAAAGAAGTTCTAAAAGCCAGTGAAATATTCCCAGGATAATTCATACACAGCTGACTGAATAATTCATCATGAATAATGTATTTAGATTTTGCCTCTCTCTTCATAAGGAGATTAGGATATTCTCAGATACATTAATTATTCAAACTAATACTGAGTTTTCTCATCCTCCCCCTCCAAGGGTTCGATTCTGTCACCTTTACTCAAGCTGAGTAGCATTTTCTGTTGGGAATTGTGCTGATTTTAGTGGCAGTTCTTGCACAGCATGGTACAGGGGAGAGCATCTGGACGCAAGTGGAAAGGTTGCAAGCACTTGTGAATATTTGATAGTTGCACTTGGAAGCTCCTCCTGTATAGGATTGCTATGCAAATCCTAAGAGATACTTTTGTTAGCTCTTGTAACTAACCATCACAACCCCAATTTATTAAACTTACAATTCAAATTTTGATTGCAGCTGAGAGGCGAGCTAACATCTTGCTTTCCGTGAGCAGTGGAGCTTAGCTTTGAACACTCTGCTGTTGACAGAAAGTGAAAAAAAAAAGATCAAAAAATGAAGGCTAAAAGAAATGTGCTTGAGTGTGCAGTCACTCAGAATTTCTCTTGTTACCAGCATTGCTTCTGGGAACTGCCCACAGACATTTTTTTCAGCATTGAAAAAAAATGAATTAATCACCTTTGTGTCTTCCTGTTCCCTGTGACTGCAGTTCTTTCTGGCAAATGTTTTTAATATATCTCTGGCCTTTGACTGGGCAGATGAGGGCTCCTTCTGAACTTCCAGCAGCAGTGGCTAAAGGAAGAGCTGGGAGCAGCAGCAGATTGAGGTACACCAGCACTGCAGTACACCCTCACAGGTGCTCTGAAGCCCTTAGTGCCACCCCACTTTGCTGAGGAAACTCCATCCTGGTGGCTCTGTGGGATGGTGTTTTCAGCTCCCTGGCTAGCTGAGTTCCCAGGTCACCTGCTGTTCCTCCCACCCAGCTAAGGCTTGAAAAACCCTCTCAGCAAACATGTTTTGGTCAACAGTTTTGTGTTTTATAGTTAACTGTGGTGGGCTGAACTGAATATTCAGTCTTTTTGAAAGAAAAGTATAACTTTTATCTAAAAAATCATACCATCTCTTCCAGTGACTAGGTCACAAAATCTTTCTTTCAAGACTCTGCCAAGATTTCTCCTTCTTCTTGGGTTAAACCCAAAAGTTACCTCAGAGGGGAAGACTTTGGACTAAATATAGACTGAATTCTTACATAAAAATGTAAGATATTTTATGTAAGAAGATTATCCAATATTTTATACACCTACATTTTCTCCATGTGGGGAAAATGAAAAGTTCTGCCAATGTGAAGTATAAAACCTGTAATAAAACCTTTGGAGCAAAGTGCTGTGCCTCCAACATGGGGATTGCAGCCTTCTGTATGATGGAGCAAGGGCACCTTATTAATACATGTATTTGCAACTGATATGCTTGCAGTGTCTGCACCAGAAAATGGTTGCCTGGTTCTATTAAAGTTCAAGCCAGACTGGAGTTGGCAGGTTTAGAATGCTTTGAACTTGGTCCAACACTAATTTGATGGACAGGGTTGGAAGAAGACAGTTTACTCTGTGACAGTAAAACAAATACAAATAGTCTCCTGGCTCTCTGATGGTGTTTACAAGAGTATTAAAATGATTTCCCACTAATGATACACAGTTGCAGGGATTGCAGCACTATATCATGAGGGTAATGCTTCTGCTGCTGTGGTGTGGATTTTGAGAGATCCAAAACAAAATGCCAGCAGAGGCACTGGACAGCACACAATGCCAGAAATGACATTCTAGCAAAATAGAGTCAGTGTTGCTGCTGTACTTTGTAAAAAGAGGAGATAAATGCAGGAAGAGTGCCTTCACACTGGCTTTGCCTGATTCTCTGGTGATGTATTTGTTATTATTTACCTGGTACACACAGACCTGGTTTTAAATTTCTCCTCTTCATGGCTTAAGTGCCTTACTCCATATCAGATTCCTTGCATTTTGTGTTAGTTCATGGCATGCCTTCTATATAAAAAACCTCTTATAACACACATTTAGGTTCAGGAGGATATTAGAGAAGTTGCAGATTTGCTAATTTAGGCTTGATAATATAATTTATTTTTGAAGAAAATTTGATGCTTGCTTTTCTGTAACCACCACATTTTTCCCTAAATGAAAGTCAATAAAACAATGCTTAGAAGTATTTATGCATACATAAATTTTGCACAAATGCTGCCTCAGAAAGCAGAGAATTTTATATTTACCCTTTGAGCTTTTTCTCTGCCATAATGAAGGTTCTTGTGTGACAGCAGTGCCCTTATTCCTTTCAACCACCAGCATTCATCTGGTTCAGTGGGAATGCCCCTGATTTCTTTTTGTTCAGGACAGAAGTTGTGTTAACCTTGCAAATGCAGTGAATGTCAAATCAGTAAACTGCTGACTTGCCTAGCATCTGTCTTTTCAGCCTATTCATGCCATAGCTGTATGCTAAAGAGCACCATAAACCACTTATGATCTGACCCACTCTGTGCAAACAAATCAAAATCTGCAGATAACACAAACCATAATTCCAGATGTCAGTAGGCTGCAGATTGCTCACTTAGTATTTTTAATGAAAGATGAACAATAAACACTCTTTTATCTCATTAATAATCTGTATATTATTCATATTAATAGAACTAGGACCTGCAAACTCATAAATATCACTAGATACTGTGATACTGGCCTTGCTGTGAGTGCTTTATGCATTATAAATTACTTTAAATTATCATTAGACCCAGGTTTCAGTAGAGCTGAACTGAAAAGCCCTCCCTCCCTCCTAGTTTTAAAGGCATCACAAGGCTATAATGATGCTGAAAACTGGCACTGATGGAATAGAAAACTGTAAAATTGGACTTGATGTATGACTTGGAGGCTAAGATTTTGTGGTATTTCCCTCTTGTGCTTTGCACAAGAATTCTCTGGTTTTCCTGCTTCAGATTTTTAATGTGATTTTAGGGGTTTACTGTCCCTTGAAGACTGAATTTTTGAGAATCTTTGCAAAGATTCTCAAAAACATGGTTGCTATGGAGGCTGTGGAGAGGAGGTATGGAGTGGGGGAGACATTTAAATTGCTGTTACTAGAGCTCATTTGTCTACCTGATCCATTCACTTCCCACAACATCTGATTGGATCACTGCTGTCCCTATGATGAACCAGCAAGGAAAGGATTAAACTACCCCATCATTAAAAATAATTTAAGAGTTAAGGCATTCATAGGGTTTGGAAGATGACAAATGTTTAATTGGACAGGAACAGGAAATTTCAGAATTTAGGATTCCCTTTCTTGTCTTTTCTTTCAGTGCTTTTGGGTTTGAGTGTTCTGAATGTAACTTTACTTAGGTTCATCACAGGGGGGGAATACTAAAAGGCATGATTAGTCATACAGCCAGTGGAGTTTCAGCAAATTTGGCAATTGAGCAAACAGGAAAAAAGTAAGGTTTGAACTGAATTTTTCTGGGCTAACCTAAGCCTTATTTACAGCGACATCAGCCATCAAGAGACTACTTCCCCAGTGCTTTTCTGTTAGGCACACTGCCCTGTGCCAGCTCTGGTGGCTTCACTGGGCTTCTCATGCTGTTTTAATCACTGTGCCCTGTGCACGGGAGGAGGCAGCCAACAGCCCATGACGACACCTGCTTTTTTGGGGCCAGCAGCAGAAATGAGAATTAACTCTGCATAAACTTGTATTTTGTTGTTTCAAAACCCCTACCTGGAATGCATGAATAAAATTTCCACTTGGAGAGAAACAAAAAAAGTCTGCTATTACCCAGGAGTGTTATTTTGGGTCCTGTGCATTCTCATTGCTTGTAATTGTCATGATTAAGAACAGTTCCCAGATTCCATCTCTATCCAGTTCAGGTTGTTCCCAGGATTTACACTGCACTGGGTTGCTGCAGTTTGTATTCCCCTTGCTCTGTTCCCTCCCCACACATTAACCAATCACCAGGATTAATGCATTCCTGAAAGGTAGGGAGCAGGAGCCTGTCTCCTTGACAGCAGGGGACAAACACATAATAAATACATAAAAATAAACATAAATAGTTAGAGCCAGCAGCAGATTGTGTTGGCAGTAAAGTAGGGTTTGCTTAATGCTTTATGGAAATGAAAGCTCTATCTTCTGCCTTCACTGCCATCATTATGAGAACCCTTTTAATCTGCTCTCTGAACATGATTATCATTTCTATAAACATAAAATATGCTGCTTTAACTCTAAGTTCCCTCCCCCAGATTAATGTCATTGAAAGTAATAGCAATTAAAATAAGAGGCTGTCCAGGCAGGCACTGCAAGTGCAGATTCAGATAACAAAAGAGCAGAAGTTCAGCAGCTGGTATGACACAGGCAGGAATACCATTTCCAACAGCCTTTCTCAACATCAGTTGCTCTTCCCCTGGCACCTGGCTGATGATGGAAGTTAGATCATGTGTGGCCATCCAGGGTAAAAGCCTTACTTTGAATAGGTCTTACAGGCCCTCCTCTCCTGTGGGACCTGACAGAGGTGAGTGACCTGAAACTGGCAGAGGCTCAGTGCAGCAATATAACATGGTACATGAGTTATTGCAATATGGATTAGTGCTATATACAGCTATAAAATGACTGAATGCCTGCAATTGTTGAGCAAGGAATAAAGCAAGTAGAATTTTGCGTGCTAAGTTTCACATCACTGTCTAAAATTAAGCATCCATGTAGTAGAGAAGAAAACCCAGCATAATGGTGATACTGTCCAATGAGTTACCAACCTGGGAATGTGCAAACCTGATCACGGGAACATGCAGCTGTCTTCTGTGCTAGATAAAATTATTTTCTGATCCCAGGTAGGCTCCTGAGGGACCAGTGGGAGCTTTTGACTTCTATGAAGCAGAACATTTGGAAGCTGTGAATGAAAGTTCTATGCTTGTAGACATTGCAGCTAGCCTTGCTCTTAGTTTGTAAATGTCAGACTCAGTGCTCAGCTTCCCTGTGAGCTCTTCATGCTTCTTTGACAGCAGGGAAAGGGGGCATTGCTGGTGGAACTGGCTGCTCCCCAGTTTCTGTGCCATGGCAAAGTGGAATCCTGCTGATCTGGGTGGGTCTGCAGGAGCAGTTCTCTATGCCCCCACGAAGGCTAGGGAGTGTCATGGACATGTTGGAGAGGAAGGGGCTTTTCTGGAAGAAGGTATCTGTCTATGCCTTTTAGGGCAGCTTCTTAACATGGTAAGAAACTGAACAGCTTCTGGAGTCAGACCACTTCTGGAGTAAAAGCAGCTGAGAGCCAGGAGGCAAAGTGAGGAATTAAATGACCTTTTCTTGACTTTTCCGACACCTTCATTTCCACTGACAACAGCTAACAATTGGCAGCAGTTTTAGTTACACTTTAACGTTTTTATATGTTTACTTAGCAGCTCTACGGATGGTTTCAGATCAGAGGTTGTTATTTTACACCTGTGGGAAAAGATAGAGCTTATGGTAGAGATTATACTAACTAAACAGCCTTTCCCTTTTGCAGTCATAGGGGCTTGCTCTGTGAACTGCTCTTTGGAGACAGATCATTCATTCCAGAAAATAGGCTGCAGAAGTTTCCTCTTCTTTGATAGTCCAATCCAAAAAACTCTTGGTTAAGTGGCCAAAAATTTTTCACAAAAGCCTTTGTTTATGTAAAGAATAGGTGTTCAGACTACTTTTTCCATAATTCATGTCTGACATTTATCCTAAGTACTCTGTTACTTGAAGGAACTGTGCCATGGCAAACAGTAAAAAATAGGGCTGGCCTGTGAACCTCCTCAGAAGATGTAGGCTAGGACAAAGCCATAGCTGTAAGAGGAGAAATATGTTCTCATCCTACCTTCTTTTTTTCCTGTTTCAGGGTACCACATTTTTAGTCCTGTTTTGTTGTTGTTGTTTCTCTCCTCCACACCCCAAAATCTGTGGACTTGCAGTAAAGAAACATTGACACAGGGACAAAGAAGTTTGCCTGTGCCTTTGCTAAATCCACTGGCAGTATGAACAAGCCAGTGCAGGAACAAAACTCTTGAGGTGGGCTGTAGCAACTTTCTGCAGAGAGCAAGGAAGACTTGGTAACTACCTGGTCCTTTCTTTGCTCCAGGAATAGTGCAACTACATGCTGTCCCTTCTCTTGGGCAGATGGCGATTTGGATGGTAATCTTGCAGTGAGTCCCTCCTGCTCAGCTTGTTCATGCTGTAACTGGGAAGTATTTTCCATGTGCATGCACTGCACTGACTCCCAAATGTGTGGAAAGAAGGACTGCATCGAGATCAGATTTAATCTAAAAACTTAAAAATAGCACTGGGAGGATAAACCTGGAATAGCTCCCTCCGTCTACTGTGTACTCTGCTTAGCACTTCCTTTCACCCTGCAGCCCAGCCCATCACTCCCATGTGGTGTCACCGTTGCCACAGCATATGTTAGTTGCTGGACTGGTGCCAATGGTTTCCAGTGAGGTAGCACATAGTTTTTGCATATAACCCTTCTGATAAATTTCTGCATGTTTTTTTTGCTGTGACTTAGTTAATTGAATCCTTCTTGTACAAGAAAAATGAAAGAATGCATGTGACAAAAGACCAAAATATCTAAATCTTGTGATGTCCTGCTGTCCTGCTGGTTAAAAATGATTAAAATACTTAATCATTAATACCCTGTTTAAAAATATTTCAGACTTGGGGCTGTTGTTGTATGATTAAAAATACTTCAGACTTGGTGCTGTTGTTGTATGCAAGACAAAATGGCGGATAAAAATCTTTATTACCAGTAGATTTTATAAGGTCAGCTGTCATCTGAACACCAGCCACAAAGAACCAGCATATTAAAAAACTACTGTTAGTTCTTTTCATACTCCTTTTAATCTTCATTTTAGTCCTGACCCTATTCATGTCATGGACTGTGAGTTCATGCAAGGTGACAAACTGGGACCTTAAAAATGCACCATTTCTCTGGCGTTACACATATACAAGTTTCATGAACTTTACAATAGTCATAACCAAAAAGTATTAGAAAAAAAATCTCTAAAGTTACTCTTGTTTTTTGTATTCTTCAGAATTAAGCTATGTCAGGTATTTCTGCAAATGAACAGCATCCACTGCAGTTTCACTGAACTGAGAGAAAACTTGGTGTTTGTTTTTTTTTCCCCTCTATGTGCATTTTTTAAAAGTCTGTCAAGAAACATCAAGAGACAGAGACAATCTTATATACAGGAAAGATTATTGCCACAACAGTAAATAAAGCTCCTCTTTTTTGGCTCAGTAACTTGAACGGCTTGAAAAGGATGGGTTGTAACTACCTCCAAACTCACTGAAAGGCACTTCATGTTCTTGTGGGTATTTATTAAACTGAAGATTCATCTCTCACAATGTACATAAGAGTCTTGGCTTGAAAGACAGGTGTCTGCTAAGGAAG
This sequence comes from Emberiza elegans, assembly GCA_024865655.1. Lineage (NCBI taxonomy): Eukaryota > Metazoa > Chordata > Aves > Passeriformes > Fringillidae > Emberiza > Emberiza elegans. The sequence continues at coordinate 4,101,306 of JALJVW010003427.1, read as the reverse complement.
GCAGGACCCTTCCTAGAAATGGAAAATGTAAACCCCTTCCCTGGAAATTATTATTTTTTTTAAATTAAGGGGCTCTCAGGCAAAGATACAGGAATAGGAATAGCAGTTTTTTACTAGGAAAATCAAAAATACAAATGCAATAGTAGAAAAAAAGAAAACAAAACACTGACAAAATCAGAATATGACCTGACACCCTGTGGGTCAGGGGGTTGGCAGCAGTCCCATTAAATGGTGGCTGCAGCCCTCCTGCAGTGCCTGGAGCAGGGATCCTGTAGAAGGGTGGAGTTTTCTCCTGAAGGTCTGCTGGTGATGTAGATGGGCCTGGTCTTCCTCTGGGAATCCAGTGGAGAAGAAAGCTGCTTCTCTGGGAATCCAGTGAGAATAGGCTGCTCTGATGATCCAAATCTCAGATTATATCCAGGTAGGAATGCTTGGCCCCTCCCTGTGGTTGGAGCTTCTCACAATGGATGATGTAATTTTATCAGTCATGCAGTGAGGTTCAATGGCCCATTAACAGAAGATGTTACCTGGAGGTAGGATTGGTTTGTAGAAGAGATAAAAAATAAAACTGCACAATTAACAGAAGATAACTGCCCCACTTCTAACAGATGGCAAATAGAATACACACCCCCAGCTAAATCTTTCAACCTAAGACAGTGAGAAAGGTGAAATAATTAGGCAAAGAAGTGAGGAAGAAGGAATTACTGATCATTTATTAGTGCACATGCTAGACACATCATGTGTTCTTCTAATCCTCAAGAGAGCTTTTGGTCTTGCTCAAACAAGGGAAAAGTACAGGACCTTGCCTTGTGGGTCAGTGTGCAGGGGGTCCAAAGATCCGATAGACTCTGAAAAATGCTACCTGTGGCATATCTTGACACAGAAACTGAAATGAGCACACAGCACAGGTACTGAGTTGCCTCTTGTTCAGCTGATTCCTTTGAAGTTTCATGACAGTTTTTAGTGCTGATGTGGCAAAACAACTTCAGAATGTATAAAACCATAGCAACTGCTGCAGGAGGATGTATCTGGAAACAAAATATCCTTCTCTCTCTTATTTGACTTCATTTCTTCCCTTCCAAGACAACGGCAGCACTGCCTCTACGAGCAGTTTTTTGTTAGGATAGGATTGGAGTTTCAGAAGAGACTCCAGGCTAGCCAAGTGGGAGAGAGAGCATACATGCTGAAACCAGATGTGATTTTCCTGGGATAAGGGAAAGCCAGCCCCTGCCTGGTGATTTTTTATGGGATTAAGAGGTCTACGGGACAGGAATGCCTATCACACAGTGTCAGGTTCTCCCCAGTACTATTGGCAGAAAAATATAGGATCGTAACATCCACTTCTGGGCCCCCAGTACCAGAACATGGCCTGTGCAGAGGCTATCCATCTGTCTGTCGGGTCTGATATACTAAATTGAATAAAATAATATACATTTCTTGCTTATTAACATATTCAAAATATATACAGTCACACTTCATTTTTGGTTTTGAAGCAGAAAATATATAAAACAACTTCAAACTTCTCCTTGGGTAGGAAAAGATAATTTCAAGTACTTATAAGAAAATTAATTGTAATGAATATACAATCAGAAAATGTCAAATTAACTTTTATTTTATTGTAAGACAGTATTTTAGTTTATAGGCAGAGTACTACAGGATGTTAGAAATAAAGAAATATCACAAGGATCCAAATGGAGAGACCCTTTCTCTTGCAGAAGAAAGATGCGAAGGAGAAGTCTCTGGTCAGATCGAGCCAGGAGTGGCACAAAGGGTCGGCCTTAAGGGCGAGTGAGTGCTGGCAAGCCCAGCTAGCTGCAGAGTTACCTCAATACACAGCCTCCCTCAAATTCCTGGAACTGATTACTTGTTAACTGCAAGGAAGGGAATGGAGGCAATTTTTGAGTGGCGTAATTTCTGTGATCTTTTCCTCCAGACAGGCATGCCCTTATGCTACAGATAGAACTGCTGCTGAACCAGTCAATGCAATGACATCGCTCTCCACTGTCAGAAAGCCAAAGGAAATCTGCTCATGATTTCTCCACCTGTTCCGCAGAGTCCTGCAAACAAGGCCAGGAGACAGGAGCCTCTCTGGGCTCGCAGGGACTGGCAATTCCTGCCCAAATCACAATTACTCTTTCTGAAACAGGCCCTAGCTTAACAGACGAGCGGGTTTATCGTGCCCAAAACTGGGAGAAACCTGCCCAAAAACACGCTCCCAGCAGAAAAAGCTGCTTGTTAAATTTCCGCCGCCTCCCCCGCGCCGCAAGCGCCGCCGCCCCCGCGCCCCTCGCCCCCGCCGCTGCGCCGGGGATGGCCGCGGATGAGGAGACACCTGGGTTTCCCTGGCAACAGGTGCCAGGCGGCCGGGGGAGCCGGGAGAGCCCGGGTTTCCCCGCTCGGCTCCGCGCCGCCGCTGGCCCCGGGCGCGCCTCGCCGCCGGGCTGGGCCGGGCTGGGCCGGGCTGGGCCGGGCTGGGCCGGGCTGGGCCGGGCTGGTCCGGCCGCCCCTGCCCCGCGGGGTCCCCGGGCCGGCCTGGCCGCCCCTGGCAGGAGCAGCCGGGGGACCGGGCGAGCAGCGGCCCCGCCCGCAGCGGAAGGTAAGGGGGGGTGCTGCCCGTGGCGGGGTCGGGGCGATGCAGGGCCCCCCGGGGCAGCTCCCGGGGTCAGGCACCGGGGCTCGCCCCGGGCCGTGCATGGCGCACCTGCCTCGGGGAGGGTGCAGGTCCCTCCTCAGCTCAGAGCTGAGCCTTGCTTCCCCGAGGCCGGGGCTCGCAGGCTTCCCCCTCACTGCCCTCCGCCTCTGCCACCCTGCCCGCCCGGGGCATCTCCCTTCCCAGCCTCTGCCACCGCGCTTGGCTTCGCCGACGGCCTCCTCTTGCCTTGGCTTGGCTGGATGTCCCCACACCCTGTCCCAGACAGCCGCCCCTGCGTGTGCCCTCGGGGCCGCTTGGCTCTAGCCCGGGCCTGGGCCCGCACAGGTGCCATCTGCCCTTTCATGCGCTTCAACCAGCCAAGGCTTTCCCGCTTCCCCCTTTATTTCTTCTTGTTTACATTTGTCCTTAGCGAAGGCTGGGCCTCGCTGGTGCCGTGTCCCCCCCGGGGACCGGCGGGGCGGTGCCGGGCCCGTGCGCTCCCTCCCCCCGGCGCTCTGTGCAGGATCCCGGCACGTCGGGGCGGCTCCTGCCGCCTGAGCTCGGCTGCCCGAGCTGGGCACAGACGCATCAGGCTCGGCACGGGTTTCGGTGCCGAGGCCGTGCGGCTCCCGAGCAGAGCTGGCTCCTGCGTGGGCGGTGAGCTCGTGTCCGTCCGTCACGGACAGACAGGCCCGCGGGCCAAGGCTCCGCTCCCTCGGCGGGCTGCGGGTCCCCTACCCGAGGGGCATCCCCCGGTTTGCGCTGCTGGGTGAGCTCTCACAGCCGTGGGATGTACTCTAAGGCTTGCCACGTTGCGGCCAAGTAACTCTCTTCCTACCGCTTTATTTTCTTTCCTTGAAACTCCAGCCTAAGGCACGGTGAAGGGTAAAAGAGAACAGTGCATATCCTGGTACATATTCTTAAAAAAAATCCCAAACAAGACCTTTACAAATGCAAAAAACATGAAAAATAATCTTTAGGAAAAGTTCTTTTAAAAATTATCCCCAGTTAGCATTTGCCTATTTGTTTTATAATAGTAACGCTTCAGTGGTGCTTGCTACTAAGGTTAGATGTTTAATACTCTTTCCATAAAAATTATCAAGAAACTGGGGCTGACTGGTGATCTCAGGCACTGATACAACAACGGTATCACAAATGGAGGTACAAATTGACCTTGAATGTCAATTAACAGAAGGCTTTATCCACAATTTTTTATTGCACACAAGATTTCTGTGCCCGTATCCCTGCGTTTCCTTTGTGTTGTGTTTGCAGAAAAAGAAAAGAAGCACAAAGCTCTTTTTACTTTACTGAAACTAAAAGTTATTTATAGTTTTGTGGCCAGTGTGATATTTCCTGATAATGTAAAAATTCAATTGAAAAAGGAAATAATATGTTGCCTTGCATTGTTCCTCCACATAACTTAGGGGGAGATAACTTGATAAAAACATTTCTATCACACCCTCTGGTTAGTTAAGTGCAGCTATTATGGTTCCAAAAATAGATAGTCCCTGAAAGTGCCTGAAATGTGCAACATGGAGGTCATTTCTGCACAGAGCCTTTTCTGCCACAGCCATTCTATCTTAAAATTGTCATGGACTTATCCTCTGTCTATTTCTTTAATTCACTCATAGTTTTTCATTGTTCTATAAAATAGATGCATATATGAAATCAAAGAGAGACAAGATTGTAGTCAGAAAGTAGCCAACAATAATTGTTTGATGCAATAAAAATAAAAGCATTCAGTGGTTTGAAATAGGGAAAATTATCACTTTGAAAATGGCTTTTGGCAAAACTCCATGACTAACTTTCTTTAAGAAATGTATCTACTAAATAGTGAATAACAAACCAATATCTCTATAAACTATCCACAGAATTGCTTCTTTGTCTTATTTTTCAATGACTTACAATGTTTTGGCTTTCCAGCATTATTGATACTAAATCAGCTGGCTGACTGTGGGTATGTCTGTCCAAAGGGAGTTGCCAAGGGTTGCACAAAGCCCAGGAGGAGCGTGCTGGCGTGGGGGTTGGGAGATCAGGGCCATTTCCAGGAGGAGCAGGATGCTTTCCTTGTGCTTAGCCTCGGGCATGGACATGGCTTACTCCTTCCCTCAGTCAGAAAAGGAACTTCAGAGGCTTAAGCACACACCCGGATGGCTGCTAATGAGACTGTTCTGTCTCTTCATATATTTCAGAATCTACATGCCATATTTCAGTCTCTGGCCTTCTGGGCATTTGTGTCTAATTAGGCTGGAGGGCCTCCAGTTGCAGATTACCTATGCTGCTTGGTGCTCAATTTCTTTATATGACTTTGGCAATAAAGCAGATTACCGTGGGTTTATGTGCAAGCAAATTAGGGACAGATGTAAGCATTCTTATAAGCCCTGTTCCTGTTTTCTTAGCACGAACTGAATTCCACCATCATCTGTTTCTTTCTACATAAAATTTGTAGTGTGCTGATTGTAGCATATTTATAACTGGGTGTTATGTACTCTCTAAGATGCGAGACTTTTAAATACTTCATTTTCTCTTGCCTTCTTTTTTTTTTCCAAATGAAAAACAATACTGCTTCAAGAAAAGTTTCCCAGTTCCAGATAGAAATAATGAACAAGGGAAAAAGACTCTGGGCTGAGTAGAGCTATACATAGCACAAATAGCAACAAATGTTTTAAGTTTGTTTATGTTTTCATAACAGCCTAGAGTAGAATGGAGAAAACAAAACACATAGTACCTGAACTGGTGTTTAACAGTATGAAGTATGAATACTGCATTGTTTAGGACTGCTATTTACTTGTACTAAAAAAAAAAAATCCCAAACAAAGTCCCTGTGCATTATAGGAGAAATATGCAAAAACTGCTAAGGCTGTCTCCTTGGTATCACTGAGTAAATAAACCATATTGTAAAGTTACAGAATCATAGAATGGTTTGGGTTGGAAGGGACCTTAAAGATCATCTCATTTCAAGCCCTTGTCAAGCAGGGAACCTTTCACTAGACCAGGTTTCTCAGAGCCCCATTGAGCCTGGCCTTGAGCAGTTCCAGGGCTGGGTCATCCAAAGCTTCTCTGGGCAACCTGTGGCAGTGCCTCACCACCCTCATACTAGAGATTTTTTTCTTAAGAACTGATCTAAACCTGCCCTCTTTGAACTTAAAAGAGTGGTTTAAAGTCATTCCTGCCTGTCCTATCACTACAAGCCCTTGTAAAAATTCCCTCTCCAGCTCTGATGTAGCCCTTTATGTACTGGAACCCCTACTCTCTCTGCCTGTCTTCATAGGAGAAATATTCCAGGTTTCTTTGTGGCCTTCCTCTGGACTTGCTCCAAAAGGTCCCTATTCTTCCTGTGCTGGATGCAGTGCCCCCGGTGGGGTCACGTGAGAGCAAAGTAGAGGGGCAGAAAAGTCCTCTTTCTATGTGCTAGATCCACTCTTAGAATGCCATCCCTGGTTTTGTTAAGCCTAAACCTGAAGTGAAATCCCAATTCCAGTGAGCTAAATGACAAGATATGCTGAACAATTGTCTCATCTTACATGTCAGGAGAGCTGGGTGCATATTCAAAGGTATTTGCCACCTTAAAATAACCTTAAAACATCTAGAAATACATGTTAAAATGAAGTCTAAAACCCATCAGATTCTTTAAAAGTTAAGTTTTGGGATCAGAAATACTGTGTTTGAAAACAAAATTATTCATGACCTCATTAGGAGGACTTAAGAATAACTGTCACCTGATACCCAAACTCTTGCTTAATATGAATCTTAGGGATTTTACCTCTAAGTTCCCCTGTGACAGCTCTGCAGAAATGTTTTGGCATTGAGATGGTGAGAAACAGTGCACCATGAAAAGTGAATGGCTTTTGTCAGGCTCACAGATTTTTCCCTGTGATTGTGCAGTTTGATAAAATAAATTCTTTTTTTTGAAGAAAAAGAATTACAGAAGAAACACTGATACATAATCCTTGGATTTAAATTGTATTATTGAAGTAGTTCTGCATTTGAGAATGCTCTAAAAAAAATCAACACTTTGTGTTTATAGAACTTGGAGTCCTGGTAAACTCATTATTCCTAATATTGCATAAGTTATGAAAAAGAAAAAAAGGCTGCCTGAATGTCATATAATGACAGATGTTTTCATTCACCAGAAATACTGAGCAGCCGCCCTTTTGTGGGCAACTTTTATAATAAAGGAATTTCTTTCCTTTATGAAGGGTTGAAACAACTGAGACTGGCAATCCCATCTGAAATGTCTCTGCTTTCATTTCTGGAGTACAGAGGAGTAAGAAGTGAGGAGGCATTGCCTGGTGGCAGGAGCTGAATGCTTGGGAATGGGCGTGGTGGAATCTGCTCTGTTCTGTTGAAGGTCCTGCCCTGGCCTCTCCCTCCCCAAACCATGGTGAGGGACAGCCTTGCAATGCCTTTGGAGTCTGTTTCTGGACTTTGTGCTGGGATCCTCTTCTATTAAGGAATACAACAGCACACTTCTATTTATCATAGTCATTCATTTTCATAGAGAGCAAGGTGACTGATCAATAGTAGAATGTGCCTTCAGAGGAAGCTGAGCTATTTTTCATGGGAAAACTATCACTTTAAACCCCTTTTTTCAACCTGTAACACTCCAGAGATGAACAAAAATCTGGAAACACTAACCTTGAAAAGGAAACATGTTTGGCCCTGGTGGAGGAAATGCAGGTAATCCTGTTAGAGAGCAATCTTAAAAGACCTCAGAAACTGCAAACCTAAGTGTAGTTGGTGTTGACCAAAATAATTTTCTAGTGAAGGTCTTCATAATTATTTTGTATATCAGATATGTGTTTCAAATGTAAAGGAGAGGTTAAATGCCTTAATGACTTAGGAAGGCAATAGCCTAATTTATCAAAAAGATAAGAGGCACCCAAATGACAGAATTATCAGTATTCTGCAGGGAAAGAAAGCATATGGTAGAATTAAGAAATGTACTGCAGTTGGTTAAGGGCTTTGCCTTTTGGTGTCAGGACATTAACCTGAACTCTGAAAAAGCATTTGGGGAAAACGTATTCTTACAGACCCCGTCTGGACGTTATGTGTTGGTGCAAATAAAATGTGGGTGGCATTTTGGGACTTTTTTTTTTTTTTTTTGTGTGTGTGTGTATAAAATTGGAGTAAGACTTTGTGTATTGGATCGTTCTACTTTTTATTTTTTCAACAATTTCTGAAGTCATTGTAGCTGCAGCTTGGCTATAATGTTCTTCCTTGATTGGAAACTGGCCAAGGGGATGGTTGGCAAGCCTGTTTTTTGGAAGTCTGGACATCTTGCTGCATTGGGCCCTCTGCAGTATTAATAAACCATGAATAAACTTCCTGGCATTTCTTTAACAACATTATGGTTAAAGAGCAATCCGTTTAAGCTTTCAGAAGAACAGAAAACACAGTCCATTGACATCTAGCAAATTACTTTTTTCTTTCTAAAGTAAAAAGGCTTTTGTTGATCTTTGCACAGCAGAAAGAATAGTACTGGGACATGGTATAAATACTAAACTACCATTAATAAATAGAGTCTTTCCACTATAAAGTCTTACACACACTGATTAAGAATGACTTTTCCTCATTTGATCTGCATATGATATTCATTCAATTTTGTGTCCTGTTCTTGAATTTGTGTTTTGGTATCTGATCTTGAAAATGCTGTTCAAGTTGCTATCTAGTTTGTATCTCAGCTGGCCAGAGCCAAGTAAATATCCCTAGATCCAATGGAGATGTCCTTAACTTCCTGTGGATGGGGGGCTGCAGGCAGAATTGCTCTGCTGTGTATCAGAGGGACATTATGAAGCCAGTTCTGAGGGAACTTGTGGTTCAGGGTGCTGCAGGGTGAGCCAGGAGCCATGTGGTCTGTGCTGCTGCTCCTCGAGGAGCTGAGTGGTGTGGCCTGTAAGGAGCCCCCATCTGTGCCATGAGCCTGTGACCAGCAGCCTCTCTTGGTGATTTTTTTCCTGCAGCAGAGAACAGAACTCTGGGGGACTCACACAAGGATTTTCCATGACAGGGTCTCTACTGTTATGGTAGCTGTAGTCAGCAGTGCCACAGCTTTTCCTCTCCTACAATGTTTCTCTACATGGCATGCAAATCACTAATGAGTAGCTAATTAGGCATAAGTGATCATGATTTTATTCAATTTTCCTATAATGAAGATATTTAAGTCCCTGTTCTCACTGGTTTATGAAAATGACCAGTTTTGTAGTACTGAAAACAAGTTTCAAGATAAATAAAAAATGATAAAACATCTTTTTTCTGTCTAAGAATGTTAGACTCGATGACCAAAAAGACAAAGGAAACCCAACAAAGAAAAATTATTGCTATGGAAATACCCAAGTGAGAAGGTAGGAGTATGAAGGTTCTATAAAATAAAAGTACTTTAAGAAATTGATAAAGGCACACAGAAATCTCAGTGGTGAATGGAATAATGGATGAAATACTTTTTTCTTGTCTTTCTTTTTTTTTTATTTTAAAGAAGCCTAGTAAGAACAAAAGGAGTCTGAGAAAAGAGTGGGCTGTTGTTGGTTGAAAAATGTCTATTAGAATTAGGGAAAAGTATTCATTGAATCACCTTTTCTTCAGGTGTCAGTGGAGGATAAAGTACTGAGACTGTATCTCGGCTGGTGGTGATGGTAAAGCACAAACCAGCCTCCTCCACCTCTGCTGTGTGAGCTGCTCTTGTGCTACCGTTTGGCTTATTTAAACATCTGGACCTGATAACTAATACCCACAAGTTTTTACAGAATTCACTGTAGAGTTCTTTGGGTTATGAAGCCTGAATTTTTCAGTATGCTTTGAAACATGGAAAAATTACAGTGAACTTGGAAATTTGTCACCAATGCTTTCAAGAGGAATCTTCTGGATAATTGGAAGCCTATCAATTTGGCTCTGGTCCTGGAAAAAATGAGAGAAATTCTCTCACTGGGCTACATTTAAGCTTCCTATCATTCTTTAAGTCTAGTCACCCGTGATTTTTGGAAAATAGATTTTATCAACCTGCCTTTTTATTCCTTTCTTTATTCTCTTTTTTGAGACATAACAAAAACAGTTTGATCAATGCCATTGTGCTGAAGTAATATATAATATGCTTCTGTGAGGCATGATTTTTTGATCAAGTGACTAGACTGAAATGAAATCAATTTGATGCTTCTTAAATGGACTAAAAGCTGGCAGACAGGCTATGAAACATGACTGTAAATGGGTAATCCTCACTGAGTGTGTACCTTTCTGTAGGATCCTATAAGAACTGGTTATTAACAGTGACTATTTTGGCCTTTATTGATGACCTAGATGGTAACAATATCAGTTTTCCACAGTATATCTAAGAAAGAGGAAAACTATCTGATGCAAAGGGATCTGATGAAGTGGGTGCAAGCTGTAGTGTGCCCTGAGTGAGGTTTTAGTGAGCTGCTGTGGCTCTTAGAGATGTAAGGACAGTCCTAAGGATAGAGAAGTATTTTGCACATGTACATTGTATCACTGGTAAGAAGGAGAAAAGGGGTTAGGTACTGTGATGACAGTAAAGGATTAAAAAAAATAGACCCCCAAGTTCACTACATGCTTGATTCACCAAAGAGGGCTGGCCCAGTTTCGCTTGCTCTGTTTTAGTACTTGTTCTGGTTCATCACTGGGGAAGGAATTCTTCAGTGTGGCTAATGCCAGCCTGATAAAATGCACTGTCTAGAAAGTGAAACTGAGCAAGCAAGGTTTGTCTTTGTAACAGTGAGGTAAACTCACCACTGGAATATTAGTAACAGTACAAACATTATGTAAAAATAAATCCCAATTAAAAAGGTCTGTGATTTTCAAAGACTTGTATTTTTCAGATCTGAACTCTTAGAGACTCCTGTCATATAAAAAACATTACTTTAGTTCAGGGTGGTTTTTTGTGCAATTTATGGCCATATCCAAGAGGACCATGGTTCTCTATTTGTTTAGAGAACTTTGGAGCTTTATTCAGGCCTCTGAATATTGATAAAACTTAATGTAGTCTCTTGCTCTACTCAGATATTATATCAAAGAATTGGTTTTATGTTCAAGTTTTTGCTGGCAGGTATGAAAGCAGGGAAGGTCGTGTGCATGCTTTAGAACTTAAGGGATGTCTGTGCTCCCCTCTCCTGTTGCTCTCTTACCATGTTTCTTGAGCCTTCCTAAATACCCAGGACAAAGAGACCAGGAATTTGACTTATTATTCCTTCTGTCCCCTGTTTTCTGGCCTGTAACCAGAGCAGATGAATGTAGTGCCCAACTGAGGCAAGGATTCTGAATTGACTCAATGCACTAAGGGACGAAGATGGAATTTTTATGTTGGGCTAGAAGAGATTCTGCACTGTGCTTGACAGAGGTTGTATGAAAACCTTAGTAGAGAGTTTTCCTGTGACTGTGTTTGTATTGCTTACCTATGAAAGAATTTTGTGGCTCTCTTCAGAGCTGTGATTGTTTAAGATTATATTGAAATGTCTTAATGTTGAAATGTTTGGTGACAGAAAGAAAAACCAATTTCAGAGTTACAACTTGGATATCATTATGAGCCCAAGGGATCTTAATGAGGTTCTGCTCCCATCCTCAAGAACTAGAATTTAGAAGTTTGATCTTTAGAAAGTCCATTGCATTTAACTACAGCTTTGAGTATCTGTTCAGTTTTTGTTAATGCTCTTCACTACTGACAGGACTGAGAGTAATGCATGAAAATGTTTTGCATTTAGAACAGTTAATGTTCACCTGCTTGTTTTTCACCTTTGTGCTAAAGCAATGGAAAATGCTCCTCATTTGAATCCAGGTATTTCATATACAATTAGTACAGTTAGTAATTGTACATGCCATTTCTCTCCCACTTTTGCCCACTGGAACAATTTATCCTTCCATCCTACTAAAATTGAAAATAATGAAGCTGGCTTGCTTTGCAGAGGACTTTGAAATTGCATGCCCAGATCACCTAGAAACAGAGCCAGGGGTAGTATCAATGAGTCTCAAGCTGCTCTTTTATCCACTGGACCGTGCTGATGACACCACTAAATACAAAATTTGTTAAGTACTCAAGAGCAAATGCATAACCAAATTTCAGATGTTGGTCTCAGTGAGAATCTTTTTTAAACTGTGATGGTAAATTCTTTTTCAAATAGTTGGGGTTTTTTTAATTTATAAAAATCTTAACAGAAAGTGTGTCCCTCCATGTTTGTCCTCAAGAACAAATTTGCACTTTTTTCTCTGTGACCATAAAAATAAATCCTTCCCCACCCTATCCCTGTTCCAGTTTACTGCATTGAAATCCTAATCTGTGTTTATGTTCTATTCCTGTTTCAGTTTACCAGTGGTAGCACAGTCTATATTCCCCAGCAGTTGAAGCAACAATTACACATTGGAACTGTTTGTAACATTGGTAGAACCCTCTCCTCTGTGAAGTCATCCCTTAAAATGATCTTTTCTCCCCAGTTTTTGTCACAAGTTGAATTTCGTATGAGAACTGATAATTTCACATCAGGCTTAAAAATAAGATCCAGTTGCTTTCTTTTGCTCCCCCCAATTTGTGCTGAGCTGTGCCCTGCTGTTTTACAGCTGGACTGAAGGTATCTGATAAAGGACTGTGCTGTTCACCTGGAGCTTACTGTAATGTTCTCTTAGTCTTGTGTCTTGGTCTTTCAGTGTTACAGTCTACAACCTAACTGTGCTTATCTCTGTCTGCCTTCTGTATCTTGCCAGAAGAATGAACTTGGCTGTGGCTGTCTCATGTGTAGCCAGGACTATCAGTGTCCTTACTGAGAAGACAAGAGTGCTGCTGCTGTATGCTGCTGTATGCCCACCAGCAGGCATTGCATACCTGGGAGAGCTTCTGTTCACCTGTCTGATGCCTCTGCTCAGAACAGTTTGATTATTAAATCATCTGTATGAAAGATACTGACTAACCTTGATGGAAGAGAAATACATACTAATGTCATAGGCATACATGCCAAGAGCAATACTGGTTAGGAGTTTTCTGGTTGCAACCCAGCACAAGTATTTTCTATGAGCAGTAGCTATTTATGGATGATTCCTAAGCACAAGAACTGAATGGATTAGCAAGATGTATGGCATGTGATTCTTTGCTCTTTCCACAAACATCAGGGTCACAGCTAGGAAGAACTGCAATGAGGTCATAAAAACACTCTTTTTTTTTTTTTTCCCCCAAGCTTTAAAGATCAGCACTGTTTGTCATGGAGCAAAATGGCATGGAAGTTGAACTTCTGTTCCCACAATTGTATTTAAGAAGTGCTCATGAATCTTGACAGAGTTATGAGTGATTGTAAGCAGCTGACTGAAAACAATAGGCCTGTGCATGCCACGGGACATGGGTGGGTCCCAGGCACCGTCAGTGTATCTGTGCTGGGCAAGGCTTGTGTGTCAGGTACAGAATGCCAGGGCAGAGCCCCGGGAGCTGGGGCTCACTGCAGCACGCTGGAGCTTCAGTCCCAGCTGTTCCTCAGCTGCTCAAACACTGTATTTGAAGAAATGGATCAAATAAAATGCATTTTGTGTGCTTTTTTTTGAAGAGGCTGAACTGTGTCTTCCCTTGTTGCAAATTCACATCTGAAAACGTTGTCATAGCTTTAACTCCAGCCCACTCAGTTTGGAGAGGCACATGTGGCCAGCTCAAGGCTACTTTACAGAGAGTGGGTCCATGTGTGTTCATGTATATGTTTATAGCCAAATGTTGTATTAACATGAATATGCTTAACTAAGGAAAAGATAATTCCCGGAGAGGTAGTCTTGGACTGAAGGTCTTCCATGGGCAAGGGCAGAAAAACATTACAAAGCCAAAGAATTACAAAGAATTTTCCTGATGCCAAAACCTTATTTCTTAAAATATGAAGGGAAGGTACAGAGAGGAAGAAGAAGAACATAAAAAAGTGCAATGATGATGTTGATGGTGGTATTTGAGGATAGACCACCTCAGGACAATGGGAATAATGATATGGCAGAAAAATTTCCATCTGTAACTAAAAATCTACTGCTGTTTTGTGGTTCCATGTAACTGAATCAAAATCAGTAAAACATTTTGCTTCTTTTTTTTTTTTTTTTTTTTTTGCAATTGCCTCTGGGTGGAAAGTGTTTCCTAATGTCTCCTAAATTCTTTAAGTGGTGTTTCTGTGAGTATATGAAGATGTATTCTGCACCAAGGAATACTGTAGTCTGAAATCTGTTTTGGAATCATGTTCTCTGATAAATATAGGACATGAGAAGTGAAATAGTTACTTTGAAAAGGCTTTACATTTGAAGGTTATTATGATATTAAATTACATATGGATGATTTTAAGGAAATACTCTGTTGATCTGAAAATAATTGAGAAGATATTGGTTTAGTAAAAAAAAACCTTACTGGAAATATATTACTTAGGGCTAAAAAGGTGTTTATATACAAAACCTTTCGTATCCCACATATATTAAATGCAGTGTACTCTGTCTATAAAGATCTTCTGTGGTTTACTATTTGATCTGAGCACCATGTAATAAAAGTTCTGCTGAGATGAAATTCTGTATAATTGAAAGCCCAAATGAAGAAGCTGCCTAGTAGGAAAGGAATAAAATGCACAAACTATAAATAAATGGAAGTTAGTATATGAGGTACTTTTTATTTCTGTAACCTGGAATACTAATTCCATAGGAAAAACTAGAAAAAAATGGAAAGGAATTACAACCACTGTCACACTCAAAGGGTCTGTGTGACAAAAGTCAAATGAAAGAAGAAATGAGATCACAAAAGTGATATGTTTGCAAGAAAAAAAGAGAGGCCTTTACCAGACTACAAATAAAACCAAAATGTGTTGAAGAGTTACTGGCCTTTATAAACTAGGTACTTTAAACAGTGAAGGGAATTTCATAGTTCAACAGTCCTGCACAGGTGGGAAAGGTTGTATCCTATTTATTGCATGTTAATTTCGGTATCAGTTGAGGTATGTAATTTTCAGAAAAAGAGATTTAATGTGATTATCTGGTAATTCAGAGATCCCATTATGATGTTTAATTTGCAAATGTTCATGACCTAGAACATTTCACTAGGCAGCTGATGGTGTGAGGAAGAGCCAGAGCTGTGGCTGCAGCCTCCTGCTGTGCAGGGAGTGTGTTGGTGGATTCAGCTGCAGAGGAGTAAGGCAGACCTGCAAGTTGGGCTCCTGCTACATCAGCATGGAATGAAATCAATGTGTGGGGTTGTCATTGTCCCTGTTCTTCCCGGAGATACACACGGCAAGGATGTGATGAGTGAATTGTTAAGCTCTAGCTGCACAGTGCTGCCCAGGGACATAATACTTTGTATCCTCAGGTCTCCAGGGAGAACTACAAGACAGCAGGATTAACTACCAGAGTGGATTTGCTCTGTAGACAGAAACTCTTTTCTACATGATTGGAATAGATAATTGATGGAGGATCAGATCATGCAGACTTCTGAAGCAGATTAGTTTTTCACTTTTCTTTTTCTCATTACAGCCTTTTTCATTAAAATGGATATACTTTGTGCCATTTTCTGGTCTCCTTACAGTCATTACACTGGAAATGTTATCACTTTTGTTTTTTTTCAATTTTTACATTCCTGAGGACCAATATAATTATTTTCTCATAATATATTCTGCTTCTGTGTCCTTATAAAAAAGAAGTAGTATAGATGGAGTTTATAAAGAAATTAAATTCCTTCCTGACACTCTAAATATGTTATTAAAATAAGTAATTAATTGTCTTAGGATGATATTTTCATTAGGACCCAGCTTAAATACCTGGTTAAACATAAGAAAAGGTAGTGATCATGACTTTCATGTCATAGACAGTAAGAAGGAAAAGAGCTGTGTTCCTCTAGTCTGACTTCCAGCATGAAAGAGATCCAGGGATTCTTGCATCTCCCTCTGTATTGCTAGAAAGTCATCTAGCTTTGATCTGCCAGGGGCAAATGATGGAGGATCTAATACAAGCTTTTGCAGAGCAATTTTGGAGGACTACTTATTCGAGTGAAAAGCAATGAAATTGAAAATAACTGAAATAACTTTCTATTTGTGACACGAATTGCCTGTCACAGGCATGCAACCTTAAAAAAAGTCTTAAAAATTTAAAGTCTTTAGAAAGAGATAGTAGCTTCAAAGAAGAATTCATACACAGATGTTGTTAGGCTTCTGCTGTATGGGAATTCTCATTTCATAAGCTCTCATTGTTCAAAACATATGCCTTATTTCGAGACTAAAACTATCTAGTTTTAATTTCTATACTCTTCTTTTTTACAATAGTTTTGTCTTTTATATTAGTTGTTCAACATCAAAATAATGAGCAAGGATGTCTAATTTTGGTGCATGTATGGCTTATAGGAGGTGCAGATTTTGATTCACTTAGGTAATTCAGCACCTTCAGTTTGTACCCCAGGCAGGGTCAGAGGGATCAAAACCCACACAGAATTCTTAATTGTCTGTACTTGTTGGAGAATATTAATAGGATAAACTTGTACACCAAAGATCAGTGACACTTCCTTCTCTTCTGTACCCCAGATTCCTGATGTGGGCAAATGGCCTTGAAACAAAGTGAGACTGAGAAATACAGCAGTAGGTATTGTGTGTTGGTACATGTGCTCCTGGAGCTTACTGGTATCCTGTTAATCAGATGATGTTGAGTTATATAATATCTATATATAATACATCTTCCATTTTTTTTCCAAAAATATTTTCTGGACACCTATGGTGATACTTTTTGACATCAGTCATGTAACAAACTGGCTTTCGATTTCATGCCCATTAAAAATGGTTTAAAATGGGCTGCCCCCTTTTGGGGATAATCAGACTTCGGTTCAGTGGTTTCAAAAAGCAATCCCACAGAGAAATACCAATAAACTAGAGAATCCTGAGCAGAGCAAGCCACTGCAGTGCAGAACATAATTCATAGAAAGCATTTGACAATAGCATTTTTGATGATTCATTCTCCTGACTCAGATGGAAGAAAGAACCAGGCATGGAAACAGTGTGCATTTGCAATAAAAGAATGAAGGGTTGCGGGGGCACACTTGTTGTGATGACCCTGGAAACGATAGCAGGTTATTCTGGTGTCCATTCTGGGCCAGGCTGAGATGGGTCAGGGAGAGAGAGAGAGACAGCACAGTCAGTGAATTTATGAATGCAATATAAATTACTGAAGGATGTGGGGAAAATGTCTAGCCAAGCTGATGACTTTTCTTATAAGTTTGTCTGGTAAAGATAATTTCACATGCTGTAGGGCATGCAGCATTGTGTGACATCCTAATTTTTTCAGAAATTGTTCTGTGAGATGGGGGCAGCTCTGCACAAGATTGTTTTTATAGTGTTGTGTCTTGTATTTGCATTACCCTGTGACTAACTAGCAATGAGGTCTGCTTGAAGCTTTACGCACTGCTGAGCTGCAATAAAATCTCTCCACCCAAGAGCACTCTAGTATCTGGCATTGTGGTTGTTTAAATGGGATAATTTTTTCTTGTGCAGGGACTCCAGTTTGGGCTTCCCTTGTCTGGCTGCATCTGTCATGAATCTTGTTGGATTTGAGCAGGTTGGTGATGCCTCCCCTTTGTTGTATTTAGCTGGGAACCGCCTGCACATTTAAAAGCATGGGGACAAAAGTTCCAGTGTGCAGAAAATCTTGATTTTCAAGGAATTTATCTTAAAATGAAAACCACAGAATTAGTGTAGCTCTTGGTAACTGGATTAAAACTAACTACCTTCAGAAGAATTGCTATGCAATGCAGTCTTCCCAAGGAGGCCCCTAGTTTGAAATTTTTTATTTGAATTGTGCAGGGATAGAATGTGAGAAAATAGTGCAGAAGGTAGTCTCACCCCTGAGGAGCTGCAGCTGTACTAATCACCAAAGATTAGGAACAGGCCTGCCCTTATTAGGCCACAGCTGTGTCCAATAAGAAGACAAGTGCTATAAAAGAGTGGGTTAGCTGGGTGCGGAGAGAGTTGGAATTTGTTGGTTTTGCTATGAGGAGCTGCCTGTGAGAAATAACTGAGACGGTATGGGACTTTTGTAGTACGATGGCAACATTGAATTGGGCTGAGAGAGAAAAAAGTGCCCTGTGCCTGGGTTTGCAAATCTCACATCATGTGTATTCCAGTCGAGTGTGCCTGACAGCCCCCTCTGTAAACTGCAAGTACATCTCTAGTGACATACTGAGTTGGAGGCTCTAAGTACCCCAGAAAGAGAAGGATGCCTTTTCAGTTCAGTCAGAAGGCTTTTTGCTGTTTGTTGCTTGCTGTTGAAATATTCAGTAAGAGGGTAACCAGGAGTGGGATGCACAAGTGTCTCCAGGCTTGGGCACAACACAGGAGGGGCTGTGTGAGACATTTTCCACTGAGCCCCAGCTTTGCTGCACTCTTGGTCCTGCTGTGGATGTGGTTCCAGGTGGTTCCTGTGTGTGCCTCAGCTGCAGGTCGGGGCCACCTGTAGCTTGACTGTGCTGTGGGTGTACACAGCTTTGGCCAAGTGACCTGGTGGCAGGTGTCCAGCCCTGCCCCTGGAAGGAGGTGGAGGTTTGCTTGGCCTGGTACAACCAGCAGCAGTGCTGTGGACAGACACTCTTCAGGTGGAGTGCAAGGTACTGATGCTTTTTGCTGGCTGATGCCTCTTTGGACTGGCCTTCAGAGGATGGTTCTGGTTTATTTTTGACCAATGAAGCACAGAAACCCAGGGAGAGGGAAAGAAGATGGGCTGATACAGATGCCTTCCCATTTTCAATTTTGTTGTTTTCACTGCTGCCTCTGTGCATTTATGCATACTGACTTCACAAATGCCTGGCAGTCTGTAAGCTTTACATCGTCTTTCTTTCAAACTTGGCTTAACCTGTCTGGGGAGTCTTCCGCAAGACTATATGAGTCACAAAAAGTAGCAATATGCTAAGTTAAATACAGTAAATGATTTATCTCCTCTCCCCCGGGTTGTGTTTTGAAATGTACGCTGCGCGGTTTGATAGCTTCCTACCACTGCTGCCAGGCCACCTGTCCTGCGCCGTGTCCAAGTCTTTGTCTCCAAAAATACCACTGCAGCTCAGACAAACAGCCTGGCAGCCATGCCAGGGAAGACCTTTAAAATGATGAGCTTGTATCGCCACAGTGGGAGAGAAAGGTACATTACATGTCTGACCCAACACTCAGAACTGCAGAGCCGTGTCTAAAATGCATGTGGAGAGCTGGTCAGCCTCTGGAAACTGGCGTTGTATGGCATCACAATAGTTAGTATAGTGCTGCAAACCCTGGAGTGAGTCTGGAGAAGGGCAGCAAAGCTGGTGGCAGGGCAGAAGTGCAAGTCCTATGAGGAGCTGCAGGGGCAGGTGGGGTTGTTTGGCCTGGAGAAAAGGAGGCTCAGGGCAGACCTTATTGTCCTCAGGCACGTGGGGCTTCCTCTCTTCTAGTAACAAGTGACAGGATGAGACAAAGTGGCTTTACATTGCATCAGGGGGGGGTTTAGCTTAGATATTAAGAAAAGTTTTTTTCAGAGACAGGCTTGTAAAATATTGAAAAAGGCAGCACAGAGAGGTGGGTGAGTCACCATCCCTGGAAGTGCTCAAATAATATGAGGCTATGTCACATGAGGACATGGTTTAATGGTGAAGATGGTGGTGCTGCTGGACTGATGGTTGGAATTGATCTTAAAGGTCTTCCCCAACCATAACATTCTATGATTCTGTGAAAGCCAGTGGTTTTTCTGTGTGTACTCTTTATTTTGCCTGTTAGGGAAGATACTGGGAATATGTAATGCTGTGTGGTGGCTCTGGACAGACACTTGAGTTTTCAAATTAGTAAGTTAAATGTAAACAGATGATGAAGTGGATGTCCCACTGAGATTTAGGTCTCCCAAAAGCAGTAGGGTTGCCTCTATGCTTGTGTTTGGTTTTTGTAGCCTTGACCCACGTGTTTCCACACCCAGGGTAGCTGGCAGCAGCTGAGAGAATGGCAGCACCCTCACTGCACAGGAGTCAGTGCTGACACAGCAGCCCCTGGGTCTGTGGATACTCAGCTTGGGCTGGGCATCAAAGAGAGCAAGAGAATGGAGCTGCAGCCACTTAGGCTTTGTTCACTGTATAGATGGATGTAACTGAACTTTTTCTGCAGAGCAGTGGGGTGAAAAACCCAAGTGGGATGCAGCTCCTGCCAAGCAAGCTTGTCCCTGGCAGCAGCATCTTCTGGTGTGCAATGGAGGGACTCAAGTATGGTTCCTCCTCACTGCTGAGCTCTGCTGCAGGCACTACTTTGCACACCTTTATGATGGGCTGTTCAACATCCTCTGGGTCAAGGCCAGTACTGATTGTGAGAGAGATGTGGTGGAGCTGGTAAGAGCACAGCATTCAGGGGACGTGAGGCAGGCAAAGTACCTCAAGTGTCTGCCTACGTGCAGATGGAACAGGGAAGCACGTCTGTTAAAACAAAAGGTCTGGGTTGCTTGTTTGGTTTTAAGAAACTTTCCATCCTCCCATTGAAAGAAGCCCTTGGGGTGAAAGGAGTGCAGTTGTGAGCTTAATATTGTTGGCGTCTGTTTTACCAAGGTTACATAATTGCTGTTTTCCTGGGAAATGAAATCATGGAAGTGAAAAAACTAAATTCACCAGAGCATAAGCAGGCACAACTTTGATTTCAGGCACCTGTCTGTGCCAGTATTTAATTTGGCACAGGAAACGTAGCATCAAAATGAATATGAACAAGTAGCACAGAAATAATGGCACAACTGGCATTCAGACACTGAGATGTGAGAACAAACACATCCCTCCCAGCATGGGAAACTTTACATACCTAGTGTGTGTGGGGGATCAGGCCAATAACAGAAGCAGGCAAGGAGACTCCTGTGCAGCAGGAATGGTGAGGAGGTTGGAAAACACACTTACAGAATTCCAATGAACCCCATCTTAAATGAATTGGATGGAGAAAAGGGCAAGCTGCAGCCAAAGAAGAGAAGCTGAAAGGCTATAAGGCCTTTCCTCCGTCTCGCCTTAGTAATTATCTCTTGTTTGCAGAGCTTCCATTAATTGGAATGCATTTCCTAATGAAATTAGGCTGGCAGCCAGTATTCAAGTCTTTTTACTGCTAGGGAAAATTTGTTCTTTGAACAACTCAGCCATTGATTTTTATTTGTGTTTTCATTAATCATGAGACTGTTATGTGCCAAAAATTCCACGCTCCATCATATTGCCTTGGACAGTCTGAGTTATTTGATTTATTCCCTTGCTACTGTGTCTCAAAAGTGGAGTTCTACAGCAGTGCCCCATTTGTAGCTACTTTGTTGTATGGTTTCCACACATCCCCCTTTTTCTTTTTAAACAGTTTGCCTTCCTTTTAACTACCTGTCTGTTGGGATAGCAAAGACATCAAGCATCCTAAATTTAAAAAAAAAAGAAAAGGGCTTAAAAAATTGGTTTCAGTGACTTTTGTATTGTGGCATTTCTGAATTTAAGAGTATTCTCAAACTTTCCTTGTTTATGGATAGCACAGGAACTATATCAGTTCAGAAAAGCAGATTTTGATGAGAGACCATTGACAAAGTGAGACCGGCAACAATTTTGCTGGAAGGGGTGAAAACCCTTTTCAAACCTCTTTGAACTGTACTTTGTTTCTTTCTTTGAAGAAAGGTGGGACTGACAACAAGAATTACGGCAGTTTTTGGATGCAGTGCCTTCACTCTTGCACCCAGGTCAGGCCTAGGTATTGCTGCTGTGTGTGAACAGCCTTGTCCATCTTACTGGGCAGGATATGCTTTGATATGTGGGCAGTGTCTGCATAGTACCTTATTTGTCCGGCTGAATTTCTTCCAAGAATTAATCTTTCTGCTACATCTTCACTACACGATAAATATCTGTACTAATCATCCTCCACAGCAAATATGAATCTTATAAAATGCACGCAGCCATTTTACAACAGGCTTTAAGTAATTGATCTGCTGATCTCTTTTTTCATTCAGCACATGGGAAGAACAGTGAGCAATGCTGAAGGTTAGATGGAAAGAAAATCATTTGAGTTACCTCCAGCTCAGAATGATCAAAAACATGAGACTGGCTTTAAAATTAGTTTTTGAAAAGCAATCTGCTTAAGGTTCATCTTAGTTTCTTTGATGTCTGAGACTTAAATGAATGCATGCAATTTACCTTTACAGATTTGTCTCAAGACATGCTAGCATAAATGGTTGTGAATTAAATCTTAATCACCCATCATCTACGGCAACTGGAAGTAGGGACAAAATTGGTAGTATAGGACCTATGACTGCAAAAAGGAGAGAAAAAACCCAGTAGGATTCCGCAGTTTTTAGGACTGCCATTTATTCAGCAGTGACATTACATTTTTTTCTTTAACCTACTACAGCTTCAGACTGTGTGTGTATATTAGACTGTATGCATGCAAAAAACCTCATACAATTGGTGTTTCTTTAATTAAAAAAATTCCTTAGAGTTAGTTAAATTCTTTCTCCTTGTAATTCAAGTAGTTTTATATCCTATCCAGAAAGTAAATAGTGCAGTAGTAGTAATCTTCAGGAGACTGGGTGTTGCTGTGAGAAGTCACACTGAGAAATTATGCTGAGAACACCTTAATGCCTTGTGTATTATGGATGGTGTGAACAATTTAGTAGAGTTATAAGACATACTTATGGTGAGAAGGTCAGACATGTTACTCATATTCCCTGTGACTGCAGTCTCCCATACCGCACTGTGTTGTCCCACACACATATATGTGTGTCTGAGCAGCCACTGTGGCTCACAGACAGTGCAGCTTTTTGAATCTTAACTGATCATCAAGCAGCAAAGGTTTTCAATGAAGTAAAGATGAGGAGAGGGCTGAATTTAATTTTGCACTGGAGAGCCCCTTTCCATTGTAGGGACGTTTGCGTGCATGGGTTTCAGGCTATCCAGACAGTTGGTCCCTTTTCATTTTTTGCTGCAATGTTTTAAGTTGTAATCATTTCAGAGGATTAAAACCATGTGTTTTAATGCTTGCTCAGCTTTGCAGGCCTCCAGAGAGGGTGTGTATGGACTCAGATCTGGGGTAGACTCAAGAAGAATTCTGAGCAGCACAGAAATGTGGGAAGCCAGAAATGAGTTCAGACACACTTTTATGGTTTGTCTGAGTGTCCCCTGTGGGACAGGAGCCGAGGGTTTTCTAGGCTTATGCAAACATTGTTTTGATGCTACAGCACAGAAGGGCTGAGTCTGCTGCCTGTGCTTGTGTGTGTGACATATACTAGCTGTGCCAGAGCCAATAGGCACTGTCTTTTAAACCCTGCCATGAATAAAGAAATACTCTCTGAGGTTTTTCTGCAGTCCTGCAGCAGGGAATTCCTACTCCTGTAACCTTTATTTCTCTTCTTGGAAGGAATTGGGTTAATGTGTGATGCTCTGTCATCAGGATTATGTGCTGATACTACCTTGATAGCTTTCTCTTTTTCTTTTCCTGTGTTAGCATATGGAAGCTTTGAGTGGTTGATGTGTCCATCTTGTCCACTCATTTACTGCTTTATATCCTCTCCAGTCGCCTCCCATTTTCTGCAGTGTAGGAAGGCTAAACTGTTCCAGGGCAGAGAAGACATGATGAAAGCAGGAAGCAGGTTATAACTGGATTCTAGATGTTTTCTGCTAGTATTTTTGAAAGTGTTTCCTCTGGACTTCATGGAATGCTGGATGATGGGAAAAACCACTGCCAAGGTTTTTCCCAGAGAGGAATGCTAAACTTCCTTTCTCCTTCCAGGCCAGGCAGCAAGGATTTACTACATGTGGAGTAGAACAAGACTGAGCAGCATATAATTTTTCCTGTAATTCATTCATATGCATGCCACTAAGAGGCAGAGTTATGTCTCTCAGGGATGTGGTATGAACAGGCCCTGGTGGGAGCTATGCAGTTTCACTGATAATGATCCATGTCAGAAGTGTCCCTGTATTTCCCCTGGCTCAGATAAGTCATGGGGTAATAAAACTTTTTCCTCTTGGCTCTTTTCCCCAGACAGCACACAACTAGGGGCAGTGATTGCTTTGTGTCCTGCATCTTTCATCCTAAATACTTTTTAATTTAATGGATTGAATTATACCTAAGCCTTTTTCTTCAGTGATCCTGCATGAAATTCAAAGTCCTGCTGGTTTTTCTGTGGCAGGAAGGAAAGCACTGCTGTCCCACAGACCTACTTGCTCATGGCTTTGATGGCTGTGTGCAGAGGAACAGGATGGAGCTGCTCTCGTTCCCACCTTATCATCCTTTGTCATCTGGTGGGAAAAAGCTCTGTGCTCCTACTTGGGAGAATCATGCAGGCACTTGAGCAGGGTCCACAATCCACACTATAGAGCTCAGCCTGGCGCTGTGTCTGCTGCTGGCAGGAGACCTCCATGTTCAGTGGTGTGCAGTGGAAATGACATAAATCCATCTGCAGTAATGCATGGCTAAGCACCATGGCACCTCTCTCTGTAGGGAAACTCCTTATTTATGAATTGTGTCAAGGAATGGTGAGTTGGAGGGGTGGTCCTGACTCCAAAGTGTATCTTTTTTGGTGTCTGGGTAGTCTGAATGATACAGGGGACTGGATGAGGAAGGGATAAGTGGTTTCCTTCTGGGGAGAGGTGAGCACATTTAAGGAGATTTTGGCAATCTCTCTGCTGGTTCTTCTGAGTTCTCTTTTAATGCCAGCACACCCACTAACCACACTCTCATTGACTCAAGCTTGTCATTAATTTTTTGTTAGACTAAATGTTCTTGGGATCTTATTTTAGAAAATGCAGAGCGCTCATGGCCATAACTGCAGTCCGTAAAGTTTTTGCTGTCAGCGTAATAGCAGAGAGAATGCTAAGTATTCTCAAAAAATGAGGTGGGTGGTATCTCAACTGGGATATCCATAATCAAGGAAAACTTTTGACCTTACATGTCCTGTGCTGTGGATGTAAGCTATGATAATCCTATTTTGCCTGAAGTATTTTTACTGCTGCAATGTGCTCTATTGGAAGGGATAAGAACACTATTAATACTGCATTCACTGTAAAAGGATGTGGTAAATGGAAAACTGGTGCATACATGAGATGGCACACACTAGATACTGATTTCTTCAGGATCAGGAAAGAAACTAGAAAATGCAGAATATACTTACACAGAAATTGGATTTTCACAGATGTGCTATTATTCCCAGTTAGGACCTTAATATGTCTTTTACCTTTACACTTTTATAAAACATGTGTGTGAAAGTATGTTTCAGGAAGAATTTTCATGTGGGGAAAAAAGGAAATATTGGAATTTAGTTGGCCACCCCTTCTATGTTGCAGTGGCCTTTGACCCTGACCTTCCCATTGATTAGGGCAAAGAAGAATTTTGTCTTGGAGTTTGTGGTCCCACCTGCCTAGAACACTTCCTAGTTTGGCCTTAGCATGAAAGACTGGAACAGAAAAGGATCATTTACCTTCAGTTATGGCAAGAAACAAATCTGTAGTTGTTAAACTCATTGTGCCTTGGTTTGGGGCACAATGGGCAGTGTTAAAGTGCAAACAGTTGTAAATAGAAAGATACATTTTCATACAAGCAAGGGCTTTTCCTTGTAATTAGTGTGCCCTTAATGACAGTTGAGATGTGTTGAAGAGCAAACTACTGAATGATGTAGTATGGCATGAAAATCTCATGGATTTTGCTGGTGTAGGGGAAGAGCAGAGGACTTGTCCCCTCATATATTGAGTACAAAGTCTGCCTGAGCACTGCTAATGTCCAGTGTGATTTTATTGTGTATTATCTGCTTTCTCTTCAGGTGTATTGAGTTTAAGCCGCCACTTGAGATTGTGCCATTTCCTGCAGCAGGGTTTCTTGTTGTCCAAGAGCAGTGTAATGTTTCTGTTCCCCTTGCAGTCACTCGTCTCTTGGGTTCACTGCAGGGTGATGGATGTGTTCCTGGCTGGACAGGCTGTTGGGGATTTGTGCCTCAGGGCTCTGTCATTGCGTAGGTGCAGACAGGGATGGGATGATTTCACCCACCATAATGCTGTCCCCCAGTGTGTTGTGCCACTTCCTCTGTGTATTGGGCAGGGAACACCAGCACCCCATGCTGCTTGGCTCAGAGGGAATCCCCAGGGCTTGGCACAGATCCCCACCTCTCTGATGGGCCTTGGGACCCTTGGCTGGCTCTTGTTGGTAGCAGCAACACAGTAGCCAAGCCAGATGATGTCCCATCTCTGAGTGTCAGGCCCCCTTCCCTGGAACAGTTTTGTTTTCTTCCTGAACCCCATAAGCCAACCAGCTCTCACAGACTTCTGTAAAAGACCACAAATCTAGGTCTTTGTTCCAAAACTCCATCTAACTCAATAACTGAATGTCTTTGAAAAGTCTTGAAACTGAGAGCAGTATGCATCAGCACTCCTCTTAGGACTTGTTTTGTGATAAACTCCTTTGTTCCTTAAATGCAAGGTAAGGAAATGAAACCCAAAGTTTGATTTACTTATCAGTACAATAATACCTGTATTTTTTGGACTGATGCTACTGGCTACTGTATTTTGCATAGTGGCCAAGATAGAAACAAAATCAGCAGCACACCTGATTTCTGTGCATTTTTACTTGGGTTTACAAAAGACTATGACATCAAATAAGCAAATGGCTTTCTAATGGCTGCAGTCAGTCTTGCTTGAATGTCACATTGACCTTACTGCTAGTGATAATATTGAATCTTGTGAAGTTTTGGTCAGAATCTGGCAAAGATTGTGCTGATCTGTCTTTTCTCTTCTACAAATAGGTCTCCACTGTTGTAACTGGAGGAACAGAGAATGTTGTCTTCACTTTTAATAATTTGTCTATGGGAGGAGTACTTCTTCTGTAAGTTCAGGCTTTTTACTTTATTGGTAATAAAAATGCAATTTTTGCCTATTGATGCTGTGTGAGCAATATATTTTTCCAGTGCTTCTGCCATCCTGGTCTGAATACTCAGGGGAAATTGTGACATACTTGTTCAAAAGCATGTGGGACTTGGAAATCTGTTTTCTGTTTTGTTATGTTTTGCTTGTGTGTTTCCTTTTTTTAGAAATATATGCTGAAGGTAGGCTGCAAACCAAATCTCTATTCTAACCAGTTACAAAGCAAGAAATTCTCTTTTCTAGTCAAAGCCCCCTCATCAAATATTATCTGAGATTTTTGGTCAACTCTAATCCAAACACCTTTGAAGCAGGGGTCAAAAGTCTGCATTGTGGTATTACTGTGCCATTTGAAACATTAAAGCATAATTTTCAAGGTAACCTAGATGTATATAATCTCTTATTTCTTATTGTCCCCTTGGCATTGCAGAACAGCCTTTTCTCTATATGCTTAAATCCAAAAATATGTTTATTAGTTTTATTTTATTTGATTAGTATTTTGTTTATTTTACTAGTATTTTTATTAGTATTAGTATGAGTTTATTAGTATTTTCTGTTCTAGTTATGCAGGCATGTATCTAATTTATCTTACTCTGGGTCCAAATTGTTTGCTTCCTGGGTTGTTTCCCTTTTGCTTTCCTCCCAGGGGTTCATAGCTGCATTTCCTATAGAAGCAGAAGACTGGAAAGCCCTCTAATGCAGAAAAGCTGTGTTCTTTTTTCTTGTTGAAGTAGGCTTCAACACAATGAGCTTTTGGGCCCCTTTCCAACAACATGAAAGGAAATTTCTACTTTCATATAGTCTCCTATTTATCCTCTGGCTACTTTCCTCCCTCACTTCTCCCCTGAAAAGCTGGGTTAAATTGTGTTCCAATGCTTTTGAGTGAATTTCCAAATCACAAAAATATATATTCTTGCTGAAATAATCTATTTTTTAAATTTTAAATCCTTTGCTTGGCATTGCCAGATTACCATATGGAACAAGTTCTAATAACCAGCCAAGCTATAAATAAATTCAGCAAGAACATTAAGAGCAAAAACAAAGAAATCCCTAATCTTCCAAACAGCCTGTCAGGCACCACTTCCATTCCACTTGGGAAAAGAAGAGTAGCTAGGAAGAACAAATGTAACAAGCATCTGCAATTGAAAGGACAGCTGTCAAAGTAACATATGTGAGATGGGCTCTAAGAGATGTTTCCCCACCATGTCTCTGAAATCCTGTGTCTCTGACCTTGGGCTGCCCCACCCTTCATAGAAGGGCCCATACCAGAATTTCAGAAGCACTTTGAAAATCCAGATACTTGCTGGTTGGCCTTGCTTGTGTTTTCTGGGCACTGACCATGATGCCTCATTTTGTATATCACTGAATAATTGCAGAGGCTCCAGAAAGCCACATCATATCACACCTAAGCAATGCACGCATATGGTGACAAATTTTCCAGTGATGTTCAAAGTCTTGGGAATGTGGGGTTCTTATGCTGATACACACAGGCATTTGCTTATTTTTAACTACCTCTCTGGAGCCCAAGAGTAAATGAGATGATAATCCAGTGACTATATAATATATATATAATATGCAAGGATTCTTTTCAAAGATAGCAGAATTAGAGCTGGAAATTGATCTTTGATTTAGAATCAAAACTTTTCAGACATCTGCTACATCTTGACCCAATTCTAGCTGCATTGTTTGAAGGTCTGTGTGAGCTGGCTCTGTCTGTTCTGAAGCAGTAACATGCTGAAAGGTTTTTCTTGTGCTCTTTGAGTGGAAAGCAAGGATTGTTCTGAATCTTCAGAGAATCTGTATGTGTGAGATTTCATGGCAGAGTTAGGCCATCCTAAACCAGCTCTGAATAATCTGCTAGGATGCAGCTAAAAACCTGTTTGTAAGTAATAGCAATAGATAAGTTGCAGGGTCAGAATTACCTGCTCTCTAGTGAGGCTGCTGCCAGTGATTCTGTGGAAATGGTGAAGGCTGCCAAAAAATAATGCATGAATGAACAGTTCAGAGGCCCAGCAGTTCACAGCAAAGCATCGCTTTCTGTCCAGACGGCAGCAAGTTTAAAATAGCCAGTTCCCTTTTCCGCACATCATGGCACAATTCCAAAGGTTTTTAGGACTCGGGTGCTTCCAACAGGGTTTTTGTTAGAGTAAGTGTTTGTCATTTTCATCATTTTTGGAAAAAATGTCTGTATTGCTGGAAAGAATTTAGCTGAAAGCAGGGCCTGGTGCTTTTTTCCCCCCACTAGGCTAATACAAAGCAGCTGCTGCTGCATCTTCTTCTGAGCAGCCTCAGCACAACACCCTTGGAAAGAAGAATGACTCATCTTGATGGGGGTCTTCCTGTTGGGATATTGGAAATAACCACAGTTACTGCAGGGGACTTAAAGTACAGTAATTTGGATGATGGAACTTGAGGCAATGCTGGGCGAGGAAAGGCTGCAATCAGAAAGCTGTCAGAGGCAGCAGAAAGGCCCTGGGGAAAAGACAAGCAGAGTAATAAGATATGACCAGAATTTTTTTGCTGTTAACTTAAAATATTGTGGAAATAGAATATTGGCTCTCAGTTAAATCACGCAGAGACTTGGAAAAGGGCTTTGAGAAGCACACAGGCACCGTGCAGGATTGCTGCAGTGACTGTGCCAAATACTGCAGCTAAGTGAAGGTCTCGGGCAGCCCTACAGCAGTGAGCACCCTGCAAAGCTCTCTTTGCTGGTGTGTACAAAAGCCCTGTGCTTTGGGTGTGCTTGAGAGCCAGGTACAAAACAGGACTGCTCTAGACAGTCAGCCTTAACTCCTTGCATTAAACCAACACCTCTTCCCTTCCTCTGCCTTGTCCCTATTGAGACAGAAGTGAATCCTTATGAATTTTTTAATGGAAATATATTTATATATATCAGGTAGCACATGAGAGGCAGATCTGTGCTCATGTTATGGTAATTGATTTATTGTTTAGGTTATTCATTCAGTCCATTTAAAGCTGCAACTGAGTATTCAGGACAATACATATACATTTTGCTGTTTGATTTTTTTTATTATTTTTTGGTTTAAGGTTGCTTCTTGTTTGGGTTTTTTTTTCCTTACACAGAAAGCTGTTGGTAGTTGGGGGAAGCTATGACTACAAAGAAATATTTCTGAGTAGAGACCATTACATGAGCTCTCCTCTGCTTGTCTTGATGCCTTGTCCTACTGGATTGTCTTTCTTTCAACTTTTGCAACAATTCCTATTCTCCAGTTGCCTCCCTGTCCCTCTTTGTGGACTCTGAGCTGTAGAACTATGCCTGGTGAGAGACAGAGCATGTGTGACAGCACATGGGGCTGGAGACTATTAGGCATCACCAGAACAAGCTCTCAAACTTGATCCTCTGGTGAAAATCTTTGCGGAAGATACAAATATTCAATGGTTTGGTAATTTTCCAGGATAGAAACACAAAATTTTCCCAAGGTGGAAACATAAAATCCTGGCTTTTTTTTTTTTGTCTTCTTGGTTGATCCATAAAAGAATTCACACCCTGGGAAAATGTTTTCTGTGTACATCATAAAAGCACACTCCTGAATCATGGCACCAGGCCTTTTGAATGAATAGAATGGGTGGAATATTGTTATGTGAGATAAATTAGACTTCAAAAATATTCGTGGTCTGTGACTACTGGTCTCAGTGATGAGCTAGAAGAAACTTGTGTCAGATGTGTGTTGGGGATGCTGCTGTTTGCCAGCAGGATGCCTCTGTTCAGGCTGTTGTTCTGTCTCCTTGTCAGGTGGTGCTTTGAGGAGTTGAGTGGTGTCAAGGGGTGAGGAAATCTGCAAGTGGAGAGAAAATGCTTAAGTGTCAAAGAACATAAAATGAATGTAGAAGATTGTGAAACAAACTTGTGCTGTAACACGAGGACCTTGTCTGTCTGGGGGCAGGAGCAGTTTTGGTATACAGTAAGAGCCACAAAAATCAGACTGAATTTCCAGTGTGCTGTACACCAGGAATCAAGTGCTGCTTGTGCTGTTAATATATGCACAACATAATGAGTATTACTACTATAATTAGTAATTTTCATTATAATTAATGTAGTTACTGTGTGAGTCTATTGAAAAAAAAGAGTTAAATAATTAAAAAGGATGACACAAACATTGTAACACAACAAAGCTCAGTGCAATGTAATTTGTCCAATCCACAACAGAAATAATCAAGTCAGTCAGCAAGTGCAGTTACATGCTCAAAAAGTTAAATACTGCTTTATGCTTGTAACCAATCACAGAATGACTGAGGAAACTCAGATATCACTCATAAAAAGTTTGACAACTTGGCAAGTAAAAGATATAAGTGATGCTTCATAGTCAAACTATAGTTTCTTTAGATAAGACTTTCTGTCATTTTTAATTCATGTAAATACATGAGGATACAGGTCTCATTCAAAGAACTATTGGATTTCTGTCTGAAAATGGGATTATTGCTCTTTAACCTGTAAATGATCCTGCATCATGTTGCTATTAAATAAAAATGGGCTCTACCACACAAGTTAGATGCTTATAATGTGGCACTGTTTATGTAATCTTGTTTCTTAAATACTATAAAGTTTATTCCATTTGAAATCTATCTTGCCATAATTTATCTTTTGGGCATTCAGCATTATCTTGCAGTGTGGAATTCAAATTTAAATTAATCATAAACTCTGTGGAGAAAACCTTTGTAGCAATGCATTTTCAAATGTCTGTATTGATTGTTGGTCTGAATTTTTTTCATGGAGAAATCTTTGAGAGTTTGTATAACCCAAGTTTGCTTTCTCTCTGGCATAATTAATTTCATGGTGTGATGTAAAAGGTGCATTTCATTTATTGTACTCAGAAAAACTAAACTTTTAAGCTTTTGCATGCTAACCCTTTTAATTGCTGAAACTTAAAAAAGCTGCTGAGAAAGACCAAAAGAACACCTAAAACTTCAAGTTTAAATATACCACAAAGTAAATGAAAATTTGACTCATAATGTTCCATCCCAGTTCAAAGGCAAAAATTTAATTTAACTTGCTTTAGAGCAATATTGAGAATTTCTTGTATTTTCAGTCATCATTTAAAATAGGAACATCTATGGCTGTCTTCTTCAAACAAGGAAAAAGAGAAATAATGCTGTAGTACAGGAAAAAGTATTACTTCTTTCAAATATGTGCTTGATAGGCCAGTAAGGCAAAACTTTGCACATGGAAGATGAAAACATTGGAATAACCGAGGAGAGGACAACATCATCATTGTATTTGTGAGTATGTTCCAGCTCATTCACCCAGCACAACTTTTAAGGTCAGCAGCACATTGGGTAATTGATACTGGCAAATGAATGGCATTTCTGTGGCCACATCTTCCTGATTCTCTTAAACTATTGAATCTCAGGAGAACAGCACAGCAAAGGGGTTAAAATAACCATTTTTAACATAAAATACTAGTTTTTGCTATCTAAAGGAAGAAAAAATAAAAATGAGGAATTTTTTCAGCTAAAAATAATTTCTTCTGTTTTTACTGAAGCAATGTGTAGCAGAGGACCTCCTTTAAAATCTCTTGAACTAAATCTTGAAATACCTCATTTCCAGCACCATGGGCTCAACCAGCCCAATCACTTTGTTCTTAAAATATAAATCAAAGAAATGAAGAAAGTGCATGGACCCCTTGGAATCTGAAATTGTGAGCATGACTTAAACACTGTTCCCATTTTTGCTCAGTATGAAACTGGATAGTTGTAAGCAGAAAGAAATCTTTTGTTATCTGGATTTTGTGTGGTTTAAGTTTTTTTTTTTTTTTTTTTTTTTTTTCTCAAATCCTAATGAAAATGTGTACTCTAATTATTAATGTCTGCAGAGAAATGAAGGTCAGCTGCAGTAACAATTATTGAGTTCATGCATTATCTAGTATGTAGTTCCTAAGCAACACTTTGCACATAACTATTGTTGCTTGCCAAAAGCAAATGAGAAACAGAAAAGTCTCCAAAATAACCAAGCTGCAATTGGTGCAGTACCCTGATATACATTAGTGTCATTTTGCAAACACTGAAGTGTTCACTCACCCTTTTCCAGACCTATATGAAATCATCCAGAAAAAAGAGAAGAAACTACAAATATGTTGAAATGAAAAAAGGTTGCTAGTTTTAAACAAGATGGAAAGTTATATGGAAAAGTGTAACTTTCTACTAGAGATTCTTGAAATAAAATTAATTTGAAATTCTTAATACATGTAGGTTTGAAGTGAAGCAGTACTAATAGTATCATACAGTGCTTGGAAAGATTAATTTTGAATGAAGAAGCTTGACAAAACTCTTTTCAATTTTCCCACAAACACTGTGTTTTCATACCAAGCCTGATGGAAAGGGGAAGAAGAAAAAGGCAAAACCAGGACTTCTGAAATTTTCTGATGTGTTTTTTCAAGTCTATCCTCTCTCCTTGGAGGGGGTGGGATTCAATTTGGCAAACTTTACTACAGCCTGGAGGTGCCTACTTCTGAGCTATTCTAGGTTCCCTGTGTGATCTGTGGAGAAAAGTAGGCTCTTTTGAGGGGTGACTCATGTAATCTATTTCAAACACCTACTCTCAGAGAAGATGTCCATGTAAGAGCCAAGGGTGTCTGGCTCAGATGTGTATGTCTGCACTTGGCCAGATGAATCCTACCCAGTATGCCTATGCTGGAGACTGCCAGGAAACAAGATAAATTTAGCTGTATAGAGCTCCGTGCTGTCACAGTGAAGTTTTTAAAAGCTAGCTCAGGTATTTCTGACTCTACTGTTGCCTAGAATCAAGACAAAACCTTTCCAAACAATATTAAGAGGGGTAAGATAAAAGCAGTTCTTTAATGGAATCCTTCAGATGTACAATATGGCTGTGTGCACATAGCCATAGGATTTCTGCAATTTAAAAAAGGTTATTTAATTACTGTATCTAGCAGGTACATCCAAGAAGAGATCAGTTGCCCCACTAACCCACCCTCATGTCTGCCCCTTGGAGTTAATTGGTCCAGGGGTTTCTTTGTCCTATATCTTATGTCCCTCAAATTCTGGTGAAAAACAAGATGTCCTTGTCAGAAATTCTCTTCAGAAGAATAAGACTCAACAGAATTTCAAGGATGTGTTAGAAAGGATTATCCTATTATTCTAAAATGTGAGAAAGGGCAGGAAAAGTACTAGAGACTATACAACTATATATTAAAAATCTACAAAGCTAGAAATATATGAAAAAGCTAGAAGTCTTTAGGCATCACCACAACATGTTTTCTGTAAGACAGCATTCACTCAGGTGTTTCAGGCTCTTGTTTTTCACAGCTGCCACCTCTGACTGGTGGTACAAAGCTGTTGTGCTGTCAGGGAGCTCTGGAGCCGCCCCATGTACAGGGTGGCACTAAGGAAACCAGGGATACCTGAATATATCTGGTGCAGAGATACCCTGCAGGAGTTCAGGTATGATGTCACTTCTGTCCTGGTGAAACTGCTGCTGAGGTCTGAGTCCAGTTGTGGTGCTGATGTTTTAAATGCCTCTGAAATCCTTCCAGCACAGTCAGAGGTCTGGACATGCTGCCTGTGAGAAGTGAAAAAGCACAATCTTTTTATTTTGACAAAGAGAAGGTTGGTATGCTATTTTATCGTGGTTTAAGAGTTGCTACACAGTGACATTTTTTGATACAGGATGACAGTTTAATCTAGTGAATGAAAGCATGATGCTACTCAATCTCTAAAACCAGATTATTTCAGGTGACAAAAAGAGGACTTTTCGCAGTAAGACTAAATAACTGCTGGAATAACTTTATCTAGGAGTTTTATAGATTATTCTTTTACTTTAAAATCCTTTTAAATCTAGATATGATACAGCACAATGAACTCTTACTGCTTTAATGAAGGAATTAAACAGTGAAATGTTGTGGTCTGTGAAGTGAGACTCTAAAGAGATCCCTTCTGGCCTAAAAAGCTGTTTAATGGGCCCAATGCAGCATTGGATCTCAACCTCTCACAGTCCTGTGAAATCTGCATTTCAAAAAGGGCTATGCAGGCTTTCCCATTTCCAATACAATTACTGTCAATCACTTCATCCTATCTTCCTCACATTATGTTCCTTTAATAAGGTTTTTGATCTGAAAATGTGCTCAGTGAACTCACTTTCTGTGAGCTGGACTTGTTGTATAAAAAGGTAGATAAGGGAGTTGGAGAAGCAGAACCTGCTGGAGCTGAAGGTCATGGCTGCAAGGTATGGCACAGGGCTTAACTCTGAGCTGTTTTGCTTTTGCTACCAATTCTCTGCTGGATTTTTTTTACCATTATTTTTTTCACCATTATTATTTTTATTTTTGCACCATTATTTTTTTTTTTCACAAACCTTTAGTAAGCCAAATATAAATCTATTTAATTTTGACAGAAGAAAATTAATACTTAACTCCAGTCAACAAATACAGATGCTTGTGTTAGCAATCTAGTTTGTCTTTGCTTCTCAGACTGGGAGGAATTTGAATTTGTGCTTTGCACCACTCTCTGGAGGATGCTCTCTTGATAGCTAAAATTATAGGATATGAGTCCTTGCCAAAACTATGGCAATAAATGTCCATCTCTCCCTGATCCTTCCCCCCACTTCTGTATCTTCAGTGCCAGTGCTTATGTGAATTTGTCTCTCTTTCATTCTCTTTCTTGCTATCGAGATCTTTGCCACACGGAATTTCTCATCCCATCAGTTAAATATGTTTATCCTTTGAAGAACTTTGGCTCAGGCAGAACTACAGTGTTTCTGTTAAAAACAACAAAATTACAATTCTATAACATTTACTTTGTTTTACAGGTGTTTGTATATAAATGCATGTAAAATAAGATTTTATAGAACAGGAAAACCTGTAGTAGTTAAGATTTAAGTTTTTTCACTGGTCCCAATGATTTCTCTTTGACAGAATGGCAATATCAGTCATGCAATGCTGATCTGCACAGTTGAAGTGCTTTGAAAAACACCTTGTCTAGAAATCAGACCTTTTCCATGATGAATATCAGATGACACTGCATCACGTCTCCAGGAAAGGCTGCTCTGCACGGAGTGAAGGGGGCACTCTTCAGCTTTCCTTCCTGACCCACTTGCTGGCTGTGTTCCTGGCTGTCTTGCTCTAGTGCAGTCCCCCACACCTCCTGGCTGCTGGAGGCCAGGCTTTCAGTTCACCTCCTCACTGCTTCCACTCCGGAGTAAGGAGGCAGATAAATTCCTAACTAAGGTACTTCTCTTACATTTCTGTTCCTAGGGGTCCTCTTTTTCTTTGCCAAAGTGCCTTTTGACCTACCTCTCCCAGCCAAAACGTTTGTGAAATGCGGTGACCCCTCGCAATGCTCTTACTCCTGGCTGTCAGCTTTGAAACAGACAGTGGTGCTGACAAATTAAATCTGCCATGATGTTGCAGGGGTATGAATGACACTAGAACTTAGGCTTTGGAGTGGTTTTTTTTCGTGGAGAAGGGCTTACGTTTCTACACTTCATGAGTACAATATTGACAAATCATATAAAATAACATTGTGCAAATTAGGAGATGTCATGTGTTCCTTTTATAATAATGTATAGGAGTTTCATAGAGGAGATGAATGAAGTAAGAGAACAGAGTTAAGGTGTCCACTGTGGTAAGAAAGCAGTGAAACTTCCCAGAGTCTGCAAACTCTTGAATTAAATATCTACTGTATATTTTTCAGTGTACTAAAAGAAAGTGTAATGGCTGCACATTAGCTTTGGAGAGTGATGCAAATTGCACCATTAATGTCATCTTTGCTTTTAGATTTGTAACTGCTTCTTGTTCTATCAAAATATAACAACATTTTTACTCCTGGTTGCTTTATCAAACCAGCTTGAATTTAGGAGAGGAATTTAGCTTGTCCGTTTAGCTTGCATATTATTAGCAAACGTTGCTAGTAACATGGGAGTCATCTACACTAAGCTTGATGTCTGAGCCTAAGTCTGTCACCCTCCATTTGTAAGCAATGAAGTGAACAGACAAGTCTAGAAGGTGATGCCTCTTATGATAAGTCAGCTCAGATAAGGAAGATTAATTGCTCTTTTCAGGTGCTTTTTTCAATTAGCAGTTGGAAAAAAAAGAATAGCCTAGGCTTAAATCTTTGTTTCCTTCTCTGTCTTTGTTAGGCGCCTCAGGTAAGGAAGATAACCCCATATTTTGCCATGGATCAATGGAACAGCTTTTGGGACGTTAATTTTTATCAGATAAGGTTAATTTGTAGCATTGCACCTATTTGTGGTAATATGCTTCTTTTGCAAAAGAAGTTCAGGGAAGGGAAAGAAAAGGAGAAGAACATTGAAGTGACCTAATGTAGTGTTTCCTGATTTGTTTGGATATCCCTCAGAGGAGCAGTAGCAGCCCCTTCACATGCAGAAGAAGGTTCAGTGGGTCAACAGGGAATCAGTGGAGAACTGGAAGGGCAGGTGTAGCATAGAGCAGTGTACAGCTGTTTAAATAACAGGGATAGAGATGACAGAGCCAAAGTCTTCCTGGTGGAGTCAAAACATAGGGCAAGGAATAAATGGCTGCACTGAAGCTTGCAGGGCTCAGATTAGATGTGAAAAGAAGCCTTATCTCTGGCTGGGTGGTGCCTTCTTTGCCTGGCGGCGTTCAAGACTGAGCAAGACAAAGCTGTGGCAGAGCTGAGCTGTTGCTCCTGCTTTGGGCAGGAGGCTGCTGTGGGTGACTGCTGGAGGTGTCTTCCAACCAGCATCCTTGTGACTTGCTTCTCTTCACTCTAACAAAAGCAATCTCTTCCTATGGAGTTCAATCCCTCAAAGTCTGGAGCCTGACCCCAGCCAGAGTCCTGTTCCCAGCCCTGCTGTGCTTCTCACCCCGGGAACTCCCGAGGCATCTGTGCAATATGTGGATGTGCTCTGGCTGTTCCCAGCTCATGGACCATTTGTAAAATGCTCCTAATAGCACTGTATGATTCCACTTAGGACACTGCCCTGGGACACCTTTGTTCCAGTCTCTGCTGTGATCCATACCAATGAAACTCCTGGAATTAGATTTTCCATATGTAATATGGGTGTGCTTTACAGACTAGCCCATCATTTTTTCTGGGGGAAAAAAACAGAAACAAAAAGATCTCAGGGTCTCAGTTTTCCCTAACTGAGGAGCTAGTTTATAGGATAGGGACAACTTATGTTTTCTTATCTCTAAATACAAACTGTGATTGCAGAATCTTAATTTCCTGTTGGAATTCTGAAACTGGACAGCATCGCAATTATAAAATGTGTGGCAAGTCTGATCACTTTAAAACAGTAACCACTTAACAATGTGGAGAATCTTGGAGAAAAAATAGGGAGAACACAGATACATGGAATTGGAAAGTGCCATTTTGGCATTGATTTTCAGCATGAAAGGGCATCTTAAAATCTTCCATAGCTTGCATTGTCATTTTGATATTTTATTCTGTGTCATTATTCTCCACCTATTTTAGATGATATGAACAAATGCACTTTTTTGAATGTTATCACTTTAATCCCTCTTCACCTTGAGTTCACTGCAGGAAATGATATTTTTTTCTTATTGAAGAAAATGCAAAATGATCAGTGTTTTGATCATACAATTGATGTATTTATTTAGTTAGTTATAGTAGTGGTGTGGTCTCTTGATTTCCAGGCTAAGAATAGTACAATGTATATTTTT
The DNA here is from genome assembly GCA_024865655.1 of Emberiza elegans. Lineage (NCBI taxonomy): Eukaryota > Metazoa > Chordata > Aves > Passeriformes > Fringillidae > Emberiza > Emberiza elegans. Next base: position 4,063,229 of record JALJVW010003427.1, on the reverse strand, counting down.
AAATACCAGTTTATTACACTTTGACATATTGAATAACTTTACTGAAAGAGCTCTTGAATCTTTTTCTTCAGTGATCCATCAACCTTGTAGACTGTTCTGGTTCTTTGCCTTCAGAGAAGTTATTTTATATTTAGTCAATTTGAAACTGCATTTTGATTTTATTGATCTAGCCAGTGACTATACAACTGACAGACCCCTATCACTGTGCTGTGATACTGAACATTATGCTTTGTTTCCAGAAAATAAAGCCAGTAAAAATTTATGTACCTTTAAGGCAAATAGAAATCTTACATTGTCTGTGTGCACTTAAAATACAAGAACAGTGAAAGTTTTCCCATTCAATTTCTTTTCCTGAGCTTCATTAGTGCAGTCTCATGTTATCTGACTCTGTCACACACAGGTTCTTATTTCACTTTGTAGTGATTCCCCTTGTGTGGGGGGATTCAGAAAGAGGCAAAAGAAAACAGAGGTGGGATGTTTTTACCTTTTGAAATGCCTGGAAGAATGCTTTGGGGGATGGTAAAGGGAAGCAGTGTCCTCCCTGTATGACACCAGGTTGATAGGCTGGAGGACAGGACTGCTCTTCAGGAGCATCCTGGCAGCCTGGCCAAAATGACCAACAGCTGAGGCAGGATAGCCCCAGATACCAGTGTAGGCTGGGGCAGCCTTTTGGAAGGGGAGTGTGGGTCCTGTTGGACAGCAGAGCAGTGAGCCTGGTGCCCATGGGGGCCACCAGAAACCTGGCAGCTGTTAAACAAGGCTCATGAGGCCTCATCTGGAGTCCTGTGGGTGCTCAGAATCAGCTGGAGATGTGTTCCACGGCTGTGTAAACTCTGTGCTTTAACACATCAGCATGGATGTGAGCAATACCTGCTGTGTGTGCAGAGTGGCACCTGCTGGGGCCTGCCCTGAGCCACAGGAATCCCCATTCCTGGAGAGTGACAGAGCAAGCGAGACAGCAAGCTAGGAAAGCTGAGTAGAGAGGGTAACTTCTAGATGTTCTGGTGTCTGAAGCAGATTTTTATGAAGAGCCTGAGTCCTACAGCTCACAGATGCGAGGGGTGATGCAATCAGGAGACTTCTTTTAAAAGGGAAGGGAATATTGCTAACAGGCTGTTAAAATCTGGATTTCAGATCAGGCTGATTTTCCCCAGAGGTCTTGATTTTTCTCCATAAACTACAGATGGTGTGTAGGACAACAGTTTCTAAATGGGGTGTCACATCTATGTTTATAAAGCTAGGCAAGATGAATCTGGGTCAGTTCTGGGCTGAGTTTTGTCAGTAATATTGCAATCAAGATTAAAGCTCCAGAGAGTTTACATTCACTTTCCACTCTGTTCTCAATTGCACCCTTTTGGCACAGTCTGACTCACCACTAAACTTTTAAATGTCAGTCCCCAACTTGTTAAATCACATCTCTAACTCTTAAGCAGGGAAACTAATTTATTTTAAATAATTAAGCTTCAAATTTAGTCTTTTCCTCCTCCAGAAACTGGAATGCAGCAGACCGAGAAGGACTCGGTTTGTAACAGTTGATTGTGGCAAGTGCACAGCCTATCTGGGCTGAAGAGGACATCAGTAGCAGTGGTAAAGGTTATTCATCAAATAATGTCCAAGATGAGGCCCCATTTGCATATGAAAATTAGCTAAAGATGTGAGGACAGCTACCTCAGCTATCAGCTACACCAGAGGTTTGAGATCACCGCTTCAAGGGCTGTATCCTCAACTGTCTGGCACGCTGATGGAGCTGAAGTGAGGTCCTGTCTTGTTTGGTGTTTTGGCACTTGCTGCTGCTTTTTACTTTGTTCTGGGGTCATCTGTCCGTCCTGCCTGCCCTGACACAAACTGTCCCTTAGTGCCAGCTAGGTGGCACAGGGGGGTGGAAGATTATCCTGAAGGGCTCAAGCCCACCAACACTGGGTTCCTGCTCTGCCAGCAGATCAGGGGAGATTTGGTGCCTATTGTGTTTGGTCTGTGGCTGAGCTGACAGCTGTCCTGGACACTGTCTGGGTGGTGTTTGGCCCAACAGATCTTACATCTCCTCATGGCTTTTGAAGAACCATATTTTTCGTGCACTAGAAGCTGTATAATCCCTACTGCAAGCTGGAGTTTGGCCGCAGACAGAGCTAAACAAAGTCAGACCAGCACCCCAGGTGTGTCCTGACTGGGCTGTGCTGTTCCTTCCAGCCTCCATAATGGAACTGTCCTTTCCTCCCCAGTTCTCTTTTAGTGTCAGCAGGGTCCAGATCTAAAAGAAATAGAGGAGCACCCCAGGGTGCTTGTTTTCAGCTGTACCCTGACTTGAGCAGGCATTTGCTGGACTGCCGATTCTTGTAACCTTCCCTGAAGTCTTTCAGGATTATCTGGATCTGTGTTTTTCTACCCCCTGCAGCTCTGGTATGTTGTCAGTGTCTACAAATTCTATCTTTCATTAGAAAATGATTAATATTACTGAACTGTGATGAAACTCTAGAAACTATGACCCAGCTACAACCTAGATAATGATAATTCATGAAAGGTTTCCCTCAATATTTAAAAATAAAATTCAGACAATTCCGCATTGAGCATCTGATACAAGAAACAACTTAAGTGCTGAAACATGTGTTGTTATTCTTAAAGCAACAAGCCTGTCCAGATCCTCTGCCTTAGAGTATAAAGGATTGTACTGGGCGTATGAACCAAGGGCAGGATAAGCTTTTCTAGCTCTGTTGTGCATGTCAGAGCCAATCCCATAGGAAAACAAGGCACAGTGTCTCTGTGGCTCCCTGCTTCTCCATGGGGAGGACTCTGACATTGACATAACTGGTAGAAGCAGAGTTGACAGGGATGGTGGTAAAACACATATGCCAGAAAGACTTGGAGCAGAACATCCCCCCATGGAACAGGGACCTCCTAGGAGTCCAGCCTAGTGAAAGCCAAGAGTTGCAGGGGTTGTCCTTGGGGCATACTGGCAGGAATGGATTCTGAATGGATAAGTGTGGAAAGCAAAGCTGTCCTGGTGTGGAGTGGCTTTTCTCCCTTTTTTCCTGCAATATGTTTTTACTGGAAGGCTGTGTCTCTGATGAAAAGGGACAGGGCATGCTGAGGGCTGCCTAGGTTGGAAAGACCCTCTGGTTTTACCTGCACACTGGGATTACTGCTGTCTAGCCAGCATTCTGGGCTTGTACATGGCATGTACAGAGAATTTGGGTGAGATCTAAGGCAGGGTGCAGTTGGTGGCTGCATGGTTGGCCCCTGGTGGCCTGTGCTGACTCAGTGCCTGAAGCCTGACTCAGTGAGGACTTGGATAAGGTGCTCCTGCCTGGGATGCTTTGGCAAGGGAAGTCCCTGGGTCATGCACTCCTGGTCAGGGAGCAGCATTGACTGATATGGGGCTTGCTGTGATGCTGTGGCAGGTTTCAATATCTTTTGCAAGACCCAGTAAAGGGAAGAGTTTTCCCACATTGTGGACTTCAGCCTGGAGAACAGAAAACACCTGTCAAACTCCATTCTCTGTTACATATTCATAACTTGTTAGAGCAGGTCCCTCTCTGTCACAGAAATGACCTTTGTGTGTTATACATCTATTGTTCTTTGCTGCACAAAGTCAGTACTGCCAGCTGCTGCAGTCCCTAATGGAGCTGTAGCAGGTTTTGTTTTAGCCCCAAAAGTAAAGAAAGACCTGACTGTTAATCATAAAATGATGTGTGTTTATTGCTGGCCTTGCTGTGGAGCCTGAATAGCCATGGAAAAGCACCACAGGATGTGTTCTGCCAGGAAGGGCTTGCCACAAAGGTTACAGTTCCCCAAGAAGTGGGAGATGGTTGAACTCACTTCTGTTTACTGAGGAAAGCCTTGTGCAAACAGCTGCCACATCCTAGTGAAATTTACAGCCTCTGAAATATCTGGCTTTCTGGAGCCTCAGAGGCTTACAGTGCTAAACTCATTGAAACAACTGCTAATGAGTTAATTACAGTGGATTCTTTAGTTAAAATTGCTGCCAGAGACTTGAATGTTTCAGATAACTCTGCTGGCAAGTGGATTACTCTGCTGGGCAGATCTTTGCCTGATTTATGACTTTCCACAATCACATGGAACTACTGCCTGACTGTCCCTAGAATTCAGTTCTGGTTTTATCTGTTTTATAAAAATCATCTTTGGTTCTGAAGGGATTTCATATGTGCTGCAAGTGCACTGTAAACTATCATCCCAAACAGCTATTCTATGATTCTTGTGTGAAAGGTGCCTCCCTGCATGGCAGCCCTTCCTGTGAAACACAGACAGCTATCCATCACCCATGGAATATTGAGAGGCTTCCAAAGAAAAATGAAGATAGTTCATATCCTCTGAGGGTCATTTGGTGCAAAATAACAAGGATTTTGTCCTTTTGCCCAGAAAAAATCTTGTGGTGTAAATCAATAGTTGAACTCCTTTCTTGTGGGAGTACCCACTATCAAGTATCTTCTTGATATTTAAAATGCATATTTAGAAATGATTTGTCTTGGCTTTTTGTAATTACAGAGATTTTAGTCCAGAAATGTGTTGACTCTGGCTCCTTTCTTATAAATAGCAAACATATGATCAAACCTCTTGAAACTGCAAAAATCAATTCAAAAGCCAGGTTTCAGCCTTTCTTTGGATGCTTTTCCCCAGTAAAAGTTGCAGCTGTGAGAGCTGAGCCCTTTGGAGACATTCTCAGATTTCCCAGACTCCTGCAGTAAAGCCCCTAGCTCTTCTGCCAGGTTTGTTTAAATATTTTCAGTTAACTTTTTGATTAAGGTCAATGAATATCTTCTTTCCACCTTGGCTCAGCAAGAATAGCATCTCAATTTCTCTCCTGTCCAGTTAGATATACCTTTGACCTGATGATTTAGTTATTAGGGTCTTACAAGCTTTTTCATTCAAAAAAGGAATTGATACAGAGTCTGCATTTTTTTCCCACTACAAATCTGTTATTTCAAACACCTACAAAATTCCATTTCTCTGAATAGAGTAGGAGTCTCATTTTGGCCATAGTTCCACAACACTTCCAGGCTGCAGTACTTCTGTAAAAGTTTCTCTCATCTTATATCCATTTTTATGGGCTTTCATTGACTTTCTCCCATGTGTATTTGCACAGGGCACATCTGCAGCCAGCACTACTGAGTTGCTTATAGTGTTCAATCCCTGAGCAAACCTGTCTATCTCATTTTCCTTATGACAGCTTCAGCTGGCTGTGTCTCAGCATAAGTCTGTTATTCACTTGCTGAACTGTTAAAATTCTTCCTGCCTTTGACACTTTGCTGCTGCTTAGAGAAATATCTCAGGTGATTGTGAATCAGGAAGAAGTAGATACTTGTCTACAGAAGACATTGAATTGTCCCAGTCCCAATGAATCATGTCTTCCTTGTGTGTTTAGTTATGCTTCTTCTACAGCAGGCCTTCTATTATCATTTCTGTAGCAGGCTTCAGAAAGCCATGTGATACTTGTTTGAAGTGCATGAAGTGTTTCAACAGAAAAGCTAAACTAAAAAGACTGGTGAAGATAAACTACATAGACTTCTGAAATTGTTCTATAAATTTATTGTCTTAGACAAAAAAAAGTCAACATTTGACAGCTGTAGTCTCTGCACAATGAGAACTGCTAGAGAATGACTTCCACTTGGCTTCCAGCTGAATATTTGAGCAGGTTTTCTATGTAGAAGTTTGCTAGTGTTATCTGAAAATGGCAAAAGATTAGGTAGATTAGGTATAGGAGTAAAATAAATCCCTCAGCATAATGTCCCAGAATATTTGAAAAAGTTCCCTCCCAACCAGTTTTCTGATGTTGCCTTCACATTTCTAGCTGGTTGGCTGAGTAGTTTGCAACTTCTACAAATGCTGGGACATTAGGGAGGAAAAACTTTCTTTCCTGCACACTGTGCAGAAGAACAAACAGAAGACAAGTGAAAATGACCTCAAGTTGCACCGGGGAAGTTTAGATTTGACATTAGGAAAGATTTCTTCACAGAAGAGGTTGTCAAACATTGGAATAAGGTTCCCAGGGATGTGGTGGAGTCACCATCCCTGGAGCTATGTACAAGATGTGTAGATGTGACACTTGGGGACTTTTGTGGTGGACTTGGCACTGCAAAATTAACAGTTGGACGTAGCCATCTTACAGGTAATTTCCAATCTAAATGTTTCTATGATTCTATGATAAGTTTTGTATTGTCTTTTGGCAGCTGGGACCAGATTGGCTGTGGCCATGTAGTGCAGCAGGCAGGGTGTCACCAGACTGAGGGTGGTGATCCTCCCCATCCACTCAGCACTCGTGAGACAGAGCTGAGTTCTGGCTTCAGTGCTGGGCTGCCCAGCACAAGAGAGACACGAATGTATTGCAGCAAGTCCAGTGAAAGGCCACAAAGAAGATTAAAGGACTGGAGCATTTGTCATATAAGGTGGGCCTGAGAGAGCTGGGACTCAGCTCTGGAGAAGAGTCAGGGGATCTTACCTGTCACAGACATATTTTATGAAAAATCCTTTTGTTAGGATCTTTTCTCTTGAGAAGCTTCAGCTTCTCCATGTTTTGCTGCTTTGGAATGTGATTTGGAGACTTGTTTACCCAGCATGTGAAATTGTTTTTACTTGATGGTCAATGACAGCCACCTGTGTCGAGGCTGTGAGCAGCCACAAGATTTTATTATCATTCCTTTCTATTTCTAGCTAGCCTTCTGATGAAATCCTTTCTTCTATTCTTTTAGTATATTTTTTATATATAATTTGCTTTTAATATAATATATATAATAAAATAATAAATAAACCTTCTGAAACATGGAGTCAAGATTCTCATCTCTTCCCTCTTCCTGGGACCCCTGCAAACACTGTAACATTTGGTGACCCCGGGTGAGGGACATTGCCACCCTTTCCCACTGGCATAAATACCTGCTTGGGTTGGGATGAGTGAAGTAAAGATGACAGAGCCAGACTCTAGTGCCCAGTGACAGGACAAGAGGTAATTGTCACAATTTGAAACACAGGAAGTTCCACTTAAACCTTTTGTCAAAGGCTGATCAAACACTGACACAGGCTGCCTGCAAAGGTTGTGAAATTCTCTGTCCTGGGAGCAGATGTTCTCCTGTGCTGCCTTCCTTCCTCAGCAGGTATAGTAAGCTCTGTTTTGTTACTTTTGCAAAAATGACACTGCAACCCTCGTGTCAGTACCAGAGAGGATTCACAAACACCAGTTAGTGTTTATGACATTTGGTAGTTCAGTCTAGCAGCTGAAATAGCCACACTCATGTTGAGCTGACAAGATTGAAAGGTATTTGTCTAGTGAAAAGGTCGGTTTTGATATCTTTTCACTTATGCTACAAAAATAAAGCCAATCCCTAACTAGGATGTCTTAGCTCCACCTTTGTGTGTTTTCTTCCCCTTTTTCTGTCTGTGTGTTTTTCTGTGAAAAGTCAGTTCATGAACTTAAGAGAAAGGTACACCATTGGCTTAGCTGAACTGTTCTAATTAATGATTTTGGAAAAAATGGTGGAGCTGCCTAAAACTGTCTCATTACCAATGTATTACAATATCCTGACAATTATGAAGCAAAATCCATATTCACATTCTCTAATAGTTCTTTCACAGCCAGTGCTGCTATTTGCTTGACAAACCCCAATAAATTAGCAATTTGGCAGCTGCTCTGTCACCTACATGCAGTTGATCAGTAGTCTCTTATGCTTTGGTGGAAGCAGCAAGGAAGTGTCATATTGTTTATCACAGGAACCACAGTCCCCAATGTTTCATTACTGTAGCTGTGGCTGCCTCTCCACAGTCAGTGATGCACTGTTCATCATCAGCCCAGTGCCTAAGTTGCACTCACTGCTGATTCAACTCCACCATCATCACAAATATTATTTTTTGTGATAATATTATGAGGCAGTGTCTGTAGCAGGGGCTATAAAAGTGTTAAGATGGGAACGAGGAAGCTGATTTATTAGCTTGAGCTCAGGTTTGTACAACAGGACTACAAAGCAAGCCTATGCTGGTCCAGCTTGGATTCCTACTAGGGCTGGCTGGCATCTCCCTGTGTCAGGTTTGTAATGTAAGCTCAAGCACTGGGGCTTGTTCCCAGTCTCCAGTCTTCCCTTCTCTTAAAAAGAAAGATGGAAATGTGGCAGCCCAAGGTATCACAGTCTTCTCCAGGACATGTTGTACCTTCCAGACAGTGCATACGTGATACCTGGCTGGTGGTCTTATGTCCCTGAAACCTGCAACTGAGGCCAGCAGGAAGCAGCTGGCATGGACTCTGGCTCCCATCGCCAGGTGCAGCTCCCATTGCCAGCTCCAGCTCCCATCTCCAGGTGCAGCTCCCATCACCAGCTGCAGCTCCCATCACCAGCTCCAGCTCCCATCTCCAGGTGCAGCTCCCATCGCCAGCTGCAGCTCCCATTGCCAGCTCCAGCTCCCATCTCCAGGTGCAGCTCCCATCACCAGCTCCAGCTCCCATCTCCAGGTGCAGCTCCCATCACCTGCTGCAGCTCCCATCACCAGGTGCAGCTCCCATCTCCTGGTGCAGCTCCCATCGCCAGGTGCAGCTCCCATTGCCAGGTGCAGCTCCCATCTCCAGGTGCAGCTCCCATCACCAGCTGCAGCTCCCATCACCAGCTCCAGCTCCCATCTCCAGGTGCAGCTCCCATCACCAGCTGCAGCTCCCATCGCCAGCTGCAGCTCCCATCTCCTGGTGCAGCTCCCATCACCAGCTCCAGCTCCCATCTCCAGGTGCAGCTCCCATCACCTGCTGCAGCTCCCATCGCCAGGTGCAGCTCCCATCGCCAGGTGCAGCTCCCATCTCCAGGTGCAGCTCCCATCTCCAGGTGCAGCTCCCATCGCCAGGTGCAGCTCCCATCACCTGCTGCAGCTCCCATCACAGGTGCAGCTCCCATCGCCAGGTGCAGCTCCCATTGCCAGGTGCAGCTCCCATCTCCAGGTGCAGCTCCCATCGCCAGCTGCAGCTCCCATTGCCTGCTGCAGCTCCCATCTCCAGGTGCAGCTCCCATCTCCAGGTGCAGCTCCCATCACCAGCTCCAGCTCCCATCTCCAGCTCCAGCTCCCATCGCCAGGTGCAGCTCCCATCGCCAGGTGCAGCTCCCATCGCCAGGTGCAGCTCCCATCGCCAGGTGCAGCTCCCATCTCCAGCTCCAGCTCCCATATCCAGCTCCAGCTCCCATCGCCAGGTGCAGCTCCCATATCCAGCTCCAGCTCCCATCGCCAGGTGCAGCTCCCATCTCCAGCTCCAGCTCCCATCATCCAGCTCCAGCTCCCATCGCCAGGTGCAGCTCTGCACTTTGTGCCCCAGTGTGGGGACAGGGTTTAACATTGCATTTTATAACATCCCTTCAATGTGTGCAAGCTTTTAGTCCTAGTGTAATGTTCAAGCATTTCAAGCCTGCTCCTGGGAAAGGCTCTGTGCCTGCCTTTTCCTGCAGAACCTATAGGTCCAGAAGGGACACAGCACTTTTGGAAGCTGGACTGTGTGGGAACAGTTGGCCTGGCAGTCCCAGCACTCTATTTTAGTATATTGTTCAGTAAATAATCACTGAACATAAAAGACTGCCACAATGCTATGAGAGAAGATTTTCAAAGGTGAAAATGCTGCCTATTGAAATAAAGTGAGCTTCAGCTATGTAGAACTGAATCTGCAACAGGGTTTTTCTTACAGAAATTTTTTTTTTCCATCAGTCTGGTAGTTTGAAATGTTCCAGATTTCATTTCAGGGAAACATTCATTAAGCAGTCAGAGCTGGGTATCTGTTAGGTGATTGGTGAAACAAAGTTTATTAACTGATCCATATCCAGAAATTTTATTAAAATCCAGGAATTTAATGTAATATTATATTTCTAAGATAACATATAATTCGAAACACAAACATTTTAATACAGGGCAAGTCTTCAAAAATCATGGCTATTCTTTTAAGTGGAAATTTCCATAAGCATATTCAGCAGCTACTATAAAAATAATGTTAAAATAATAATTTGTGATTTTGGGTTAGGAAAAAAAAGAAAAGTTGATCCAACCTCTGTAATTTCAGGAATTAGTTATTTCCCAAAAGTTTTATTTTTGCTGTTTTCAATCATCTTATACTGTATTCCTATGGTACAATGAATTATTAGATTGAGGATATAAGAAGAAGCTGGTAATATCACCTGTGCTGCTGCTGCAAATCAAATGTTCACAAGCAACAGCAAATCCCCCCACTGAAGCGCAGGAGGACAAGGAAATTTGCTGGAATGTTGCTTTGCACTTTTTGTGACCACCAGCTCCTGTACAAAGCTGAGTACTGAATATTAGCCAGCTGTCCTTTGTGAAAGTCACTTAAAAGAAGTTGCAGAAAGTGCAGAATGAAGCATCAACATTTAGAATTTTGAAAACTGTTACTAAAGGGAATAAGAATGGATCTCTCTGCTGGATCAGAGCCTTTGCTCGTAAATGAATTCATTCAGCTGCTTGCATGGATCCAGAAATGGATCTCACTATAAGGATTTCTTATGAACCCTCTATTAGACTTAAGAAGGGCTTTGAAAACTTATTTTTAGACAGTAAAGGACAGAAGTGATCAGCAGAATGATGGAGTCTGACGTCCTGCATAATCCTGCACCTCCTCCACAGCAGGACATGAGCTGCTTTTTGTAATGAGATGAAATGAAGCCAAAATTTGGAGCAGTGGTTGTTGTGTCTGTTTGAATGGCTGTGTTGGGTATATGCCTCTCTGGATTTGGAAACCGACCCTGAAAAACTTAAGGGTAGCTAGACACATTAAATTTCTCTCCTAGGATTGTGTAGCAAACATTTCTAAGCCTGACACAGTCTGTGTGACACAGGAAAAACCCCACATTTAGTTTTATTGCAGACCTTACTGTGGGTCTCAGAACAGTTGCAGTGGGTGAAGGCAGGCCTTTGGTCAGGACTGTACAAACACAGCAGGCACTGAGAAGCCTATGGTCTAAAGGCAGGCAGAGGCACAATGTGGAGATACACAATCTAATTTCAGAATAGCTGTATCAGGCACTGGAAGGAATAGAAATACTGCTAAAGCACTGAACTGAGCTGCTGCTACTTTATATTACTGCTAAATGTGAAAGAGCACTAAAACATTTCAGAAACTGGTATAGAGACAGAAATATATATATACAGCATGTTGTTAAGTAAAGGGGAAAGCAGAAAGTAAAATTATTTCCCCTTTTGTCGCAACTTAGTCACAAACCTACACTTAAGAAAGTGACCTTAGTGTGATGTCAGGTTCCAGAAGGACCTGAACTGCAGCCAACAGCCAGAGAGAGATCACAGGAAGATTTGGAAATAGTTCTAGAGGGAGTGACTGGAATTTGCTGAGGAAAGGAAATCAATCCAGACTGGCACTTACAGGGAGATAAACAGAGGTCCTGTATGGGAACATCACTAAGGACACCAAACTCAAGAGACAAAGACACAAGAGGCAGATAACTTTCATTTCTAGAAAGGAAGATAGTTCATAAAAATTGCACATGTTCACATATTTGGGGTGAAACAACAATGGCAGTTTCTTAAGTGCATTGTGTTAAGAAGAGACCCCACAACCATGGCAATCAACAAAGGTGGATGTACCTTATGGAGGAATTCATTGTGTTCCCTCCAGATTTCAGGGTGCTGGAGGCTGGGTTGGTCACTGGCAGCAATGTGTCTGGGTTCTCCATTCTAGGACCGGTGGACATTCAGTCACATTCTCAGGAAGAGAAGGAGACTGCTGCTCCCTGATGCTGCCACAGAGTGCAGGAGTGGGTGTAGCTGCAGCAGAGGAGGCAGAGCCATGCTTGGCAGCTTCTCTCCTGAGGTGTCAGGGAAGAGAGCTTGTGCTTCCAGATATGCTGAGAAAAGGGCAGAGTATACAGACAATTGGTTAAAAGCTTCTGTGGTTTATTTCTCAATAGGTTAAAAAAATGGACTTCTTGCCTCCATAGATTTTACAAGTTCATTATTTTGTGGCTCATTCATATTCTGTTGTTGTACTGTATGTATTATTGTCATGGAATGAATAGATCTAATAGGGACTATTTTCTTACTATCATACAGCTGTAGAAAGCAGGGGAAAAACAACATATAAAAGTATTATAATGAACCAATTCATGCAAACTTTGGTTTTGCACTAAAACTGAAGCAAGTTCTGTGTCACAGTCTGTTCTATTAAAAACATTCTCAAGGCCTCCTTATGCACCTAAGCTCAAAATTGGCATCTGACTTCCAATTACATGACAGGGAGGTTTCCTTCAGCACTGTGAGAAAAGAAAGGATCTGCTTGACTCCTCTGCTTTCAGCTGTGACTGTGGTACTGCTTCTCTTCTTCACTCTGTGATTAACTGCTTCTTCAGTACACCCCTCAGGGAAATTTCCTTCTCTCTCCCCTTCTATTCCCTGCTAGTTTTCCAAGAGATGTCCTGGAACTTTTTCCTCTCTCCCTTTGTTTTCCCTTGCACAGTGTTACTGAGATGGTAGCTCTATAGTGATCCTTACCCTGATAACTTGCAGGTGTCTCTATTGCTGTCTTGTCTCCTTCTTTCCAGGATAATATTTTCTCCCAGCTCTGATTCTTTCTTTGTCAAGTTCAAGACCGTTCACTTACTTGTCTACAAACTTTTCTACTGCTTTCTGAAATGATCAAACACCACCACCATACCATCCGCATCAATCAAAGTGAAAAACTGATTCAGAGCCCATTCCCATCCCTCTTAAATTTGTATGCAAGACTCTCAACAAAAAAACCATCATGAAGCTGACCTCCCTATATCAGATCCAGAGTTTGTTAAATCCCTCTCCATTTTCACTGATTGCATCTCAAATTCTTCCAAAGCAACAGACAACTTTGGAAGGACAATAGCTTTAACAGTCAGTATTCTTCCCAGCTCCGTTTTTAGGCAGAATGAATTTAAAGCACTGGAGGAGAACCTAGTAAATATTCTCTATCAACTTATTTTTTAATGATGTCTCCACAGTTTTGCACCTTTAATATTAAAGTTGTGCTAGTAATTAAGGAACAGTGATTGTGCAAATCATTTAAGTAATTGAGTTAGTGAACTGAGGTTACTCTGCAGTTAATGAGGTTAAAATTGCTGGCTCCTGTATACAGTATTTAATCCTGTGAGTAGTCATTTTGAGGTCATTATTGCCTGCACCAGTTCCTTAAGGTAGCTTTGATGCATGTATTTTGTCTTTAAATTTCCTGCCCTTGACTCACAAAGTACTGTTATAAGTGATGAGAAGTGCTGAGGTATTTGTGCAACTTTCATTTAGGTTTTGAATTATTGCAGCACTTGAACAGGGGAATTTTTCATTGGTTAAAATGTCACTGAAAACACACTTGTGCCATCAATGTGATACTTAAGAAGACGTTATACTGTTGACCTGATGTCAGCTCTTGTGGGTTGAAGCTTTTTTTTTATAGGAGTTTTGAGAGGATGGGATATAAATCCATATTGAGGATGAAATTGGTGGCTCAGCTATGGCCTTCCAACAGTGATTTCCTCTACCTGACCTGCTTTTAAAATCTTGTTATTTCAAATAATCTAAATTGAAATTCACTCAGTAGCTTTTTTTAAGAGTAAATAAAGGGCCACGTCAGAGAGGAGAGACTTAAGCAAGGAAGTCATGTCAGTCATCCAGCCTGTAAAGCATTTTCCACAGAAGCAACTGCAATGTATGGAGCAATGCATTCAACAGGGAAAGCCCCCCTTGCCTCTGGAATAGCAGTGGCAGAGCCTGGAACATGATTCCACATCCCTCCCAGGAGTCTGGCCCTGTGCACTCAAGGCCAGCTCTCTGGTCAGAAAGAGGTATTTGAAAAGCCTTTTTTGCCTTGGGGCTTTTTTGACCAAAAGCTGGAAGAAGGCTTCCCATGGCAGAAGTTCCAACAGCTGCTTGGGAATGGGATTGGTTCCTGCTGGGGACACTCTGCAGTGGGTGTTGCAGCCTGTCGCTCGTGCCTGTTCCACACACGAGATCCTGGCCCTGACTTGGGGACTGAGTTCTTGACCTCAGGCCTGAGGCCTTATTATTTATTTAGGATTGTTCAGCCTGGAGGATACAGGGGGGACCTTATAACAACCTTCCAGTACTTAAAGGAAACTCATTAAAAAAGAGGGAAAGAAATGTTTTACATGGGCACATGCTGATAGGATAAGGGGTAATGGTTTTAAAATGAAGGATGATCAACTTAAATTAGATATAAGGAAGACTTTTTTTGTAATGGGAGTGACAAAACATTGAAAGAGATTGCCCAGAGATTCTCCATCCATGGAAATATTCATGATCAGTTTGCAAGTGAGTTGGACTTAATGATTTTAAAAGTTCCATTCCAACTCAAAGCATTATATGATTCTATGATTATGGACTTGCCTGCTCTGGGATCTTACCTCACACAGTGTGATGAGATGGCTCTTGCTGCTGATACCTTGCCTTTGTCAGCTTTGTCACCATGCTTGGCTTGCAGCTTCCTCTTCCTCATGGAACAGCTCCCTCTTGCTCCTTCCTGACATAGCAGGACTAGAGACCATCATAGTACATCCAGATAGGATGCAATTATAGCAGCACTTCCCTCCAAATCCCTGTGAGTGAGGCTGACAGATACCACAATTTGCATCCTCGGAGGGCAGCTCATTGAAAATGCTATTTTTAAGTCTGAAAAGTAGAGGAAGAAAATCAGAGACCCTGTCCTTTGAGAAACTTTGCAAAGACCAAAGAAAAAACTACTTGTGGCTTGCTCAGGCATTTCTTGGTTTTTGCTTGCTAGCTTCAATCAGTGGGTGATCTGTCAGTGACTTTTCAAAACTGAATTTGTAAGTCTTTGTTAGGATGTTCTGTAAACCATAAACCCAAGTGGCTTAAAAAACCTTATAAAAATAACAGCAATTTTCATAGGCCCACCTCAGAAAATCACAGAGTCCCCAGCGTTAGAGGAGGGAGGGAGAATTCTGTACTTGTGTGGCTTCTTAAATGCTTTGCCTGCTCAGTCATCAGAAGTTACTTGCTGCTTTAGGTATGCAGGCACTATGTAAAAGTACCTTTAGTACCTTCTTGTCCACAGAATGTTTGGAAGACATTGTGGCCCACTTCACCCTGATGAGAAACCTGTAACTTCTGGTCACAAGAGCTCTGTGTGTTTATTCCTTTCCTCCATATGGTGTGAAGAGGGACTGGAGAATAGGGGGGATCAGAAATTAAAGGTGGCTGTCTGTGGGAGGATGGATTCTGGGAGAATAGGGATAGTGCTGAAGGCAATCTCACCCCAGAGGAGTTGCAGCTGTGGTGGTTACCAAAGAACAAGAACAGCTCTGCCCTTAACTGGCCACAGCTATGGCCAATAAGGATGGATGCTATAAAAGAGTGGGTTCGCTCCTGGAGAGGAGAGCTGGAGTTTGTTGGCTGTTCTCTGGGAAGGAAGGGTAGGGTGATTGTGCAAGACGCTGGAAGGAGTCAGCCAGCTGTGCAGAAGGAAGAGAAAAAGCATCAATGTTGTGAGGAGCTGCCCATGGGAACTCACAGAGAGCAGGACAGTAAGATAATGAACTGGTGATGATGGTCAGTTTCCATCCACTGTTGACTGGTGCCAAGCACTGATGCCAACAATTGGTGGCCAGTATGGGGATGAGTCCTCACAGCTGTGTTTGACACTTCTTTGTATATTTACAACAGAATATGAAGATGTTACACTGGCAAAACCAGGTAAATTTCAGGCGTGGTACTGAAGTACCATGACTGCCAAAAGAAAACTGACAGTCAAGCACTAGTGAAGTGTGTTGCAAGGATGTCATGGTTCATGTACCCCTCAGTCACACTCCCCAGTTACTGCAAAAATGACTGTTACCCTCTCTTGCATTTTTAAACTATTTTTTGTATTCTAGAAATGGTTCATGGGAGGTACTGCTATGGCTCAGTGCCTTAAATAGTAGCCATAAAAAAAGGACATGCAAAGATTGAATCCTTGCTGGGAGATAAAAATCATGATCCATCAAATTAGAAATGTACTGGCAAAACATCTTGTTTTCTTGGTGCATGTGATAAGGTCATAGGCAGTTGCTTAATAATAACAACATAAGAGCACGAAAACTGTTGAAGATGTACCCTAGTGTTGTTTTAGCTGAGAAATATGACTCCTGCTTTCAAGTGTATCCTTCTCTCATTAGAGATAAATCTTTTTTCACCACTGAGATAAATACACATGCATCTTTGCATGCATTTTTGCATGACGTACAGCATCTCTGCTGTAGAAAGTTAGAAGATTTTCTTTGTAATGTAGTACACCGTTTATTGCAGCATTGCCTTTTCTGGCATGTTTTTCATTGATTGTTGCAAGGGTTTTGTGAAATAGCACCTCAAATGGAAGCCATGTTGCCTGGGCTGTCTCTCTCCCTGCAAGCTAATCAACTTGCAGGTAGGTAGGAAAAAGTCAAAGGCCTTAAACAGTCAAAATGTAAATAACTGAGGCTGTCCAGAGTAGTTGTTGTACATGCTAAGCACCAGGATCAGGTATTGCTGTTTGAATATCTAAGTTGCCTTTGCAGGCATTTAAAGGCCATTAAAGGCATTCTATCAACCCTCTGAATATTTGTAGGTTGGTTTTGTGATTTGGTTATTTAAAATTTTTTTGTAATTAATGTTTTTTATCTTCTTAATATGTATTAGAATTAAAATGTGTGTATATATAAATATAGCTTAAAAACACAGGTTATTTTACATTATTACCATCTGGTGAATTTTACTGAAGTGAATATAGCTATGCTCCTCTACCACAGGCAAGAAGCTGGAGAAAGCAGCTTGATCTTGAAAAATCAATATTTTTTTCCTATGTAAAAACATGAACATTTGAAGATAGCATTTCTTTCCAACTTTTGTTAGATGACCTTTCATGTTCAGACAATCAATTGGTGCTATGCTTAAAAGAAACAGTACTAAAATACACATGAAGCTGGTTGCATAAGCCAGTTCTGCTTTCATGCCACAGACATTAGTCTTTCCTGTGGTTTTCTCAATTCTCTTCATGGATTTATAAAGATCTATGGAGATAGTTTCTTCACAGTGTGGGGATATTGATGAGTACAGTCAGCTTTATTCTTCAAGTCACAAGGGGCAGGAGTAGCAGTGCAGCACTGATCAGTAGCTCTTAATCTTCATCCACAAATGGCAGTGTTCTTCTCACCAATACATGGTCAGGAATCTTGTTGCCAATAAAAGTTCCCATTAAAAGTACCCTACTTCAGACAGCATGTGGAACCACAGGAAATGAGTTTTTACCATGAGGGTGACCAAGCACTGGCACAGATTGCTCAGAAGATTGTCTAGTCTCTGTGTATCCTTGGGCATAATCTAAAGTCATCTGGACAAGTTCCTTGGCAGCCAGCCCAGGGTGGCCCTGCTTGATCAGAGAAGGTTGGACAAGATAAGCCCAAGAGGTCTCTTCCTACCTCAGCAATTCTGTGGTTCTGTAACATTGGAAAAAAAAAAGGCTTTTAAATTTCTTTTTATTTCACTACAAACTGAAATTTGGAAATGTGTGGGGGTGCATGTGGAAGTGGAATGTCAGCATCATTGTTTGCTGGGTTTTAGAAAGCAAGGCAGAGAATTTGCTTGGCCATGTATAGTGAGATTTAATTTTCAGATTATGAAGGAAAATATTTAAATTCTGGTTGGCATGGCCAGCATAAAGACAACAGGGTGGATTGCTAACCCAGGAGTGATTCAGGCCTCTGCAGAGTAGAAGCCTGTGGGGCAGTGAGCTGGGTCCCTCTGAAGAGGTCACTGAGTGCCTCAGGAGCAGGGTCCCTGCCACACCCACAGTGCTGGGTTTCAGTTGCCAGCTGAGTTCCAGTGAAAGCCTCTCCTTAAACCTAGAGGGCATGCAGACTGGAAAATGTGTCCACTCAAAGTGGAATTTGGCTAAAATAGGGAGGGTAATGGGAAGGATCTTCTTGTAAACATATATAAATACCCAGAATCTTTGAGTAGTCAAAGGACTGTATTTTTTCCTTTTCAGACAAACTTCAACTTTTGCAGCAGACTGTACTCTGTGGATTACTTGGACAAAGATTTGATCAAACAGATGGATTTGATTGCTACTGATGTGAGCAAGTGAAAATGTCTCTTCTTGTGATGAGCTCTCAATCTTTTATTGTGCATTTTGATAAAAATCCATAATTATTAATGTGTTGGGTAACTTCTGTTTATCCAGAATTCTGTACCTCCTGGTTCTGTGTATCAGCCTTGCTCCCTTACATGTATCCAGCATGAAAAATGGGCATTTCCAAGTATGCAACACAGCTATGTGCAAGCCTTAAAAATTAGGAGAAAATACTTTCCATTCCATATAATTCCAAAGAATTCTACCTAATATTAAATATTTAACATTAAACTCACTAGACCGTGGACTTCAGAAATATATATGATAGCCTACTAGTAAATCTGACTTGTGCATGCACAAAATTCAGGGAAAGAATTCCCTGTGAATTCAGGGGGAGGATTGCTTTTGGGATGACTGAAAGTTCAGATTCAGTGCCATGTACTAGACACACAGTGAGGTGAATTCTGCATATATTTCTTTTATTTTAGGTATGTTCTGACTGAGAGGATTGTGGCTTCCACTGCCATTTTTCTATTGGAGCAGGAGGTAGTGAGCAATAAATGTGCATTTCATTATCCATCACTGAAAAAGCTACCAATCTAATGGTTTGCCTTTACAGAAGTGTACAGGTTTTACTTTATCTCTTTTCTGGGTGGTACTGACTTTTCTATGGAGAGAGACCTTCAGCTGCATGAGGAATAAATTTCAGTTCTTTAATATTGCAGCAGAAGAGGAAACTGTTAATGTTTCCCTCCACAATCAAGGAGGTGATTTCCTCATTAGAACTCTTATCTATTATGCTGTGCTAATTATAAGATCTTGAATGGTACTCTTTTTTTTTTTCCATTGACAAGTAATCTTAGTGCTAAAAGCCCTATCATAATACCATGTTTTTTCAGTGACAGCATGCTGACATTGAGTGCCAGCAATGCAAACAATTAATATGAGACTGGGCAACTAGGCTTTAGGATATGTAAAAAAGCTCTTTGTGAGTCATACATGAAGCCTTTCCATTGACTGAATACAGTTACCCTGTGAAACAGTCTATGTATAAAGGGAACACATCCTGTGAGTCTGATTTAATATCACACCATTATTGTAAGTGGATATTAGATTGGATCTTACCCATCTAAATGCAGTGTTTATGGAATGAAAAGTTGCACTGTTACAGTCCTTGAAGAAGGCAGGTGTGAAATCAAGAACCCAAGCATAAGAAAATATTTACTTGCAGAGGAGAGGAAGCATATTTGTTGACTGAGATATACCCCAAAAATATAAAAGGAGTTGAACTTAGAGCAAGCTGATTGGCTGCAGGATGATTGTTCCATGTTATGAAGATGTAAATATGTGTGGAAGTTACCTCAGTTTCCCTGACTGCTTTAAGTGAGGAAAGCAAGATGTGGGCTGTACATATTTGTCTCTCTAGTGAGAGATAGGTCCCTACAGTTCATTTGCTCATAAGACAGGACTAAGGAGAACTTGAGGTCAGATGTTAACTATTATGAGAATTTTACACAGCACCAGAGTAAAGAGCCTTTGCTAGGCTGGTCACCAAATCCCAACTGGTTTGTTGTGTGTTCCAAGCATCTCAGAGACAGCTGTCCTCATACGTGCTGTTAGTCTTCTCCAGCTCAGAGATTATTTTTGTGGGGGGTGGCTTTGAAAACAAAACAGTTGAAGTGCATATTCCATCTGGTCAGACAGGCCTCTTGATGACAAAACCGTATGTTTATCAGTAATCTGAGTTGGTAAAAGTGGTCTGTGTCACTTGGCCCTTCACTGGGGAAGTGTCTTGAATTCTTGTGTACTTTTCTTTTACAAGACTGGGTTGGGGGCAGAAAGGAAGGAAGAAGAGATGGCTCTAGAAAGCACTTGAGGATTCCAGGAAATTGGTAGGCTGGACTAGTTAATGCTTGTGAAATAATTTCTGACTCAGGCTTTCAAATGAAAAAAAATGAGATATTAGAAAGATGATAGTCTTTTATCTGCTGAGGAGATGGATTGGTATGACTTAAGATGTCATGTATATGAATGGGTGCTATAAAGGGATCATTCTAATGACAGGCTGTAAAAGACAACTGTCAGGAATAAATTATTCTTCTCTTTTGATGATATTGATGATAATGCACTCAAATTCCCCATGACACATTTCCTCATCTAAAGTTAAAAGCTTTTCCTAAAGTGTTTAATGGGCACAAAGGTCTTTGTTGTGCATTTCCAACTCCATGAAAAACATCAGGTAGAGGCTTACATAAGAGCAATTTTGCCTGCAATTAGTATGTTTGCATACAAGTACACAGGCTTTGATTAAGAAGAGGAAAGTACTTGTGCAGATGTAAGTTCCTTTCAGCAGTGGAGCAAAGAAACTGAAATATGAAGAAAGCCTGACTATCAGCCTGGGGCTGATAAGAGGAGCAGTTCTGAGCAGCTGAGCAGATCAGGGCTCCATCAGGAATGGAGATGAGCTGGATCCCTGGGATACCTGTGCCAAAGTCACATCCTGCCTGTGCAGCCTGAGACCAGCACCACACTGTACTTGTTTGAGGAGCAGCACTGGGAGCGGAGGGAATGAAACGCAAAAGGCCAAACCCAGGGACCTGCCTGCAGGTATTGACCACCAGCTGTCTCAAGAGCCTTGAGATGAGGGCCCTCAGGCTGGAGGAAGCTGCTCACCACTGCCCTGCTGCCTGCTCCTCCTTCCTGACCTGCCCATGACTCACGTGCAGAGCTGTGGGCACCCGTCTGCCTGGAGAAGTCAACAAACCTGCACGCTTGAACATGCTTGGGGAAAGGACACAGCAGGGGGACTGTGCCATGGTTCACTCATAATGGGACATTGCTGAGGGACTGTGGTTCATGGGCAACCCACACTGGGAGAGGGCAACTAAGGAACATGGCAGGAAACCTTAACCATGGAGGGTTAGAATGAGTTGCACTGCTTCAGCTTCCCATGCAACCATGCCTAACTGGAGAAATTTTGGTGCACTGAGATAAAAAAAAGGCAAAAGTAAGAGTACTTGAGAGCAGGAAAGGGAAGGTCAGGAATTTAAGTAGGTTTTTGCACAGTGTTTTTGGTCTGGTTTTTTTTCCTCACTGTGAACCAGTGATTGTGTATTTGTTTGGTTGGCAGTGAATTAAGTCAAGTAAAAACTCTCTGACTTGATGCAGTTGTAACTTTGATGGAGTGGTACAAGAAGCGATGGGCTAAATTACAGTAAAGGAAGTGTACCTTGAACATTTGGAGCTTTCTAATGGTAAAGGAGGCTGATCACAGCCTAGATTGCTGAGGGAGGCTGCAGAGCCACTGGAGGATTTAAGAGCAGATTAAATGAACTTCTGTCAAGAACAATTTAGAACAAGTTGATCCTGCCTTTGGGGCAAAAGGCGAATTAGGTGACCCTCTTGGGGTGCTGCTGAGCCCTGTTGCATTTGATTTCTATGACATGGACATGGCCTTGTGTACCCCTGGGAGAAAAGAGGATACTAAGCTTAATTATTGGCAGGCAGTTTCAGTCAGCAGGAGGTGTTTCCTGAGGAGAGATGGGTTGAGACAGAAGGCTGAGGATGTTAAAGAGGTGAAGAGTGCAATTAAATGAGATTATATAATGCTGTATTTGTAACTAAATGACAGAAAAGTGAATCTTTTTTCATTTAACCTGGTACTGACCATGTGCCTCAGAACAGTCTTCCTTAATTCAATGTATATTAAAAATTGGATCCTCAAGTGCTCTTTAGGTCACTTGGTGGACAGGGCAATGCTGGCCTAGATGCTGCTTACAAATTAGGGAGCCACCAAGCATGCACTCACAGGCTCCTCCGGCTGCAGCTGCTTTAGCCAAAATGATTACCAACTCCAGCTTCAGCTTGACTGTACACACTGTCTCAAGCACCTTGCAGCACTCCTGGCAAGGACAGGCACGATTTCATCCTTCTGCCTACCACATTAATGCAGATGGCTGTTCTGAGGTTAAGGCCATGTTGGCTTTGAACTGCAGCCTGCAGTGAACACCTGGATGGAGTTCTGCTTTATTTGCAGGTGACTGAGGTACTATTATTAATTATTAAGCCATTCCTTGTGATATTTAATTTTTTCTCCCCATTTTTTGATGAGCAAGCAGTGCCTTTTTTGCCCATAACCAAATAATCATCCCCATTTATCATACTAATTGTGGCTTAATGAGGAAGGACCTGGGACTAGGGGAGTTGTCTACCCTAAACAACTTTGGAATGTAGCTTCCTGTGGTAATGAGCATAGGCTGTAATCATTAGGTATGCTAGGTGCTATATTTATCATGAAGCTTAAATGCAATAAGAATTCATCATCTGGTGGTAGGCTTACAGAACACAATGAATTGTCTTAGTAAACATGGAAATATGAAAACAGAGCATGAGTAGATATAAGATTACTTCCTCTTGTATGGTTTTGCCACACAAGGAATAATTCCTTTTCGCTCTAATTTAGATGGAACTGGAAGAAAATCACAGCAAAGAATCTTTCCTGAACTGCATATAGCTTTGGGAGGAAGACTGAGTTTTTCTTACTTATGCTGCCCTCCTGCTTCCCTCCCTGACCTAGCAATATTTCACTGGAAGCTCTTCTGTAGAGCCCTTGGATATGCACTGTCCTCTTGATAACCTCTGGGGTTTTTCAGAAGGGAGCAGAATACTGGACCTGAGAGCTGACCTATGGATTAAAATGAAAAGTATAGTCTGCTACAAACCAACTGCTATCTGCAGAAAATTGCCTTACAGTTAAACAGATCATTCATTTTCCTTCTGTTTTTGTTTTACCATGCAATTCATTCACAAAGGTTTCAACACAATAATGTCTGTACAACACAAACTCCAGCTGAATATTCTGGAGACAATATCTTTAATGCAGTGGATAACTCACTCAATGTTTTGTAGACTAAGAAAATGTACCTACAACTACAAGCTGTTTTTGAAGTCCTTCAGTGAGACAATAGGAATCAATAATATCTGCAATCAGAAATAATGAGAAGTTTTTTCCTCTATGCTATGTAATTTCCACAATAGTTCTTAAAGTGATGTAGTATTAACTATTCAGTATTAATCAATATTGACAGGAGTATTTATTGAAAAAATAAAGTGTAAACTACTGTAATTTTTCAAAGCTGTTTTTATAGCACTTGATTGCTTGGAAGATGCAAAGGGAATACTTTGTGAGAAAAATATCCCCACTACTTAGAACAAGCACTAATGATGATAATTGCAGGTTCAAATCTGGATTAATCATATGGGCACTAGTCTGTACTCATCTGCAAGTTCATTCAGTCCAGTGTTAAGAAGAAAAAGTAGGAAACAACTGTATAGCATGAAAACTGTAAGGATGATATTGGGGAATGCAAGCTAAGACTAGTTTTCTGTTATTCCTCTCTTATGGTACCTTCACTGAACTTCAAAAGGTGTTCATCACCTCTTTCATTTGCAGATGCAGTTGCACACAAGGTAGAATAACTAACTAGAATCTTGCCTATCCCTCCTGGTCTTGACTGCAGATTTACAGTTCTGCCTTCTCTGTCACCTTCTTGCAGTGCTGCTGTTGGTTTTGGCATGAGACTGATCCAAAACACACCCACAAACTCTTGAACCACCCCTGCCTTGGTTTTGAAGGCAGAGGTTAGATGTGATGTAAAACAGGATGTCATTCCTGGGAACACTGCTCTTCTCACTGTCAGCTGACCAGGAGAAGGGATTATTTTGGTAAATGCACACCTATCTCCAGTGTGTCAGGTTGCTATTCCATTGTAGTTCTGTTCTGGCCTTCAGGCTGTTCTTTTTCCTTGTAACAATTGAAATATGGCATCCTTGTAAAGGAGAACAACAGAAAAAAAAGTGTCAAGACTGACTCTTGTGAAAAGGTGACATCAGTATCTGTACAGAACATGTTTGACCTTGCTTTGTTCCACTCAGGATTTCATGGCTGATGAGACAAGCACAGGACTCCCCTGGGTGCTCATGCAGGTTGCCATGCAAAATTCTTTTGGAGGCTTGAACTGGATAAAAAGTGGTGCATTGTCAGCCTTTTTCTATTTCCAGAAGAGACAATAACTCTTGTTTTGGGATACAAAGACCACTTAGGTGATCTTGAAATCAAGTGAAGCCTGTTTGTTTTCAGGGAACACTGAGGGGAACACTGATCAGATGGCAGAATTAGGTTCTTAGCAATGCAGGAAGACATTTTTTATCTTGAGTTCTCTCTCAATAGACTAATCCCCCAGTGTTCTTGTTCACAGCTTCAGCCTCACTGTTCTGTTTTGATGGTGACAGGCGTGTAGGTGAAGCCACACATTGACAATGGTAAAGGTCCTGTTGGGTTCATGACTGACTACATGTGAAGTTTGGAAACACCAGACCGATTGTGAGGACACGAAGAGAATCACAGAATCATAGAATGGTTTGGGTTGTTAGGGTATTATCTGATTCCAGCCTCGGTGCCATGGACAGGGAGACTTTTTTCTGCACCCGTTTGCTCGGAGCTCCATCCTGCCTGGCTTTGAACACTTCCAGAGACACGGCTTTCACAGCTTCTTTGGACAGCCTGTGCCAGTCCCTTGTGAAAAGTCCCTCTCCGTCTTTCTTGTAGGCTCCCTTCAGGTACTGGAAGGCTGCAATTAGGCCACACCAAAGCCTTCTCTTCTCCAGGTTGATCGGTTCCAATTCTCTCAGCTCTTCTTTATAGGAAAGGTGCTGAATCCCTCCAATCCTCTTGGTGGTCCTTCTTGGGCTCAAGAGGGAGTTCTCTTTCTCTTGTGTTGCCACAGCAGTCTGTGCCATTATTTGCTAGGAGCTGGGACTGGCTTCTCAACTAAGAACGTTTATTTACCACATGACTGTGGAAGTGCCTCAAAACCCATGGGACACTAGGGACATGTTTGTGCTCCCAGGCCTTGGAAGAAGTGGGGTGATCAGTAATAAGTCACCTGAGAGTCCGTACTGGCATTTAAATATTTTGGGCATGGATAGTTATTTTACTGCTACCTTGAGGTCTGGCAAATGTAGCACTCTGCTTTAATCTGAATAAAGGTCTGATAATATTCTGGGTATTGAAGCTGTGTGGTCCTGTCCTTTTCAAGGCAGCAGCCAGATGAAAGCATGTGATACCTGTGATAGGCTGCTGGTTTCTACTCTGGAACAGAAGCCTCAGACTTAGCCACATCCTTCTGGCAAAATGGGCTGTGTTTCTGTCTGTACATTGAAAGCTATAGTTAGCTCTGTCTGTGCATGTATTTGACATGAATTTTAGAAAATACATACTTTTAGTTCACAGGGATGTAATGCCTGTGTACTATGATTCAGTTTTAGACTTTAGATTTGGACCATTATCTTGATATTTTTTGGTTGGAGTATTTTGAAATCTTCTAAAAGTTATGTTAGCATTCTCAGGTGTTAGCTATTATACTCTCTCAATCTGGAGAGATAGTTATCACTCCCTTCTTAAAATGGTGTGCTATAACAGCACACTGGGAGGCCTAAGTTTCTATTGATAAAAGCTACTCTGGGCATTTATTTGCTTATTTCTTACCAGACTTTTGGTTTCTTTGACCTTTGCTGCTGAATATCATATTTTATGTGGTGTCCATTCACCTCATGTCCTTCTGATACTGTAAAATACATGTCTTTCATCAGTGTTAATAGGAACTCCAGTTCTTGGCTGGGTTCCACAATCCCAAGATTAGAGAAGGCACATTTAAGGCATTTACTCTTCAGTGTGATTTTTGTGCTCCTAGGAGTAAGTATGTGCTTGTTGTCATCCTTGGAAAGTTTTTAGACAAGTGTTACATTCCTCTGTGAGGGTGAAATATGGAGCCAGATAGAGCTGCTGGAAAGCACTAACAGAGCAATCAGAAAGGTTTCAGGCTGGCAGCACAGCAAAGGCTTCTGTTTCCCAGAGGATGCCCAGCCTTGCTGTGTGCCTCAGCCCTGGCTGGGAGGTCAGTAGCTGTGATTCAATCACAGGATTTCCCAGGGGACTGCCCAGCTGCTCTTTGTTACCGACCTCTCTCCTCCTGTACTGCTTGCTCTCTCCTCTCCCGTTTGCCCTCTTGGGTTTGGGCTTCTTTGTTGCATTTTTGTTGGGTTTGTTTGTTTGTTGTTTGTTTTCTCTTTTCAGAGCTACTCACTACTGCTAGTATTTTCAAGAAAAGAAAGACAGTGTTCACTGATTTAAATTTTGGGAGTTGGGTTCCACTGGTAAAATCTGAAATATGTTGTCTTTTGTTTCACTCATAAGAACAGAAGTGTTTTGCTGTTGTTTCCTTCCTTCACCTAGTCAGCAAATGCACAAATTCAAATGTCAGTACCCAGAGGGAAGAGCAAGTGCCTGGAAATGTGGTGGTGTATGTGAGCAGCATTGTTGGTGAGCAGCCGCTGTTCCCACTGAACACAGCAATCTTGCAATGCAGCCAGGAGTGCTGAAAGAGCTGGCTGAGGAGTTCTCCAAACCACTTCAGTTCAGAATCTCTGGGAGTGTTACAGAAGATATGGGGGACACAATAAAAACTAATGATCTGTCTGTGTGTTTATAAATAACATGCCTGTGCTAGGTAGCTTTAAATTGGCCAGCCCTTTTATCAGTTTTCAACAAATCATGAAAAGAATGATAATCAATGTAAACTGTAATCCCTTAATTCTAATGAGTGTTACTCAACATGGTTTTATAATAAACAGTTCATTTATTTCTTTGGTATCAGTTTTAATTAAATTACAAATCTGTGAGATAAAGGCAACACTGTTGTCACGGACTCCAGTAAAACAACTGACTTTTGGCAGAGAAACATTATGATTAGAAAAATAATTACTGCCAAGTGAAATCAATATAGCATGTATTAAATGAATTAAAATGTAATAATTAAGGTGTTTCAATGAGCAAGTTCAGGTGCTCTGTTTGAAATGGCAATGCTTGTCTTTAGCAAGAGTGGGAGATCAAGAAGGTAGGGTGAAAAAGCCCATACCCTTCTCCAAAAGTCTCCAGCTGTGTCAGGGGAAATATAGGTTGGATATTAGGAAGAAATTTTTCGCTGAAAGAGTGATAAAATATTGGAATGGCCTGCCTGGGGAGGTGGTGGAGTCATCATCCCTGGACGTGTTCAAAAAAAGACTGGATGTGGCACTTGGTACCATGGTTTAGTTAAGGCATTTAGGACATGGGTTGGACTTAATTATCTTGAAGATCTCTCCCAACTTAGTTATTCTGTGATTCTGTAAAAATGTTGGGATTTTTAAAATTTTTGCTAGTGTTGAACAAAATAATTGCTGATGAAGTTTCAGAGAACAAGAAGTTAACCAAATGTTATGTAAAGGCAGAAGAGTCATTTAGAAATCTCAGGGCTATCATGGGAGAAGATGGGCTTTCCAGAATGACACGTGCACCACAGCCAGGGAGGGGGCCCGCCAGCAGTGAGCAGCACCTGCTTGCCTCGGCCTGGGCAGTGGCTCAGGGCCCAAGGAGGTGCAGTGACTGAACTGAGCTCCCATTACAGGCTGGTGCCAGAAATGGCCAGTGAGGTCCTAGCAAATGTCGGTGGGCTGCCTATTGAGTGAAAATATAACCATGTTCTGGCATTACTGAGAGTAGCGCCAGTGCAGTGCAATTAAGTATGTTGACTATCTGGGAAGACTTAGAAGGCAAACACAAGGCTGTTTTCTGACACTTCATCATGGTCTTTCTTGCAAGAGAGAGGAAAAAGAAATCCAGTTCACTGCAGAGGACATTTAAAAGTAGACAAAGTGTCTGTGTAGCAAGAAGCTGTCTCACTGCAGAAGTCTGATGAATTTAAGAGTGAGCTGCTTTTGGCTGGGGCAGAGTTAATTTTTTTCACAGTGTTTGGTGTGGGGCTGTGTATTGGATTTGTGATGAACACAGGGTTGATAATACAGAGATGTTTTTGTTATTGCTGAGCAGGGCTTGCACAGAGCCAAGGCCTTTTCTGCTTTTCATACAGCCACGCTGGTGAGGAGACTGGGGTGCCTGGGAGAGACAGAGCTGGGACAGGGGACCCAAAGGCATATTCCAGACCATGTGTCATCATCCTCAGTGTAAGGGGAAGTAGAAGAAGGGGGAATGTTTGGAGTGATGGTGTTTGTCTTCCCAAGTTATGTGCAATGAGCCCCTGCCCCCCTGGAGATGGCTGAACACTTGCCCAACCATGGGATACAGTGAATTAATTCCTGGTTTTTGCTTTGCTTGTGTGCATGGCTTTTGCTTTCTCCAATAAACTTTTGTTATATCAACCCATGAGTTTTCTCACTTTCAGCCTTCCAACTGTCGGCCCAGACCTGCTGGTGGGGGAGTGAGGGGCTTGGCTGCTGGCTGGGGTTAAACTGTGACAAGTGCATACACTGGGAATGGACAACTGGAAGCTGAAGCCTGGGAATTGCAGACTGAAGTGCAAATTTCTAGCAGTGATGGCTGGAGAAACAACTTAATGATTCTTTAAAAATATCATGCATTTTCATTTTATAGACTTTAGGACTCTAGCTTTAATTTTGAAATCCTCCAACAGTTTTGTCCTAACATTGTTTCTTTCCCCAAGTTTCTAAGAGGAAAGCCTACAGTTCCTATTTTCCTGCCCATTACCTTGAAATGATGCAAAAAATCCATGCACTCTTCTTGATTAGTGATAAATTCACAAACTTTAAAAAAAAACAAAAGTAATTTTTCAAGTTTCTTGTACTAGCACATATATCATCTGTCCAACAACAGAATTAATTTGAAACTAACACAGTTATGTAATTTCTCTTCTCTTGATTACAAATATAAACTTTTCTCATCTGTTTTCAATGTAGTGACTCTGTGCAGAAAATTGCAATAATTTTGTTTACCAAAGTGATTTAATTGCCACAGTTTTCACTGTTAATGACATCACCTTTCTATTTTCAAATCATTTGGATGCACTAGAACTTTCCCATGGGCTCCTTACCATTCTGCTCTGGTTTTCCAACAAGGTGGTGGGCATATTCTTTTAAGAGTAAATAATGGGGAAAAGTTCATGTACGTGCAACAGCTTCTCCTCTGTACTGATTCAGGGCCTATGTATGTTCAACATGCTGGCACTTTATGTATGAACAGGATAGGAAGGGATTCCATGAAGGATTTGTTGGCTGCTGCTGCTGCTGGGAACGGTACTGTATTTGTGCAATTTACAGCTTGGGAGAAGAGGGTCTCACATTCAAATATGCAGTGATTCACACCAAAATGAGAACAGATTTCTCAGGGAAGAAAGTGATACCCTCTTCCATTATTTCATGGCAGTTTTGCAGTATTTTTTACCATCTTTAAAGCAATTCTGGCACAAAGCTCATCTGCCAGGAATTTTCAGTCCCTGACCCTGTTGTTTATCTCTCAGATTTATACCAAGTTTTCTGTGATTAGTATTCCCAGCCTCTGCCTGCTAATACAGCATCCAGAGTTCAACAAGCTCCAGCTTTAGCATTTTTTATAAAACTGTGCAAATATTTATCCCAATTCTCTTTGTAAAAATTCTGAGTCATCTTTAGTTCTGTGCTTATAAAAATTCCACTGGAAAAACACATACACACAAATCAACCAAACAAAAATCCCAGTCTTACAAAGGCATACAGAAAAAATGTTTATTCCTAACTAAAAATCAATTCTTTTATGTGTAATCAATTCTTTATATATTTATAATATGCTCATCTAATAAAATTATTAATAATGGTAATTGTGTACTTGAGAGTAAAAAAACCTATAATGTAGCAGTTTTGCAGTGATTGCTGTTACTGGGCTTTGCTGGTGTCTCTGTGATTTATTGGAAGGAAGAAATATACTTGTGCCATCTTTGGCTTATGCTAATTACCCTGTTTGTTTTTGTTTTGGTTGCTTGGTTATTTTTGTTTGAATTTTTTTTCTCTCCCAAAAAAATGGCCCAGCTTCTTTTTAGTAACTTGGACTTTTTTCTAAATCAGGGATATAACCAGGCATTTTTCTCCTGCCTTCCTTGATTTGCAACACATGGAAGTCTGCAGTGAGAAGGTGTGTAGATCCTGCTGATTCACTCCGGCAGATTCTAATAGTTAACTGCATCCTGCCTGCGAGGCTGTGGGATGATCTCAGCAGGATACAAACAAAACTGCATTAGGCATCACCTAGACTGGATAAAGTGACTCTTTGCTTCTGCCTTAAACACCAAAAGAGGTGCAACAACTATGAAGATTTCTTAAATTGAATGTTATAAGGACAGGTTCAGTACAACACACATTTATGGTACTTCTTGTACCATAAATGTTTAAGTTTTAAAAAAATAATTACAAAAAGATATCCTGATCCCATTGAAGACAAGGCTGCTGCATCCATTAAAACCAGTGTTTAAGCCTTTTAGCTCTATAGGGGTACAAATGCAGTGTTATGCATATTCTGGTAGTGATCACCAGAGAGAACATCTGCTAATTCAGTGCCTGGGAATATCAGTGCAGTTGGCTGCAACTGCCATAGAATTATTCAAGACTAAATAGGAAAATAGATCAGAACATCTGATCTGTCTTCTTTGCCATTGGAACTGGTGGAGGAGCTTTTAAATATTTATTAATCTTAATAGACACAAAAGTCTGCGGGTGAACTAGGTATTGGCCCAGATACCAGATCACTGCAAAGCAGCCCCTGCCCAGCTCCTTTG